>JAJKFL010000013.1:37003643-38203643 GCA_021186555.1 Reticulitermes speratus
GTGTAAGTAGAACGCTGTTTGTGTCCTTTCGTCTTGAAAGCATCGGCACCAATTCGTTTTCAAATGCAAGTTAGACTGCATTCCAATTGCTGCTTCGCAGTGTGTTAAATATCTCGCCGTTCCACTCGACCGTAAGCTCTGTTTTTACAATTTCTCTTTTGGCAAGGATTTAAAAATTTGTGTTTGCTTATTTTATCTTGCTTTGTGTTTGCTTGTTTATATTACGTCCTCTTACTCGACTATTGGCTGCCTTATTATTTCCTGCTATGACCTTCTGCCTTCGAAACTCGAGTACGCCTCTGTCCACTGGATCTGCATTACACTGAGGAATTCGTCTAAATTTGTAAGAATATGAAGAATAAAGTTTTATGCTGTAGCAGATCACTCATTTTCATGTACTTCAATTAGTCTGAATTTGTCGAAACGTCTGTCGAGGCGGTGGTAACTCCATACGCTGTCCCTCGTTAATATGTTCAAAAGTAAACTCAGATTCTCCTTCATTCTGGATACGTTAAATGACAGACACCCGTTAGCTTTATCAGAGACTGTACTGTATTAAACACTCTGCATCTGTTTGGGGGCCCAAAACATAGAAATATCGTCATATTCTCTCCCCAGCTGAGAAAGGTAAAGTACTCAAGGCTCGAAACATACAGTTTGTAATATTTAAAAATCGATATAATGGGCAAACTAAAAAATAAACTGCCTTAAAATTAATTAGCCTGTTCTCTAAAAACATTTGCTTCTGCCCTAGCAAAATGAGGCCTTATGGAAACCGTGACTGGAGAGTGAGAGATACCGAAAATGTTCTGTAATGTGTGTGTGTGTGGCAGATCACGACACAAGAGGACTAACGGGAGGTAGGCAGAGCATGAAACACGTGCACACGGAAACAAAAGAACAGCTAGAAAATCCAGGGCAACTGTAATGTCTGGCAAGCAACGAAATTAATCACACGAGACTTTAGCGGTACTGGGCAGTGAGTGTTGCTCTTTCCTTAGTTACTTCGATACTGTATCAACTACTAAGTTTAGGCCGTGCCATGGCTCAGGCGGTTAGTCGCCGGCCTCTCACCACGGAGGCCCGGGGTTCGGTCCCAGGTCAAGTCCATATGAGATTTGTGGTGGACAAAGTGGCACTGGACAGGTTTTTCTCCGAGTTGTCGGTTTTTCCCTGTCGATTTCATTCCACTGGTGCTCCATTAATTGTAAAAATTGGTAAAAAACTGTTCATCCTGATCATCTTCATTGGGGTGTGGTGGAAGGGCCCTTCATAAAAAAAAACTACTAAGATTTATACAGCGTTCTGAAATAATAATTAATGGTAGTTCGGGATATAGCATCTTTTATAACAAAAACTGTGATTTGTAAAACGTGTAGCCATGCTTGCTTCAGATTCAACAAATTTTATTTGAAAAATCCCTCCTCCTCATACACCTCCAATAAACTCTATAAAACTATTATCTTGTAGGATGCGACGTCCTGTAGAATTGTAGAAATTTAGCCACATTCGGAGGAAGGAAATACTGCCTCCATATTCGAGGAAGAAACAACGTGGAGATAGTTCTTCCGAAACGTTAAGTGAATTTCTACAGGACTGTATGACGCCACAGTCCAGAAGACGGCAGTCTGCATGGTCAATGTTATGACAACCTCAGACATGGCATAGTAAAGCGACAGGTCAAGAGATGGACGGCCTAGATTCGACCCAGCCAGAGCATCCATCACACAAACACGAAAATTGGGGTCCTCCCTGATCATTTCGAGTTGTTAGCAGGCAAGGACTCTTTGCTGGGACGAAAGCGGCCTTAAAACAAAACGGTCAAAAATGGTAATTCTTTTGTCCCTGAAATACGATGCATGCAGCTTAACTTCCAAGCACCTTATAAGCCTTCTTGTGACTGTGTTTCAGTTTTCAAGGGCTCGAGCACTCGAAATACTACTTTGTTTCTACCCGTGTAAATAAAAAAATAGCATGGGCCAGAGTTATAAGACGGTTAATTCAAACACACGGCACTGCACTCCGATAGCGTCTACTGTGTCGGAGATTAGCCTCTTCGTGAAAGTCCGCTTGGTAGCAGGAAAAAGCCGAAGCGCTTCGAAGCAGGCGATGTCGCTCATAGAGAGTCCACAGACCGTCAACACACCGCCAAAAATCGCTTCACATATAAAGGACTGGACTGCCACTTCACTTTGCTGTAGCCTTGAGATATCACTTTCGAAGCGGTTTGTAGCTACACGGTCCAGGTACGTTCACCGTCCGGTCCTAGGTATGCGTGAATCAGACAGGGTCTGAAAATAGACTTCGAATGGAAAAGACACAATGAAGATTTTTAGTGACACGAAAGTCAGAGCTTGGTAACTGGTTACTCATATTCTGTTCTGACATTGGGAAAGGAGGCCTTCTCCACTTAAAAAGCCATCTTCTGACTTTAACATCTGACGACTCGGACATGGCAGATTTTCTGTTATCGAAGTGGAAAGGCAGGATATTAGGATTCAGTAAACTAGCGTAGTGGTGATAATATTGATAATGTCTCATATCCTGTAGGCATGTGATAGACCTTGTAACCTAGGGAATGAAGTAGAAGGAATTCTCTTTTTGAAAGATCGGACAGGAAGAAGAAAACTGGGGAGGAACTGAGGTGGTTATATAAAGGACACATTTGAAATACAGTGTACTTTCGATTATCCTTGCACAGATTATCCATGCATCATCTAAGTTACTAATTACCAATGACGAAGTTCGCAAATAACGTGATTTAGCGCCGCGTGCTAGAACAAAACCCTCAATACAAAGAGAAATCACGGACTATTCGTATTTACGTAAATAATAAGCGTAAGCTGCGTAAGTGTCCTGTATGTAATAGTTAAATTACAGGTTTATTTTTTGTTGTGGCTCAATGAAGTATGCGTTTTGAATTATCCGTGTTTCTCAATTACCCGTGCACCTCCTCCCCACCACTAACCCGTATAATTGACAGTACACTGTATTTTCAACAGAATTTTGGGTCCCATAACTAAAACTTTTATCAAAGCACTTGTCCTCATTCGTCCCTGTACTTTCTGGGGAAAAGGATGAGGAGACTAGGGGGCAAGATTATGGTTTTTTATATCTTTATCTTATGTTTAATTTTATTATTAGGTTGTGTAATCGTGTTCAATCATACAAACTACCAGATTTTGGTGTTAATGAATAACAAAGAAATGAGGGAGAAAACATCAGGTTTCCTTACAGAACTCTCTTAGCATTAACTCGATGGCACGAGGATATCCCGGATGGAAAAACTCAAAGTCAGGGTACATCGGCCCTGATCGAGACTCGAACCCAGTGTCTCAGACACATCGGCACGCACGTAACCAGTTCGGTTATGGTGCATCGGACGGACTGATCACTTCACTGCAATTTGCACCGCAACACTGCCGCTATTCACGCGTTCTTACGTGATGCTTCCGAAGGCAATCACGAAACCTTCGTCATCTCCATGACTGTGACATAAATCAGTGGACGGTAACCAGACGTAATCACAACGTGTGATGGTTAGTTCTCTCTGAACGGAATTCGACGTAACACATGCACATGTACTTTGTGCAGCTCTTTTAACACCGTGAATATTGAACCCCGTTTTCAGAAAGGAAATGGTCACTAGATAAAGACCCTTAAAATAATGTACTTTGTTACACAAAATTATTAGCAATATGCCTACCCACCAACTTCGTAAGTCATTGAATAGTAATGCCCTTTGGAATCGGGAGCAGTGTACTCTGGTAGAAATGTCCTCCATTATCAGGGGAGCTACCCTTATTATGGAGGTATCACGATGACTTGAAACGTCGCCACACTTCTACCAGAAAACATGGCATTACAGTCAGAGCCGTCAGAACCATAATTTCACTCAAAAGCCAATGCTAATTGACTTTTGAATAAAATACATTTAAGTATTGAGTACTAGATGATTACATGAGACGATTTCCTTTGGGTTACAATTCTGAGGTTTATGTCCTCAACACAGCGCGCTTCTGAGATGTGACACCTTATTGTTCGGATAATAAATATGTCAACGTCTTAAGCCTCCAGCTTCCGGATACAGGAAGCCCTTCTCTCAGTCCACACGACGTCATATTCCAGAAGGCCATATACTCCCATTTATAAAGTTTTCTAACCATGATGCACCAACATATTTTTCCTTACGCGTGATAAGCTTCGCTACAAATCACACATTCCTCCGAAACGTAGTAAACTCTTTCCAAACTACATGGCGTCATATACCTGAAGACGTTGAGACAACAAATAATTCTTCGGATTTACTGACTGACTAATCAATTGAGTAACGTACGTGTTGTTTTGTAGTGACATGAGAAGGTGATGGCAGCTGTACGGTGACGAAAACTGTCATGGTGTTATTTAATTACGCAACAAATTCGGTAAGGAACATAGAATCACATGGGGGAGCGGGGAGTATTTGCGTCACTGGTGTCCGATAACTGTAAGAAGGAAGTCAAGATAAATCTGTGTAAAGCGGAAGAGGTTTATCTTTAAGAACTTGTAAAGAAATAGGCCATGTTTTAGGGTAGTGTGTGTTACCCAGACTGGAAGATAGTTTCTGTCGGTAAGAGTTTCCATACGTAATTCTGTCAAAATGTATTTATACGGATCAAAATTACAAACGTAAACGGACGAACGGATGAAATCAATTTACAAGGCGGGTTTTCATCTTCGCAAATGCATATTTCTTAGTAATCTGAGACCCCAAACTTGAAGGCACTAGAAGAGTACCCTAGGGATTAAAAAATCAGGTTCCTCTTAATCGTCGATAACGTCTACCAGACTACACGGCATCACAACATAGAGGCCCATACCTTCAGTCTTCACTGCCATGAAGACTTAAAACTTAATATTTTTCACGACTTTAATTTCTGGCAAATAAAATAGCATTATAGTTCAGAAAGCATTGCACTCCCCGTGTTGTCGCTGCATTTAAACTTTTGAACTAGCTGACGGAGTGTCATCCAACTTTGTGTGAACATTATGACATCAGAGGCCAACACGGCACTTTATTTCATTTTCTTACATTCAGCAATAACAACATGGTGTACTCGCGAAATTGTCAGCCGGAAGGCACAATAGCGACACATACTTTTTGGTCCTGGAATTATGTACGGCAAAAACTTCTAACAATCAGCAAGATTTGTTCAGGCAATGCTTCTGTACAGTGAAGAGAAGAAGAAGAAGATGACGATGGTGATGGTGATGATGAGATGATGATGTTGGGGGCCGCGCATATTCTTTCTTTTGTTTTTGGTCTGATGGCGGTAACTGGTGAGCCGTTGCAAATATACATGCAAAATTTGGTATGGAGATGGATCTTAGACTATTAAAAATTGTACATGAACTATTGTTTGCAAGTCACGATACAGCAGCATGTACGTATAAACGTACTATTGAGACGCCTTCGTGTAACCACTGTTGCCGTGGAAAAGCAATAAGTATTACACATTCTGAGTGTGTGTAGCCTTAGTCATCCAGCATGCAAAGCGCATGCGCCGTATTATAATGTCATCTGTGGCCTGACTGGCTGTACAAGGTTTTTCCATATCTTCTCAAAAACGGCACGATTTTTTGAAAAAAGTTATTGAACTAAAATGTGTATTTTGATTTTCTTTACAACTTTTGTCTGAAAGAGTCCTCATTATAAGAAGAATTGAGCGAGATTATTACAAATTAACACAGTTCTTCACGTAAAGTACCATTATGACCGAAATGATTGTGCGACGGACTTACATGAGAGGAAACAAAGAATGAGAAAAACAAAGTAAGAAATAAACCAAAAAAACGTAGAATGAAAGATGGAAACAGAATAAGTGGTGAACGAAAAATCAAATAAAGAAGACAATAAAAGAAAATAAAGAACTAAATAAAGAATAATTAAAGTCCATAGTTACACTGAGACTTCCTTCCTCAGATTTCAGATTCGCAATATACTACCTGAATCCTACGAGCATACATTTGCAGGGAGCTGTGAGAGGTGAGCAGAATAAAAAGAACAAATGAACGTGAAATCTGAAGCTGCTGGCGCCGCCATGCGGATCAGTCTCACGTTTCTGTAACGTCGTGGTCCATCCAGCACGTGAAAGGCCTTCACAAGTGTGTGCGTGGATCTAATCTCCGAAATTCATCTGTTATTAGCACATTTTCACATTAATTGAACAGATAAACCCAAAGCCACAATAACAGATCGCGGAAACGTAAAGGGAGGCTAGTAATTGCTCTAGCATGTGTGCTTTTCTTCTAATCACAGTTGACAGATTATTGCTTTTTGTCTTCCAATTGTGAGAATTCTTTTGTTGCATGAACTAAACAAGACATTTCGTAACACACTGAAACTTACTGATTGCAAAACAGCACAATATCACTCAAAATAACCCACATCTCCTGGTGACCTTTCAAGTCTTCAGAAACATGAAAGAAACGAGTGTCAGTAGAGCAAAACTTACACTTTAAGCACAGCTACAATGGAATGAATAACATAAAGATCTTCAGCAACTTTGCTGTGCAAACCTCAAGTCTTGCACATGCCCAGATTCATTTCAATAGGGTCCCCCCCCCCCCCAAAAAAAAAAAGATATTCGTCGCTTACTCTTGTGTGATGTGACATCAAATATTCTGCTAGGCATTTACCAACGTTTCGGAAGAAACTTTCATTACTTTGGACAGAAAGATTTAAACTCAATAACATCCTGAAATTTTAAATTTTATCTACAAAACCGTATTATCTAACCTTCTGCTGAACATGAACTTAAAATAAACATATCAGAAGGAAAACCAATTTGAAATATCTAGAAATTATTATAAGAAATTAATCTCCGTCATTCTCCTCTTCCTCTTCCACTTCTTCCTTCGCCTCCATCTCCTCCGACTCACCTACTATTCTTCTTCTTCTTCTTCGTCTTCGAACTCGTGCATTTTTTTACTCCGTTTTCCTCCTTACCCTGTAAATCCATTACCTTCATTTTCCTTCTATCGTTCTAACTTTTATCTTAATACATTTCTCTGTAATCTTCATATCCTCATGTCCTTCTCTCCTTTCTGATCTTTTCGTCCATTAGTTCATCCGTCCAGCTATTTCGTACCCCTCAAATATTCTGTCTCTTCTCTTCATCACCAATAGTTTTTACTATTAACGTTCATCTACTTCTCATCCGGAAGTCACACTCGGCCTGTTGCTTCTTCCCACACAGATGATCGGCCCCTCCTTTATTACCATGTTCTACGTTCCTTGTACCATTTGGTATCGACTGCAAAAATTTTCTTGGCAGGTTGCCTTCCTCCATTCTTTTACACGGCCAATGTCATTATTTATATAATCCTCTATTTTTATTCGTACTACAAATTTCTGTTCCCTGCTTCCCGACTTCATATCTTGTACATTTGTCACACCTCTACAGATCACAAAAGGAGCATCTCCCTGTATGAGGTTCAGGCTTCTCACGGCAGTGAGAAGCAAGATTAAGGTCCTTAGGATGTGACGCCGTGTAATTTGGTAAGTATACACAAAGTTTCGGAACAACGTATTGCTTGTATCTATAGAATGACTACCTTACTTACTTGCCTGCGTTTTATAAATTATCAAAATGTTTGTGGTCAAACGTTCAAGTAAAATATATCAAGAACGTAGAAAGATTAGAGCATCTTTCAGGAGCAAAACATCTGAAAGTGGTTACAAATATACAGAAACATACAAACACCCTTCTTAAACTTTTCATATGTTTCTCGGATGCATTTGAAAAAAAATTGCAATTAGCTTCTCCCTGTCCATTGTTCCCTTCCTCTGCAGAAAAAAAGTTAATGAATAGATTAGGTCATAAATATTCCATTATGCCCTAAGGCATGATGCTTGATATGCATGTTTACCTAAGTCAAGGCAAGGAGTTCTTCTTCAGAAGCCAAGAGTTGTTCGCACAGTCAAGAAATTCCCCGCATTTTATAGAACGCGAAATTTCATTACAGCATCCACAAGAGCTTGCCACTGGTACACATTACGAGAAAAATTTAGTCCAAACATTTACACCCATCACTCCTTCATCTGATATATTCTTCGAAGTCATCTCGTACGTACTGTGCGCCCCGCAATTTCATCCTCCATTGTTTTGATCATTATATTAATATTTTTCGAGGAGTACAAATCATGAGCTGCTCGTTATGCAATTTTCTCCATCCCCGTGTCACTCCCACATATTTTCCTCATTATTCTGTCCTCTGACACGCAGTCTGTCCTCTTCCCTCAGTGGGAGGACAAAAGTTAATCCCGACGTACATATTTGTTCTAAATTAACCAAAAATGAGCGGAAAGCATGTAAAATAATTTACATAGAACAGAACAAGTCAATTAACATACACGTTTAGGGGAACTACATCAATCCTAGTTCTGCACTTCATACTGATTATGATGTCGATATCTGAGCAAGTAAGTAAGTTCCGATCCCGGTGACCGTGCGGTCTAAGACGTAGGTCTGCAGCCGTGGGTTCGAATCCCGCTGTGGGCATGGATGTTCGTCCCTTGTGTAAGTTGTGTGTTGTGCACGTAACGGCCTCTGCGACGGGCTGATAACTCGTCCTGATGAGTCCTACCGGTGCATATGTCTATTTGTGATCCGAAAACCCCGAAAATGAGGCGGTTTCGGCCCGAACTGGATTGTGTGTCGCAGAAACTATACAATCCGCTAAACTAATTTTAAAATTGTAGGTTTTCCCACCTCGTTTATTATATGAACCAGGTGGGAAAACCGTCTGAATGTGATGCTGATACTACCGTTTTGGTAACATTTGGGAAATCTTTCTCAAGAGGGACTTTTCTCCAAGGAGTTGGTTTGGTACGTCTAGTGCCCAACTTGTTATCGTCCGATGACGCAGTAGCAAATAAGAGCACATGATCCAGACCAATGTTTGGCAGCGACTCATATTTACAGCCATCAGCCATTATCAGGAAGGCTCCGATACGTTTATGTTTTGTGTCTATACGCACTCCGATAATTCGACTGCAAATAACTTATAAAACAGGGGTGGCCACAACGCAGCTGACGCACCACAGTATGCGGCTTTTTTAAGTTACTTTACAAAATAATATTCAGGTAGTTTATATGCACAGAGGCTGGCCGTGAAAGGCCTTTTAAAAGATTTTCTAAAGATAGGTGACTCGTAACTGCATGAAACTAAGATATTTGAATTGGATGAACACAGAAATAAGAGGCCATCAAGTAAGGCACCATGTTCTTTTATTAATTCCTGGATTGCGCCTAATTTGTTTCTTAATTGTGGCTCCCGAATCTCGCCTGGCTGGCCACCCCTTTTATATATGTTTATAAAGATTCAGGTTGACTGAGGCCATAAAATGAGTTGGCGAAACATTTTCTTCGTACCCCTTCTTCCACCTGATTTATATATTTGTTTAATTCCCGCGTTTCATTCTTTTTTATTCAACCCTTTAAAGACCAGAACGGTCCACTCGGTGTAACATTCAAAACCTACACATTTTTCAGACACATAGTGAGTTCGTGTATTTATTATGACTCTCACAGTAAGCAGAGATCACTGCCCTAAAAAGCATTTAACCGGTGTTTATAGTGGAAAACTAATTATCTCCTTTGCGGTAGGAACTGAGTCTGTGTGTTATATATATATATATATATATATATATATATATATAGGACATTATTTAAATTTGTTGTAATTTTTCGCTTCGGCAGTGCCGTAGCTGAATTGGTCAGTAGCCGCCCTCTCAAAACGGAAGCCAGATTTCGATAACAGGAATCTCCACGTGAGTTTTATGGTGGATGAAGTGACATTGGGACAGATTTTCTCCGAGTATTTCGGTCTCCCCTGTCGGTATCATTCTTCCAATCCTCCATAATCATCTTCATTTTAACACTAGTTTTTTTTTTTCCAATGCCTCGACAGCCCCTAGTGGGCCTAGGCCGCCTCATTTTTCGAGGCTTCACGATCACACTCAGACACACCACACTCGGTAGGACTCCTCTGGACGAGGGACCACCTGTCGCAGAGACCTCTAACTGACAACACACAACACTCACAAGAGACAGACATCCATGCCCTAGGCGAGATTTGAACCCACAATCCTAGTAAGCAAGCGACCGTAGACATACGCCTTAGACGGCGCGGCCACTGGGATCGGCAACACTACTTTTACCGAGACAAATAGGCGAAGCCTGGGAAACTTCTAACAAAGCTATGCTCTTTCGTAGATATCGAAGCATTGGACAAAAAATTACTTTCAGATTGTCTTTTAATTCCTCATATGATTAAATATGCGACACAAACCAGAAGACAACAGGGTGATCTCAACACAAGGTGACCCTTGGCTCGCTGTTCCACAGCGAACACAATCCGCTGGACAGTGATCAGAATCCACTTCAAGATTAATTTTCATTCCTCTCCTCCCCCCTAATCCCCACCCGCTCCAACTTTCTCAGACTGCTGCTTCTGCGTCTCTCCTGCAGGACCTGACAGATGTTATGCAAATTATCTGTACAAGACACATGATAGAGAGGCAAGTGCAGAACCACGTCATTTTTTTCCAACAAAGAATATAAACGGTCCTAAAATTAGTAACAACAACATGGCGGATGCGCTAAAGTGTGAAGTGGGGGAGAATATAAAGCCACTTGCTTTTAAATCCCGGACTGATATATGGTGAGAGGTTTGAAAAAGTTGTAGCTTCTGGCTAGGTAATATTGTTGCAGGACATCAAATAACAATATGGCGTCCATGCGCGTAGTTCTTTATCTAGCGGTTTGATGGTGACAGATAAGGGCCACAGGAGTTATTCGTACGGAATTTGATGCACAGGTTAAGTCATGAACGTGTCTACACCGCCGTGTATAACCTACGCTTTCTATTTATTTGCATGTGAAATGTAATTTTTGAAAAAAAAATAACAACAAATTAGGCGATTATGCCTTTCTCTGAGGTCAAGTCAGATGAATTTAAAGTACGCAAGATCTGCACTTAAGTACAAATTCTTCACAAAAATTAAACAAAATATTAGCTAGTACTGACGAAAGCCTATGAATATATGTAAGAAGAACATAGTCTTTTGAGTTACGCTGGGCAGGCCCTATTGGTGAGATTATTTAACATGTGTGCTCCTTGTTTCTAGGAGAACAGCGAGTAAAATATCCACGGTACTCACTAGCTACCTAACTAACAACGCTCAGCAAAGCCCCCTTAAAGGGCTAATATTGTGTGAGAGTTTAGATTCTCTCAGTGGTAACTGTCGAGAACACTATCTTCCTTCATGTGATACCTTGTAATTTTTGGGCAGATAGCGTTTCGCAGATATTTGCTGCCTTCATCTTCAGAGCAGAAATGCTGATGCATAACTACACAACTAGAAAACAAACTTGAAACAGTTACTCGCTTAATTGTTCAATAAATTCCCCAATTTTTGGAACCCGAAATTCCATTAATATTTTCACAGCAGCCAGTTGATAAACCCTTTCGTGAATTAGTTGCAACCAGACCACAAACTCACCCTGTTTCTGTAAGATCCAATGCAATATTATTTTCCAGAAAATACCTATAACAACAGTACTGAATGTCTGGTTACTAAGATTGTGGATGACGGAACTAGTGCTGCATTTGGCAGTGTTATCCGGCCATTCGCTTGGATAGGCTAAGCAAGAGCACAAAAAACAATCATTCATCATAACTGTTAACAAGACAGATTCAAACGGCAGATCTCTCGACTACATGTCTGATGCTCTACTGTTAAACCAGTTTGCTACTAAAAATTAATAGGCGCAGGCAATGTACGTAAAATGGAACACTGTGACACGATCGCCGTATGTCTATCCGTCGTTGCTATCATAACAGCCTGATAGCATTTCACTCAAGACATCGCTTTTATGACTTTTTAATTCCGCCGACACAAACAAAACGTACTTAGGTCTGTATGTAAAGTGTCCGATCTTTTTATCCGATTTTAAACAAATTTGGATTTTCTCGACAGATTTTCATGAAAGTCCCGTTATCGAATTTCACGGAAAACCGTTCAGTGGCAGCCGCGCTGATACATATGGACAGAACGACAGACAGAAGGACGGACGGGTCTGACGAAGCCAATATGCGCATTTCGCGACTATGCGAACGCGCGTAAAGGCCACAACGGTGTGTCGCAACGCTGTGTAGCGACAGATGCTCGTACTGACACGAAAATACAATAAGCAGGATCGCGTTTTGTTACATGGGGGTGAACTGCTCTCGTTCTGAAGAGAAAGACAGAAGCACCACACGTACTGGAAGAGTACAGAGGGGGCTGCAGAGTACAAAAAGTAACCTGAGCTTGTGGAGAAGGAAGGAGAAGCAGGCCACGTACGAGGCGGAGCAATGGGGTTAGCCTGGAATGTCTTAAAAACAACTGTCCATTTACAGCAAAACCTTCGATTCCGGATATCGGAAAGAAAGAACGAAATAATGAGAAGAACGAAGGAAAAGACAGGATGCAAGGTATGAAAAGTAGGAAAAGTCTACAACCAAGTACAGTAACTAATTCCATGCCGCTGATGGTGGCAAATTTATTCAAGAAATTACCAGCATTTAACGGAATGCATAACGTACGCACAATAGCCCACCAGTGGTCTGTAACACCATTGGCATACTTACTGAGAGGGGCTGAAAGGTCATCTTTTCTTTTCAGTTTTTCCACCGACCTTCACCTTTCGTGGGCAGGGATACCGCAGTCAGTATAGCGACTCACTACGGGTTGGACGGTCTGGAGATCGAATCCCAGTGGAGGCTAGATTTTCCGCACCCGTCCAGACCGCCCCTGGGGCCCATTCAGCCTTCTGTAAAATGGGTACCGTCTCTCTTTCCCGGGTGTAATGCGGCCGGGGCGTGGTTTTGACCACCCACTTCCATCTAATGCCGAGGTTAAAGAAACAGTAGAGCTATACCTCTACTCCCCCTCTGGGCCTTCATGGCCTATTCTAGGGTGAACTTTACCTTTACGTTTACCCTCACCTTTTACTGCTTCGTTCGTCTGGCTAATTTGTCGTGATTCGCATTTCCGAAATCCCGAATGCTGAGACACTGGGCAGCTCCCTTAAAGTGAGTGGTCCAATACAGGTACTTCCACATAGTTATGTCTATTGAAATCCCTTAATGCTAGGCACTGGACTAGTGACTAGTTTGCTAATTAGGAAACTATCTCCCTTATTGCCATAAAATCGTTAGATTTGGCAACGTCGGTTTCCTCTCCAGTCGTCCTACCACGTCTTCTTCGACACCACAGAAATTGAGCAGTTGATACATGCAGCAAACTAATCAAATAACTAAATATAATACCACTGTCCATTGAGTACAGTTCCAGCTTCATATTTGAGAGTTCAAGTGTTCAAATTTCGACCCCACAGATCGACTAGTCTCATACAAAGCCACGTGGTTTTCCTCAGCACCTCCAAGAAAATGCCGGGACTGTTCCAAAAGCTAGGCCATATCGATTCCTGTCTTTACCTCTCCAGTTCATTACTCACCAATGATTCCATAATGCAAATCTGTACAAAAATACGAACTACTAAACGTCATTAATATAGCCATAAACAAACAAATTATTTAATTAATTAATAAAAACAGCTTTCATAACTACCTCCATAAAGCAGAGAAACCGATATTTGTCAGACAGCAAGGTGTAACCCTCATCTCACTGTGCCCGAATTTCCATTACCTCCGTTTCGGAGGAAACTGCTGTCTCTATCTGAAAGAAGATTATTCGAACTTGTATGTATATCTACCAAAATAATGGTGCGATATTCAAGAAAATAATCTGTATGGTCACCACTATGATAACTTAAAATTTCACGTTCATCACCACGTTCACAACAGCCCACCACTGTTCCCTATTCCGAGCTAAAGAAACCCATTCCACAACTTTTATGCATGTGGGAATAGAAGCTTCATATAATTATCTTTTAGTTGCGTCATTAACAACATCATACGTGAAGTAAAAAAGAAAAGTAACATTCATCCTAGTCATCTTATTAGATGAGTTAGAAACATAGAGGGAACAATAGAAATTCTGCATCCATGAAATCATCTTTATATCTGGCTGTGCAAAAAGAGAATTAACAAGGGGCCACAGTTTCAACTGTCCTTAAGTGAAAAGTAGAAGAACATGACTTATGAAAATTTACATGATGTGCGAAAACACAGTTTCACTTATAATGCAGAAGGCCACTGGCGAAGCCAGGACAGACAGAAAGAGCGAAACCGAGGTGAATCAGTACATGGCACACTGTTGTCCTCAGCATCGCTGACGTGGTACGTTACATGGTACAATGTTCTGCCCAGCAGCACCAAGGTGACTCCATACGTGGTACACAGTTCTCCTGGGTAACACCGAGGTAAGTCGGTACATGGCACACTGTTTTCCAGACAACACCGAGGTAAGTTGGTACATGGCACACGGTTGTCCAGAGCAACACAAATGTAAGTCGGTACATGGCACACGGTTGTCCAGAGCAACACAAATGTAAGTCGGTACATGGCACACTGTTGTCCAAACAACACCGAAGTAAGTCGGTAGGTACATGGCACACGGTTGTCCAGAGCAACACAAAGGTAAGTCGGTACATGGCACACGGTTGTCCAGAGCAACACAAAAGTAAGTCGGTACATAGCACACTGTTGTCCAGACAACACCGAGGCAAAGCAGTACATGGCACAGGTTGTCCAGAATAAAACCGAGGTACGACGGTGCATGGCACACGGTTGTCCAGAGCAATACCGAGGTACGACGGTGCATGACACTTGTCCAGAGCAACACCGAGGAAAGACGGTACATGGCACACGGTTGTCCAGAACAACACTGAGGTAAGACGGTGCACGGCACACTTTCGGTTAGCAACATACAATTATTAGTCCTTCTCCAACTTTCAAATAATTAGCTTCTTTAAGTTTAGTATTGTTGGAAGTGTTGTTACTTTGGCAAATACGTACCAAAATTTCATAAGAACCTGCTATCTGCAGTATCAGCGTAGAAGAGGGATCCGTCTTCAGGGAACGGAGTGAGCACCTTGATTGCTATGTGTCCTTATCATAAATCCATTTCACTTCGACCCTAAACAAGAAGGCAACAGGCACCTACGAAACCTTCCTAACTCTGTACCAAATTTAACGGGTCATACTACAGATGATTGCAATCTTAATACTGACGGCCTTGAAAAACTCCTATCTCACAATGCCTTGATTTTTATGTCGCCGGTTCATCATCGTGTTCACAGATTTCCACCACTGGACCCTGACTCTGTGATCAAGGATAGGAAAGGTGCTGAAGAAATTTATCTAAGCAGTAACTTACTTTACGTTCTGTTCAAATTTTCGTCGGTTATTAGCAATAATGTATACCTCCAACCCAAATTTATTCACAGATTCTGTCATGTAGTTTGCTAAATGTGTGACTTGGGAAGATGAAGGCAATACGATACTTCGAAACGTCGAAGTAGCTTCTCAGAAGACGTTTATCGAATTAAACATCGTATCAATTGCAAGTGACTATCTTATACTGTTGGATTAAACAGGTTGTATTAAACACAATAGGCAATGTACATATAACGTAACACTGAGGCGCGTTGGTCTAAACACCATTGCAGTGGAAAACCAATAAGTACTTATTACTTATTCTGAGTGTATGCGTGTCTGTAGCCTTAGTTACCCAGCATGCAAAGTGCATGCGCCGTATTATGCTGTCATCTGTGGCCTGTCAGGCTCTACCATATTTTTCCACATTATCTCGTAAACGGCACAATTTTCAGAAAAATGTTATTGAACATAAAATGTGTGTTTTGATTTTCTCTGCAAATTTTTCTGAAATATTTCTCATTCTGAAAAGAATTCGGCGAGACATTATCATAAATGTACATAAGCCTTCACGTAAATTACCCGTTATTCTTATCAGATTTGAAAGAAACTTGAGTTTTCTTGACAGATTTTCGAAGAATACTATGTCGTGAAAGTCCGTCCATTTGGAGCCGAGTTGTTCCATGCAGACGGACAAACACACAGCCAGAAGGACGGACAGACCGACAAACAGACATGACAAAGCTACCAGATGCTTTTCGCAATTCTTCGAACGATCCTAAAAATAGAATGAGACACATGTTCTTTCGAAACTACACAATATAACAGCTAAAACAAATTTACGTTTTGGAAAAGAAACTTGTGTTATTAGGCGAAGAAAAAGGCAAATGAGGTTTCTGAGGTCGTTGCCAGAAGTAACTTTACAACACAGAACAACGAATGAAAAAATAACAGATGAACTGCAAACGGAGAAGATAGCAGAAACAGACAAAAGAAATTATGCATATTTTTAATATCTGGAATGGCAGAGAGACGCGGAAAGACATAGAATTAGAAGGAAAAACTTCTAAAACTTCCGAACACAGGAACGGATTTGTGACAGCCAATTTATGTTTCAAAAGGAAGATTAACTAATCGATAAAATACCGCCAAATCCTTGAGTTAACAGCGGCACAGAATCTAGAGAAATAGTAGCGGTAAATGTATGAAACGTCGGAAAAGAATTATTTAACTACGGCAACTAAAGTGCAACGTGACTTTGTCACGGCTGTCCTTTAAGGTGTGCCCTAGTGCCTGACAACACAGCACCATAACCTACAAGACTGCAGACTTCATATAAAGGTAAAGCAATCCCATTACAGGCCTTGACAGGCCCTTAGGGCTCCAGGAGGTCGAGGCTCCCAGGTTTTCAGACAATCGACACATGAAGGTGGTAAGGTTGTCAGCCCTACGCACCGGCCGCCTTTACCCCCCAGGAAAGATTCCTGGTACTCATTTCTGTTAGAGGCTAATCGACCCCAGGGCCATAGTGCGACCGAAACGATTATGTCAGTGAAAAATTCCAGTGACACCATCGAGAATCGAACCCGCGACGTTTCGGTTTGTAGCGCAGTGCCTCAACCAACTGCGCCACCGCGTGCCCCGCAGTCTTCATATAAAAGCTATAATTTTGACAGCGTGTTGTATGTCCATTCCCTTGTATCGAGATTATAACTTAAAGAATAAAATCTACGTAACTGCAACGTGTTTGTTCTAAAATAGTTAACAAAAAATAGTTTCATTATGATGTAAGTTTTTATACGAACGAACACATTCATGTAGCTTCAATTCTAATGCAGAAGGCCACCAGCTAAGCTAGGAGGATACAGTAAGTGAAGAATAAGGAATAAATAAAAGTAAAAAAGGAACAAACTAAACACTAGCAATAACAACTAAACACATGAGTTCTGGGTATTCCCTCTGAGGCAGGCAGCTAATGAAGATCGTGCAAGGACCCACGCTGAGCTATGCATTATATTCGTATGAAGAAAAATCTTTTGTTGTCAAAAGACGTTGAAATCCCTCCATCCACGTATAAAACGGGGAGGGGTTGTGGGGTGGGGTGGGGGGGCGAAATCTAAACCTTTTTCTCAAGTTGTAATGATATATATAGATACTTCGCATGCTGTTGTACGTACATACGGACTCGATACGGATTAATGTGCTATAAAATATGCGGCGTTGGGCTGGACTTGACGTAACAAATAACACAAGTTTGAATAACGTCGAAATGTAATGGATGCTAATTCCAAGAAAATTACGTTGTAATGGAAGCAAAGTGAAGATTATGACTTGACCGGAGCGACGTGAATATCTCAGCTACAAGGAAATTTGGATACACAATTGCCAGCCACAAAAATAATTCGCTTATAACTGAATTACGCCACCAAGATACTGGCTTTTTTTTTTTTTACCTAAAACCTCAAATACACTTTTTTTTATTCTAGATTCACCGTGCATTTTCACTAATCAATGTTTTGTCACCAACTAAATGCACTTTATATAAAAAACCTGTATAAGGTTTCTCTAAAACTTTTAAAAAACCCCTACATATGTTTCGGCTTCCTTGAAGCCATCCTCAGTGACAGTGTAAATAACGAAAGTGAAAGTGGTGAACTGTATGGTGTATAATATTGAACGAACGCATGGACGTGTTTTTTACATGAATGCAGCTGTATGACACCCCCTGAGGATGGCTTCAAGGAAGCCGAAACATATGTAGGGGTTTTTTAAACGTTTTAGAGAAACCTTACATAGGTTTTTTTAAATAAAGTGCATTTAGTTGGTGACAAAACATTTCTCAAATACACTTGTTGTTGTCACTGTACATTACCAAGGTAGACAAGGTACGTAACCACTGTTGTAGTGCAAAAAAAAAACAATGCATTCTGTGTGTGTTGTTGAGTTACATGTCACTGTCAACTATATGAAAATACTGAGTGTCGCACAACAGTGCTTTTATGGCACATTTATGTCGTTGGCAACAATAAAACTTACGTCAGTCTTCATGTGACGTAACCGATGCTGCACTGAAACAAAAGAATATTCATTTGCTCATGGCCTTCTTCAGACGTACAATTTGGCTAAACAGATCGTAATGAACGGTAAGTCCTTGCTCAGTTTCTCAGTTCTTCTTTTGCCGTAAAACATTTTACGAGATCAGAAGGAATTAATTTATTATTAAGCAATGAGTATTAACTATTATGTGTGTGTGTCTGTATTCTTGCCTTAGTTGTCCGGCATGGAAATTGTACATTTTTTGCGCCGTATTATACTGTCATCTGTGGCCTGTCTGTCTACCATATTTTTCCACATTATTTCATGAATGGCACAATTTTCGGAGAAAGTTTTCGAAATAAAATGTATTTTGATTTCCTCTACAACTTTTGTCTGAAATATTTCTCATTCTAAGAAGAATTCAGCGAGAAATTATCATAAATGTGCATACGTCTTCACATCAAGTAACCGTTATTCTTGTCGGATATTAATAATACTTGAATATTCTCGACATGTTTTAGAAAAATCATCAAATATCAAATTTAATGAAAATCTATTACGTAGAGCCGAGTTTTCCATGTGTGTAGAGAGACGGACAGACATACACGAAGAATCTAATAGGCGCTTTATGCGATTTCTCAAAAGCGCCTAAAAGCAGCTACCTCGGGACACTAAGTAAGCAGACCGCATATCAACAGACACTTATATTTTATACTATATTAAATGTATCGCATTTACCGACAATTAGAATTGTCGTTACAAATTATGCTATAATGTTAAGAGTGTGATATTCTGGTTATGATTCCTTGCAGTGTCGCAAGTTGTTGCCACTTTTTCAAAGGAGTCTGAAGAGAAGGCAGCTTGATTCTCCAAAACACCCTTAATCACCTGCCAGACTACACGGTGCCATAACCCAGAAAAATATAGTGTAATTTTCCACAGTCATAAAATTCTATATCCCTTATACCATAATGATGATAAGTTTAAAACTTTGAGTACATCAATGAATGAGCTGTTGACCATCAACGATGAAGAGAACAACACAAAAGAACAAGTTTCAAGCACGTTAACCTAATATTGGAAAATATTCATACAAAATTAGATGCAAATGGGAAAATAAAGTCAGTTATACAAAGCATTTCTTTGAGGCTACAGGGGAATATGTATCATTTTCAACGGAAACCCGTCCAGTGGGACCCGCGCTGATACATGCGGACAGACGGCCATGACGAAGGTAAGACGTTTTTCGCGACTATGCAAAAGCGCCTGAAAATACATATTAATGACTATGTTCATGGGTAAAGCTGAAGGAAAGAACCAACTTTGAAAACAGAGGCGCAGAAAGGAGGATAATATTAAAACAGGCGCTGGAGAAATAGAGTGTAGACTGGATTCAACCACTCGAAAACATGGCTTTTGTGCATATCACACTGAAATTTTAGGTTTCTTAAAAGAATGCAGTTTTTCCATCTGTTGAGTAACTATTACCTTTTAAAGAAAGATGCGGCACCATGATACAGTACTAGAGTATTCTGTTGAAAAATAATTGAACTTCAAACAGACAATTGCTGGCACTTGTAGACATCGGAAAGCCTGTCGTTCGATGCAACAGGCACGCACTCAGTACAGCCTGCTGCTGTAAGCGGACACACAGCACGCACCGCTGCAATTGTGTTCTTCCCCATGGAAGCATTCATTCTCTTGCACTTACCTCCCATACTGACGCACCCCCCCCCCCCCCCCCCCCCCCATTAGTCCCACCTTAACATATGTGATTCCACATGAAAAGGATCCGTATCACATACCATGTCTTTATCAATTAACTCAAAAGTAAAAGATTCCCTCTTGACAAGCTAATGGTCACTCACCTAGTCAATAAATTCCCCGCATTTTATTGAACCCAAAGGTGCCTTACCATGTTCACAAGGTACCGTCAAGTGTTCCCTAACCTGAGCCACAAGAATCCAGTCCACATCCTCCCATCCTTTTTTAGAAATATCTTAATATTATCTTTCCGTCTAAGCCCAGGTTTTCCAAGTAACATTTTTTATTAGTAAAGATAATTAAAAGAGTAAATGAAAAAAATAATATAAAAGACGAAACAAAGGGGACGTAGAAAAAGAACCAGAGAAAGAAAATGGCATAGAAAGAGAAGACTGAAATAAAAGAAAGAAAGAAGAAAAATAATGCTGGAGAAGGAAGGTTTCTGAATGTGCTTGTACTGAATCCTGGCTGTGTGTCAGCCCCAGTCTCCGGTCTACCTGGGCTCACGTCTCCACATGTCCGTGGCCGTCCGCTCCAAATTGGTAGCTTTGGAAGTGGCTACGTGGGTGTACGTACCGGGTTGACCGCCCCGAGGGCACTGCAAGTCTGGCTTCGTGCAGACGTAGCAAGCTGGCGTAGCAGTAAGGCTCTGGCCTTATCTCCAGCGGCAATACGACTAACTACAAGCAGGCCAAAACCACCTCCCTCCATATCAATCATGAATATCTTCCAACTTAATTTGAAGTAAGCTTGAAGTCCGAGGAGCTTCGTGATTTGTACTCCTCATCAAACATACTTTGGATGATGAAATCAAGAAGAATGTGATGTAATGGACGTGCAGAACGTATGGGAGGGAAGAGGAATGTATACAGGGTTTGGGTGTGGAAACCTGAGGGAAACAGGCCACTTGGAAGGCCTAAGCATAAAGTGGAGGATATCAAAATGCGTCTTCAGAAATTTGTTTGGAGGGCATGTACCGGATTGATCTGGCTCAGGATAGAGGCAAGTGGTGGGCTCTTGTGAACGCGGTGATGAACCTTCTGGTTCCATAAAATGAGAACTTCTTGAGTAGCTGAAGAAATATTAGCTTCTCATGAAGGACTCTGCTTCATGGAGTTAGTTACTTCTTTAATTCCGTTGTTAGTCAGTCAGACAGTTAGTTAGTTAGATAGTGAGCTGAGGTTCTCGCAGCTATGATGATAATTTAAGGCTTCAGGCATATGAAGCCGTGTCGATTGGTATATAGTTACCGACGTTTCGAAAGAGTTCGCTCCCTTCTCCTTCAGAGTCTATTCTTGTACTGCATAGGTGCTGAGGACGGAGGCAGCCGACTCCTCCGAAATGTCGGTAAATACTGACGAGTCGGGATGACGACTTGAACGTTCATTTGAAGGAATATGAAACCAAGACCTCCAGCTAACTACAGTACAATGCGGTGTTCTCTGTACCGTGACGTATTACACCCTTGTAGGTTGTAGAAACCCGCCGCGCCCCTTTTACAGTAGGCTAAATGCGGAGGCAGAAGAAGCACACGGAACATCAGTTATCTAAATTTTCAGCATCGTGAAAACCTCACATCCCATTACAGAGGCTGATAGTGGTCGCTCTGAAGGAAAGTTCCTTAAATTTTATTGAACTCGAAGGTTCGTTACCGCATTCACAACAGCGCTTGGACACCATCTAGTGCCATATAAATCCAGTTCACACCCTAATACAGTAATTGATCCATTTTAAAATCGTCGATCCATCTACGTCTAGGTGTTACGTCAAGTATGTGGCTCAACATCTGTATTCTTTCCTCATTCCCCACTCCTGCTACACATTAGGCCGAGGGTAAGGAAAGGACTTCCTGAACGTCACAGAGTTGAAATAAATACAAACTGTGGATGGTGTTTGGTGTGATCAAATTTACCGGAAATCACTTTACTAAGCTACCAAGCTTCAGAGCTTGTAGACTAATATAGACACAAGCAGATGTCTTAGATGAGAAATTAAGCCCTATCACTTCGCTTTCGGGAAAGCCAGTTTCAAATCTCAAACCGGTGATTGGCTATCCTCTCTGGCATTATCGTGGTTCCCCTCAGTCCTCCCACATAAACGTTTGGATATCATTTCAAATTAATTCATAATGGTTTTCTTCCTCGTCTTTTCAAATTTATGATTCACTGATCCTAAAATGAGTCAACTCTGTAAAATCTGAGTTATTAAATTAAAAGATTTATTGCATAAGCACCAAAAATAATTCGATTTTCAATAATATGTTTAACTGACTTTTCAAGTGCAGACCAAAGGAGCTATTAAGCACAACAACGTAGGCAATGTACGCATAAAGCACAGTTGTTGCCCTTTCGCGTAACCATTGTTGCAACTGGAAAGCAAAAATTCCTTCTGTGTTTGTTTTTTGAGCTACATGTCACTGTCAGCTATATAAAAATATTGAGTGTTGCATAGAAATGCTTTTATGGCAAATTTATTTCACCAGCAACAACAAAACGTAACAAGGTCTTATGTGAATTTTCCGACATTTTTGTCTGATTTCAACCAAATTTAAATTTCCTCGACAGGTTTTCACAAAAGTCCCCAAATTCAATTTTCACGGAAATCCATCCACTGGGAGCCGCGCTGATACGTGCGGACAGACGGATGGAAGAACAGATGGATAGGCAGAGAGGAGGACGGGCGGACAAACGGACGAATATGATGCAACTAATAGGCGCTTCTTGCGACTATGCAAACGTGTCTAAAGATGTTACATTTCTGCTAGGACGAGATCTGGCAGGGAGTGCAGGAGTGAATGTGGATCCACCGTCACTGTGTCATTATAAAGGTCAGAGGGCACGGCCATGCATGGCCATACACGGTATCAGGGCTGTGCAAATCCATTCCATGGTCCATATAAGAAGCCTCAGATCTTCACAGTGATGATCTGGGCTATGGCACAGCGTAATCTTCTGGATAAGTTGTCTGTTGTAGCCTGCATACCTAAAAGTCACCAGTTCCGGGGGGGGGGGGGGGGGGGGGGGGGGGGGGAAGGGAGCTTCTTAGTACTTACTCAGGACAAACAGCTTTTCCTCTTTACCACAGCGGACATTCGGTTATTCCTTACGTATTGCACATAAAAAAGATTCATGAAAAACGAGACAAGGTGTAACTAGTTAGATTTCTCAGGAATTCTTCAGTAGGTTCATCTAAAACCACATACCAGACTACCGGGTGTTACAGATCATAAGGTCAATAGGCCTATCTAGTTATTCCTGAAAATGTAGATAATATTTAAATAGTCAAGAAATTAACTGCCTTTACAACGCCACAAATTCCGTCCCCGTCTTAATATGCCTCCGTAAACGTCCAACATCCTGAGTCAGTCAACTGCAATTTATACTCTGTTTATATAAGAGTGCACTTAATAACCTACTGTCCTACCATCTATACCCAGGTTTCCCAAGCGTTCTATTTCCTTGGGTAGAATTTCTCATCTCCCCAGTTTGTGTAACAAATCCAACTCATCTGATCTCAATTGCTTTCACGACAAAAACATTTTATGATTAGTTGGCCTACGTGTATATAAGATTTTAATAATGCAATTATCAAGTGAATATTAATATCAATTGTGTTTTTCGAGAGCGTGATCTCCTGTTACGATTGTAAATGTCGACGAATGAGAATACCAAAGGACACAGGATGGCGATTACGTGTTATTTGTGATTGGATAAGGATTTATCAGGCTGTGTCGTTTCTTTGAATAAAGGTGAAATGTCTATCTCTCGACATTCGAGCCTAACGACTAAGGAAGCCGACGAATACCTCAGTTCAAAAAACAGTCACTCGCAAGTTTAAACAGCAAACACCTTTAGCGTTTTGCCGCTGTAAGGTGACATACAATTAATAAATCGCCGTAAAGTCTCGCAACAGAAAAAGGGAGGCTCAAAAGTTGCTCCTATCGCTCAAAATAATTACTCCCACATTAAATGACGATGTAGTGTTTATAGGGGAAGATCAAGTGCATTACACCACTTCCTAAACTGAACCATTGCCCTAGAAATTGACAGAGATCAATAGTCGTCACTCTAGTGGCAAAATGTGGAAGCTGCTTTTTGTCTTAAGTAATGTAGGAAGTTTAGCAGTGATAAGGAATTGTCGCTCTTCGTGGCCTGCTTTCTTACGCTTTATATGTGCTTCAATTCTTTTTGCGTCTATGTCTGCTTTTGTGAAAGGAGTACTGTAGGGCTGAGGACGTTGCGTCTACAGATGTGCGAACAGAGTGTCCTTGGGATTTATTGCACCGTCCAGTCTCTGAAATTCTTTGGTGAGAAAGAACGGGCGTCTTGCTATAAATTGGACAGCCAGCGGTTTCCTATATTGGACCACCTACGTCATACGGTCTGTTTAAGCTAAATGAGGGGAAACTCTTCTTTATAAATGTTCACAGCTATAAGGTTTACTAATCAGCAAGTAAACACATGGTTTGAATTCATTGCCTAATATACAAAATAAATTTAGGTACAGTTTTCCTCATCCTCAATTTCTATGGTACCTGGGATACAGAATGGGGGAACATACGGAACGAGGGAAGAAAAACGCTGCAGAAAGCACTGGTTGCACGTCGGAATAAGGATTTATTCAATATGCATAGTTTGGGCACTGTGAAGTACTGCTTTGCTCAGTCTGTGATCCAATTTAGGAATACATATGCTTACGTTGGACCTACGTTGACTTTCTGGAATCTCTTCTTCAATATACTTCATTGTGCAGTAAGACAAATGTAAAATATTCTCACATATTCTTAGAATGTCTTTAAGTAATTCACTCAGGGATTACTGACATGTGTGCATTAAAAGAAATATGTATTATAACGAGAAGAATGGAGAAGATCAGTTGGACCGATCGTGTGAGAAATGAAGAAGTATTACATAGTGTCAAGGAGGAGAGGAATATCCTAAGTACAATAAAAAGAAGAAACGATTACTGGATTGGTCACATCTTGCGTAGAAACTGCCTTCTGAAACATGTGATTGAAAGAAAGTTAGAAGGAAGGATAGAAATGACGGGACGACGAGGGAGAAGACGTAAGCAGCTGCTGGATGACCTTAAGGAAAAGAGAAGATACTGGAAATTGAAAGAGTAAACACTAGATCGCACTCTGTGGAGATCTCGCTTTGGAAGAGGCTACGGACCTGTCGTAAGACAGACTGCAGAATGAATGAATTTATTAACGACACGACATTCGGACGCGGAATTTAAATAGATCGGGCTTCAGGCTGAAGTAATAGGAAGTCTGGTACTTCAGATTTCATTTCGCACTCGGCCTGCGTACGTAAAATTCTAAAATTTCGGTCCACCAAGTCACTATTTTGCTCACCCCTGCCGTGAGCGAAGGAGGAAGAAAGTCACGTTATGTGGCGGCCTTGATGCTTCTTCTCACTGTGCGCTACATGTGTCCACATCACGTGGTAATGACTCCTTGATCTAATGGTCAAGCTAGGGGCTGTGTCACGGTACACGTGTTACAGACGTCAGGACACTGAAGATGGTTCGTTCATACAGTGTGGGAACAGTCGTTCACTTGGTTTCTGGACTTCGTCCAGTATCTAGTATTCTGAACAGAACACAATGTTTTGACAACCGAATTTATCACCATCCTCAAGTGAAAATTTGGGGAGACGCATAGGCCTACTGAGTTGAGTCCGAGAAAAACAGCTATTCTCAATCGCTTCATCAGTGATTCTATTCTATTGATTTCGGGAAACTAGGTACAGCTTTCCACGTCAACGCCACGACGGCATGTAGGGGCAGTAGTTGCATAGTTCCAAACATTCTTAACCTCGGAACTAGATGGAAGTGATTGGTCAGCTTCACTCCGCAGCCGCTGTACCCCCCGGAAATGGGCCCTGGTACCCGTTGAATGGAAGGCATGGTGAGCCCCCGAATGGACGTTTTGGAAAGGAGTAAAACATCTTGCCCCGACTGGGATTCAAAATAAAATAATTACAATAATTATAAATTCACAGACTTTTTCGTTAAAATGGGAAACACGCAGCGGATATTATCACAAATATTAGTCGTATTTCATATATATTATAATAAATATTGAGAAGCAACTTTTAAAGAAATAGAATAGAAGGGCATGGACTGGATTCATTGAGCTGAGAATAAGGCCCTGTTAAGGGCTTTTGTAAACAAGGTAATGAATATCTGGTTTGCATATAAGGTGTGGTATTTCTTTACTACCCGAGCAACCATAGCTTCCTGAAAGGGATTCTGCCTTATGAGGTTAGAAAGTTAGAAAACTAAAGGAAGGAAGAAGTAAAGACTGTTTGAAAGAAATCGAAATTTAAGGAAAAAAATAAGATAAGCAATCAACATTAACACGAAAGAAAGAAGAAAGGAGGAAGAAAGTTCAGCTGTCCGAGATAAACTAACCTAACGTGACGTAAGTAACAACTTATGTACTTGTTCTAGACACTCCATGGGGCTAATTCACATACAGTGTAGATCACTTCAGATTCGCAATAATTTTTGACAACATTAATCTGTAAAGACAGCAAGTGAGAATTCCATCAGTCTATATCGTCACAAGGCTACACATGTCCACTGTTACACAACAGCACACCCGCAAATAAGACAGTTGCCAAATAAGGTGTGCCGTTTCACTTGAAGCACAACCCTTGAGATCTTATAACTCGGTTTGAAATATACATACATTCATGAATATATACATATACATATATACATACATACATATACTAGATACATGCATACATTCATACATACATACACACACATACATACATATACGTACACATATATCCTAGAATATCCTACGTGTATACATACATACGTTCATACATATGTACATACGTACATGCATGCATACATACATACATACATACATACATAAATACATACACATACGTATGTACCTATATTACGTGCAGTTTTATTGACGAGAACGTTTTAACGGTTAAATACAAAGTATTTTGTTATAAGTCTTGCGGCTTAGTCTAGGAGTCTGAATCTGGAAAGAGGATTCTGGGGCTGCAATACCCATTAGATAGCCTAATGGGCAAAGACGGAAAGAAGGAACATAACATAACAAGACGACAGAGTGTAACCCGTAAAGAAACACACAAAATCTCTGTACAATACATGATTAACGACAACACAAGTTAGAGTCCGTTGCTACAACTAAGTTTCGCATAATTTATCGTGATTTCATGTGTTTCTAAATCAAAATTGTCCCGAATATTTGTTCATCTTCCATACAATACTTTAAGCTAAAAACACTATCAGTGTATGTGCTCACACTAGGTCAAATATCGTATATGCGACCTCACATTTCTTGGTCTAACAACTGTCAAAACGCATAAATTGAATTATTGGCATTTGGATAGCAGAACGCACAGGGTTCAGAGCTTGTGGTAGCACAATAGAAGTTGTTCGGCCCTGGTCTATATGTATTTGAAAGGCCACTTGCCATTAGGCGAGGCAACACATCGCTGTGCATTGTCTGTTCGTCATCTTATTCAGGTCACTCTGCTCCAAGTATGCCTGTGTGCAGTAAAGGACGACAGGCCTGGCCTCTTTGCTTTATACCTTAGTGTAGGTTAAAGTTGCGAAGTAGGGGGCGGGGGTGTGAATGGGGGATGAGTCGCGTGGTGGCGGGAGATGTATGGTCTATCACTTTAGCTAAGCGCACTTCTCTGCTGGTACGACATCGAGGAAGTAGAAAGTGGGAGTGAGAGAGATAGTTTTGTTAAGGGGGTGAGTGAGTTGGTAATTTGCTTCCTTGGGGTCCACAAGGAACCGAACATCATAACGTCTTGGCTGAAGTCTGCTCGCCCAGGCGAGCGAGCAGCGTCTTCAACATCATCTCCTTCCACCTCTTCCTTGTGTTGGTCTTCAGGAACCAGTGTATGTGTGATGTGGCCAGCCGTACACATAATACGATGCAAATTGCCCACCCTCGTTCGAACATCGTCTTATACCCTAGGGAGTTGCAGATATGGTGCTGACAGACATGTGCAACCACTGCCTCGGACGAGCCTACATATATTATGTCAAGACTAAGAATTCGGATCCCGAGGGACAGTAAGGAAGTAAGTTAACATCGTCACCAGTTTTGGCGTCCATCCTGTTGCTTCTTGGTTTGGAAACAAAAGCATTGCTACTACGTATAGCCCAATGTTCTTATCTTGCCACCAGAATAAAATTTAAAGGCCACGAGGTCCGGAGGGGGAGTACAGGTATAGCTCTACATTTTCTTCAACCCCGGCATTAGATGGGAGTGGGTGGTGAAAGCTAAACCTCGGCCGTTTTACCGCCGGCAAACACCCGGTACCCATTTACAGGAGGCTCTGATGGCCCCCAGGGCCAGTCTGGAAGGATGCAGAAAATCTAGCCCCACCGGGATTCGATCCCCGGACCTTCCAGTCGGTAGCGATTCGCTGCACCTTGTGAGCTATTCCAGCCCACATTGCCATGAGAATAAAATACATAATAATAATAATAATAATAATAATAAGATAGCTAATTAAAGCAACAATCCCTGTACAGGCTTGGACAGGCCCTGAGGATTCCAAGAGGTTCAGGCTCCCAGATTTCAAGACAATCGGTACATGAAGGTGGTACGGTTGTCAGCCCTAAGCAACGGCCGCATTTACCCCCAGGAGATATTCCTATACTCATTTCTGTTAGAGGCTGAGTCGACCCAGGGCTTTAAGGCAGTCGGAAAGATTATGTCAATGAAACATTTCAATGACACCATCGGGAACTGTACACACGACCTTCCGGCTTGAAGTGCAGTGCCTGAACCAACTGCGCCACCGCGTGCCTGGAGGACGTAACAGAAGGATGGAGACAACTGTACAACGAAGGCTTCATAATTGGCAATCCTCGCGAAACATTAAGATGATCAAATCAAGGAAAAAGAAATGGGCCTGGGAAAGCAGCATGCATGAGGCAAGACGTGTTAAAAATTTTTGGTCGCAAAGCGTAACTTGGAGACACCACTTGCAAGGCCTAGGTTTGGATGGGAGGATAATATTCAGACGCTTGTGAAGATGTAATATTAGCTTTCACACCGTTAAAATCGAGTAACATAAAATATGCTATTGTAATATAGAAGTTTTTTACTAATTACTCGTGCTGAAACTTCAATAAATTCAGCCGCAATGTAATGCTCTGAAGATGAGTAGGGTGCACTGAAATACGATGGGTAAGTAAGGATCACTGACTGAATTATTGACTGACTGACTGACTAACCAACCAACCAACCAATCAACTAACTGAGCACATTTCCTCTTGAGAAGCTAAAATTTCGTCAGCTGCGCATAAAATGCAACCAGAATTTTCATTATCTCCATCATAAGGACTTACCACTGGTCCATATTCTGAGCCAAATCATTCCAGTCCAAACCCTCCCATTCCATACATGTCAAAATCATCTATGCCTAAGTTTTCCAAGCGCTCTTTTACCCTGATCTTTCCAGACCTAACTTCCTACGCCTGCTTATTGCTCCCAACGTGTACCACATAATCTGCTCCGATCATTCTCTTTGCTTTGACCATCACAAATGTAGCTGCTGAACAGTACAAATTCTGAACTTCCACACTGTTTACATTTCTCCAATCTTCTCATACTTCTTGGGCACGCGGTGGCGCAGTAGTTTGAGGCACTGCGCTACAAGCCGGAAGGTCGCGGGTTCAATTCCCGATGGTGTCACTGGAATTTTTCATTGACATAATCCTTTCGGTCGCACTATGGCCCTGGGGTCGACTCAGCCAGGAATATTTCCTGGGAGGTAAAGGCGGCCGGTGCATAGGGCTGACAACCTTACCACCTTCATGTGTCGATTGTCTAGAAATCTGGGAGCCTCAACCTCCTGAAACCCTAAGGGCCTGTCCAGGCCTGTAATGGGATTGCTTTACCTGCTCATACTTCTTCCCTCTTAAGCATAAATATTATTCCCAGCACCCTATTCCCAGTTCCCACACACCCTCAGTCATGTATAGCATATAAATTTAATCTTTCATCAGATAATACTTAAGTTTTTATAAAAGAATTATTGATACAGTAAAAGTAACCCTGAAGCGTGACACAATTTGTGGTTCACTGTTAAGTCAATAAATACTGAAAGTAGATCGTAACTGATACAGAATAAATTTAAAAAAAAACGATTGACGATATGCAAAGTATGCATACGTAAGTAATAAGAATTATACGTCGAAACTTTTTCTTTTCTTCAACTAAAGCAATGTATATTCCGTGACATGTAGCATGACAATTTCTTCCCATTTTAACTTTCCTCTGTGAATGTTTATTTAAAGCTAAAGTATATATATATATCGGAGGTTATATCGATCCCAGTCGCATTGTAAAAAACAAATATTATAGAGGTTACTTCGCTAAGAGGCGCAGCTCCGCTACAAATACGGGAATTCCTGTTAGTAACTAAAGGCTTTCGGAATTGCGGTCTTTTGAGATGTGAAACCGTCTGGTTTGGTAGCCGAGTACTAAGGTTATGGAGGAATCTGCTGCCTCTATTTTCAAAGCAGAAAAGTGGCGTTACTTTAACAAGAGAAATAAATTGCTGTCAACATAACTGGTAAGTGTCATATCTTTAATTTGGCAACGTGTTTCGACCTCAGAGGGTCATCTTCAGGCCAGTAGTATAAAATACATAAAAGGAATTTGTAAATTGTATTAAGTTTTGAATTGAAATCTTAATTTTACTCTTTGATAAATACATTTTTTTTCTGTCAAATCAATTTTATACAAGAAAAGGTAACAGGTTAAAATGGTTTAATGACTGTTAAAATATTCTTGAATTGTACTATTGTATCTTGACCTAGTGCCTATCTCAGTGGCCGTGCGGTCTAAGGCGTGGGTCTGCGACTGTTCGCTTTTTGGGATTGTGGGTTCGAATCCCGCCGGGGGCATGGATGTCTGTCTCTTGTGAGTGTTGTATGTTGTCAGGTAGAGGTCTCTGCGTCGGGCTGATCACTCGTCCAGGGAAGTCCTACCGAGTGTTGTGTGTCTGAGTGTGATCGTGAAGACCCAAGAAAGGATCGAAAAGTGCCACGTGAAAACAAAATCTTGACGTAGTAGACGAGTACGACATGTAGGGTTCATGGAAACTTGTTTTGCAGGTGCAACCAATCCAAAACATAAACAACACCTGCACAACAAAATTCCATGCACCCTATGTTTCATAATCATCACTACGTCAAGACACGATAGTACCTTTTAACCTTTTCTTGTATATAATTAATCTGACAGAGGAAAATGTATTTTATCAAACAGTAAAACTGAGATTTCAATTTAAAACTTAATACAATTTTACAATTTCCTTTCATACATTTTATACTACTGGCCTGAAGATGACCCTCTGAGGTCGAAACATCTTGCCCAACTAAAGATATAACACTTACTAGTTGTGTTGACTGCAATTTATTTCTCTTGTTATTAGATATAACACAACGGGACGAGAGACGTGTAAATTGGCCTTACTTTCCTTCTACCGCTTCAGTTTACACACTAATAATAATAAAGCTTTAGTGGTTCATATCAATATGTATCTATGATGGGCTTGTCCGTCACTCACATGTTTACAGTACGGTAATACTTCATATTTTGTTATCTCCATCATCTATGCAAACACACATACTTTCTGAATATTATAATAATTGTCTGGAAGCGCAGCCAGTAAATTTATCAAAAAGAAGTAGTATAACGGCAGAATTAACAGCTGATAAATATAAAGTTTGGTTAGTGTAATGCAAATGAAGAAGTATTACGTAGTGTCAAGGAGGGGAGGAATATCCTACATACAATAAAAATAAGAAAGACTAACTGGATTGGTCACATCTTGCGTAGAAACTGCCTTGTAAAACAGGCGATTGAAGGAAAGATAGAGGGAAGGATAGAAATAACGGGAAGACGAGGAAGAAGGTGTAAGCAGCTACTGGATGACCTTAAGGAAGAGAGAAGATACTGGAAATTGAAAGAGGAAGCACTAGATCGTAACCTGTGGAGAACTCGCTTTGAAAGAGGCTATGGACCTGTCGTAAGACAGACTGCAGAATTATGATGAGTTTAATGCAACATACCTTAAACTAAAAGTTGAAGAGTTACTCCTGCCAAAAGTCAAATTATATAGAAAGAGAAACTGTTTAATTTCTTGAAATTACTTACTGTTTAATACACATTCGTTAGTATTTAATGACACATACTTCATGGGCAAGAAGCAAACAAGTATGCCAAAGTTCTACAAATTAAAGTTTGAATCAAACACTACTGTACTTTTTACCTGTAACTAAGAGTGCTGTTGCTAACATCGATGAGGGTAAGGCTGTCTCGGCATTAGGCATATGGGGCCGTGGAGGCATAGCTCAACTCACTCATAAGCAAGAATTATAAACGTAGCTTCCACAACATTCTGACAAACCAAAACTTACAGTAAAAGGCGCTGTAAAATTATGAGAACAATCCAAAATCAGCGCGGAATAATTTCAAGTTCACCGTCCTCCAGCGATATAAAACATGACTTTTCACTAACGACGAAACTTTTGGACGACTTTGGAACTACCTGTCAATGACGTCTTCCTTCCCCCACCTAGCGAGAGTATTGAGGAGATGAATGCTTACTAAACTCAAGCACCCGCTAGAACTACTTTAGCATCTCCATAGTATTCTTAGTCCCTCTATCTCACTCTTGTATGTAACCAACCTTCCTCCCAACCCTTCCTATTCCACTCCCATCTCTCTCTACTTTGCTTCAAACTTCATCATCATTCGCGTTTGCCTTCCTTCCTTCTCTAAAGACAAGACGGAGATAGGTGGAGTGATGGTTAGAGTTCCTTTTACTTGGACAACTACGACGCCGCTGACGATGGCTATAGGCTACGGGGGGACGTAAGACTTAGCCGGCCGAGGCGGCAGGAGTCAGTCCATCTCCTTCTAGTAGCAAGTAGATTTACACAAGAGGAATACGTACGACGGTGGTGTAGTGGTGGCTGCCTCCTACTCGCTAAGTCCAGCCCCAATCATACAGTCGTTGCTGTGTCGAGACCGACAGAGCATTCACGTGTCTGCCTGCCGCACTGGCAGTAGTACTCAAAACGTCTCTACTCTCTCACTCTGAAAAAACTTACAAGTTGAAAAAAAGTTTCGGCGCGCGCTTCTTTGCTGGACATCATCAACGCTACTGTGCTGTTTGTTTAGGAACGCCTATAGAACCTGCTACGAACATCGAATCACCCATAAGCAGCGGAAGAAGAAAGTGGCTCTGCAGACTTTCAAAGCTTCTTTTTCAAAACAAGCAATGCTTATGTAAAGGCGTGTGTTAATCTGCAGTAATTAATCAGCGAGTGGTCAGGACCGATTTTCGTTCGCTGTAGTTTTCGCGTGTGATAGGAAGACTTAAGACACGTGTAGGCCCCGCCGTCGCGTGCGAGTTTCTGTGGTGTAAACTAGCCAATCACGTGATCCTAACTGGTTGTGTGCTGTAAGGCAATTTGTTAAATATACAGATGTAGGGTGCAGGGAGCGATCTTTAAACACAGGACACACAAACCGAAGAATATGCTGTTTTAAACTGATCATTCCAGTTTCTGATCGTGTAAGATGAGTGAAGGTTTTCTCAAATTGTTGTGCTGCAGACAGTAACGTACAAGAAACGGTTTTATTCATAATTTTTACCTCCGTGTAAATAATCGCAGTACGCATCTGTCTTGTGGTTTACTAATCAATAACTGCTTAATTATATGTTGCAGGCTGCCGTACGGAACGGACTGGCAAATCAAGCGTTTGGACAAGTGAAGGGTACCAGTGTGCGTGTGTGTGTATGTGCGTATGTGCGTACGTGTAAGAAAGAGATAAAGATAGGGCGAAACGAGTGGAAATGAGTGAACGATTGTGATTGGATGAGTCTTGTTTTCATTCTCACTAGTACGCAAGTCAGCGATCAGCGTTCTGCATATAAGAAATAAAAGAAAAAACAAGAAAAACACATAAGAGTGAAGTTGAAGCTAAAACAAGAAATTAATTATAAAGACGAACAGACTTGACCAATAAACCTGCCAGTGTACAAGCTGGAACTGTACGGCATCCCGTCCTTTTCTATTGTTATCATTACGTCAATGTTTAAAAAAAGGTGTTAAAGGTGCACTTTATCTGCTAAAGTGACAGGAAGAACATTGGTGTCTGAAGTGTGACGTTAAGTACAATCGCAGACATCATCGTCTATCTTCGGTTATTCCGACCGCAAGGGATATTCCGTGAACACTGTCGCTCATTCTGATCTCAAAGAGAAGTGGTTTATCAACAACACAGTAATCAGAGAACAGCAGAAGTCTATGAGGTGAGTCAAATTATTTTACACTTGTGTCAACTGAATGTGATATCTGTAACCGTGTCATAATCTAATACTCCATTTATGGCTACAAATATTATTTTAAATTGCAAAGACTGATCTGTATTTTGTGACAAGTTTAGACCAAACCGCCTTGTACTATTTTGATAATTTGTTGGGCATGTATCGCGTGTAGTGGGAAGTTTAGTTTGGCCACTACCACAGCCGGGATGCTGTCGTGGTTACAAAGGAGAGTTTAGCGATGTGTCACGTGATGATACATCGCGAAATATCAAGTGAGGTGTGTTATCCGGCATTTAGAATATCCTGTTGTCAACTAGGAAAATTCTGTAATGGTTTGCAGTATGTGATTACGTTCATATTCAAATGAACGTTCTACCATCTTATGTTTCTATAACATAATAGGTCGGCTTATTAAAATACCACGAATTAAAAATATTTTCTGTTACAAAAATCACTCTAAACATATAAACACCAAAACGGTTCTAATTTTATATAAAGTTCCAGTTTATACTTAAAAGAAAACACTTTTTTACCTCCAATATACACGTCAGGCAGGCTATATAGGGAAGGAGTTGTAAGAAATGTAAGAAATAAATATGATGTGTGGGAAACATTACACACATTTTGGATGACAAACGTGGTGCTACATTCAATAACCACTCAATTTTAAGGAGTTATGTAGCATGCTTGCAATTAACAAAGATTTGTAATTTATAAAGCCCCTTGCGCTAGTCATACGAATTTAAACTTAAAGCATGTTAGTGATGTTCGTAGTTAGAAGTGAAGTGTCTTTTCTCTCACTAGTTACATCACATGGTACAACAAATTTGAACGTTAGTAAATAATAATAATTTCAAGCAGAATAATGTAGACTGAAAGTATTTCAACAATATGCCCCGAAAACCTGTACCTCAATTTTTAGCTTTTCACAATGATACGCCATCTGGCAAGTGAATACAATTAATATGCATAGGGCCAAAACTTTAATTTAGTGATATTATTAATGGTAAGCCACATGTTTCGGCATCGTCATGCCATCCTGAAGTCATAAAATATAAAAAACACAAGATCTAAACAGCAGAGTCCTTCTTCTCTATTGTATTTTCTGCTCTAAAATATTTCATGTATTAATACTAAAGTTCCTTAAGCTTTATTGACGCTTCTTTAAATATTATGGGACTTGAAGGCAGCGACATGGCGTCCAAACACGTAGCTCAGCCTTCAATTAATGTGAATTAATACAAAATATGAGGCAGCAATACGAAACTATTCTTTAAAACTTTCATTGTTGGTGCCCAGAACATTCAAACCCTGGTCTAAGATATCCTGCTGACTGCGTAGTACACACTGCTCAAGTTTCAAGGGGAGGAGAGCACATGGCATAACTCTTCGATTGGTGAAACTGAATAAACCCGCTTTCCGTAACAAGTTGAGTAGCCGGTTTTCAATATCAAGTTTTGTATTATTGTCTCTTAAAATTACTTAAACCAACGAAAAAACTGTTCGTTATTTGAAGCACGAAAGTATTATAAATCCATCGTTTTTTGTTAAAGCCGCCGAGCTAAACATTTCAGAAACAGAGATTATTGTGTGTGGTACACGAAGCACCAGTGCCATAACACGTACCATTTAATTAAATACTTTATTCATGACACAAAAAACACAACTGTGGTATATAAGAACACAATCTTATATCACTCCTACATGTTTCGGCGTCACTGACGCCATCCCCAGGGTGCTCTACAACAAGATTTAAAACTTACTAAAATATAATAGATTAAAAAAGTAATTCATATTACAATATTCTTGCAGATAAAGTGAACTATGTGGTTTTCACAAACTATGGTTAAAATAGTAATTTTAAAAGTACAATATATTAAAACAATATAACCGTAATAGTTATTACGACGTTTTCATTAAATACGTTTAAAAATTTGTATGTTGTTGTGTTGTAGTTTTTCTTCGCATAAAAACCTCTAATTTACTTTCAGTCCCTTATGGATCTTGTCCCAGTATTATGTGCAGAGAGTGCCGTAAATAGGGTGAAGATGGCTTAAGTGACGCTACCACTTAAGTCAAAATATGTTCCAGTGATTTCCGTATAACAAAATCCAGTCACACATCTTAAGGGAGCTCTACAGCAACTGTCAATACTCTTATACATGTATTTACACTTACGAATTTTGACATGACTTACAGGTGTATAGTTAGATAACAACTGTCGGCGTACTTTTTGTACATATTGTACTTTAACTTGTAAGAGTTTTAATTTTCTTGTATATTTCTTTTTACTTGTATATTAGTCAATATTATATGGTCTGAAACTCTCTGTGTTTGTATTCATCCGTTCCCTGATGATGTCGGAACTCCGAAACATGTTAGATATTTAAGAAACACTTGTTAATAGTGTAATATCTTGGTATTTTTTCAGAAAAATTGACTGAACTTTAACATGAAATTTAAAACAAGCAGATACATAAATAATAAAATTGGCTTTAGAAGTTAGATCTCTTATATAGATGCAGAGGTGTTGACTTACATTCATTATAAAATAAGTAACTGGGGAAAAATTCTTCAGTATTTATTAAATAGAAGGCTGGCTGGGCCCTAAGTTCCATCGGTAACCTTTGAAAAGAAAACATCTCTTATCTCTACGGGGATTCGAACCCCGACCGTACAGGCGCAAGAAATAGTATCTAAATTTAGCTCTGCAATAACTCTTTCATTACGACGTTCTTCGTAGATGTTCGGTTATCTGACATTCCAAACAATTATGATATTTGACAATCAATAAAACGACCTGACTAAATTTAACCTCTTTTGTTAAATTCACTGAACGGGACCGCCAATGTATCGTCACTTCTCAATCACTGAAAATGCGAGAATTGTTAATGTGTCTTTTCAAATTGTTACACACTACTAAGTTTGCAATAGATTCCAAGAATAAGTCATCAATTTCCCTTGTTCTCCGAATGCTAACAACAAAACCCAAGTTGTTGAAATTAAGCATTTTTCAAAAGTATAAATTGCCAGAATGTTATGATAGCAAAAAATGTGATTAATAAACAGTACGTATAGTCCATAAAACACAGATTTTTTTATTATTAATAAACAACTTGTCAAATTTCCTCTAGCAACATGTTTCAACTTAGGTATCTTCAGGCTAATCTGTTAAAAATACAAATACAATATTACAAATTCTAAAATTGCATAAAATATAAAATAACATGTCAATTTTGGAATGAAATCTCAATTCCTTACAAAAATACTAAGAGTATAAATTGCCTTATAGTCTCACAAATTTGCGTAGTGTATTTCTATTTTCTTTAAAATTTCTCAAATATTTGTATTGGTTTTGATTAGTGTTATTGGTTAAAAATGTAATATCTTCCCTTCTTTAATGTCTTTTCTTCACCGATAAGGTGTGTTGTTTACTTATGACGTAATTGTGTTACTGTGATTACTGTAATAAATTACCATTAATTAATAATCGATGCACTATTAGATGAAAATAGGATTTTTTTCAAATTCCATAATTTACTTAAGTAAATTTGTACTTTATATACCCCCTTTAATCTGAATATTCTGTTAATATCTCATAGCATAATCTTCCATATAATTCTGTGTTGTGTATGTCGATAATCCTTAAAGGAATCTTTTGCTGCTATCGCATGGAACACAATTCTTCTATTGAATATGTCGGACTACATTCAATTATTTTCATCATTGGGAAGGCACTCCCAACATATAGGTGTTAGTTCTTTAAAAAATGTAAGTTGAAATGCTATGAAACGTAACACAACATGACGGTTTAAGCGAAGATGACGTAGTTATCGCTCAGAGCGCAATAATTAATGATACAAAAAATCAATCGATATAGTGACTAAAGTAAAACTATCACATTACTGGCCTGGACAGGCCCTTAGGACACCAGGAGTTTGAGACTCCCAGAATTTCTAGACAATCGGCACATGAAAGCGGCAAGGTTGTCAGCCATACGCACCGGCCGCCTTTACTCCACAAGAGATATCCCAGGTACTTATTTCTGTTAGAGGCTGATTTGAACCCAGGGCCATAGCCCGGCCGGAAGGATTTAGCCAATTGCCTCATCGAACCCGCGACCTTCCCGCTTGTAAAGCAGTGCCTCAACCAAATGCGCCACCGTGTACCCCAGTGACTAAGGAACAAGCTGAATAACCGAGGGTTGTGTTCGACTTTCTTCTAGAATAAGATTGTCCAGACAGACCCTAGGTCAGGCCCGCTCAGCCCGTAGCTCGCGGAAATATATTGCTCGCGACACAGTGTTATGTTACGCGCGGAGATACTTCAAATGAGAAAACGTCTTTAACCCTTTTCCCGGTAAAGCCGAGATAGAACGCCGAGGCAATTCTGAAAACCTATGAGCTGTTGACTTATGAAGACATGCATCACCTTACTAATTTATTTTGTAAAAAATATGCTAAAAAAGCGACAGCGTAGCTTAGATTGCGAATTCATTTTCTTTTACAATTTTTTCCAATTATCAATACAATTTTTACTACAAATAATTATTTTATATTTTCCATTCTGCGCATTAAATTTCAATTTCTCTAATATTAACCAACAACTGTCATTAGATGCACAATATTTTTAAAAACACTAAACTCCTACATTTTTCTGACCTTACTGGTCCATCACCAGGAAGTACATTAATTGTTGTTTCATAAATCACTTAACGTGCTCCCTGATGATGGACCAGTAAGGTCCGAAAAATGTAGAAGTTTAGTGCTTTTTACAATATTACTGTAAATCTAATGACAATTGTGTGCAATTGTTGGTTAATATTACAGAAATGCAAATAATGTATAGAAAAATACATAAGTAAAATTATACATATAATTATACTATACTTATTATTCTTCATTCTGTGTATCGAATATCAAGTTGCCCGCTTGCAGACCAAATTTTTCCGAAGTTCTCCGCAGCACATTAAACGCTGAGCAAGCCTGCCCTAAGTTATACACAGCGTGCTAATCCAATTGAGAACAGGAGCAATGCGAAGGGAACAAGAATGTGATCATATAGTGTCGAGGTTAAGGATGCGTAGAGCACCATCTTCACTCATCCATACGGCTTCACGGCGTAGTGCTTCATGGAGCCCAAATTTACTTTTTACCTAGAAATTAAACAGGTGACGAGAATGAAGAATTATAAGTTCTTGGTGGAGATGCTCCATTGAATTATCATCTGCTGAAAACGATTCCACGAATCCTTATTAATGATGGCGAAACTGGTCGTTAGTTTTGCGTAGGCTATTCATGTAGCAGGCACTAATAACACATGACTTGCACATTGGAAGGTGTGTACATATCAACAATTTAAAAACTCCTTTTATAAACATAAGGTCACATCATGACCCGCCACATTGTAATCAAAATTCTATGCTCCTTCTGACTACTATTTCCAAGAAATGACAGAGTCTGTACATTGGGAAGAAGACAGACGCCGACAAGCAAAAGGAAATGTGAATGAGTATATGCTTAGGGTGTAGAGATGTTAATGGCTACATATACGCACTAAAGTACACATTCAATATGCGACACTTTTCAGTAGCCGCTTTTGTTACCGCCTTCACATAACAGGTTGTCATGAGGCTGACAAATACCAAATTACAGAAATAGTATAATATCTGGTCATGACCCCCACTGGTGCTGGAGACCAAGACTGACCATCAGCTCTCACCACGACTTAATAACACTGCTGCACCGTGCAGTAACCTCACAGCACATATCGACATTCTTTGCACTCTTACATACATTCCCCACTCGTGAGGTTACGAAAATTACACGCCACTGCTGTATATAAGAAAGGATTGTTACCGTGACGTTACACTATGTTCTGAAGGGAAGGTGAGATATACTGCGCTCTGGTTTGAATTTAATGCCTAGCCCGTTAGCTACTGATTAATAAAACCAGCCACCGGAACAAGTTGATTTATATATTCAAATAAACTGGAATATTTAATATTACGCTATAATCACGCGTAGTATTTGTTACGGCACAGGTACTGTGCATGTAACTGGCTCTTAACTCCGGTTACATAGCTTGAAAATAAACGGTTATGATGCCAGTCATTGTTGGCTACAAGACAGTGATAAAATAAATGGTTATGATGCCAGTCATTGTTGGCTACAAGACAGTGGTAAAATAAACGGTTATGATGCAAGTCATTGTTGGCTACAAGACAGTGATAAAATAAACGGTTATGATGCCAGTCATTGTTGGCTACAAGACAGTGATAAAATAAACGGTTATGATGCCAGTCATTGTTGGCTACAAGAGAGTGATAAAATAAACGGTTATGATGCCAGTCATTGTTGGCTACAAGACAGTGATAAAATAAACGGTTATGATGCCAGTCATTGTTGGCTACAAGACAGTGATAAAATAAACGGGTATGATGCCATCATTGTTGCTACAAGACAGTATAAAATTAAGCTAATTCCATTTCTTTATCTCACGTATTAACAATTTATTGCTGTACCGCCTCATCTTCTTCCGGGTTGACTTACCTTCGTAACTACTATCCAGTTAGATACTTTCGAAATGTCTGTACCTATTCACTGCTAGTCCATCTTTTCATTTATATCATTGTTCGCACTTCTTTCATGTATTTCTCAATTCTTTGTCTGTAAACAAATTCATTCATTCTGTAGTCTGTGTTACGACAGATCCGCAGCCTCTTCCAAAGCGAGTTCTCCACAGGGTGCGATCTAGTGCTTCCTCATTCAATTTCCATGTCCGCAAATATCTCACAGCGATTCTTCTCCATATTTATGAGATACACTTAAAGAACCGAAAATTGCAAGCTGGCCGAGCAAAGCTTTGCGGTAAGCACAGAAACCTTTTCTCCTCACCACAGATTCGAGACCGAAATTAGGCCCCATAAAAAGTATCGGGGGCACTTTCCTCTTGGGTAAAGCGTCTGGGATTTGAAGCTCGCCAGTAAACTCTATTCTTCTCGGCAGTTAACTTGACCTCTGTTAGCGAGGTGGTGAAGAGGCAAGCTGGTAAGCACAGCGCAAACAGCTCCAACAGTTTTATCTGCTTTTCAAAAACACTGTCGTATAACTCGCAGGATTCTTCAGTTTCACTTAAACAATGGGGAAAATTAGAGTGTCATAAAAATCTAATGAAGTAATTCATAGTAACGAGATAGAGAGAGAGAGAGAGAGAGAGAGAGAGAGAGAGAGAGAGAGAGATAATTGGAAGAGTAATCGAGCGTTTAGATGAAGCACAGGGTACATATTTTTTGAAGAGGTATAAAGTTGCCTGACCAATCCGACGTGAACCAATCAGTGGCTGGACAGTAGTGACTGAGGCTGTGTGCAGTGTTAGGAAGCTCAGGTGTTACCATATCTGAATACCACAGTACTAATACCGAGTTTAAAAAAAGCGCAAGGCTATTTGTCCATTCCCTCACGCCCTTTCATGGTGCAGTGTTCATTTAAGTGCAGGAACCAATGTCCCGTACGTTTATTTATATTCAGGAGCTTAAAAACATGACGACATGCAATTACAGAAATTTATACAGTTATATATTGTTTCTACTTCATTGTACTTAGTCAGATACACTTCACATTAAAACATAATCAAAAAAATGAGGTATCTGGGCTTCTCATGGCTTCGACTATAAAGTGCCAATGTGACGCCGTGTAGTCTGGTAGACAACAACGTTCCAGACATCTTAGTTTTCCATAATATTGTACCTTTATACCACACAACACGGCGTCACATTCCCAAAGACTTTAATCTTTTCAAATGAAAGTAACAGATCTTACATCTCGTTTACTTAAAAAGAGTTGTTCCTAATGACAACATTTAAAAGCACTAGGTCTTTCAGCTACATGCATTTGAGCAACAAGAAATGATCTGAGTTTTCAAGAAACTACATCACTGTGGTGAACAAAGTGCTGTGAAGAGCCACGTCTGGCCTACGGACTTAGTCACAACTGCCAGAAACTGAATCCTGTGTACCATTGTACCTTTGCAGGAAATACCGTGACAGTGTTGAAACTTAAGATGTGACGTTGTTAGATGGACACAGCGATCACTGCATTGTAATTTTTTAACTTCTAACAAAGAGAAGAGCCCGTCCTCAACACGGAACTTGATTGTTTTGACAATAATAAAATTTAAAATGGCAGAAAATTTAATGAAGTACAAATACGTAAAATTCACCCTAGAACAGACCGTGAAGGCCCAGAGGGGGAGTAGAGGTATAGCTCTACTCTTTATTTAACCTCGGCGCCACAAAAAGGAGGTGGGTGGTCAGTGCCACAACCCCGGCCACTTTACCCCGAGAAAGACACCCGGTACCCATTGTATAGGAGGCTGCGTGGGCCCCAGGGCCGGTCTGGACGGGTACGGGAAAAGTCGCCAGCCTCCCTCCCCCCCCCCCCCCCCGATCCAGCCTGTAGCGAGTCGCTATACCAACTACGTTATTTCGGCCCACATAGAAATAATTAAAAAATTTATTTGTGTAATACATAAAATTCTTGTCGCCCTCGGTGGACTAGTGGTTAGCGTGCTCGCCACTGGACCTAAGGTTCGCGGGTTCGATCCCGACCGAGGTCGATGGATTTTTAAGGGTGATAAAAATTTGGAGCACCACTTCCTTCGGAGGGGAAGTAAAGCCGTCGGTCCCATGTCGTAGATTTACTGCATGTAAAAGAACATTAGGGCATGAATAGAACTAGTAGTGCTTGTAAGCAAAATTAAGAGGCCATTTCTCAGCCAAGTCTCCTGACTGACACATCAGGATCGAGTTGAAAAGCGCGCGGCCAGTCAGCCGGTCCCTGACTGCCGCAAATGCACAAAGACCTCGTAACTTCGGAAAGAGGAGGCCCAAGCCCATATAGGGCTGTCGAGCCATGATTATTATTATTATATTACGTAAAATTCTTAAAAGTACTCAATGTCCTGACTGAAACATCCGGGTACAGAAACGCGGATTCATCTCTACCTCAGTCAAACACGTCAGAGAAACGTGTGATGGCACATACTGTTCTTTTTTTGTCCACTGTCCGCCAGTGGATGGCGGAGCAGGTACTGTAACCTCCTTTCGAAATGCGGCTTGAAAGTACTTACTTAAGATTCTACCTAATGTAGAGCATTCCTACTTTAACTTTCTGTTGAAAACAGATTAGAGGCAAGTAAATATGTGATTTGAACAGGGTCAATAATTCAAACTTCCCTCTCGTCATGTGTTCTTCGCTTTTCGACTTAAAATTAAACTTAATCCAACAAACTTTATATTATTCTCACCGTGCAACTTGTTTAACAATTCACTGTCCACGAACCAACTAAATGCACTTTTTTACTTTCTTTATTTACAAGTTCACCCCTACATATGTTTCAGTCCTCTTAAAGACCATCATCAGGGGGTACAAAATTACGTTCAATCTACAGTCATATCGGGGTGTGGCGTTGACCATCCACCCCCATCTTGCTCCGAGGTTAAAGAAACAGTAGAGCTATACGTGTACTCCCCCTCTGGGCCTTCGTGGCCTGTTCTAGGGAGAACTTTACCTTTACCTACACCCATATGTATTCACTCTGCGGTCACAAGAAGATGACGGTCTTTAAGAGGACCGAAACATAAGTAGGGTGAAACTTGTATATAAAGTGAATGTGAAAAAGTGCATTTAGTTGGTTCGTAGACGGTGAATTGTAATCCAACCAATTTCCCTTCACAGACGAAGCCCCCAGCTTAAAGACCGAGGATGAGATAATGTGCTGCCTGATCAGGGCAATAGCACGATGACAATATGAGCAAGGACTAAAAGGCGAGTTATGACAAGCAGGGAAAAAACGAAGAAAATCGGAGAACACCCTGCTCGAGTCACACATCCTTCACTACGAATCTGAAAACAATTCGTCCATTTAAATTAATTTAAATAATAATTATATTAATTTATATTTATGTCATGAAATACGTGTTCTTTTACTGTAAACTTTTAAATGAGCTTTATTAACTAAAATAAAGCTTGCATTTGTCCGTCAGTATGCAATTTCAGTGGTTTCTAGAGTCACGTTTAAGTCGTATGTGTGAAAAAGCCGGTAATTATTTTAAATTCCTAAGCGGTCATCACGGTGAACGACCAATCGTGACTCGCCATGCTCCAATTTGCAGTGCAGTTCTAAAAACTTAGGTAACAAGCGCTCTGATGATGATAAATTTGTTCTGACTTCGACGCATACATGCCACATGCCTAGCAGATGGTACACACCAGACAACCATATAATCACAAAATTGACTTTTAAACATATGCCCCATCATGTCACCAACGGTTTCTTCCGGTGGTAAAAAATCGGTGTTAAGTGTCAGCATCCAGAAGGTGACAGCTTGCTTCACGTCTGCTTCTGTTGCAAATCGCTTGCCAGTCAGTGCTTCTTAATGAGCCCACAAAGATGGAACTCAGCGCGAGATCGAGGGTGATCCATACTGTCACAGCCGTACTGCCGTAAGCAGTCAGTCACTGTTCCGGTTGTCAGTATGGGGCCTGGTTCTGTCACGCAAAATGGCGAGGCTCTGACGAAGGAATCCAGGTCTTTGGCGAAGAATTGCATGCCGTATTCTCTCAAGTGTACCGCAACAACACTTAACATTTACCCTGTCAACACGGTCAAGGAAATCCACTGGAAGAGCAACTTTATGGTCCTAAAATGCAGTTGTCATAACCTTTCTTCCTGGTGGCCTTAAGTTGAACTTCACTTACGGGGGACATAATTAAGAATTTCGACGTCGTGGGTGCTTTCTTCTCTTCGGATGTCTCGCAGTTGGTACATTTATTATCCTTTGCAACAATGAACTGCAGAAACTACTGTCCTTGATTGGCGGAACGTGTAAAATGCATGTGACACAGCTGAATACCAAGAACTTTGTGATCGTCCGTGAGGTTCTTTGGTACACAGCTTGCACACAGTTTTCTTTAACATATTTGGTCGTGGACAACGCCGTGCGCACTACCCGGCCATATGTCTACTTCTCTGGTGATGTCAGTTTAACCTCTTAATGAAGCGACGTAATCTGTCTTATTTTTATTTCATATTATATACACCGTGCATTTTGTCACAATCTTTCTAACAACCAACAAATGCAATGGACAAAATGCATGTATAATGTATATTAGAGACCTCTATATATATTTCGACAACAAGTTGTCATCGTCTGGAATTTCATCACAAAGAAATACAAGATCATCACATCAAATTGATGCGATGTTCTTGTATTTCTTTGAGATGAAACCCCAGAGTATGACAACTTGTTGTCGAAACATATGTAGGGGTGTTTAATATATATTATATATGTATTTTACGTAGTGCATTTGTTGGTTGTTACAAAAATTGTAATCTCTGTTACTTAAAGATATAGTTCGTACCGCGCAGTAAACACTGTCCATCTCGGTTATAAAAGTCAGTCTTTTTAACGCTGTATACGGCAAAAGTCACTGTCGGTTCTGAGATCCTTAGAGAACATGTAAGTACAAGGTGTGGGCAGAATGTAGAATTTTTAAATGTTGCACCTGACGGTTTACAAAGTAACCGATAGACTTTCAAGCGTTAACGCAGCTCTTCTCTCTGATAAGAGCATCAGCAAAGCACAAATTATCATCCGCAGTGGAGATGCTTTGGCTTCCGGGTCGCTGTTTGTCGTCAACAAATTGCCGTTATCGGAAAAACTGCATCATATCCACACACATTTTCCCATGACAGGGACACATTTCTCCCGCTAAAAGCGAATCACTTTGCACACTTTCAGATTTCACCACTTTTCCAGTAGGCCTGCTAGTTATATAGAGAAATCCGCGATCGGACTTCGCTACTGCACGTGAGATATGTTATCTCTTTATTAATCCCTTCTATTTTATTACTAATCCTACAATCAAGTATTTTATTACTTTGCAGCTAGTGAGAAAGATTCCTTGAAATTAAACGGAGAAATGTTATTTTTGTCTTGATCTCACACCCAAGTCTTCCATTCATTTATCAAAAATAGTAACACACACCTTCCTTTCTAAGTCTGATCTTTGTAATTAAATAGTGACTTAGGTTACATTTTTACGCTTCAGAAGACATTTTAGAATAGGCAACTTTTATATGCGTTATTACGTGAAAACTACACGTTTCCGTGGCGTGGGAATCTGCAGAAAAACAGACCGCGCAAACTACCACGATTTTGTCTGCCTGGACAGCAGGAGTTCGAGTTGTGGCAAAGGAAGTGCCTTACTCTCCTCTATCATGTCCAGAGCCGTTGTGTCCCTCCTCATCCTTCCATTTACACACAATAGGTCTTCTTTCCAAGCAGAGACATCAACTGAAAGGAAACTAATACCTAATTTCCATCTGTACCTATTAGAGAGGTACTGAATGCCTGGTACTTAACCTCCACATCCCTTATACGGAAAACTTATCCAAACCCATCACAGAGCACACTCTTGAATCAATCTCATCTAGTACCATTTCTCGCAAGCTTTCTCCGTAAATCCTTGTTGCGTTCAAAATTATTCTCCGAGCTCATTTACCCACCAAGCTGCCGCTTCCATACTGTTTCCTCACTCAAAATATTGCACGAATGTCTTAGTTGACCCACCGCGTCTACAGTTCCATCTCATCTTAACCTGTTCATTAGCGCATCTTAAGAAAATGAAAACTGTCCTCTGGTCGACTGCTTTGCAGACACTGAATCTGCTCCTTCACATGCGGGGTGTGATCATCTAGCAGAAACATTGCCATGCCCTTAACCTTCTAGTAGAGTTGGACATAATTTTTCGGCTGAGACCGTTTCACAGTCGGATGCAGCATACACAAACATGTCTGCGGTTTCAGCAGCAGTTTTGCGGAAGGTAGCTCCTCCGATAGACGTTACCCGTAGATTTTGTTAGTCACAAGCACAGTAAGAACAAAAGTCTTCTTACATTTCAGATTATCCCATTTTGTTCTCGTTCTAAAAATGTATTTAGCATGACCGAACTTATGAATTTGTATGCATCAGTTCATGTTTTATTAAAATCACAGTACAAATTTTTCAACATAATTTTGTTTTTTAATAATATCGTCAGGCTTCTTTTCAATTGTGGCGTGCAGTAAATGTCACTGATTAGTCACATAACACTGGCTTATGGAAGCATAACCATTATATATGCTATACAGAAAATATTAGTGCCTAATTACAGAAGAGAGGACCATGGCTGTGTAAAAATTGCATTCTCTTTCAGTGGCGCAACAGTCCATATCTGGTCCAGGCCGCCTCATTGTTGAGGTTCATTTATCACAAACAATTAGACACACACCCGGTATAAATCCTGAACGAGTGATCAGTTAGTCGCAGAGGCCGCTGCCTACGCAACACACAACAAACACAAGAGACGAACATTCATGCCTCAGCGGGATTCGAACCCGCAGTCCCAGCAATCAAGCGACTTCAGACCTACGCCTTACACCGCACAGCGACCAACAATTATATTTAGTGCAGAGCAAATGTCAGTGCCTAATTGCAGAAGACAGTAATGTTGGTGTAACCACTACATCTGGTTTGGAGGAAAAGTGTAAACCTTTGGTTTACCCTCTATAAGGTTGTAATTTAAAAAGCGTTCTTATAAGCCAAGTAGAAAGACAAACACATGGCAAGCAAATGCGTGAAATAATTCTCCTACAAAGATTGTCAATACCACCGTCGCTTCTAGCTGAATAAGCTCAGGAAATGAATTACTGTCAGTAGATAGGAATTTGGTTCAGGCTGTATTCTTAATTAATGAAAGGGTAGGGAACGCCTTCCTGCTCCCTTCGTCTTTCACCTGTCACCTTTTCCATACTCGACCTGACGCGAGGGTTTTCTAACGCACTACTTAACCGCCATCTTGCCCTTCATCACATGTTCAAGTGGAAACTATGTCAGCGCTTTGAGATTCGGCAAAAGAGTCACAGAACCAAGACTGTTTAGACAACGGCTATTCTTTTGTTCCACATGATCTGTCACACTGCTACGATTACAGTTGTGTGTCCTGGATTAAGAATAGAATGCAATGTATTATGGGCTGTTACAGTAAATAGCGCTACCTTAGAATAGATAGTAGATATGTAGTGACATTCCAAAGTAATTTGCTGCCTCTTTTGTCAGAGCAGACAAAGGCAGACAAATTTTGATATAGTACATGTTTCCGTGCAATTTATACACATAAATAATTTCACTGCCAAAAAATTGCACTAAATCCTGAATACAGAAGCACTGTCCACAGCCATCTTCAGGAATACCAATACTTATAGACGTATGCAGCATTACATATACAGCGTTATTACGCTTTAAGTATTGATACTCCCTGAAGATGGCCGTGGGCAGTGGACGAAATATGTGTAAGGGCATTTACTTTCAGGCATTAGTGCAATTTGTTGGAGATGAACATGTTTCTGTACACCAATTTAGTACTTCTAAACTGATAATGGAGGCCGCAGATTCCTCCGAAACCTTGGTGCGTACCTACCAGACTACACGACGGCAATTCCCACAAAAATCGTCTTCAGAATCACCAACGTTCGTAAATGCTGAGTGATCGTATTGTTCATATACGTAACAAAATATATGGTATTGCAGGATTCTAGGTTTCCTCTTCTCCTTTTTTTTTACACCCCGATTGTTAGAATTCAAATGGTGTCTTAGCGTGGTGGGCGGTCTTACAGCAACTACCTTGTACGGTTAAAACGTGGTGAAACAAAGAATTGCATCTCTGGGAAACAGACAGATACAAGGGATGTTTCCTGCTTTCGCTTGTTATGTTCCTGATACCGCGAGCTCTTACCAACATGATGGTTTGTTTGCGTGCAATGGAATTCCACAACGGCTACACTACCCTGACATTTTAACATTGAATTTATGGCATGCTCCAATTAACATCACGATGAATAATTTTAAAATACTACCAGCAACTTTCTTCAACCTAAATCCGTTTTAGTTCCATGGTCACTAAATTTAAAAGTAGAAATTTATAATTTAAATCCTTTCTCCACAAGTTTGCTAATTTTAGCCTATATAAAGGCAGATTTGTGATCCCTGTGGTAGACTGAACGTCAGGCTACAGTTATACGCACTAGCGCTCGTATTTGGAGGGTCCCGAATTCATATTTTTGCCATCTTTTCTTAAGGCATCGAAGCATGACGATACGACGAGGAGTTTTTTTGTAATGTACGAAATGTAAAATACAAAAATAAGATAAGAAGTGTATTATTTGCAAAACGGCTAATATTTCGGGAGGACTGCTATCAACCAAATAATACTCACGTATTCAGTTCCTAACTCACAAAAACCGCATTGTGTGTGCATTGCAAAGATCAAAGATGTAACTAAAACAAGCAAATGCAAACAAGTTTAAAGAAATATATTATGAACGTAATAATACCTCCTACCATGTAGGAGGTATTATTACGTTCATAATATATTTCAAAAACTTGTATGCATTTGCTGGTTTAATTACCATATCTTCCCGTTCAACGCACGGTTATGGATAATTTAAAACCAAAGATGTAATGATGAAATTTTGTTTTAGAAAATAGTAGCTGTTTCTTCTGAGAATTATATAAACCACAACAATGTAGATATGAGTTTCTCACAGCGGATCTGATAAATAATGAAGTATTTTTAAGACTTGACGCTGTACAGATTGATATAGAATATAAAGGAGCTTGCTGCCTCCAGCTTCAGTGCAAGAAGTCTTGGCAGCAAGCTTCTCCGAAACGTCGGTAACAATGTACCACACACGGCGACACACCTAAGAAGACTTTAATATTCATGTAAATAAACTGTACTTTTTGTGTTTAAATAGGTTGTACATACAGCAGGTAGTTACTGTAATTACTTCGAGGGGTTAATTAAAGGAGTAAAGAAAACTTAAAAATATTTAAACCAAGGCAAATTATGGAGTCGCCTGCTACGAATAAATCACATCTCAGTTATTATTAAATCTAATAAAGCTTTCCCGTAATAAGACATGAAGGCTCAGAGTGGGATACAATGTTGGGCTTCCATCCTTACTTAGACATTCGGCACAACTAGGACGGCAGAGTTGTCAGTCCTACGCGCCGGCCGCACTTTACCCCCAGGGAAATTCCTTGGTACTCATTTCTGTTAGAGGCTGTTAGGGCTACTGAAAGCCGACAGAAGGGATCGAAACCGGGACTTCCTGTCTTGTGGCACAGTGCCTCGATCAACTGCGCCACCGCTCGCCATTAAATCCAGTACCGGGGAAAAGAATGCGTGGACCTATACTTCCACTACCCCATTCGTCCTCATGGCGTGATATTGAAGCAAGCAGAGGCACACAACTTCGGCTGTACCGTCAGGAGCTCGTCCTTCAGTTTTATTCCCAGGATCGTCAGAATAAGGGCTTGTTGACTGTTTGTGTGAAATTATCATTACAGCGTGTTGGGCAGGAGTCTTTGTTTTGCGCAAGCTAGATCCGTGATATGTGATGAAGAAGATGCACAATAAGCTCTGGAGAGGAGTGCACGAATGAATTAAATCGTGACGCAGAAACACACAATCACATGACTGAGCGTTATTTTGAGTCATGTAGCGTCATTGTGACTGCAGTTGTTGTTCACGACGTGTGGAAATTACCTTTAACCTCTCCTCTCTTATCATTTTCTCATATTCTCACCAGTTTAATGATAATATAAATGCGTCTGCTTTTCACCTTCTTCTGTGTCAGATTCTTTTGTCATCTGTGTGTTGCATACAATAAACAGCATAATTGTACAATATGAAGGTCAGTTCTGTTTTTTGCCTCCTCGCATGTTTATCCTACGAAAATACCGGACACTATTGCTGGCTCTCACTGATTTTTGTTGGATGCTTTTCGCTACGGTCTATACAGGTACAATACAGCCACAGCTTTACACTGAACTAAAATCTAACTTCATTTTTCTCAAAAACCATTTTGCCTACTAAAAATTAGTACCTAGACTTAAAACTTTCATCCTGTAACACACCATGAGGGCACAGAGAGTATAGGTATAGCTCTACTCTTTCTTTAACCTCGGCGTTAGATATGGTGGGGATTAACGCCACGCTCCGGCCGCTTTACCCCCGAGAATGATTTGGCACCTTTTATATAGGAGGCTGGGTGGGCTCCAGGGCCGGTCTGGACGGGTGTGGAAAATCTCGCCCCACCGGGATTCGATCCCCAGGCTGTCCAGCCCATTGTGAATCGCTACACCGACTGAGCTATCCCGGCCCACAGTAACTAAATATAAATCATGTTAAACTGTTTAAAACACAGTCGTTGCACCATGCAATGCTTTGCCTTAACTTTTAAAAACCATGCGCCAAGCCACACAGTGATTGCACTTAGCCACATTCTGAGAACAAACACTGCTTATTGCCCTAAAAACACAAACAGATTGATGTGTGTCAGGGGTGCACAAATTCCCCAAATATCCAAAAGCCACTTCGGAATTCAAGGCGCCAGGATGGTGATATGAGAGACGTCCCACTTTGAGGATCCACAAATATTTGGCGTCACAGTAAAAAATTATTCGCCATGGCGACCTGGCGCCCAGTATTTGTGCTCCCCTAACGTATGTAATGGAGTCAAATTGTGTCTTCTTCGAGAGAGTAAATGTGTTTTTAAATGTCATTTAGATGGACTTAAAGCTTTAAAATTTCTCCGAAACACCTGTCAAGGTAACTGTGTGGACTATACAAAATTAACTAGATCCAACGGAGGGAATTAGATTGGTCGGAGTGTCAAGATGGCGATTTACTTCCATCATTGCCATAAAGTTCCCGTGTTAAGAATGAGTGGAGATATACCTCCTTTCCCTCACATATCTTCAAGCCGTAGTGCTTAATTAAACACAGGAACTTCTATCTACCCTTGCCCGCTCGTCTACAAATAGTCCAAACCTACCCCTGTCAACGCAATATCCCCTTAACAGGGGATGCTGCGAAGGATGTGCGAACGTTAACTGTACGCCCCCGAGGACTTTTTTGATACCCTTGTGTCGGATTAGCTACAGACAGAAGGAACTTTGCACAGTCACTTTCCAGGTTTTGATTCACCTGTGTGTGGTTACGCCATACGCTTGAAAATTCCGATCACTCATCGACCTTCACTTCTGATGTAGTGGCTCCTTTTTATTTTATCTTTTGCACCTTCCTTCCTTCTGTTCTGGACCTAACATTACGTCGTTTTAGTTCTGCAGCTATGCTATTATATTATCACAGTCAGTACAGTCGTTTCAAAATAGAAGTAAATTCAGCGAAAACAGAATTCTTTTTTGAAGGAATAGTGTTGGGTAACGTAATTGCATTCTGTTAGGATTTCTCTGATGAGAACGAAGACTAAGATTTGCTTTAGCTGCGACAATCAATTGTAGATTTAAATTGTGAAAATCCATTTACTGAATCCTCAGCAAATGTTGAAAATACATTTTAATGTACATACATAAACACTCCTTACATTCATTCATTCGTCCAGAAGTACGTCCCTTGTACATTGGCTTTCCTTCACCAAAATTAATTAAATTTAATATTTAAATTAATGCTTGTAATTGGCACAGGTCTACATCGTCGGTTTATTCCCAAAATTTGTTCTTCAATCCCATTTTTTTTTTGTTTTTAATTATTGATTCTTTCTACCTCACTTCTGTTGAATTCCTCAGTTTCCCTGCTCTCAATACTGCATTAATGTTGTCAACTTAATCTTGCGTCATCTATTTATTCACTTCTTCCTTTCGTAGACACGCTTCTTTCTCTTACTTTGACCGATTCACTCACTCACAAACAATACGTGTGGTGTAGCGGCAACCCTCTAAAATTTGTATTTTGTCATAATCTGAAACACCACAGACTTAATCTCGCGACTGCGAAAGCTCGAGTTTCACCCTAAATGTGTGTTATTCCCTAAAAGCAACAGCAAATTTCACTGCAATTAAAGCAGCAAATAAAATTATAGTTCTGTGTTGTTAATCTTTAGGTTTTCAGACAGGAGATTGACACAGGCTCTAGCAAAGGGACCAAGACACCCTACTAAACTAATCCAGAGGGAAGATGCACAAACAAAAACCGGAACTATCTTTATAGGTTGAAGACCTCAGCCGTAAAGGAAGAGATTCTCCTGTTTGGTATGCATTAGGTCCGTTTTAGGCGGCTAGGTTGTTGTCTTGAAGGTTGCTGAAGATCTCTTGGGTACAGTGTCCTTCAGAAGGTTGCCTTCGCGACCACAAACACCCCGGGGAGCATCTAACTTTCTTAAGTGATGGAACAATTTCAAGACATCGGATCTTCTTCTATTGTCGAAAAGTCAATAACTATGTTTAAGATATTTATGACTCCATTCGTCGGTAAAGGAGACGGGAGAAATTACTGTTTCTGTTTAACTTCTTTGTGAAATGACCACAGATAATTATTTTTATGGCAAACTAAAAAAAGGGACTTGAAAGCATAAAGAAAAACAAGTTATTAAAACGGGTGTCTGACTTATAAATTAAAGCAAAAGTGTATCACTTATGTCCAAGAAAAAAAATTTAAATTTTGAAGGTAAAAAGTAATAAAGAAATAATATTGAAATATTTGCGCGGGGTGGGGTGGGGGCAGTAATTATGTAACTCACTGCGTGAGTCAAGGACTTTATTGAAACTTTGATGTTTACCTGAAACGACAAGATACTCCCTCTACGTTACGGAAACGTATTAAAACACTCAACTGAAAAACATCTTGAGCCACCTGATCCAATGCGCATCTACTTTTCGAAAATCAATGTAAATGTTATTCTTTTATCTATATCTGGGTCTCCGAAATATTCTTTCAGAATTTTCGACTAAAATATACAAATTTCGTGTCTCCAATATGTGTTCCAGGTATCGCGACCATGATCAATTCACCTCCTTTTTTTAATAAATAAAACGCAATTCTTTCATTGCAAATTGCAATGTCCCTCTTGTAATTTTCTCAATTTTTGCCAATTTCTCTTATTTTACACACCTCTATTTAATATTGTTATCTCTATATTTTCTTAAGACAGTATTTTTAGGCGCGCCACGCCATAAGGTTGCCTATTAATCTTACCTTCCTACCCACACTTTTTTTTTTCAAAATGAACTTTCTCAGAACCTCCATGTCTTCGCATATTGCAAATTTCCCCGTTTGTCACCTTAAGAGGCCCAAAGCGCCGTGAACCTTAAAATAATTATTTGCGAGGTTTGAGGTTCGTAAGGCGGTAAACCTGAAGATTATTTTCTTCTGAGATGTGTCGCCATATAATCTGGTGCAAGTCCTCAACTCTTAAGGAGAACCTAATGCTTTTCTGTGTTGAACCTGTTGGCAATTTGTTTATTAGGAAAGGCCGGTAAATGTATACCAGTCTACATAGCGTAATAAGTCGTGGACAATATTTTTCATAAAATTAATACGTTCCTTGTGACATATCTTCATAATTACAGGTTTATACGTCGCTGCATTTCAAACCAAATTAACTTCCGCCTTCCTTCAATGTTAGGGGGTTTCAGTGCGGAATTCATGCATGTGGTAGGGTGGTCCCTCATCCAAAACGTAATCACACAAAACAAGCTAGGAAATGTGCACATATTTCAAGAAATCTGGTAAATTCAATGTATTACTGCTCCTAGATATTCTGTTTCAGTGTGAACGTCCAATGAAACATCCGATCAAATTCTGGCCATCGTTTCTCGAATTATGAAATGACACTGCATAAATAAAACATTTGTTCAATTATCTCGAAAGCCAAAAACTTAGGACAGAGTATGAACATAAAGTTTGTTTCATTGACCTCCACAATTTTCGTTCGGAATAAAAGAAACATTTTCGCTCCAATAAATATTCAGCAAACGAGGCGCCAATTAAATCCGAGTCGAAAAATTTTAGTGAGAGTTGTGAAAATTAGCTTTTTTTTTATGATACTGGTTTTAGTGGCGTTAAAGTCTTTAAACTGACAGACGGACAGACAGACATAGCGAAGCTAACAGACGAACTTGTCTTTATCAATTTTACGTTAGGAACGCTTTAAGAAACAAAGAGATATCTACATACGGAGCGCCATTAGCATACAGCCTACATTTCAAGTACATGGGAGGTTTGAAACAACTGGGATCAAATGTTTTCAATTATAACTAAAATCAAACAAGACAGGCAGTGTACGCATAACGAAACATTGAGGCACGTTCGCGTAATCATCGTTGCCGTGGAAAAGCAATAAGTACTACATATTCTCTCTGTGTGTTTGTAGCCTTAATTACCCAGCATGCAAAGTGCATGCGCCGTGCTATATTGTCATCTGTAGCCTGTACGGCTTTACAATATTTTCCGACATTATCTCTCAAATGACACGATTTTCGGAAAAAAGTTATTGGACATAAAATGTGTGTTTTGATTTTCTCTACAGCTTTTATTTGAAACATCTGTCATTTTAAGAAGAATTGAGCGAGATGCTAAAATCATCTTTCATAGTTCATGTAAAGTATGCGTTATTCATGTCAGATGTTAGTGAAGCTTGAATTTACTCAACAGATTTTCGAAAAATATTGCAATATAAAACTTTATGGAAGTCCGTCCAATGGGAGCCGAGTTGTTCCACGTGGACAGGCAGACAGGGACAGACAGACAGACAGACGACAGACAGACAGACAGACACGACGAAGAAATTGCGAACGCGCCTAACAACTAAAACCTAAGATATTCTTCGTGTGCCAGTACTGACTGTGCCCGACTGTAAACAGTCCAAGGCGTGCCAATCTTCTTGCACGTTGTATCACTGTTCATTTGAACTGTTACTTGGAAGTCATACTCGCGAGGAATAGCATAAATAACCCAGCGGGAGGCAGGAAATCTAACCAGATAGGTTAGATCGCCTCTCTCTTTGTATAAGCACACGGGAAGCATGAGTATGCGATATTAGTTTAATAGGGTGAACTTACCGCTCTGACAGCAAGTACATGCCAATAGCAAGTACTGAAAGCATTCGCCGTGGTACATTTTAAGGTTCCGCAGGATCAGGATATGTAAGTTTCAATGCTAGTAGGACTGCTATAATGGGAATCAAGTTTAAGGTGACTCATCCCGTTGCCTCGCAATAACAAAAATAAGCAAGCAATCAACCGTCAATCACAAACACACATCTTTTATGTTGTGTTATCATATCAGGTATTCAGCTACATGTTTCGGCTTACATTGAAGCTATTCTCAGGCTGCATACGTAAAATAAAAGATTACAGTTCAACACCTGTAATATTAAAATATATAAAAATATACTGATGTAAGATCTCGAAATATTTACATGATTTCTTGTTGTAAAAGGTAAAGCAATCCCTGTACAGTCTTGGACAGGACCTGGGGGTTCCAGAAGGCTCAGACTCGCAGACTTCCAAGACAATCGGCACATGAAGGCGGTAAGGTTGTCAGCCCAACACAACAGTTGCCTTTACGGCACGGGAAATTGCTGGTACTCATTTCTGTTAGAGGCTAAGTCGACCCCAGCGCCATAGTGCGGCAGGAAGGATTATGTCAATAAAAAATTCCGACACCATCGGGAATTAAACCCGCGACCTTCCGGTTAATTTCATGTTGTCCAATGTAAAAATTGTGACAGTAACAATGCGTAAGTATTAAACATGCTTGAAGTAGCTGGATATAAGGATAAAATGTACAATACAATACGTAGACATGGAACTACGATAATACTAAATCCACAACAGTATGCAGCACATCCCTTAAGGAGCAAATTTTTGTAACCCACACAATTCGTCAAAATGATATTCCCGCATTACTATACAGTTGTGTTACAAACACACCTTCTGTCAAAATGTTGTGTCCACACAAAAATCGCTTCTCCTTATATTTTCGTAAAAACATAACATGCTTAATTGTTTGGTCTATTAATGATCTGTCAAGTTTTTTCTGTCTCCTGTAAAATTGTGTAGTGGTGGGTTACAAAAATGTAGATCATATAGCTTGAATTAGATGGATATATACCATGAATATCTGGTAAACTAGCAGACAAGGGGCTAAAATATTAGTAGGTTCGAGACAATATGAAGTATTTAAATAATTGTTGATCAGACTAATACAGATAACATGGTCGACAATATCAGGCTTGAAATAATCTATGATAGAACTCTGTAAAAAAAAAGAAAAATAAAAATCTAACGAAAGTTCTAAGAAATCAAAAGTTATTACGTAGCAATATATTTAAAGTAAATAGAATTATTGGAAAATTAAAACAAACTTACGTGGATTAATGTCATGGTTTACTCTCCTTGCAAGGCGTAGCGCTTTATACGGTTTAGTACACTTAAAAATTGTAGACAGGTAGTGTTCCGACAACTCTACGCAAGGTACTATGTGTAAGTCTCCTTGTCTACTGTGTATATCTGGCTTGAAGTCTGAAGGAGGGGGGTGGGGTGTATGGAAGTGGAGGGAATATGTAGATATTTGTGTTTGACTGTTGGTTACTGGTTTATAATGGGAATCAAACAAGACGGCGAATGAGTGACCATCTGTCGCTTATTGGGAGAGGGACAGAGAGAGAGAGAGAGAGCTGTATGAGGGTGGCGTTGTGACTTTGCTCATTTAGTTAGCAATTCTCTCTAAATGCTAAGGTTATTCTGCAGTAGATAGTACCGTAACTGTCAACAGATATTCTTATCAATATGAACTTAATATGTGCTATTTAGTTGTTTAACGACACTGTCAGTATTTCAGGTAGTCGCTATGTAGCCTCAATTCGTAGGACAATTATTAAATTATTGATTGTGCAGAAAGTGGTGGGGAGTTGCCATGGTGTGCGTTACAACTCTCATATTCGAGCCAGCTTTATACGTATTATGGCTGTGAACTGACTCAAGTTACATCCCCTTCCACAAAGAAGCTGTAAATATCGTGGCTGTAAAATATCTAATTATAGTTTAAATATATGAACAAATACAATAATATAAAACTTTTAGTACCCCTTGTAATTAAGTTCTGAAGCTGATTTTTATTCTAGATTTAATCTGTCAGGCATAACGTTTATGGTTTCGCGTAAGAATAAATGGTAAAGTCGTCCCTCTACTTGATTAAACACCATGCCATGAAGGTGTATGTTGGCGTGGAGGTATAGTCCCATGAATTAACCTCGACCCTAGATAAAGATGAGTGGCGAGCTTCACACTCCGTTCGCTTTAGCTCTGAGGAAAGAGCCCTCCGTACCGTGGAACAGCAGGCTGGTGACCCCGGAGCAGGTCCGGACGCTGTGGATAAGACAAGTACTTCTTGTCTCCGTAAGAACAGAAAAACGATCCATCCCGATATTGTGTTACAAGTACAGACCCCAGACCTTGTGATGATCCCCGCTGGTATGGGTGTGTGTGGAGCGGTGCGGTGCGGGGGGACTGCTGGCTATAAGTTGGAATACTGGACTGCTATTGTTAGGAGCGACAGACAGTTCTAATACTACAGAGACAGACAACATCAAGCGTCTGGAGTAGTACGTAGGAAGTGGGGGCACTGTACGAATGCTTTCAGAACGCGTAGTAGCAATCATCATTTATTATTATTATTATTATTATTATTATTATTATTTACTGCAATTGGGTTTTCACCCGGTGGCAGTAGTCCTTACACTAGTACACACAATACAAGTTTTCACCCGGTGGCAGTAGTCCTTACACTAGTAACACATACAAATGTTTTTACCGGTGGCAGTAGTCCTTACACTAGTACACACAATACAAATGGACATATAATAACATAAATTAACAATACAAAACAAACTATACACAATTACAAAACAAAATACATACAGTAAATACAAGTACACACATTAGAACACCATACACACATTACAAAAACATCCACACCTTGCAAAAGCATCCACTCCTTACAAAAGCATCCACACCTTACAAAAACATCCATATCTTACAAATACATCCACACCTTACAAAAACACCCATACACATACAAAACAAAATACATACAGTAAATACAAGTACACATATTAGAACAACCCCGTTCACACCTTACAAAAACACCCATGCACATACAAAACAAAATACATACAGTAAATACAAGTACTCATATTAGAACACCGTACACACCTTACAAAAACACCCATACACATACAAAACAAAATACATACAGTAAATACAAGTACACACATTAGAACACCGTACACACATTACAAAAACATCTGCACCTTACAAAAGCATCCACTTCTTACAAAAACATCCACACCTTACAAATACATCCACACCTTACAAAAACACCCATACACATACAAAACAAAATACATACAGTAAATACAAATACACATATTAGAAAACCGTACGCACCTTACTAAAACACCCTTACACATACAAAACAAATACATACAGTAAATACAAGTACACATATTAGAACACCGTACGCACCTTACTAAAACACCCATACACATACAAAACAAAATACATACAGTAAATACAAGTACACATATTAGAAGAACCCCGTTCACACCTTACAAAAACACCCATGCACATACAAAACAAAATACATACAGTAAATACAAGTAATCATATTAGAACACCGTACACACCTTACAAAAACACCCATTACACATACAAAACAAAATACATACAGTAAATACAAGTACACACATTAGAACACCGTACACACATTACAAAAACATCTGCACCTTACAAAAGCATCCACTTCTTACAAAACATCCACACCTTACAAATACATCCACACCTTACAAAAACACCCATACACATACAAAACAAAATACATACAGTAAATACAAATACACATATTAGAAAACCGTACGCACCTTACTAAAACACCCTTACACATACAAACAAAATACATACAGTAAATACAAGTACACATATTAGAACACCGTACACACATTACAAAAACATCCACAACTTACAAGTCATCCACACCTTACAAAAACACCATACACAGTAAAAAAATTAAAAAAAAACGCACAATACAAAAAACACCCACACATTAATTAATTTCAGTGCGTTAGAATATCCTCAGTATAAAGTCAGACCAAAGTACATGCTAATTATATCCCCCAAGAACTTAATTCACTTCACTTCGAACCAGAGCACTTCACTTCACATCACTTCACACCCTTCACTTCACATCCTTATTTTTATTTAATCCCCACTTAAAAACCCTTAGCTTGTAATGACGTTCTTGACCTTTTTTTAAAAGTGCTTAATTTACAGGGGAAAGTCGCTAGTACGCTTGGAGGTAATTGGTTCCAGCTTTTTATGGTCCTATTTACAAAGGAATATTTACCTACATCTGTTCTTTGTTTCCTAATCCTAATTTTCCGACTATGATCGTCCCTACCCAGGTAGCATGGTTTTAGCAGTCTATCCCCTATTGTTTTCCAAGCCCGTCCCCCGGTGTATGCTTTGAAAGGGCGCATATTCGGGCTATCGCTCTACGCTGTGTCAATGTTTCCCAAATCTTCCTCATTCGCTTTTGCCGCATTCCTAGCAGGGTCTGTGGACAGTACTTCCTGATTGTGAAACACACAACAGTTGGGGAATAAGTAATTTTATAGGATGTGAGTTTTCTATTGCCCTTCTTCTGGGTTGTAACAACGTTCAGTCGTGGAAGAAGGCACAGACGTTGCGGAGGAATAGGCTGACCCTACCTTAAGGCTGTTTTCACATGGGCCGCTCATTCGCGGGACACGCAACTGCCTGCGACTGACAGAGCACTGAGTCTTATGGAGCCTTACAGACGAGACCCTTAACTTCTCGTCTGAAATGTCGAAGTCTCTTCGAAGATATTTTTCCAAAACGTCGGTCCCCATTTATAAGAATATGCGACGTCACAAGCAAAAAGACCACAATCTGAACAGGCAACTTTCTAAGACAGCCAGTCAATTGATACGTAAGAGACACACGGAATATAAAAACATGCATTACCATCATTTGGAGTTTGAGCTTTCACACAAGAAATCTCTTACATTGCCAGTACAAGAAAATGGCACACAAAGTTGTGACCTCTACCACTCGCTGATGTAACCGTATGCTGCCCTTACAGACGTACATACATACATACATACATACATACATACATATATACATTCCATGGATCCATAATTTTGTCACAAGACAAGAGGATGTGGAATAAGTCATAACATACAAAATCGTACAAAATGTACATTGCAAAATGCATAACTGCGTACCTCAGGTCTTCCAGTGTCCACAAAGAGGCTGAGAAAGAAACTGGTAATTCTTGGGCCGTATTGGTGTACATTAGCCATCGAAGAAAGAGGAGGAGAAGGAGAGGGAGGAGGAGGAGGAGGAGAAGAAGAAGAAGGTTTACGTAGGTCGAGGAGTGCATTTAAACAGTCGGTTCTGTCTTATGCCCAAAAGCTAAGAAGGGTGGAGATTCACACTCCATAGAGTTGATCCTCGAAGTTTCGCTTTACGAAACTTCGCTCTCACGAACTGTCACAATGAAGCGTGTATCCTACTCTCCACTCGACATCCGAAAACGGAATCGCTTATCCGAAATTATCCGCAAAATGATCAATAACCAGGAAACATTCAAGACAAGAGAAAAGCGGATGAATGCAAGAAAAACGTGTATCATCCCATTAACGTTTACGTTCCACATCTCTTTAAAGTTCCCTTTGATGTATTTTGTATTTTTATGACACATGTAATGATGTAATGCGTTTTCGTACTTTGTAGTTTTCGTTTCAGGCTATCGAATTGTTAATTTTTACTTTGTTTTCGTCACTTCTCTGTCGTTCAAGAACGTAACTCCAAATTATGACACTGAACTTCCGGAGAACAGCAACTGACTTTACGAACCCTCCAGGGTCATAAGTATTCGTAAGAGCAGAGACTGCCTGTACGTCGTTCCTGGCATGACGTTTGATTAATTGAGCAAGGGGCACCTTTACCTTTACATTGTAAGTGCTTAAGTCAAGGCAGTGCAACTGGAAGAAGAATTACAAAGTGTGGGCAGGGACGGTTGGGGACCTTGATGTTAATACAATGTAAATCATGCCCGCTGGCAATAGATTGTCGACAACCGGTACGTAATCTTATGCAAACTTTATTACAGGATAAACCGACATATCAGCTCAGGTATAGGAAGTGCCTTTTGTTTGAGCATATTCTTTCTTTTTTCTTTTCATATACGGATAAGTAACACGGTGACCATGGCTCAGTCGGTTAATCGCCGGACTCCCTACCGCAGAGGCCCGGGTTCGATCCCGGGCCGGTCCATATGGGATTTGTGGTGGACAAAGTGGCACTGGGACAGATTTTTCTCCGAGTACTTCGGTTTTCCCAGTGTTCTATTAAAATGGAAAAAAGAAAAAACCTCATCATCTTCATCACAGGGTTGCGCAATAAGCCTTTAGGCTGCGGTGCGTCCGTAGCATCTGCTGCGGAGCCCTTCAATAAAAAAAAAACACCGTGGCCACCTTGACGTCCATGCATGCAATATTGTCTTATACCATTGATAAGTGTGTTTGTGAAACTATTGGTGCATAAATTTCAGTCGCCACAGTTCAGGCGCTTGAATTGTTCAAAGCAAATTAGCGATTCACTTGATTGACTGATTTTTAGTAACCGAAGGGCTGATATCCAACAGCTTGATTTTGATTCTGGTTTCTTTTAAAATATTCACTGCTTTAGTTTATTTATTAACTGAAAAGTTCGATTCATAATCACACGCAGGAAGCAGTCACATAATGTTAATTTGGTTACTTCAGGACAAACTTAGTTCCTGTAGCATATCTAATGGGAGCTATGAGTCTCACTTTATCTATGGATGATGATGATGATTACAATAATAATAATAATTATTATTATTATTATTATAACTTTCACACGTCAAATATAGTTTCTTAATCCTTAAACCTTTATAGATATAACAGGGAGGTAATGGAACGTAATTTTGTCACGTGTATTAATTGAAATGGAATAGAACTGTACATTTCTACCACAAAAATTTCGCCGACTTTTGTAGGTTTGTTACCTTTACAATGTCCGCAGGCATTTCGCAAGTCTGGACGTTGGTCCTCGTAAAAGCCCTTCAATGTCTGCGGTGATGGAAGGAAAAATAGAAACAGCTGATGAAAAAGATGACCACACGTCAGTCGTGTGAAGACCCTTGATCTATGTGCCGTGTACAAATGTCATGTACCAAAGTTGTGGCCTGCATGCGATCAAGACTTAATCCGACCAGGAGAGGCAGGACAATTTTCAAACAAATTTTATAGAATTTACATGACATGAGTTTGCTTTCTAGAAAAGGGTGTGTGAGGGGACTGAAAAGATATGCCACACACCCTCATCCCTCCCTTGCATACACATTTAGCACAGGGGGTTAGTTCTGTGCGTTGTTTTGTAACAAAAGGTCAGTTTTGGCTTGAGAAAGCAGCATTTCACAGAACAGCGCTCTACACAAGAGGGCTAATATTAATACTCCACCTTCGCCCGCCAACCCACCCCATTCTCGCGGCACAAGCCAAGGAGGTTGGTAAGTGGTGGAAAATTTGTCGCTCAAGTCTAAGAATATGAGCTCTAATCTCATTCAACAGACCCGACCCCATGCAAGGCCCTGGTAATGCACATCAAACACAGACGACTAATATTATGCATAAGATTAATTACAGGGTCTTTTGGATGTGAACGTTTGTTAGCATCCTTTAAGATATCGGGAAGTTATAACGTCGGAAACACATGTATTAGCCGCTGGCTTCACTCCGTCCATACGCCGTCAGATTATGATGGTTAGTGCCACGAGAAATTTCATGCAAATTAAGTTCAGTATTTTCCCAAATCCATGAAAAAATGATATCGAGAACAGAGATTCAGCGGGGTAAATATAAAGATGTCTTTGTTCTTAAATAAGCATCACGCAAAGAGGTATGATGGAGGTGTAGCTCCACACATTTTTAGTCTCGTCATTGGACTGAGTCGAGAGTAAACTTCACGGCCCAGAAGTTATGCTCTAAAAAAATTCCCCCGATGACCATTGTACAGGAGGCTGGGTGAGCCCCAGAGACGGCCTGGACACTGTGCTACGATGACCGACTCTTTCCCCTTCCTTGATTCATGTACACATTCTTCAATCGTCCAGTGCATAGCCTATTCACTATACCGAAGTAACTATCCCGTCTCTTATTTTGAGAAAAAGAAAGGAAATTTCGGTTAAATACTAAAAAAATTGATGTTCCTAATATCAGAATATTATTGTGGGACAGTAAGATGTGACGGACTGAATGATTACGTTGGGTTAGCATCAGAGCAGTCAACATGGCTGAAAGAAAAAAATAAACTTAAGAATCAATCCTGAGTGACCTGATAAAGGTAAAAGTAAAGGTCTTCGTGTGCACGCCAAGAATGTGTATGGGGAAGTGGAGATATAACCCCACTCATTGTTAAACTATTCTTTAGATGTAGGTGAGTGGGTAGTTCACGCCAGAGAGCAAGAGTTCGAAACGATCATGATATAAGTGTTCAAGTGCTTGAGCACCATAACAAGATGCTTAAGGGTGCACACATCTCGTGTGCCAAGTCGCCCTCACGACTAAACTTTGTACTGCGGCTACCTGTATTTGTGGATCCTCAATACAGAACTTGCTTCAGATCACCCTACTGGCACCAAGAACTTTTAGGTTGCTCCTAGATTTGTGGCAACCTTAGTAAAAGTTTTTAAAATAAAGTTTTCCCTGTCCACGTCATAGAACCATATAGAGGGAACAGAAGCATAGATCCACTTATTCTTAACCTCGGAGATACATGGAGGTGAATGGTTAACTTCATGCCCCGGCTGCTTTACCACCCCGAAGGAAGAACCTCGATATCCACGGAATAGGAGACTGGATGTTTCCGAAAAGAGAAAAATCACTTGCCCCTATCTGGATCTGAACCCCATGGCCTACTCGCTATACCGACTATGCCACCCATGCTCCAATTTGGTACGTGGCCTTACAAGTTTCATGATCAGGGATGTCAAAACCTACTTCCATATCTGCTGCATAAGAACGCTGTATTGCATGAAACATCAGCTTGCGTTAACTGATTGAAAATTTGGTAGATGTAATCATAAAAATTAAAACAATTGCGATACATAGTTGTACGTCACTTCCCCTCCCTCCGCTAATGCCTTCCCTTGCCTTGCCAATGCGTTACTTGTGCAGAGTTTCATGAACTTTGAAGTCGTAACGTTACGAAACAGAAGTTGCCACTTTCGTATGTCTCTCTGAATACAAAAGAATGACCGACGGCGAAAGGTACAGTAAAACTGAACTTGCGCTCAACTGAGCACCACATAAGATGTAGGGGGGCAGTGGAGGTATGGACATACGGATGCTTAAACTCGGCGCCACATGGAGGTTAATGGTCACGCCACGATTATTCACTCTCTCGTCCAGCTCTTAGTCTCACAGTACCGACCGAAATGCACAGGCTCATAGTAAACAGAGAGAAAGGAAAATGGCTGAAGGAAGAAAAGGAAAGGAAAAACGATAGAAAATATAGAAACAGTTAGGAAAGAAATTGGTTTCCTATAGCTGATCGGTCAACTATCAGTCTAAGAAACTCTATGAAAGCCAATGGTTATTCAGTCAATAAGTTTTCTGCGTTACATGGAATCTAAAGGCTCATTACCACGTTCGTAACAGCCCACCACTTGTAAATATCCTGAGTCTCCTACATCGGGTTCGCAAATTCCAGACCTGTTTCTATAAGATACATTTGAATATATCTCTCCTATCTACGCCTAGGCATTCCAAGTGACCTCCTTCTTTCCTATTTCCCCACCAAAATTCTCTATACATTTCTTCTATCCTCCACGTGAGCTACATTCCCAGCCCATCTCACCGTCCTTGATTTTTATCATCCTAATAATATCTTGTGAGGAGTACAAAACGTGAGGCTTCTCCTCACACAGTTTTCACTAGCCGCTTGCCACTTCTACCCACTGCCGTCCAGTACGTTCCTCATCCCCTAACTCTCGAACACCTTCAGCTGTACCTAATATTATACACGTTCCGTGCAATTGTTTTACATATGTAAGTTTTTATTACCAACTATTGCACAATATGTTTATACACTCCTACATATTCCGGCTATCTCAGCCATCAGCAGCGTACATCGTGTCTCTGAATGGTAATATTACCATTCAGAGACACGATGTATGCTGCTTATGTCTATGTACGATGACTCCCTGACGATCCCTGAGATAGTCAGCCGAAACATGTAGGAGTGTATAAACTTATTGTGCAGTAGTTGGTAATAAAATCTTACATTACCTTCAGCTATGTTCTTCCGTCATATATAAAACCCTTACAAAACAAGTGAATTATCCTTGAGACTTTGATTATTTTGATCTTTATGTTCTTAGCAGACGTGTTGGTTGTACAGTAGGAAAGTTTCCAAGTGCAGTTTGCCTACTGACACTCCCGCCTACACGTACTGTAGGACCGCTTGTGACGCAGCGGAGCGCTCTCCATCTTACACTGAAATCATGCAAAGGCCGTCGATCACATCTCAGTGTTTCAGTTATTCAATACATAATTGTAATTGTAATTTATTTCAAATTCAAACAGATCCAAATACATGTCAGTTCACAAACCATTGGATATAGAATGTGTCATAAAATCATAAAAAATGTTCCAATTATTCATTGAAACAAGTCAAAATAAGTATAATAAAATAAATATATAAAAAACAATCATTACTCACAGGTAAAAAATAATTACAATTATGTTTGAAATACATGCAGACAAAAAAAACATATTAACAATTCATACAATAGAATTCCTCCAATTTATAAAAATAGTGCAAAACCAAATATGTTCTTAAAGTTCTCTTAAATATTTTAGGCGACTCTACAAGCTAATACTACATGTTTCGGCCTACCAGTCCATCATCACGTATTACAATTATCAAATTATTTGAGGAAAATGGAGTGCAACATCAAGGTCGACAGTAGAATAAGATCTCATTCTTTACAATGAAAACTAGATTTGTTTTTAAAAAATGTCATATTTTCCGATGTAACTCATTCAGCATTCATTAAAGTTTATAAAATATTATGTTAGAAAATATTAGCCATTTTTCTTGTCTATAAGATGTATGTGACGATCCCAGTGGTCGCGAGGTCTAAAGGGTGGGTCTATGGCCGCTCGCTAGCCGGAATTGTGGGTTCGAATCCCGCTGGGGGTTTCGATGTCTATCTCTTGTGATTGTTGTGTCTTGCCAGGTAGAGGTAACCGCGACGCGCTGATCACTCGTCCAAGGGAGTCCTACCCAGTGTGGTGTGTCTGAATGTGATCGTGAAGCCTCCACAATGACGAGGACATGGCCCACTAAGGGCTGTTGCGCCATGAAAAAAATGTCTGTGTGTAATAGAATGTTCTTAAATTGCGTTTTCTGACATAATGTTTTATATACTTTAATGAAAGCTGAAGGCGTTAAAAGAAGAGTTACATCGGAAAATATATCGGAAAATATAAGACACTTGACAGAACTGACCAACCAGAACTAGGGACCCGTGTTCTGGTCTTCTCTCGTGTTTTCCTGCAGCAGTTGCCCTTTTCAGAGTCTCTACTTTAAATAGGACCATCCAGGCTTCCTTTTCCCGATTCCTGGCTTTAATCGGCCACGCCTGTCTTTCCTTCGGAATTCAGACCGGCCTTATTCTTAAATTCCTCACTTCTGTTTTGAAGAGGAAGGCACTCTGTTCCTCCGAAACGACGGTACCCACCTATCAGACTGCACAGTTACGTAATCCAGAATACTTTCGTATGAATTTTCATCGCCGTGAAATAAGGATAATTTAAGGACTTTAAGGATCTGAGTTTTATGGTAAATTGTCTTTCAAGTGATTTTGAATTTGTACATGAGATTTGAGGGTCCCACGTCGTTGGTCATGAAGGATATTGTATTCTAGGGCGTAACGCTATGCGGAATGTGAGATATGTAGCGGCGTTTCTGAGGAACCTCCCTTAAGAGAGCACGTGCTTGTTGCTTGATGATGGGGACACGAGGTTCCTGTGAGACTTCTGTACGTACCTGCCAGTTTACATGACGTCACGCCCCGGAAGACACTGGTTTCGATTTAAGAGATGAAGTGGAATTGCATTCGCTTTATCAAATGCTGTGGAACATGCCTTAAATGGAAACTGTATATAACGGAAACCTGTCTTTAGCGGAAAAAGGTTTACACTTCCCAGAACCTCGAGTCCAGACGATCCAAATCTCAAGTAAGCAAACAGACCCATTCTCCGAAGAAGAAATATTTCGGTTGCTTGTGGCTCCGTTATAGACACGCTTCATTGTATTTTCCTCTGTGTCTTCAACAAAACGCCATGACGGTTTCACCTGGAGGAAAAGGAATGCTACGAAGGATTGCAGCACCATATATATATATATATATATATATATATATATACATCTTTACTCCCTGATCACATCCTAATAGAGGAATGAAGGTGCGTGTCTTAAGCACAATGCCATGAAGGCTTGTACATGGAGGGAAAACTCCAGGAATTCCAAATCTCACTACTAGATATTGGTTAACAGCTATCTTCAGGTATTACTACTTTATATACTGAACCAGCGTAAGAATTATCTGTACCCCTCGTACAGGACACTTAGTGTGCCCTAAAATTTTCTGGAATTTGGAGGAGATAAACTATTACAAAGGCCGATCCCAGTGGCCGCGCCGTCTAAGGCGTGGGTTCGCGGCCGGTCGCTTGCTGGGATTACGGGTTCGAATCCCGCCGGGGCATGGATATCTGTCGTTTGTGAGTGTTGTGCCTTATCAGATAGAGGTCTCTGCTTCGGGCCAATCACTCATCAAGAAGAGTCCTACTGATTGTGGTTTGTCTGAGTGTGATCGTGAAGCCTCGATAATGAGGAGGCCCTAGCCCACTAGGGGCTGTTGCGCCATGGAAAGAAGAAGAAACTGTTAAAAAGAAATTTCCGCCACTACCTTAAATAAACCCGGTTCCCCCGTCATCTAGCCCGCAGTTTAGTCGTTCTTACTGAGCTACTGATCTCTTGACACGTAAGTAGCCGACGGCCACGTATCATCTCACACGTAACAGCATGTGCAGAAGATAGAGGACAAGTGTTTGCCACTCCAGCAATCCTTCTCTTCCTCTCGAAAGGGGCAAAATTCTCGTTCCCCATACTTCGAGATGAAGACAAAAGGACGGCAGACAGTGGTGAAGGGTTGACGAAGGGGAAGGAGGGACGCAAGATGGTGGATCTGAACACTGTAAAGGCCATCTAACATAGCGATGGTCAGAGATTTGCCTTCGTGCTAATCCCTAGGAAGATGGTTTTCCTGTATATACCGTGTGTATGCCGTCAGTCACGTGACATTGAGGCGGGACTCGGCTGTTTCCCTGCGACTTATTCTAAATAGAGGCCTGCTACTTTAATCAATACACGTATCATACAAAGTAAATGCTAGGCATCGATTCATCCATTTTAATAATACATTATTTTTCTAAGAATATATGACTTTCTCAGTTGTCGCTTCCTTAAGTCCCGCAACCCGCACAGTATTTTACGTGTGCATTAGGGTTGAGATAAGTTTGCACGTGTGTTTAAGCACCATGTAATGAAGCAGTTTTTAGGGCACTAAATGGAGGTGAGGTTTCAGCTTCAGTCTCCGGCTGATTTAGGCCTGGAAGAAAAACCGAAGCTGAAAACGTAAAGTCTTTATACACGCCATGAAGGAATATAGGTGGAGTGGAGGTATAGCTGAACTCATTCTTAACCTCGGCACTAGATGTAGATGAGCGGTAAGCCTCACGTCCCGAGGCTTTACTGCAAGGAAAGGTCGCCAGTTCGAATTGAACAAAAAGCTGAGTGGGTCCCGGAGCCGATCTAGACTTTATAAGAAACAATAGGCCTCTTGCCCCTGCCTATATTCAAACCCCGGATCGTCCATCCCATAGCTTAATCAGTATACTATCTACATTGGAGGGTACCGTCACAGTAGCTGGCCTACCGGACAGCACAAAATATCTACATTTGGTGGTGACAATGACACACACGTCACTACAAAGCTTTACCTATCATGCTTGCACATAAGTAATATGGTGTCATCTGGGAAGTGACGCCGTGTACTTTGGTAGGTCGGTGTCAATATTTCTGAGAAATCTAATACCTTCAGATACTACTGCGTCCACACAGCAACGTATCGAGCGATATTAAGCTTCCTTTACAAGAAGGTAGATTGACAGAGCTCTCAGAAATTTAACAAGACAGGCAATGTACGTATAAAGTAACACTGCGGCGCGTTCGCGTAACCATTGTTGCCGTGGAAGAGCATGAAGTATTACATATTCTCTGGGCGTGTTTGTAGCCTTATTTGCCCAGCATGCAAAGCGTATGTGCCGTATTATATTGTCATCTGTGGCCTGTCTGGCTCTTCCATATTTTTTCACATTATCTCGTAGAAGGCAAAATTTTCGAAAAAAAATTATTGAACATAAAATAGTTGTTTTGATTTTCTCTGCAACTTTGTCTGAAACATTTCTCATTCTACGAAGCGTTCAGCCAGATACTATTATAAATGCACATAAGTCTTCATGTAAAGTAACCGTCAGATTTTAATGCTTCAATTTTCTCGACAGATTATCGAAAAATACACAAGAATCACATTTCATGAAAATCCGTACTGTGGGAGCCCAGTTTATTCCAGGCGTTCGGACGGACAGACAGACAGACAGACATGATGAGCCTAATAGCCGCTTTTCGCAATCTTGCGAACGCGCCTGGAAATATATCTCCGTATGAAGTACAAGAGTAATAGTCGGCTGCACTACGTAACTATGCATTAGAGTAGATATTTACCCATGGTAACAGTGATTTCGAAAAGTCTGTTTGAGGACCAAAGCATTAAACCTTAAGACAGGAGTGTCATATCACTGCACTAAGATGTATTGTACTACCGTAACGGTACTGCGTCTTGCGAGAGGGACAATCGTCTTATGTGGAGGGAAGCAGAAATAACAGATTAGGTTCCGGCGGCACGCATGGGGGGAATTCCTGCAAAGCAACTTGTGGTATAATACGTTGTGGCAGGAGATTGCTGAGGGTTGAGATCCCAAGGGGACGTTTTGCGAGGGAAGGCTATACAGGTGTGTGAAGGCCGGTCACATATCTCATCAACTAGCCTTTCTTTGCGAAGAGCGTCAGGTGGCACTGTCTAGCTGCCATTCTTACACCTAAAGCCCGCATCCACACAACCTGCTTCTTTTGTTAATATCATGGGCAAGCCTGCATTTCAGGAACCGTAAGGAAAAGTGCGAAATCATGAAATACAGGTACTGCTAAATATACCAGAGTAGAGTGGGCGCAGTAGGTTGTAGTAACTACGTCTGAGAAGAGGGAGGCTTGATGTACACGTATTATATCGGACAAGAGCGGAAAGAGCGGCTTATGATAATTGGAGAAATGTGGGTGTATTGTGTCAATATACACGAGAAAATCAAGTGGAGTGGGTTATAATGTTCTGCACTATTATAGGCACAGTGGGCTACACTACAAGTACGATGGACAAGACTGGAAGCAGTGGGTTGTAACGTACTGGACTAAGAGATAGTGAAATGAGTTACACTCCTAATACACTGGAGCGGATGAACTGTATTACTGTGTGTTGGAGTAGAGTGGGTTATGATGTACTGGAATACAGTGGGCGCAGTAGGTATTAATATATTGGAAAATATTTGGAGCAGTAGATTGTATACAGTAGTCCCTCGGTAATAAGGATTCCAGGGTGGTTCGGAAAATTTTGGGCCAAATATAGCCCAGCATTTCCCATTGAAATTAGTATTGTATACTATTAAGGACAGTATTTTTTTCTTTAAGGGGTGTTACTTTAGCAATGAGTGATGATTTTTTGTATGTTACCTATACCACGCAGTTTCCCCTCGGTGGTCCGGATTCCCTGGTAATCCGGACTACCCTTCTCCCCATGTAGACCGGATGACTGGGGGCTACTGTATTTCTGAAATTGGCTTTTCCGTTGTTTGCTTCTTAATGAACTCATAAAAGAGAAGGTAAAGTAAAGCTCAATTCTCACGAAGTAAATTTTCGTTGTGTTTAACTGAGAACCGTAACACGAAGACGTAAGGGGAGTGGAGTTATAGTATCATTAATTCTTAATCTCGTCAACAGATTTAGAGGAGTTGTCAGTTTAATGCCCTGGCCGCTTCTTTCTAGGGGATGAAATCGTTGTTATTCACCAGACAGTGGGCAGCATGGGCCTTACAGCCCATGTGGACGCCGTGAAGAATAGTGTGTCATACAGTCCGTAGCCTACACATTATGCAGAAGAAATCCTGTCTCCGTCTGATGCGTGGTAAATTACAAGAGATAAAGTTATCCCTAAGCAGAGTTATAAGCTGTCGGTATCACAAGCCCAGGACTCTCGCTAAGCACGTATGGCTAAACGGACCAAGTTAAATCTGTGACTGTTTTGTTAGATGGTGCTTAATTAAGCTCCACAATAGGAAGACTTATGGGAGTAGGAGGATAGCTCCATGTATTCCTAAACTCAGCACTCAGTACAAGTGACAGCGCCATTACGCATTGTATAGGAGGCTGGGCTGAGCCCAGAACCGGCTGTATCCTGTGTAAAAGGGGTTCTCTGTATCGTCCGCCAGTTTAGCATCCAAATGACGTTATTCTTAAATATGATAATACCAAAGGTTCATTCTTGAGCCCAAAACTCTCTTTGAAAATTGTCAATTGTCAGGAACACATTACGAAGCTCAATAGCTGGTTTGTCATTGTATTCAGGTAAAAGGGGAGGGTGTGTTCTCTGTACGGTCAGTTAAAGCTATTTCTCATCGCGGAGGACCGGGTTCGATCCCAGATCAGTCCATATGAGATTTATGGTGGACAAAGTGGCACTGGGTCAGTTTTTCACCGAGTGCTTCGGTTTTGCCCTGTTAATATAATTCCACCAATTGCTCCATACTCATCTTCATCTAGACGTTGCTTTCACCAGGAAAGCAACATGCTCTTTACATGATAGCCTCCAGCAGCGCAATGTAAACACCAAAATCCATTTTTTAATGGTTCCACAGCCTCTTGGGGCCTAAGGCACCTCATTGTCGAGGCTTCACGATCACACTTTTTAGACAGACCACACTCAGTAGGAATCCTCTGGACGAGGGACCAGCTCGTCACAGAGATCTCTACCTGACAACACACAACAATCACAAGAGACATACATCCATGCCCCCGGTGGGATTCGAACACACAATTCCAGCAAGCGAGCTGCCGCAGACCCACGCCATAGACTGCACGGTCACTGGGATCGGCACACCAAAGTCCATGGCGAGACAAAATAAGATTATCACTCCTGCGTCCTCCATCGTCCGTCACATCTCAGAAGGCCATCAACTGGGAGGTGAAGGCGAATTGGTCTCTGTGCACAACATAAATGCATATGGGCAGTATATGAACTGCTTAACTTCGGCATTAAATGGAACCGAGTGGTAAGCTTCATGTCACAGCGACTTTACCAACGGAAACGTTCCTCCGATACCCATTGGATAAGAGGTGTGTAGATTCTAGATTTGACCTAGACGCTTTGGGGAGAAAAAAGTTTTTCACTTCAGCCAGGAATTGAAAATATTTATCTGTCGTCCAGCCTGTAGCGTGTGTTCTCATTACAACAGAGTTAGTATAATAAATATTCTTAAGAAGGTTAATAAATTGCAGAGGATATGGCTACACTCAGGAGGGCTTTTGAATGAAGTATGAAATTGTCAGTGCTTCCAGGGAGGAAGTGTTTTTTATCGGTTTCATATGCATAGGAGCAAAGAGATCCTCTATAAAACTCACGTTGTGTTTTAAGCCCAGAAGCCTGAAACAAACGGACACGTAACCAGACATAACCTGCAAGTGCAGAAGATGACACTGATAATGACTCTAACACAGCTGTCGAAACACATTTCTCTTAAACAGTTTACAATAATCGTGATATGAGGTAGTTGATACACTATAGCATGACATACATGAGTGTACAAGCCACGCAGAATACACAACGCTAAATTTATATTATAAATGGTCCTGCTGATGACTTTACTACGTTTTCTGGCCTAAAGACGACAGCTATCAGCAACTGGTTCTCTTTCCGTCCTCGGGTTAAAAGTTCAGGCGGCACCTACTGACTTGTATCGGAGACAAACAGCTATTCTAAATCAGGAGACAGCGTATTCCTTCGAAACTTCGGCGTACACCTCCAGAACTATACGTTTTCACAATTTAGAACGCTGAAAATAAGCTTTAAAATATGTGAGATTTAATGTTTACACGGCTGTGATACGATGATTACCATCTCCTGGAATGTGAAGCTGTGGAGTTTTGTTGGCTTTCCCGTCAATGAATACGTGAGAATACACATTGGATGAGAAGGCTTAAACATTTGACAAAAATTTTGTAACACATGCTTAAATTCAACTCGGCCTTTTTATGTCTATATCAAGGTTCCAAATGACCGACCATGAACTATTCAATCCCCCTCCGGGGCTCATCCTATTATTACTTGTTCACAGTTAGGGGTGTGTTTTGTAGAAGAGAGGGAGCGAGGTTTTGCCACCATACCCTTCTACCTCACTCCATTCTGCCCATACAACCTGTTCCACCATTCTAAAGATAACCCTCAAAGTGACTTAACAACTAGGAGCCCTTCCGGCAAAAATGCAATTTTCTTTGATACGCAGAGATGCCATATATCTCGGGCTTGAACAGAGGTAAGAGTGGATACAACAAAACCTGAGAAGGGAAGTGCTTTATGACACTCGGATTTAAAAATAAATGGCACAGTCATCCTCTTATCCTTCTGACAAGAAACCTTGAAACTTCAAGTTACTTTACACTATCAAAATTGCCAAAACGTTCGTTGAATATTGTGATTTATGGGGCTACAACGCTCAAACTAACTCCATGGAAGAGTGTCTTTCTTGTGAAGATCATTCTCGTCCAATTAATCAAGAAATTCAGTGCACGCTACTGTATTTATTATTTTTCATTTTAATATTATCTCTATAGTGACTAGACTATGAGCTATGAGTCTCAGCATTTGGCACCGGAAGTAAAGTGGCCAGGGCCTGAACTGACCTTTCATCTCCACTTAGTGCACGTCTGCATGCACTTTTACCTACGGTTAATTTTTCAAAGTAAACCCATGCTTTCAGGTTTTCCAGCGGCAAATTGATCTTAGAAGAAAGTTACATGTAAATAACTGCATGCAGCAGAGTCCTTGAGAAGCTACTTGTTTTCCAGCCAGTCACAAATTTCCTAACATTTTATGGGACACAAAGTTTTATTATCACTTTTAAAACAGCTCGCCACTTCCCCTTAACTTGAAGAAACTGAATCCAGTACACGCTCTCCCAGCCTATTTGTCTGAGATCCTTCTATGCCTAGGTCTTCCTTGTGATATCATTCGTTTACGCTGTTCTACCAAAATATTTCACGCATCTCTCTTCTCCCTCATACGTCACATGCCTTGCCCGTCCCAAACTCCTTGAATTGATCATACAATTAATATTTGGTGAAAAGAACAATTCATGAAATTCCTCTTCAAACAATTTCTCCATCTCCTGCCACCTTCTCACGGACATTATCAGTCTGTGTCCTTCCTCTAACGTGCGAGGACAAGTTCCTCACAGCTAAAAAGAAAACGGGAAGAATTACGGTTCTGTATATTTTCAAATTTGTTTTCGTTTTCGCAAAAAGGGCTCGGCGGGTATTAAGCATTTCCGGAGAGAAATTAGACGGCTCTCTTTCCTATTTTACAGTCTTCAATTCCTATATGGCTTGAGATGTTAATATCGTATTTAGAAAACATCAATTTATATCAACTTTACGATAGCTGAGCTCGTTGCGTGCTGGGATCATGTGTAAACCTCCGTCGAAATAAATTCCACTCGAGTCAGAATTACCCACTTATCTGAATTTTGTAAATACATAAATTATTATTATTATTATTCGTTTCGTGGTAGTAGGACTTCCTTTTTGTAAAACACAAAATAATAAATAATAATAAAAATAATAATAACACTAGAGATTTGAGGCTGTCACAGCTAGAAGTTCTAGATTATCGTCTTCTGCTATGTCACAAACTGTAGTTTTTTTATAAAAATACGATGTTTCGGAGAAACTTGATACTTCTTCGGTGTATTCAAGCTACACAAAGTCATACCTTAGACGACCGTTCTTTTGAGATACTTAATGCTAGTTTTACTTCTGTGCCAGCTTGCATATTCAACCAATATCAATTCTTCCACATTCCTATGTATTCTCTCATTCTACATCCTTGTCTAACTTTCATATTTGACGTGGAAGAAGTAAACCAATGAATGCAATAATGTGGCCACTGCTGATGCGATAATAATTTCGGGTTATTCTAATCACTGCTTTTAATATCACTAGGACACCACCAAGCGGTAAACATATCACAGGATTTACAATCTCCATCGTTCCTCTAGTTTTCTCTGCCAGGCTACCAGCAGCAGCCGAAATGGAAACCGGTATCAGCTTTTCCCTTTTGGCACTACCACTTACTAACACGACAGTTACGAGTATATGAATCCCATATTTGATCACTTTAAAGTTGTACATACCGTGCATGTTTTAGATATTATATACATAAACCAACAAATATTGCACTTTTTTATATATGTAATGTTCACCCTACATATGTTTCGGCTGTACTTTAGCCATCTTCAGGGGTTTCTCTTGATGTGTCCACTAACTGTAACTCTCACTGCATTGTCTTTGATTCGTATTATGTTTCTTAATATCTAGGCATTATGCATTGTCTCACTATCCAGGTTCTATACATTGCTCACTATGTACACAGATGCACTTTTGTTTGTGGTTTATTGCACGATTTTAGTTTGACGTTGCTTGGTCAGTTTTAGAACATGTAAAGTGTGGTCTCGTCTAGAATGTATCTGTAGCTTTCGGGTTTTTCCAGACGAGACCACACTTTACATGTTCTAAAACTGACCAAGCAACGTCAAACTAAAATCGTGCAATAAACCACAAACAAAAGTGCATCTGTGTACATAGTGAGCAGTGTATAGAACCTGGATAGTGAGACAATGCATAATGCCTAGATATTAAGAAACATAATACGAATCAAAGACAATGCAGTGAGAGTTACAGTTAGTGGACACATCAAGAGAAACCCCTGAAGATGGCTAAAGTACAGCCGAAACATATGTAGGGTGAACATTACATATATAAAAAAGTGCAATATTTGTTGGTTTATGTATATAATACCCATATTTGATAATTAGAACCAACTTAGTATCTCCATAAAAATAAAAAAAGAAAGCAGAAAACGCTTAAGAGGGGGGCGGGTTGGGGGAGATGTTTGATTCGGCGGCCATTGTCTTGCCACCCTGCTACGCAACCCCCCCCCCCCCCCCAAGTCATTAATAATGGACTTTTCGTCCTGTGTGTATGTGAGCCCTTGAGCCCAGCTGTCAGCTTGGTTAAGGGATGAAAGGTAAGGGGCAGGTTTGAACATCAAGTAGAGGGTTGAACGTGTAAGAGAGTTACGTATGGATGGGGGTTGAAGATGAAGAACGGACGGGTGTGGTGACGTTGAGCGGAAGAAGGGATGATATCCGGTGTTGGGGTTGCGGGTGATGTTAGAGCCCGTGTTCGGAGCGCGTCTTGGGGCATACCGTTCACGGCAAGATTGTGGAAAGGAGCGAAAAGTGTACGGACTTTCGGAGCTGCCTTTATATGACGGACGTCAGTTGCATGATCCTACACCAACACGTATATAGAGGAAGGAGCTGAACAGACGGATTAACTAATTAAGATTACCGAATTTTGGAACGTAACGCTGTGGACTCTGAAACACAGAAAATGCATGTAATACATTCCTTCGAAAAGTTGCTACCTATCTAAGAAACAACACGGCGTCATATCGCAGAAGACACTAAATTTACAACTGTCCATAACTGGAGTTACACAAGACGATGGCTGAATGAATGTGTGTCGCTGACAAAAGAAATGAGAGAGTTGCATGATCCGTAACAGCGAGCAGAGTTTATGAACTTTAAAGCTGATAACATCTGCGCTCTTCTGGGATATTACGCAGCGTCGAGTGGTAATCCTTTACCGACGTTTCAGGACAATGTATCGGTCCCATCTTCTTGGACTTCTTGACCCTTGAAGATGGAACCGTTAGGTTGTCCCGAAACTTCGGTACAGAAGTACCACTCGACGCTGCGTAATATCCCAGAAGAGCGCAGATCTCATCAATATCGCGGCGGAAGCCTGAAATCACTGATCTTTTAAATAAACATTATTTTTTACTAGTACTTTGAGTAAAGTTTTTTATTAAGGATTTTATTTTCGATTGTCAGCATGGCACTGCCATTACCCTAGGAACGGAGACATTTTACTCCCGTTCAGCTTGACCCTAGGACCTACACAATCCCTTATTTCAATGTATAACGGAGCTTATTTTTAGGGGGTAAAGCAATCGGGACTTGAAACTGACCACTCACCTCTATCCAGTACCATGGTTAAGAATTCGTGAAGCTATACCTCCATCCCCCCTTAGGTTTCCTTGGCGCGATACTTAATCACAGGGATAACTTTGCCGTTATTGGCATAATGCCAATCGAAGTTGTAGAAGCGGTGGTAAGTAGGTGACTTCAACGCTGGGGTATGTTACGAACATGTACAACAGACGGTGGAATATTGGTGGTACAGCAAACGTCGGTATTTATGGAGTTCAGACGTTCAGCAAGGCAAAGTGACGTTGCCTTCCACACGGTGTATATACAGGGCATACACAAAAGAATGGTGCGGATTTAATAGTGTTCACTATTAAAACCGCACCATTCGTTTGTGTATGCCCTGTATATATATATTCACCCTCCGGGATATATTTCCTGTGATACATGCTTCTCTAAGGGAAATGCATACAAGTTTATGCTTGGAAAACATGTAGGAAATAATCTACTTGAAATACTTGGGCGTAAATAGGGGAAATAGGGGGACAATATGAACACAGACGTTCAGGAAGTAGAATGGGAGGGTGCGGACTGGAACCATGTAGCTCAGGGTATGAGAACCTATCAGGTATTTTACACTTTTAGTACTGCTGGCTTGCTCAACCTTTTATGTGGTGAGGACAACCTGGGGAAGTTCTGGTCTGCATGCGGGCAACATGAAATTCAATACACAGAATGAAGAATGAGTAAGTATACGTATAATTATATGTATAATTTTAACTGCTTATTTGTATATATATTTTTTTCTAATGGCTCAACAGCCCCTAGAGGGCCTAGGCCGCCTCATTTTTCGAGGCTTCACGATCACACAGTTTTTAGACACACCACAGTCGGTAGGACTCCTCTGGACGAGGGACCAGCTCGTCGCAGAGACCTCTACCTGACAACACACAACACTCACAACAGACAGACATCCATGCCCCGGGTGGGATTCGAACCGACAATCCCAGTAAGCGATCGGCCGCAGACCCACGCCTTAGACCGAACGGCCACTGGGATCGGCTATTTGTATATAGTATTTGCAATAAAATGCCGATCCCAGTGGCCGTGCGGTCTAAGGCGTGGGTCTGCGGCTGCTCGCTTACTAGGATCGTGGGTTCGAATCCCACAGGGGGCATGGATGTCTGTCTGTTGTGAGTGTTGTGTGTTATCAGGTAGAGGTCTCTGCGACGAGCTGGTCCCTCGTCCAGAGGAGTCCTACCGACTGTGGTGTGTCTAAAAAGTGTGACCATGAAACCTCGAAATGAGGAGGTCCAGGCCCATATAGGGCTGTAGAGCCATAAAAAAAAAAAATTTGCAATAAAATATACTCATAATAACAGGAAACAAAAAATGTAGTTTACAGCATAGATTAGGGTGTTGTTATTTCTGGCACTTTCTACAAATTAGTTGATAATATAATGTACGTCTCCATAAATAAATAGCTCGAAAGTTTTCAAAATTGCTTCGACGTTCTCTCTTGGCTTTGCCAGGAAAAATGTTAGAAGAAGTTTTCTCATTTCAAATGTCTCCTCGGGCAACATAACACTGTCTCGTGAGCAACATTTTGCCCGCGAGATAAGGGTTGAGCTGGCCTGCGATATCCAATATAGACAGCTTCTTTTAAGAAGTATTTCCTTCAGATATTTAGTAAATTATGTTCCTCTGTTTCTTTACACACCGCAGTGAAATTAAATGTTTGTGTTCTAATATTTATCGTGAGTAATGAGAAGACCTTTTCTTTTCTTTTTGAGATTCGTATTCCCTGTTAGGCACTTCACTCGGAATTAATTCACGGATTAAAATTAGCGCACACAGCGTATCTCTGGTTCTCACGGCGATGGAGATGTTATGTGGAATGTGATACCATCAAGTATTACAGATACACACAGAATTTTTCACTGGGGGTGGGGGGGACATTAATTTTAAAAATTATGTTATAAAAATCATGTCGGAAGTATTACGGTAACATAACACTATTTGAAACTGCATTTAGGCCTACGTACATACAAATATAACTACACGTTCCATGACTCACTCACCTAATGAGGTCTAATGTTCTTAGTTTTTTAAATTTTCTTCTAAAACTTCTTAAGTTTTTTATTTTATTTTTCAAAATTCTAATGTACTAGTCATCAGCCAATTTCAGTGGCTGATTTCGGCTGAAGGTAAATCAACAAAACGTTACATATCATCGTGTCCACAAAATCTGTGTTTTTTTAAATTTCCATTTCGGGGGGGCGGGGGGCTGCATCCCGGCAGTTCTCCCTTGGCCGTGCCCCTGAGACACAAACGTATTCAGGAGGAGCAGACTTCAGATATCGAACAGGCATAAAGACTGAGCTGAACCCTGGTGTTCCTGATAGTGTGTCAAAATTGCAAGACTAACACATCTGGCAGACAAATACTTCGGATCCTTTTCCATGAGAGCGTTTGTGGCGCGTCTGAGGCGAACGATTTTCCATGAGATGGTTAGTGGCGCTTCAGCGCATCTAAGTTGTGAACACACATTTCCTAGGTCAAATCCTGTTTTGAAATTGAGATTGAATATGAATTTGACCCTCCTGTGTTATTGCACAAGAAATCAGAGAAGAATAAAAGGAAACATAAATTCCGGATAGGTATCCTGCTGAATTAAAGGCGGGAACGTGTCATATTTTACACTGTATTTAATGACACCTTGTATTTTCCACCTTATCACTGTACAATACAGACAAAGTCCCATATTGCTGGACGGGCTTCATCTTCGGTCATAAACATTTCAGAGTCAAAGTTATGATACCTTATCCGTAACAAACACCTTCAGAATGAAGAGAAGACCACTCAGACCTTGATTGTGTGAAGAAGTGGCGCGACTGAACACAATAGTGACAACGGCCGCATAAGAGACGATGTATCGCTAGCTGTGGCGCGTCACACGTGTGGCGCTACGGAAGCGGGGACACGCGACCGACAGCACTTTAGTCTCTAGGGTCTCTAGGCTCTTAGGGTCCTGGAAAATTTGTACTTAAATGCCACGCCATAAAGAAGTATGTGGAGTGTGCATTTGAAACAATTTCATTTTCATGTCCGTGTGCAGGAATATTACGCGCTTTATGAAACCAAATAATATAATGAAAACCCGTTACGATTCTCTTGCGGGTCGGCAGATTGTCGCGGGCCAGTAAACGAATATCCTACCCAAGAGTAAAATGGTGGGATGTCACCTTAAAATATCTAAGACTGCTTCCTCAGCGTTCTTCTAACTTAAAATTCGTTATTAACATCTTACTCGAGGGGTTTTTGTGTGACAGCTCTCCATGTGAAAATTAAACGGAGTCCCGAATATAAAGCAAAATCATACTTTCTTTTTTTGTACAGGGCATACACAAAAGAATGGTGCAGTATCAAAAGTGAATAAAAAATGTATTTCTCACCTTACACGGGCACAACATACACCGTCAGCGGCGGCAACTGTCCAAGTTTCTCATTTGGTAATTACAATCCTTCAATGTGTGCACCCTGGGTCACACGACACACATCCACACGGTAATCAAACTCATCCCAGACCCGGTGTAGCATGTCCGCTGTAATGGCCTGCAGTGCATGCGTTATCCGATCACGAATTTCATGGATGGACGTGGGCAATGGTGGTACATAAACGCTGTCTTTAACGAACCCCCAAAGAAAGAAATCGCACGGTGTAAGATCTGGCGAACGGGGTGGCCAAGGGAGAAGGTTCTTGTCTCCATTTGCAGCAGCACGTCCGATCCAGCGCATTTCCCTTAACTGGCCCCGCGGCCACGCAGTAAGCATGAGAAGCGAACTGCTGGTAGCGCATGAGAAACTTGGACAGTTGCCGCCGCTGACGATGTAAGTTGTGCCCGTGTAATTAAGACATAAATTTTTTATTCACTTTTGAAACCGCACCATTCTTTAGTGTAAGCCCTGTATATTTCTATTTCTGCATATACAATATTGGCATGGTAACCATCATCATCATTATAACCTTTGTTTCTTTTAAACATGTAGGATATTATTTATATACTATTGTACATAAACTACTTTAAATTTGTAGGACAGAAAATAAAAGCATCGCATCGTCGCCATGTTTGTAATTGTTGTCCACAAGCAATATACAGAGTGCCAAACCTCACGTGCCTTCCTCGAATGTTTTGCCAGACATCGCCACCAACGCCAAAGACAGAGAATGGGCTCGCACGGCGGCCATCGAGCTATTTGAAGCTCAATAATAACAACAATGATAACTCAACAAATAAGCACACGTTTCCAAGGTCCATTAACGTGCATCATTTCAGTGCCTAAATGTACTTGGCGCTATGTTCACATCCACCTCATAAGTTCGCTACGTTCACATCCACCTCACAAGTTCGTTACGTTCACATCCACCTCACAAGTTCGTTACGTTCACATCCACCTCACAAGTTCGTTACGTTCACATCCACCTCACAAGTTCGCTACGTTCACATCCACCTCACAAGTTCGTTACGTTCACATCCACCTCACAAGTTCGTTACGTTCACATCCACCTCACAAGTTCGCTACGTTCACATCCACCTCATAAGTTCGCTACGTTCACATCCACCTCACAAGTTCGTTACGTTCACATCCACCTCACAGTTCGCTACGTTCACATCCACCTCACAAGTTCACAATTTCGCCATGTTGCTACTGCTCACTGTAAGAAATTGCTTCTAAAAACCGGTCAGCTCTTTCAAAAACTAGAATGGAGGCTCACAGACAGTACCGTGACAACAACAGCCTGTTTATTTCGCTTATAATAAGGAAAGCAGACACAAATGCGCCGTCGGCTTAGCCACGCCTGTAGATAAATCTCTGTGGGGGCAGCAACATTGCAGGCGAGTGCTTGGCATGTCTGCTGTGTGTACGGGACGTCCCGATTTCAACTGTTGACTCGAAGACCGGCATACACGATTGAGATTTTTGTGGTTTTCCTTAGTCTCTCAAGGCAAATGAAACATGAATCAGCAAAATTCGGTCACCTGCACTTCCCTGTAATTCTTTACGCATTTCTTATTCACTGAGAATTTAAAGTTTGAAGATACAATATCTGAATTATTGTAAGCATTGCTAAAAAAAACTATGAATGCACAAAGCTAAATATTATCACTAGCTTATTTAAATGTTCGATTCGATTAAACACAGGAGCCGCAATAACTCACTAGGTCACGGGGTGAAAGACAGAAGAATCAGGGTTCGATTTCGTTAGAGGAAAGAGGTATTTCACTGCTACTAAGTCAGTCGGTATAGAGATTGGGCAGCGGGCTGTATAACCGACAGCTTGTAGGTAGATTTCCGGAAGGGGAAAGAAATGTTTTCTCTTATCCAAAGCTTTCAGACAGGCTGTACTGCACACACACCCACCTGATCAATGCACACTGGCGAGGAGTTAAAGGCCCCGAGACGTGAAACTGACAACTCACTTCCATCTAGTGCTGAGGTTAAAAATGAGTGGAGTTATACCTCCACTCCATGTGTCCTACACAAGCAACGCTTATTTGATTAAGTGCAGGATCACTGTACCTCGAACTTAGCATTGTACCTCGAACTTGGTTGACTACTAATACTTTTTATCTAATGAGTCGTATAAGGTGGGTACTTTACCTGCTATCTTAAGACTTAGAGTAGGAGCCAACTTCCGCAAGGTACTTAGTCATTTTCTTTTTTTATGTAGGATAAGGAATACGTCGAATGAAAATTATCTTATAAACTTGTTATGGATGCTGTAAATTGACGCACATCTACACCACAATTTCGGGACATACTTATAAGCCTTATTCCTGCCCGCAATATTCTTAAATTTCTTAAGGCAGGGACGATAACGGAGGTGCTGTAGGCCACCAAGGCGGGAACACTGCATAATACACTGCAAAGTGACTTATAATCCTCTTTCTATGGAACCCAGACCAAAGTACTTTCACGTAGTTCTTACATTCGACAATATCCTACATGAAATACATTGCTGAGATAACACCATCAACTAAAACAAAAAAAAACCAACAAATATTATTTAGTGAAAGTAAAAAACTCTACTTCCGATGATAATCCGTTGTGATATGTGTTAGACGGTAGTTATGGGTAAAAGAAAAAAAAAAGGGCACAGAGAAGTTAAGGGCCAGCGGTTGAGTCGGTAATCGGGGTATACGTTTGTCAAAAGTGCTCCTAAATAATACCACTGTTTACAGTATATAATAATAATTATTATTATTATAACAAATTTAGTGCTTCTTTAATCTTAATTCACCGTGCATTTTTATTATTTAAGATAAAACACCAACAAAATGCACAACTTATAAGGTGCAGATTAGCTCCTTATATCATGATATTACCCTACGCGTTTCAGCTCTTCGTGAGCCATCATGAGGGGTCTTTTACTCTTATAAAAGGTGCTTTACAAATGCTGCATCTGTTGATGACATTTTTTTAAAAATTATGCACTATCTGGAGCATAAACCACTTGTTCATAAGTTAAAACTTAAGTTTTTAACTTATGAACAAGTGTTTTATGCTCCAGATAGTGCATAATTTTTTAAAAAAATGTCATCAACAGATGCAGCATTTGTAAAGCACCTTTTATAAGAGTAAAAGACCCCTCATGATGGCTCACGAAGAGCTGAAACGCGTAGGGTAATATCATGATATAAGGAGCTAATCTGCACCTTATAAGTTGTGCATTTTGTTGGTGTTTTATCTTAAATAAATTTAGTGCTGTTATATAATTTACAGTATCCATGTCTATCCGTATGTAACACGCTGTATCTTGAAAACTAAGAATGACAGCCGACATGTATAAAGATAAATTTGCCCGTTTTAGGAAGGAAAAAGCGGAAAAAAAAAAAATGTAACTTCAATAAATGAGTAAGGATTCAGTCAATTTCTTTTCCACATACCAAACGTTTGCAGCCATAAGGCAATGAATATTATTACAATAACTGAGAGACATTTAGCTTCATATTAATTTAATACAGGCTCTTTTATTCCAATACACGTCACACCAGTATAGTCACGAAAGTCAGACATTATTGCTTAACGCACTGGAGACTAAAATTAATTCAAATTATGATTAACAATCAGATTCCTACACCGCAGATAACAGACTGTCTCCGTTACAAAAACTGGTCTGTTAATGTTGTATAACAAAATTCGTAGGCAGCACGTCAAAACACTGTCGATACAATGCACAATTACTTAATGTTCACCTTTGCCACACTAAAGCAACTGGTCTTCTTCCGTCAAGATGAAGGCGAGAGATAATAAATAATTATGGAAAAAAATCGCCACGAACAACCAGAACTGTTTCTCAAATGGCAGCACAGTTTCTTCCCTGTGGATAAGCTATTCTTATTACATATGTTGCTTTCTTTCCAGAGCTTTCCATTTTATTGAGGTTAGGCATTTTTTATGTAACGTGTTTTTAACAATTTCCCCTTAAAACTTCGACGGACTTCGTGCTCTTAGGAACCGAACAACAAAGTGAAAGTACACATGAAACAAACAGAAGAGCAGCTTGGGAATTTCAGCTTCTTTGTGCGTTACCCTGAATAAGTCCATTTCAATAATCACTTCACGATGTGGAACATTCCCGTGTTTTTACGGTTCTTGGTGTATAAGTGATAGACGACTTGCTTTGAAAACGACTCCACAGGTTTCATCGTGTTGTACCATTAGCAGACGCATTAAACAGAATCTATTATGTGATGGTTTTACTAGAATTCTTGATTTATTGAGCCTCTTGTGTACAGAATTAAATATGGAGTATCTGAGGCGAGACCGTCTTAGCAAATCCAGGTTTCAGATTCAGTGGCATCCACATCAAATGTTCGCACCGTCCACAGCTCCTTCCTTTCAAGCACACAGAGCATGAAGCCAGTACACCTGTCCCAATGCATTCTTTACGATTTTGCTTACCTCATTGACCTTAAAGTCCGAATATTGCAGATGCGAATTTAACGTTGCAAAACTAATCATGGCATAAATATCGCACTGCATGGTGATCGACTATTTTCCTTGCATTACCTTCAGTCCACCTGAAGGTAAAGCAGTCCCATACAGGCCTAAGAAGGCCCTTAGGGCTCCAGGAGGTCGAGGCTCCCAGATGTTTAGACAATCGGCACATGAAGATGGTAAGGTTGTCAGCCCTAAGCACCGGCCGCCTTTACCCCCCAGGAAAGATTCCCGGTACTCATTTCTGTTAGAGGCTGAATCGACCCCAGGGCCATAGTGCGACCGAAACGATTATGTCAGTGAAAAATTTCAGTGACACCATCGGGAATCGAACCCGCGACGTTCCGGTTTGTAGCGCAGTGCCTCAAAAAACTGCGCCACCGCGTGCCCGCCTTCAGTCCACCTAGGTTACATCAAATAATATACCAAACACATTTTTTTATCCCAATAAGACCTATAATGGGGCCGGTATAACGTACTTGGTATAGCGACTCGCTACGGGCTGGATGGTTTTGGGTTCGAACGCCGGTGGGGGTGAGACTTTTCACAACCTTCCACACGGCCCGAAGCCCACCCAACGTCTTGTAAAATTGATACCTGATCTCTTTCCCGGGGGTAAAGCGGCCGGGGAGTGGCTTTAAACTCTCTAACCCATCTAGCGTGGAGATTAAAGAAAGGTTACATCTATATTTCTACACCCTTCTGGGCCGTCGTGGCCTGTTATAGGGTAAATTTTACCTTTATCTTTACATTTAGTGCGGCCTATATTTCGTATTTTAAATTGTGGTCTTTTAATAGAAATTATAAATTTAGATTTGCTTTTCGTAAGAAGCAAGTTTGCTACGTACAGGGTCATCAAAATCACAGGACGCAGTACTTGTCCTGAAATCAAAGAATTTTGTTGACAGAACAACTAGCGTCTAGTGACTGCCTAGAAAGTTGAACACATCAGCATAAGTCACTGCTGCAGCAGATATCCTCGCCAAAGCAACAAAATTTGTAGCAACGGGAAACTCCGAACTTCTGCAAGTAGTACTGGAAACAGCATAATCGCATATTAATAATACGTTCACTGAACAAAATAAATTTTCGTTTGCTGGTATTATATGTATACCAGGACCAGTGCTGTAAGTGCGACACATTGACAAACACAAACACTTGAAATTACCGCATGTATTTTGATGAAATTTAAGAAGCATAAAGAAAAAATTGCATTCAAAAACAGCTTTTAAGACTCTAATACCAAATTTTATATTAAACCGTGTAGGAGATGACTAACACCAAGAATTCGTAACAATGCTTTCAAGCAACATAGGCACAGAATGCATACAAAACATAAAACATTTTAGACACATTCAAAATCTCCCAAAATCTTTCATTTCCGGTTAACCAGTCGTATGCATGAATCCTATTTCAGACACTCCTCATTTCTATAAGATCTGACATCCGCTGAGGCTCCCAAGAGATCCATTCCGTGGTGATTTTTTGACTAAAATTTTGTATGCATTTCTCTTTCCCTCATGCATGCTTACATCCACCCTGATTCAGCCACTGCAGTGCACTGTAATGAACAGAAAAAGTTGTGCAACTTGTGTTATTCTTCTCTTACACCCACGATCTAATGTTCAAATATTCTCCTCAGTATTTTGATTTCAGCCTCACCTACAGGTATGTCCTTCCATTAGAACAACATACCAAATTTCAAACCAATATAAAAGAGGCAGACTTGAAGTTACTTACAGATGTCAATTTAGTGACAGGCTGCAGGCCGAGCTGCAATCAGGGGCAGAGAATTGTCCTTTTTACAGCGTCCAAGTAGTCACTAGGGCTTACACAATCTCCCACAGAGTGGGTCCCGGGCTTTCTTCCGACCACTCGTCCCCATCTGGTACCGATGCTAAGAATACGTGGAGCTATACCTCAGATATGCCTTAATGTCGTGATTAATTAAGTACAGGAACAACTTTACAAAGGAACGTAAAATTATTCTTGATCCTGATTCTCTTTATTATGAAGACAAGCAATTGACACCATAATTACAAATCACGTGTTTCCTTATATTAGTTTCTACAGGGGATTCACAGTAGTTCAGAAAATGCCTTGTGCAAAAGGTCGTTATATGACGCAGCTTCAGAGGACGATTTCTTGGCATCGACAGTCTTTTCTTCTAATACGCATGAACGAGGTTTTTTCATCAAGGACAGGGGAGGAAGGAGGTGAGGGTGTTTATGTACACTTTCACATCGTTATAGATTAAAACTCGGAGCTGTAGGAGAGGGTGGCAGGGGTAGGAATATGTGCGCTTCAAGGCAGCCAGGACGATGGAGCTGAGAAACTCCAAAATAAAATACAAGAAGAAAGAAAATAAAATGGAAGTAAAAAAAAAAGGAACGTTAATGGAAGGGAACGTGTGCTCGTACGTGTGTGCGTGCTTGTGCGTGTGTGTGTGTGTTTTTTTTTCTTCTTCATCGGAGTCGACGTCGGCGTAGTCGCCTGTCCGGGGGTCGTAGTCTTCTCGACCATATAGTCTAATGTGCAATGAAGAAGGAGAAATCGTTTTGTAGAAAAGAGTAAGAAAGGGGTGGGAACAGAATAAGAAGGGTGGAAGGGGTGGTAGACTTTAATTTCACTTGAGACGTGGGGAGGAAACATTTTGCAGTAGAGTGAGGTATGGGGGGAGAGGGGTTGAGATGTTAGGTTAGAAAGAGAGGCAAAGACGAGAGAGAGAGAAGTCACTAATTAGAAAGAAAGAGTGTAGTGGTGTGAGGACTGCCTGCCGAGGCATGAGGAGACTTGAAGCTGACAGTGACAGAATGAGGAAGAACGGAGAATGGGGGAGGGGCGGCATGTAGACATTTCAGAACCAGAGATAAATGAAATGAAGAAGAATATGGAAGAAGCGTTGTTACACCAGTAAGAGAAGAGACAGAATCGAATGAAGAAAATAGTGTGAGTAGTCATATGGGCGGAGGAGTGGTGGCAGTCTGCTCTTACATTGTCTTTCTGATAATGTTGAATTTCAGAATGCTGTAATTAACGCTCTGAAATGTAAAAGCCTCACTGAATATATCTGCTGAAGAAGTGTGCGATGTACGGGAATTCACCTCAAAACTGAAGAGTAAGAACAAATGTCCACTAAAAGCGAAATTAAGTAAGTTACATTTTCGTTTCCTGTCTTCGGCATTCTGACAAGTCACAAATGTCGAAAACTTAAACTTGTTCATCTGATTCATTACTGCAGCTTTTTATTTACCTTTATCAGTTCAGTCTAAATAGATATCGAGTCAACGGCCTCTGGAATGTTGGTACTTAAGAAAGGTCACGGCCTCACAAACCAGAAGAAAATATTTTTAATTTTTAGCGCTGTTAGAACATAAATTTTCCTATATTATGCCCTGTACTACGTTCTCATATACCAGCAATCCGACTGCATTTCAATAATAATCTACTTTTGCAGTTTCTCAGGCTTTATGCAACCTCAAGAATTGCCAATAAAGTAAAGGGTTACGAGGTGGATGATCGCAAATCGATTCACCGTGGATGAAGGGATTTTCTTTTGCAGACTGCCGCATACAGACGGACTGTACAGTTCATACATTATCCTATGCAGTAAGTACCAAAGGAACTTTCCCCATGAAAAGTGTCCAAAACCTGAAGATAACCACTGACCTACATCCTGTACTAAGGTACAGATAGTGTGTATCTTTCATTCTGTACCCCACTGTACTGATCCATTGTTTAAGACTTTCTTTTTGTGGACAAGGGCACCGCAGCAAAAGCTAATGACGCACCGCAGCCTTGAGGCTTATTGTGCAACCCTGTGATGAAGATTAAGAGAAAGACGATTAGTTTTTTCCGTTTTTCCAAGTAATGGAGCATCGTTGGGATGAAATTGGCATGGGAAAACCGAAGTACTCGTGGAAAAACCTGCCGCAGTGCCACTTTGTCCACCACAAATTCCAGATGGACTGACCCGGGATCGAACCCGGGCCTCCGCGCTGGGAGGCCAGCGTCTAACCGCCGGAGCCATGGCACGGCCTTCGTTTAAAGCCGGGATTAGACGGCGCGCTGCTCGTCGAGAGACGTGACGTCATTTGCTCGGCCAACAGATCGGAACAGAAAAGACAATCTGGCTACACGACGCGGCGCAGCTCCGCAAATGGCGGACCAGCGGCCTTGCTCGGGTAGGTTCGGCTCGGCTTGTGGAATAAGTCGTGTTGTTCTATGAACTTAAAACTGTCCTCGTTTGACCACTCCATTCTAGCCAATACCAATTGTGGGACAGAAAATTTCACTCTTCGCGCACCCCGACAGCAGAAAGTAAAGACCAGTCCTAAGTGTATAGAGACTTGGACCAGACTGACTTGGCGCGTAGACTGCAAGCCCCGTGTAGCCGCAACAGCTGCCCGCGCCGAGTCCCTTTGAGGATCGTGAAAAAACCGCTTTTGCGGCGATCCAACGAGCCTCCCTCCCCCAATCAAAAGCCGCGCCGCGCCAGGCCGGATACACGACGCGTTTGAATACGATTCTTTGTCAATGACGTCTGTTATGATGTAAAACGAGCCGAGCCACGCGCCGTCTAATCCCGGCTTAAGACTTACTGACGGAAGTAAGGTGACCAGCAATTACAGAATCATACTTGTACAACAGATGTTACAAGGATTCACATTTAACCCTTTAAAGGCAAAAATTAAACAGAATTATGTTTAAGGATGAAGATCGTACTGGGTAGGGAAATCATCGTTATTTTTCTGAAATCCATGCAGAACACAAAAATGCAATCTGGGAACTTTAATATAGAATGTCTGAACGTTAAATCTGGCGGGATATAGTGACCACTGGGCTCTAAAAGGTTAAGGGGTTTGAAATCAAAATTATAACACTATAGTATCAGGTATGTAAAGTTAGAAAAAAGCTGTTCCCAAACGTATAAACATTCTTCGTGTAAAATGAATAAATCTTAATTGTTGGCCCAGCGGCATTTGTCTAGCCACTTTATGCTAAATAAAATGCGGAAGTTTTATGCAGAAGATAAAAACATACGACGACTTTAAACGACATCGGCCGACAGGAAGTGACACACTGTCTGAACACCTAACCGAAAACCTGTACTAATGTCAAGCATTAGATTAGATATAAAAATATTTGAGTCATAACAGTTCTTAATCGATTAAAAATGTCAATGTGATTGACCAAAGATTATCAAGTGTGGGCCTTTCAAGTAGGGAAGTCTCATGTTCTAGTCTAGCTCGGTATTCAGATACACTGCTTTAACGAGGTTTCTGTCATTTTGCAGTCCCTTCAGGCAGATGCCGGAACGGTACCTCAAATACTCCCAGATCGCTTCTTTCCATATCCTGTCCATTTCAATATTCAGTAACCATCCTATCACTTAACGCTACAGAAATCTTTAGTTTTTCAACCAACAAAGTGCATTTGTTGGTTGAAAAACTAAAGATTAGTGTTAAGACTCACGGTGAACATAACCTCAAATTAACGCTACAGATTTGCAGATGAAGATAAGCATAAACAGAGGACAGCAATAACCGTCTTGAGATGAGACTCAGCTGACCCCTAAACGTCGCCCAGACTAAACGACATAATGTACCGCGGGAGAGTAATCTTCACATATTTACTAAATACGCATTTCCGATTGCCTCTTAAAAAAGAGGAACTATCAATATCACACAATATCAGATTCCTTTATTATACTACTTATGTACCCACATGAATGCACCATCTTGAGGGGTGTTTTCTGAATTAATAATAGATCATCTTACCAAAGATAAATCTGATAAAAATATACAATTAAACATAAAATAAAAATCAATCACAACAATTTTATTGTAACGAGATAGTATTGCCTACACAAATTCGCTACATGTTTCAGCCTCAACAAGGGCCATCCTCAGGCGATAAAACACAAAAAGTTATATAAAGGAACGTGACAGTAAAAATTAAATAGGCATCTTTCTTACATATATAGATATAATTTACTTTGATATAAACGGTACATATATTGCCTACTTAAATGAACGTAATTAAAATCTGCCTCGTTAAAACAGAAATATAAAACCTTATGGAATGATAAATAAAAGGTAAACCAACCCCATTACAGGCCAAGGCAGCCCTGAGGGGTCCAGGAGGTTGAGGCTCCCAGATTTGTAGACAATCAGCACATGAAGTGGTAAGGTTGTCAGCCTTACGCACCGGCCGCCTTTACCCCCCAGAAATATTTGGTACTCATTTCTGTTAGAGGCTGAGTCGACCCCAGGGCCATAGTGCGACCGAACGATTATGTCAAGGATTAATTCCAATAGACACCATCGGGAATCGAACCCGCGACGTATGGAATGATAAATACTGATTAGTAATACGTTGTGACAATTTTATGACAAGTATTACGTTGTTTCCTTAGGTGACTCTTAAAATTGCGATAAATCCCTCTTCAACGCGGTTCTTTCCAGAGCGGATTTGAGTATACGCGTGAACTTATGAATAAAAAATTGTTTGCCGCGTGTGGAAAATTCTATTATACTTGACCTGCAAAATACAGTGTAGTAAGGTACTAAATATATCTGTCTATGTGAGGCCTGTACAACACATTCTTACGAGCAACTTGTTTTGTTTAGCACAGTTAACAGTGCACGTATTCAGCTCGACTGTCATCACGTGAGTTCCTCCTCCTATGTCTTCAGCCCCAGACTTTTCACCAAGCTGCAGGCTCACAAATAAATATTATCTCTATAATTTCATTGTTTTTTTTTTACTCTCAGTTTCCACAGCCGCCTTCCCTTATCCCCATTAATACCGTACAATATTAAGTTCATTCAACACGGACTTGCCAAAGGCGCCGCTTTCGAGGAATGTATCACCTCGCGCCGGGCAAGGGTTCACTGTATTGGCAGCCTTCATAGACACCGCATCGAGAACCTCAAATCTCGTAGAATACAGGTGTCTGCCCATATGTTTCATGTAATGAGCCGCATGCAATCAGTTTGGAACGCACTTAACACATGACAGTCACTGAATTCTTAGAGGTCACCTCTCGTTTTGCCTTCATTTCCTTTTACAACACTCACCCCAGTGACCTTCCATTAGCCTAAATGTGAAATACAAGAGAATGAATTACTGATCCGTCTTTACTTTCTACTGTTTTCGTAAAAGTAAACTGCCGAAAGCAGGTGATTATCGGCACGTATCACAGCCTGTTAGCGGCGACCAGTGCGGAGATCCGCGGTTCTCGCGGTGAGTAGAAGGCGCTTGCTGCTACCGCAGTGGCCGCCGTGACGGGCAAGTCCCAGTCTAACTGTTACACCCCACAATTTCAAGCACTAACGTATCGTACAAACAGCATTGTCTTAAGAAGTTGTTATACTGATGATGTTGCTCAGACTAAATCTTCACTGCTTCTTCAAATTTCGTTACTTGAACGGCAGGAATTTTAAAATTTTCGAAAAAGTTTCTGGAGATGAACATTAGAAACTGAGAATAAATATATTTAGAGTCACTCCAGAAAACGTCTCTTCTGCTTGAGAATTTGTGATTTGTATTTCGTATGGGTGCGAAACCCGGTCTCGTACTACGAGGACCAACACAAAATTACAAGCGAATGTTACTGTGTTGCGGGCCATGAAAACATACAGTTTGTAGAGAGGCAAGGACGTCACAGTTGGACTTGCTGTGTTCAGAGATTGAAGAGTAGAAGAAGAAGAAGAAGGCAAGGGACTCCTCCGTAAAGTAACACACTGCGCGACGTCACAAGGCACTAGACATCATAGTCGCCACCGTGTTAGACTCAAAACTCACCTACATTACAAACGTTAGGAAAGAAATTTCTCATGAAAATATTCGGACTTAGGATGCATGAGGCGAGTGTTTAATTTCGATAGTTACATAAGGAAGGATTTAATGGTAAAACAGAGTTACATACGGGTGTTAACTTAGTGAAATTTTGGGACCTAAAGTTGGCAAATACACTTCTTAGAAGTCGGCTACTTTTAAGATACAAAAGGAGATGGAAGAATAACTGCCCATACAATTTCGAGTGATTAAATGGAATATTCCATTACGTAAATACAGACATTTCAGAAAAAGCGTATTTTAAAACGATAAATATTTTAATTCCCCCAATTTTTATAACCTTTACACGTTTAAGACAAATATACACACAAATAAGGAGATATATTTACGGTTAGCTACATTTTAACATCTATTGTTGTTCTTATGCACCTTCGAAAAATTGCGAAAAGCGATTATTAGCTGCGTAATGTCTGTCTGTCTATCCGTCCGAATGGAACAACTCTGTTCCCATTGGAAGAGTTTTCATGAAATATTATATTCGAGTATTTTTCGAAAATCGGTCTAGAAAATTAAAATTTCATTAAAATCTGACAAAAAGACGGGTACTTGACATTAAGACCTATATACATTTATGACAATATCTCGCTGAATTCTTCTCAGAATGAGAAATTTTTCCGACAAAATTTGTAGATACAATCAAAACACACTTTTATGTTCAATAAATTTTTTTTTCTGAAAATCGTGCCGTTTATAAGATAATGTGGAAAAATATGGTAGAATCAGACAGGCCACAGATGACAATATAATACGACGCATGCGTATTGAAGGTGGATAACTAAGGCTAAGGACACACACCAAGAATGTGTAATACTTATTGTTTTTCCACGGCAACAAACGTTACGCGAACGAGACCCCAATATTACGATATACGTACACTGCCTGTCTTGTTAGATTTGAAAGTGATCAGATGTGTGTTGATGAAAGGGCGCGTGAAGATGAAACATGGATGAAACTGGCCAAAGATCTTTCCCGCTGGCTATCTTCAGCAACATTACTGTGAGAACCTCAAAGCTCGCAGTTATCAGAATATTTTAAAAGCTAAAGAAGATATACATATAATACAAAAAAAAAACAACAGCACTGCCATCAAATACCGATCGCTCGAGTGATGCATCGAAACAAGGCGATTCAATGAGAAAGTGCAAATTTTGTCCTGATTTATGAAGTGGATTTAGTATTTGGCAGCAGTGTCACGTAAAAAGCGAGTATAAAATTAAGTAAAAAACCAGCCTAAATGAAATATATATAATGTTTGAAAATGTATTCAGTACTATCGAACTATATGATATTAAATTAAAACTACACAGTTCTTCTTTTAATAGATGGTCCATGGCGTATTATGGTCATTATTTAAGTTTGAAAACCGTCTTGAATCAGGGGATGGATTGTGGAGGAACATAAAATATGTCCTTCAGAATACCCGCTACCCATTTACTGGTTAAGACATACGGCATCCCAAACAATGTGTTAGTCCATTTGTTAAATTTATATTAAAACTATGCCTGATATGCGAATCTTAGTGAGGACGCATGGCATCTAATTTCATCGCGTTTCTTCTCTCCAAGGTACGATAACTACATTGCATTTCCTAACGCGTAAACGTAAAAAAAAAAGCAAGACAGACGATGTAGTATAACGTAACATTGTGGCACCTTAGCTTAATTATTGTTGCAATGGAAATGCAACAATGCATTCTGTATGCATTGTTGAACTACACGTCACTGTCAACAATATAAAAATATCAAGTGCTGGATTACAACGCTTTTATGGAAAATCTATGTCGGCGTCAACAATGAAACGTACTTATGTCTTGACGTAAATTGCCCTATACGTTTGTCCGAATTAAAAAAAAAATTGGATTTTCACAACAGATTTTTATAGAACACCCAAATATCAAATTTCAATAAAATTCGCCCAGTGGGAGCCGCTTTGATACATGCGGACAGAAGGACAGACGAATACGACGCAGCCAGACCTTCACTCCTTTAGAAACATCCCAGAAGAGCGAAGATCTCATTTACACCGCGGCGGAAGCTTAAAATCAAGCACGACTAGGCGTTTTTTTTTCCGCGACTTATGCAAACGCGCCTAAAAACCCGCACCATCGAAAGATGCGCGCGAGTACTCAGAAATCAATCAAAAATAATTCGTTTCTCAGCTCTTTCCAGCTGCATTTCTAATTTCTTATCTAATTGCTATAATTTCAGTACTGCAGCCGCGCAAGTCGTGTCATGCACGCACAGTTCATTTAGTTTCCACATAAAAAATTCAGAAAAATAAGAAGCACGATTATTAAGAAATATCACAACGTGTATTCAACTTAATAATCACCAGCTCCAAGTCTGAAACTTATAAAATTAAGACATTTTCAAATATTCAAAATTATTGTTAATTATAGCAAGTTTTTCTTCGACCTAACGAGCAGTTCTCCAACAAGAAACTTCAGTATTTGAACTATGGACTTGCTGATGTGACACACAGACTTGATACTTTTTAGGCTATCACAGAGTGTATTTCTCAAATGATGGATATAATGGGCTTGTTTCCACCTTTCGGAAGAACGTGTTGCTTATAATTTCAGGGCGACTGAAATTGTTTCAGGCGAATGCTTAATCACGCTAAACATGGAGGAAGCAACTTTCTCCGAAACTTCCTAAAAGACTCATTTGAAGTTGTATATACCGTGCATGATTAAGATATTATTTACTTACATACCAACAATGTTGCACATGACAATATAAATTGAAATGTTTGACATTTCAATTTATATTGTCATGTGCAACATTGTTGGTATGTAAGTAAATAATTTCCTAAAAGACTCATTACAATAAACGGCACAAACCCAGAAGATGGTAATTTTGAACATATATTATTCCAGAGATGCACAAATCCTGGGTGCCAGGTCGCCGAGGCAACAAAATTTTGTACATTGGTGCCTAATATTTATGGATCCGCAGTATGGAACTTCCTTCACGTCACCCTTCTGGCGGCTAGTACTTTGAGTTGGTTCCAGGAATTTTAGAAAGTTTGTGCACTCCTGTATCAGTGTATTTTACATTTTTCGTCTCATTTTTATTAAAAATTGTAACATCTTGTAAGCAGTCTGCTTCCGTTTCAGGTAAACTATAATAACTACGAAACCACGGGTTATGGGATAAAAACATTTTTCTGTGGCGCTCTAACCCAAATCGGGCGTAGACCACCTCGTTGTTGAGGTTTCTAGATCACACACAATTAGACACACATACCAGGTAGGACTCCTCTGAGAGAATGATCAGCTTTTTGCAGAGCCCGCTACCTACACAACACACAACAAACACAAGAGACGAACATCCATGCCCTCAGCGGGATTCGAATCCGCGATCCCAGCAAATAAACGGCTGCAGACCTACGCCGTAGAACGCATGGATGAGATAAAGATTAGATGTATCCATTGGGCCTGTCACAAGGCTTGTCATACAGTTTTTATTTCACTTGACTGCAGAAGAACGACCACCTTCCAAAAAGTTACTTATTTTTTAGAAAAGATAGGATTAAAAAAATAAAATACATGTGTCACCCCAAATACATGTCACCTCAGTAATACATGTGTCACCCCAAATACATGTCACCTCAGTAATGCATGTATTACCTAAATAACATAACTATTACCTCAATAGCACAGCATCTTCATAAACATAATTTAACTTAAGAATCTGGTTTTAAAATTTCATTAGAATGTCACGATTATTGTACAAGATATCTTGCTTTTCTTGCCAATTTCACATTCTATTATTTAACAAAGTTTTCAGATTTTCAGAATGCGTCAGTGCAAAATCTACATTGTGGTTTTCCTTATTCTTTTCATGGACAAGTAAACTACATTAGCAGTTGTTTTTCAAGAGTACGTGAAACACACGCACGCACGCACGAACACACACATCACGTTCCAATCTACAGTAACAAATTAACGTCTACATAACTTTATTTTTCCCCAACACTTTTAAGAACATGACAGTTACAATCTTAGGCATGTGAGGCCTTGACTTAAGTCCTTAAAACCCCGCTGCAAGAATCTAAAATCTCCAGTGCGAAGACTTGTAATCTGGTAAATATTACTAACCTGATCCCTACAAGGTAGGAGCTAAACGCAAAGTTTCTTCCCACATCTTAGCACTTCTCTACTAAGCCACACGGCGTCATATCCCAGAATAACATAATTCTCATACTGACTCTCGTGAGAATCCCATATCTCAGAGTGGTAAATGTTCTCAAGGTGTGTTTAGAGAGAAAAGTGGCAAGTATTTTTCTCCCCTACTTATTTTTTCACGGTTTAATTACGTAGCCTGTCTTCGTAACCTAAAGCCTAGTTGGGATACCTTGAAGTAAACGGGAAGAAAAATTTAAACTGAATGCTAAATAATGAGGTAGGAAGAGAAGCGAATACGTTTAGTTCAGAATAGGAAAGAGTGACGGGCTTTTGTGAACAATGTAATGAGCCTTAAGTTTCCTTAAAATGTGGGCAACTTCTTGACTACATAAGCAATTATCAGATCCTGGACTCCACTTCATTGAATGTACCTCCACTTCCCCACACGTCTTTATGTTTTGGTGCTTTCAATGAAGCACAGGTACAACTTTGTTGCCGCGCGTCTTCCCCACACCCTAGTTAACCAAATGCTACCAAGAAGCAGTAATGTCTTACACTACGGAAGATAATTCAGTTTCCAACGTGAAGAAGATTTGCTTGTCTTGTGCCAGATCTGAAATCACCGTCTCCCTCTCTGTCTGCAGTTTGGCATCCACGGAAATTATTTCCAATTGTTGTTATTGTTATAGTTAGAACTCTTCGGAATAATTAACTGCATGTTTGTTCTGGGCCAAGAGACACTAACACTGTGTGTGTGTGTTTTAGTGCAGTAAATGTGAGAGAGGGGGGGGGGGTTGAGGTTGAGTATTAGTCCAACTTGAGGAAAATGGACTTAAGAGGACGACGACGACAGACTGGGGAAACTAATTTGAGTTGTACGGCAACGTGGGGTGTGGGTGGGTGTATGGATGGGTGGTGGTTGTTGCTGCAAAACTTGTGTATCTTGGAGGAATTAAGACGGTGTATACATCAAATCAATTTAAGCCATATATAGTTGTAACAGTGCACTGAGCCTAAAGGAAGAACGGACGGACGGACGGACGTACGACAATCCCAAAGCTGATGGATTAAGGCAATCGCGACTACACAGCAGAACAGGAGTTGGAGGGGGGAGAGAGAGTTCAAATGATGGCTACCTAACTTGATGAGAGCAAGCACAAAGTTTCAAGGAAGCGCAGGAAAGCACCAAAACCAGCTCCTCATACTCCCGATATTCTGCACTTCCTACAATAAAGCACCACTCTCTAGATCATCTTATTATCTACGATATTACAAGATCTGTCGTGTTCAAATTATCTGCAACTATCTTAAGACTTGTAGAATTTAGTCGGACTTAAAGCAGACTTAATCCGTTATACTGTAACAAAAAAATCGATGAAGCACAGTACCTCTGGAGAGGTTAATATCTGCTCAAACAGATTAGAACGTGCCCCTATTTTATGGAAGCCAAGGTGTTATTATGTTCAAAAGGGCTCGCAACTGGTCCTCGTACAAAGAATCCGTCCATATCTGAGACACTGTGTAACATTTCGTAGAATGCTGTTTTTTTTACAATGCTGTGCTTTTAGTCACTCGCCCAACACCAAAGCCGGAGGACAACCTCTCGTCAGCTGTCCGCGACTGCCCATTCAATACATTCGTAGCTATCTTCCACATCTGAAAACCGTCTTCTCTATTCCTAGCCTCAGAACGCACCACGTGGTGACAGGGACTCAATTAATATGGTCGTTTATATTCCATCAGCATAATAACCTCTCGAACGTAAGCAAGAACATCTGAAATCGCATTTCTATTTAAAATTTCCCCAGATAACCCCCACGCATTAGATCCCTTGAATTATACTACGAAATCACAAATTCACTGAAGATGCGACCGACGAATTTGACAAATCCTTAAAACGGTAAGCAGTTACTGTCCTTAAACAATTTATATCGGCAAAGGGCAAGGATGTATTACCGACTGAAGAATAGGTACCAGCGAGTTCGTTGTGCTTCATGGCAACACACTGCTTTCGATAATCACTGCCATTATGTCGTAAGTAGCCGTTGATCTAACAGTGACTTGCTACGTGGGTACTGAGCGTCGACAGGATTTCAACACTCAGTTATTCTCTGCGAAGAATTCAGGTTGTATCCGTACAAGACATTTCATAAAATTAGTGCTCCACTAATTGAAGAGATAAATTTTTCTGCCTCATGTCTTATTTGTACGAGCGAGTAACACTTAAGTGCGTGCATTGTCAATAATTTTGCTCACACGCCTGAAGGAAAGAGAAAGTCTTACCTTAGACTGATACAAAATAATAATAATAATAATAAAATAATAATAATAATAATAATTCAGTTAGTTCATTTCAACTTGTTCTCTTCGGACTGCTTTCCGATTTACCCCGAATTTTACGGTGGCAGCCCCTTCCGCATTACTTACAAAAATTTTACCTTAATAGACCACTTACATTTAACTTTGTCTAAATACCTACAAGAACTATAAGAAATGCTTTATTAGTGCATCTTAATATTTCACTGTAACTTACCTCCTCTTTCATATCATCCATTTTTTACCTATAAATTCCGTTTTTTATTTTCTAATTTCTGGACGAGGCAACAACATATTCGTATGTTTGACATCCTCTTTGCTAACATCAGCGGCATGTTTCTTTCTCTAAGTGTTCCTAATTCCTCTCAGTTTCTTCAATTCTGCTAACAAACACACTATCCCATTTGTTTCCTCAGTAGTACAACACCCTGTATATTTATCCCTTACCACATCCGAAATTCTAACTCGATACTGTGATAAATAAATTCGTTTCAGATACTTTTTCCCAGCATGTTCTGTCTTTCCATATAAATCTTTCTTGCACCCGTTTACTTATTTCTCTTAAAAGACACTTCTGTTGATTCATCCACACAAAAGCTACTGCAATTCTCCAGGTCTCTTTCAACAACTTAGCCCGTCTTCTCAAAATAACATTGCCTTTCTACCTACTGATATTTCGTTACCCACACAATCCGCTACCAGTGTTCTACCACCAATACCATAAAATTAAATCTGGACTGAAGCACATACTGTCATCTTACTGTGTCATTGCTCATTCCCATTGACGCAATCGCTGCTGTAGTTACAAGCTTGCGTGTAGTAGAACTTACCCGACTTCAGTAGCTTAAAAGAGCGGTGTCCGCCCGTGTCACATGTCACAACGCCGTGTTGTCGTTGACCTCAGACGCATTTTACTTGCAACGCCAGTATCAGAGTGCAATATTATCATTATGCGGTAGAAATTTTGCATAGCCTGCATAAACATACAAAACCCTTGAAAATATCTCCTTAAATACAGACTAAAAAATTACAGAATTCAGGACTCACTAACCACTGTCCCTCAGCTTATCTAAGCGTCACTTCGTGAAGGTGTATGGGAGAGTGGAGGTACTGCTTCACGCAGTCTTTAACTCGGCACTAGACAGAAGTAAATGATCAGCCTAACGGCATGGATTCTGACCAGGAGAAACAGCCTGCAGTAACCACTGAATAGGAGGCTGGATGAACCTCAGAGGTGGTCTGGACGCTTTAGAGAAGAAAACAAATTCTCTTACCAGGAAGAGATCCCCGATTCCTCGGTCATTCATTTCGTAGCAATTTCATTATATCGATTACTTTTAACATTTTAAAATTTTTATTCATCTTTGTTTTGAAATATGTTTGCATACGTATATTCATTCATTCTGTAGTCTGTGTTACGACAGGTCCATAGCCTCTTCCAAAGCGATTTCTCCACAGGGTGCGATCTAGTGCTTCCTCTTTCAATTTCCAGTATCTTTTCTTTTCCTTAAGGTCATCCAGTAGCTGCTTACTTCTTCTCTCTCGTCGTCCCGTCATTTCTATCCTTCCTTATACGTATATACACATGATTAAAACTCTTTCATACGGCCCAACTCTTTTTTTTGATACTACATTTCCAGAACAACTGTGTGGTATTATTCTATATTCCACATAGCATAAGAAATCTGTTTCACGCCTAAGTTATTCGCTGTACATAAAGAAAGCCGTACAAGAAATATATATATATATATATATATATATATATATATAGATAGAACGTGACACGAAGTCACCACAAACAGTCGGTGTCAAACATGTGAGAGCGGCAAGGCTGGGAGGCATTGCAACCGAGCGATCCTGACTCCCGTAAGACCTTCTAGATGAGAATTAACGGGTATATTTACTTATGTACAGCGGTAACGAGGGGTGCGCCTTTCGAAACTCAGCTGGGACACCGGATATTCTGAGTTCTTTTGTTGCTTCTCCTCATGCCCCTCGGCAAATCCCTGAATATCACTTAAATCAAACCATGATAGCTTCCTTTTTATATGTTTTTATTATTTACCAAAAAAATCAGCTATCCAAATTACATAGCCTGAGAACAAACTCTAAACAAATTAGAAAAGAATTATAAACTTGGAATTCGAAGTAATTTGGAAGGACGAAATTAAACAAACACGCTGTACAGGATGTTCGTTACATGAATACGCAACTTTGCTGTGCAAACAACTTCCGACTAATATTTAAAAGAGGACGTTTGGAAGCAAAAAGATTTACTAATTGTGCCCTGTTTTACATAATCTTTTATTTCATATGAACAGACTCTATTTAAATTTGAAATATATATTTTACCTTAATGTTCGACAATGTTATATATTTTTAAATAACATGACCTTAGTGTGTACTTCCTGATGATGGCTACATATGTTAGAGGAAACATGTTACAGTAACTTGTACATGGTATAACATGTGCAATAAATTGGAATAAATCTTATTTGTTTCAATATAAACTCTCGCGACAGCCAGATTTCAGTTCGATATTCGGCCCCTGGGCCTCAAGGATAAAAAGCAGGACTACTAAACATGACAACGTGATTTCCATCTGTCGACCGCACCAGCATCGGTTGTCCTGAGGGCGGAGTTAGTGATGATGTCAAGTCCTTTGACAGTAAGTTTACCCCAGCAGCGGAGAGTGCAAGAAACAGAGGTGGTGCTGTGGTCAACTTTAGCCGCGAACGTCTTTAATTTCTCATTTGGTCTGAAGAAACCAATGAAGCGAGGACGAACATTACTCATGGGAATAAATCCATCAAGCTGCGCCGTCGGGAATGTAACGTACGACCTTCAGGTTTATGGCTACACCGACTTACTTTGATTAAATGGAAGGAAATGGAATCACAGAAAGATACAGGACTGGGAATTCATCACTACAGCATACCAAGGTTTTAGAAGAGACAATTCCTCCGCGTCTGGTATGCGGCGATCTTTTGAACTGATATTTGTTTATACACTTTAAATTATTATGTTAACAGCCAAACTATTTGAAATTTATTCTTTTCGCCCTTCCCAGACATGTCTTATTAAACATTTAAAAATTAATTTGATCTGAACTGAATTTAAAGATTAACTTCCTACTTTAAAGTGAGCATTCTACGTCTCATTACGAATCAGAATAGGTTAATGTTTTACGACAGTAATCGCTGTCCAGAGAATCACATGCAAAACGACTGCACGTTGCAGGAAAGCACATCGTCTTTAATATTAAAAGAGTTGATATTATATAACGTCCCCATTTTGGAAGAAGGGGACAATACACAAAATATCAATTTTACAGGAGATGCAAGAAGGTGGCTCCGTTTTGCATATGACAAATGCTTTGAGATGTAGGATGTCCCCCACCTGTCTTGGTTATTCTTGACGATGTGGCGTTGTAATCTTTTTACACATTGTGTAGGACCATTAGTTGAATGTTTCACTACACAAATCTCAATTCAGCTCAAATTGTCAGGTAGCCCCTTTTTAAAAAAACAGGGGCGATATAATACCTGTGCTCTTTTAATGAGTTAAATATTTGTTATATGTTCAATAAACACCAACTAATGCACATAAACTTTCTTCACAATAGTTTATTCTTAAAATTCCCCTCCTTACTGCAAATTAAAATGTACTTACAAAGAACCACAAGACCAAACTGCCACTAATTTTCTTGCTGACTACAAATTATGTAATAATTTTAACAACTTTTTAATCCATTTTATAGTAATTTATTTTATTTTACAATACTGTACGAAGTGGACAATATCAGAACACCATATTCTACATATAAAATATAACCACATACGTAATAACTGTAAGGTCTATGCATAATAATCTCTATGACCCCCTGAAGATGGTGGTTTAAACCACCGAAATACGTATAGGGAAATTTTAAGAATAAACTATTGTGAAAAAGTTTATGTGCATTAGTTGGTGTTTATTGAACATATCTCATTTGAAAATGCACGGTAAATACAACGTTAAGTTAAATATTTGTGTCTTTGATCTTTATCGTATTTCTCTCTATCTGTCACACGCTGTGCTGTTACAGACTAACAGTTTCTTTTGCGTGCACGGATACAAAATCGCTAAATTCACCTACTTGGTCGATTGTCTGTGTCTGCCTGTCGCCTGTAGCAAATCGAGGACAGCTGAACGAAATTTTAAGTAATTATTAGGCGCTTTCGGATAAGTCGCGAAAAGCGTCAGTTAGCTTCGTCATGTCTGTCCGTCCATCCGTCTGTCCATCTGTATCAACTTGGCTCCCACTAGACGGATTTTCTTGAATTATGATTTTGGGGACCTTTATGAAATATCTGTCGAGAAACCCAAATTTTGTTAAACTCGAACAAAAATATCGGTCACTGTACAGGACAACCAAAATACGTTTATGGTCAGTACGAAATATTTTGTAGCCTGACAACAATGTTAAAAGAATCCATTACTGAGTTTCAGTGGCAATGTTTAACAATTTAATATTGTTGACAGTGACAAGAAGCGCATTATTGAACTTTCAAGCCAACACTCATATTTTTATTTTATTGATAGTGACACATGTAACTCAAACACATATCGCATTGTTACCTTCTCTTGACAAAAATGGTTAAGCGAACGCGCCACAATGTTACGTTATGCTTATATTGCCTCCCTTTTTAATATTACAAAAATTTACTAAAACTGTCGTATCCTCTGAATATTAGTTAAAATCGTGTAAATACAAGGGACACTTTATGTAAAGACATAAATGCTTCACTGCGACATCCCTAGCGTAACTTGCTAACTGCATGTAGCAGCGCGCGATGTGAAAGCTACAGAACTGTGTTCGTTTTCTGCAAGGCATCAAGTTGTGATTAATTGACTATATAAAAGTTACTATTACCGTCTTGAAAACTTGATTGTTGTTTAATAGTAAGAGTTATCGCATTAAATGGCTACATATTTCGGCCATATCGGTCATCCTCAGGCCATCAAATTGTCACAAATGCAAAATATAAAACAGAGGAGTTAGGCTGGTGTATGTCACATGACTGGGATTAAATCGTGTTACATTTTTAAAAATATGACAAAATAAAAGTAATTAATAAAATATAACATATTAATATACAGTAATATAACATAATATTTATTACTTATATTTACTTTATCCTATTTTTAAATAAGTGACATACGATTCAGATATATATATATATATATATATATATATGCACGTCTGATTAAAATGTTTGGGGTGTAATGGTTTGACAGCGTGAATTATGGGGCTTCACATTTTAAAAGGAGCGAAATAATAAAATTGTCAAAAAAGAATTGCTAAAAGCAAATTTACAAGTTTGGACCGAAATCAATTGGTCATGAATTGCTTCACCACATATCTGCAGGATCAATATGAGGTTACATTATCATGGTTACTGGTAACAACCGGTAAATACGACTTTGTGAGGCCAGAACCATTAAAATAAAAACTGATATTTCTATTGTTGAAAAAAAAATAGAAACATAAAGAGCACAGATAAGACCTTCCCAGAGGAATAGTCTGCATGCCGACTTCTAAGAAACTGATCAATTAGAGTCCGTAATTTAAGCATGTGACACGTTTAGAAATGCGCGTTCTCTCTTTCCTTAAAAAGTGTCCCAATGTAACGCCTTTTACCAATACATAAAATTAGTTCCGAATTGTTGAATCATCCGTTTTCTGTCTTCACAAATTTCAGACGTCACGCGTTCACAGTGAAAAACATTCAGTTGTTTCACAGCTTTACGGCTGTTCGTAAATACCAATTGTTAATTTGTTCTTATTCGTTTTAGATGATTCAGAACACGTAAAAACGGATCTCAAATGCCCCGTTTAAGCACATACTCTCCGGTGAATTGTTATCTCTGATCTAGTTCTCTGAAGAAACTTAGGCCTAACTTCTTTTCCCCCAGGGCGCGACAGCCCCTAGTGGGCCAGGGCCTCCTCATTATCGAGGCTTCACGATCACACTCAGACACACCACACTCGGTAGGACTCCTCTGGACGAGTGATCAGTCCGACGCGGAGACATCTACCTGACAACACACAACTAACAACAGACAGACATCCATGCCCCCGGCGGAATTCGAACCCGCAATCCCGGCAAGCGAGAGGCCGCAGACATGTCTCAGACCGTGCGGCTACTGGGATCGGCATCTAGACCTAATACTAATGTATAATACGTATTCGACACAAAGGGTCTCCTACTTTAACACAGATCTTGATCTTAGCTAATGCGTCTCGTTTTTAAAACAACATGTCTGTTTTCATGGATTTGAACTGAATGCCCATTTATTTACATTTCATTTCACTACGTTTCCAGTAGACCATACAGCTGCGAATGGTGAGGTGATTAGTGAAGAGTGAATGCGAAGAAATTTGGGAAGAAGCGGCTTAAAATTCATTTACTACCCCCCCCCCCCATCCCCCTAATTTCTGGACACAAGAAACCCACGAAAAATCTCAGGATAACAAGTTTCTCTGCCAGGATTCAAAATCCTCACCTCCCGAATACAAGCCAGAAGTTTCACAACCTGACCTAGTCTGCACGGCATCAACCGAAAGACTTTCATTTAATTTAACTTACTTAAATCATGAGGAGAATTAATATATCAACCAATACGCACTTAATGAAATAAAATTCACGACAAGTATTAAACTCCTACATGTTTCGGAACGACGGTGCCATCCTCAGGAAGTTTTTTAGAACAAAGAAATACCAGCCCAACGCGCTAATCTAGGTGCTGCATAGCTCCTAGATTAGCGCGTTGGGCTAGTATCCCTTTCTTCTTAAAATTCCTGAGGATGGCACCGTCGTGCCGAAACATGTAGAAGTTTAATACTTGTCGTGAATTATATTTCATTAAGTGCGTATTGGTTGATGTATTAATTGTAAGAATATGCACGGTACGAGCAGCATAAAACATGAGGAAAATGTCTGGGCGTTAGAAAGACACGCAGGAGGCAGGAGAAATTTTCTTAACGAGGATTTTGGTAATCTGTACTTTTCGACAGATATAATTAGGATGTTCAAATCAAGAAAGAAGACTTGAACACCGTATGCGATGCTTACAAAGAAAGAGGATGCTAAGTCAGCCTAGTTATGAAACCACTTACTCGTATTATATATATAAAAATGCGCATGTGCGTTTTTTATACATATAAATAATTACAATCACGATGCACGGAATAAGTGATATTAAACCACTTGCTAATTTTCAAGCCCCGCCGCGTTGTACTTAAGACCTTGGAAGGTTAGGCTTTCCCCAAAGACGGTAATCAACTACAAACATGCTAAGTAACTAACTAACTCCATGGAGCAGAGTCCTTCTTGAGAAGCTAACAGTTCCTCAGCTAGTCAACAAATTCCCCGCTTTTTATGGAATCCGAAAGTTCATTACCGCACTCACAAGAGCCCGCCACCTGTCCCAACCACAAACATGCGCCGCGTAAAATCCCAGACGAGCAAAGTCCTCAAGAAACCACTTCTTATGCCTAGGTTTAGGTGAGAGGATAGTATCAAAACGTACCTTAAAGACTGGCTTTGACTGGGAGGCAGAGGATCGAATCCAGTGCAGTTTGTTTTGAGCACCATAATGATCGTTTTCATAAAGCGACTTTCCAAAAAGGACTGTGCTCTTTGGAGTTTTTTTATTAATTAAAGGGCCCCGCAGGAGATGCTATGGACGCACCACAGCCTTGAAGGCTTATTGTGCAATCCTATGAGGAAGATGATAAAGATGATGAGGTTTTTTCTGCTTTTCCATTTTAATGGAGCACCGGTGGAATGAAATTGACAGGGGAAAACCGAAGTACTCGGAGAAAACCCTGTTCAAGTGCCACTTTGTCCACCACAAATCCCACATGGGCCGACCCTGGATCAAACCCGGGCCTCCGCGGTGAGAGGCCGGCGACTAACCGCCTGAGCCATGGCACGGCCGGGCTCTTTGGAGTTATTTTCAGGCTGTCATAAATCCTAAAGTTGACGGAGTGGCTGTTTTCCTGTTCGAACGATGTACACAGCTATTTAGGGTTGACGTGCGTGCACAAACGTAGAAATTTTCGTGTAAAACGTCCGTCATTTTCCCCAGATTTAAAACACAATTACAAATAAAAGAACTACAAAGGTCAAATGCCATCAAAATCCACTTCACTGTGCTTAAGTTGTTACGACGAACGGTATGATATGACGAAATTGTAAAGGCGTTTTTGCAAATTTTATCTGCCAAAGCTCGAAAAATTCTGCATAAAATTATGATAAATACGGGACAATTTTATACCTATTCACTCTCCATGTGGAGAAAATAAAGTGTGACAACTGGGGGTCAGAAGACACTTTATGGATGTTCAGACACTGGGAATCTGCTAACATATCCATCGGTAGTCTATTGGAAGTTAGGTTTGGAAAATCTCCCTTCCAAGTACTCCGACATACAGAAGCGCACCAACAAAAACAATAAATGGCTTTCTTACGTATGAGTAATTTTCTATTTTCTTGCTTCCATAGGTTTTTGCTGCATATTCTGTTTCTTTCTTTCGGCCTTGGCATAATGCTTGTGCGATCAACTGATGCAGCGTCACAGAAGGCCACATTTGCTTCGGTATGTTTCCATTTTCCGAGAGAAAGGGATAGACAGACAGAGATAGAAGTTACATTACGTCTATAACCACTAGCCTGGTCCAGTGAGTGGTACAAGGTGCAGACACTGCAGCGTAAATTGTTGAAAGAACCTCGTCACTTTGTGGAAGGTTCCAACTGGGCAACACTCATTTACCCCAAGCAACACAGCCTGGTTACACAACAAATTTTTCCTAAACCAAAAATAAAATTTACTCCCGGTTACCAGCTTCAAATCCCATATCGGTTCTGTGATTCACCCATCATTCCATTGAATGTTAAAGCAGCCGGGATGTGAAACCTAATTCCATTTAGTGTTGATATTAAAAGTAAGCCACATACATCTCCATGGCGTAGTGCTTAATCAGTCTTGTGGACAAATTGTGTTTTATCTTTCACCTACTTTTAACATTTGCATTTTGCTCTTATTCGCTTCATTTGTGAGGTAATTAACATCACATAAATTTCACACTATTACCACCGTGCATTTTTTAATCAAATAATTAAACCAACAAATGCACTATTTTGACCACTTTTATTGTAGCCTATGTCCCTTCAACCCTACACGTGTTTCGGAACTTTATATTTCCATCTTCGGGGGTTACCATGTACTACTAAATTAATCACATAGTAAGACAAATGTACCATATGTACGTATCACTATGTGGTACGATAGTCTGGTTAAAATTTAAAACCATAAATATATGTATATTTAAAACCTGCTTAAAATTGTAAAATGTGCGTAGTATTCACTGTTTGCGGAACTACTGGCGTATTTCTACGTCCGAAGATGGAACTATAAAGTTCCGAAACACGTGTAGGGTTGAAGGGACATAGGCTACAATAAAAGTGGTCAAAATAAGTGCATTTGTTGGTTTAATTATTTGATTTTATTTAACATCACGTAGTTTGTCTTAAGAGAGGACCATTGCCTCTTCCAAAGCGAGTTCTCCACTGAGTGCGATCTAATGCCTCTTTCTATTTCCACTATCATCTCGTTTCCTTCTGGTCATCCAGTAGCTGCTTAAGTTTTACTGACTTAGCAAGTATTGTATACAACAGTGTCGGAAAAATGTCTCATTTAATCTTTAGCTAGCTCTATGTTTCGAAAACGTTACAGTAACCTCTCGCACAAGGCTGTTTTGCTCAGCGCGGTTTGATTATACGCGATTAAAAATAATTAAATATACAGGGGGGGGGAAATCTGCCTAAAGCTGAACAAAAAAGGCGGCAGGTTATTCACTCAACCGACGCGGAAGCTCGCAGCATCAGCTATCCGAACATGGTGTAAATGTTTAGTGTCCAAATATGTATATAAATTGGGATGGGGTTGGTTCATAAGCGGCCGCATCCGTGTGAACCTATTTTTTTTTTATAAAATTTTGAGCAACGCAGTTTTGCCCAACGCCTTTTTCAGTCCTCCTAACCACTGCGTTGAACGAGGGGCTACTGACATTCCAGAACTCGCCATTTTATTTGCTCATTTTCGTTTTACTGTCTTGTAAACCCTTAAACCTATTTCTTTATTCCTACGTGTTTTTCACTGAAGTCGTGATATTATCAAGTGTTTCTAGCGATTCAGTTTCACAGTATCCTGAAATGCGATGTCTTGTATTTCTGTAGATGAAGAAAGACATTCTGAAGGACCCTGCAGTGTTTTCTGTGTAAATCTAAGATTTCATATTAACTTTTGTTTCTGAAAGTGTCAGGTATAAAACCAAGCATTACGATATGCGTAATTTCAGGCTTCCGCCGCGGTATAAATGAGATATTCGCTCTTCTGCGATGTCACGAAGCGCAGAGTGGTAGTTAGATACTAATGTTTCGGGACAACCTATCGGTCCCATCTTCTTGAACTGCTTTACCCTTGACGATGGGACCGATACGTTGTCCCGAAACGTCTGTAGCTAATTATCAATCTACATTGCATAACATCCCAGGACAGCGAAGACCTCAAGAAATATGATAACCTCCTTCTCCTTCTAATTCTTGTCCATGGAGAAAATTATATGAGAATCCAAAACGCTCAGCTGGCTAAGAAATGTGCCACGTAGAGGCTTTAAGGGTGGTGAATGTTAAGGTTATTATTTTCTAATATGGAACATCCTGTATATTGATACCCTCTCCATCTACAACTCTCAAGCTGTAGTCGGCCAGGTCATCCGATATGTATATACGAAAGTATACTGTGTAGGCAATTTTAAAAATTTCGGCGCCTTTTGCAGGACCCTTCTTCACAAGAGCTCATCATTAGCCCCTGTCCTGTGCCAGACCGTTGTGATCAGGACAATGAAAATTTGGTTTTCATAAAAGGCGGAGGATTTCGTGATCCGGCTGAGAAATTCTCAGGTTCTCACGATCTGCCATGCAGTGAGTGAGGTAGAGGACGTTATATTTTATCTAAAGAAAGTCGTTTGGCGAATAACAGTGACATAACATAAGGCAATTATCTTCGCACGAGAACCAAAACTTGTCTTGTAGTTATAACCGTGTTATGTAACATAAATGAAGAGACTGAGATAAAAAATCTGATCAATTTTCGACGTAGAACACCTTAACATCCGAAATAAATCGATCTAAACGCGCAGTTAACTAAATGTTCGTACTGGACAACTGAAGACTCAAAACTAACAGAGTAGCAAACTTGATTACTTGAGCGATTTCAGGCTACCGCCGCGCTGTAAGTAAAATCTTCGCTCTTCTGAGATGTTACGCCGCGTAGATTGGTAGTTAGTTACCGATGTTTCGGAGGCAACATATAGGTCCCATCTTTAACAGTCAAGCAGTCTTGAAGATAGGACCGACCATTATCAAAATTATCTTCATCATTTAAAGTAGTCACTAAAGTCGGAATTATTAGGACAAAAGTTTCTCTCGTATTAGTATTTTATCAGTTATAAAATAATGCATTATAAAGAGGGCACATTTGAAGGGTACGCGAAATTTTTCTGTTATATCAGCTTCTAATTTTCGGTGGTCACTAATTTCGAGCGTCCGCATTAACATTAAAGGAATTTTGCATTTTGCCTAGAGAATATATTTGTGTGTTTCTTAAAATTACAAAATAAATAGTGATTATTTGCTCCTTCAGCTTTAACCAGTTACCTATGCACAATAATCTGTTTACTGTGTGGTACGAGCTAAACTTTTATATAGTCTACAATTCAGAAAGTTAAAGGATTAAAGAACTGAGGCAGGACTGTTACTCGAAAGACACTGGTTACGGAGGCTGGAAATACGGAAAAGGAATTTAGGTAGGTTTTACAAAAGAAACGTGAATGTATAGCCTCGGCATGACGACTAAAGACGGACTCAGATATTAGCGTGTTAAAGCCTCAAATTTCAAGACAATGGGGTTAGAACTAATTTACGGATATTAACAATACAAAGGTAAATATGTCCCTCTGCATGCCGCGAGGGAACACAGCGGGGGGGGGGGGGGGAGTGCGTGATGGAGGCATATTTCCGATTATTCTTAACCTCGACACTAAATGTGTGGTCAGTCTCACGCCCCTGTCTCTTTACCCCCGGAAAAGAACCACCGTAATCCATTGCGTATGAGGCTTGGTGAGCCTCAGAGCCAGTCTGGAAGAGGAAGGTCTCTTGCCCCTGTTGGGATTCGAGCCCGGATTATCCAGCCCGCAACCTAGTCACTGTACGGACTGCAGTATCCCGGCTCCTACGGATATTTATAATGCGGTTTTTAAATAAGATAAGGTGAAGGTCACCCATGACATGGATATGTAGGTACACAGGGGAGGGGAGGCTATAGCTCCAAAACAATATTAACCTCGGCGCTAGATGGAGGTGGGCGGTCAGCACTGCGTCCTGGCCGCTGTACCCCCGAGGAAGGACCCGGTACCCATCGTACAGGTGGCTGGGTGGGCCTCGGGACCGGTCTGGACTGGTACAGAACACCTCGCCCGCACAGGGATATGATCATCTGTCCATCCAGCCCGTAGCAAGTCGCTATATCGACTGAGCTATGCCGGCCGCGTGTCTTTAAAAACGAAAAACTGATTTCCCAGCAGATTAAAGCTATTACAGCTATTGTCGTTTAAAATAAAATGTGTTCATTTTCAGACTGACGGTGCCATTGTACTAAAATGTCGGTCAAGGAGGTAACCCTGAAAACCGCTAGTGTACTATTGATGCAGGAAACAATCCGTCATGACTGTCACGCAGCAACAAACTGTGCTTGGTGTGAGGTTTGACAAATCATTCGAACTGCTAGGTTATTCTAGACAGTGACAGGATTATTGACAACTTTCAGAATCAGTGGCGTATCGCGGGGAGGGGGAAAGATAAGGGGAAATGCGTTATGAGTAAATTGTAAGTGTAAAATTGTCCTTGTTTAATTAAGCACCATACTGTTAAGACGGATGTGGGAGTGGTGGCATAAAACCACGTATTTTTTAACTTTAACACTAGATGGAAGTCAGTGGTAGGATTTAGACCCCCGGCCCTTTTGCCACCAGGAAAAGTAACATTAATACTGTCCACGTACCAGGAGATAATTCCTGCTAAGATGCGCTTGCGCAAGACTTCGCGGTGAAGGCGATGTGCTACTACCCATCCTGCAAGCATTCACAAACTTCACTCACACTCACACGCTACTCGAAATGCCTGATGTTTCCAGTCTGTGCCGTAACAAAACAGTGTCGCTCTACCAACAACAGTCTAGAACAGTGGTATTCAACCTATTTTGTTCGCGTACCCCCACATATAATTTCTCTTCAACTTTGTACCCCCAAAGTTGTTGATGCATAATTCAAGTTATGCGTAGTCTATAATCTACATCTAAAGTAAGTTAAATAAATTACATCCAAAATAATGTATTAATAAGTTTTAAATGAAAAAAGGAGAATCAAGCTATTAAATAACAAATATATTGTTGCCTATCATATAAAAATTAATAAAGAAACAAAGGTATTTTAGCAAAGCAAAATTATATGCACTATGTGGAATAAAATGAAACTAGCCGCCCAGATAAGAATCGCATAAAGGAGAGAGAGAGAGAGAGACAGACAGACAGAAAAAATGGCGCTCCCAAATCGCATGTCCTTACGTCCGGGACTCTTGGAGCTAACCCTAAATCTGGCCCTGATTATTCAGTGGTCATCATGAAATAATATTTTTTTTTTATTTTACGTACCCCCTAAGATGTCTTCGCGTACCCCCGGGGGTACGCGTACCCCAGGTTGAATACCACTGGTCTAGATGTCCCACTTTTAGCCAACAGCACCCCGTACTACGCCAGACAAGCCCATCATCCCGCGGAGACCATCTCGTGGTCTGTTGTCTGTAACCGGTGGCTATGAATCTGAATGGACATCAGACCGGCCGTGGATCTTATGGAGAACAGAGGAATCTTTGCCGTTCCTGCAATTGAACCTCGACTGCTCGGTCGTCCAGCCCTTAGTCACGCTCTTCATTGAGCTATATGTGCTCAGTACTGTGAGCGAATTTCATTGACATAATCCTTTCGGCCTGGAACCCTAAAGGCCTGTCCAGGACTGTAATGGGATTGCTTTACCTTTTACTGCGAGCGAAAGAAGGACGAGGAAAGATGAAAGTAATGCCTGTGTATTGCGGAACTCGTAATAAGCAAGTGAAGTCATGCTTATAACTAAACATCATATGGCAATATGGGTGTCGCGGAGATAAATCCTTATGCATTTCATCCATTCATACTAGACAGATGAGAGAGGTCATTCTCACGGCCCGAACACTCGACGACCTGAAAAAATAGGAAATGTACGTGTAATAGAACATGGAGGAGCTTTCGTATCTCTGCATCCTGATTCGTGAACTTAGTTTGTCCTCATCGAATTCTAATCACTGTACGTTACTCTTTCGTAAAGAAAGAAAAAAAATGTTCTGGATAATTCACATTCGCGTCACGTATTTATATTTCACAAAAATTTAAAGCAGCGACAACATTCATCGCAACAAACAAAAGTACGCTGCTCATGACCTATTACACACGAATAATTCGGCTAAACAGATCGTAATGACAGTCACAAAGTTTCTCGGTTTTTGTACTTCTGACCGGAGATTAATCAAAAAAAGTTTTTTTAAATCTATTTGACTCTGGTGTTTATTTTTTTGTTATTATCTCGTCGTATAGGCCCGAGTTTTGGAAAAAAATATGTCCCATAATTTGTGGGTTTTGATGTTTTCTACAATGTTTTCTGAAATTTCTTAACCCAATAAAAATCGAGCTTGATATCATATACTGAAGCGGGGGTTTTGTGAAATGTCTCCTACACTTGATAGATTTTAACCACAATTAAATTTGCTTCCACTGGTTATAGCAGACGTTGTCAAAGCAAAATTGAAAATTTTCAAGTGAAAGTCCATTGGGGGCCCTATTTGTCGTGTGTACAGACCTGCGGACAGATATGTCGCTTTTCTCGTTTTGCGAAAGCACCTAAAAGGGTCCCAGGTACCCACTAAAGAAAAGCGGCTCGGCTACAAGCTGCTCTGTATACAGTGCTCCTGCAACAGAACAGAATGTAGTGCATCATTTTCAGGTAGGTGTAAAGCTACATGTGCGTCAAAGCACTCGGATATGAAGGCGTGAATGGGCGTGGGGTTATATCATAGGCAATCTTTATCTTCACTATAAAGTCACAAGGGAAAGACATTTGTACTGATCTACCAAAGTATACGGCGTCACATTCCAAAATATCTTAATCTTAACAGAATTTATAACATTGTATACTGGGGATTATGTAATGTTAATCATATTCGGTTAAGTTTGTCTCTCAAATTAAAAAACTTCGTGATTAATGTTGGATACAAATTACAAAATGAGCGGTTGGAAATAATTCAAATTTCAAACATGGCAGCCTGTTGTGTATACAGTAGATTGTTTGAAAAATTAAAGCAACAGTCCTGCATAATTTATTGGAAAACCAAATCTTGGTTTCGCAATAAAGTAATATAGCTTTACTGCGGAAACAAAGAATATTCGTTTTGTCCAATAAATTAAGCTCTGCTGGACTGTTGCTTTAATTTGAAACAATCAAAATCTCCGCTCTTGCTTGTTTGCAGTAAGTAGAGCAGTAAGTATAGTGACTAGGCTATGGGCTGGACGATCTGGGTTTGAGTCCCTACAGGATCACGGGATTTTCCTCTTTTCCAAAAAGTTTCGACCAGCTCTGGGGCTCACCAAACCTCCTATTCAAAAAACACCAGGTGCTCTTTACACCGAGAGTAATCCGGCCGATGCGTGACGCTTACCACTCACCTCCAACTGTTGCTAAAGTTAAGAATGACTGGAGCTATACCTCCAATTCCATTGTATGTCTTCATGGCGTGCACAGTGTAACTTTGCCATTACCTTTGTCTTTCGGTATGTGGTACAGTAGAGCGGCGATTATCCGAACTAATTGGGACCGAGGACTTTCGGTTAATCAAATTGTTCAGATAATCAAACATATATGAGAATACCCAATTTACAAACGAATAATCGAAAACAAATGCTTTAAACGGCTTAGTAATATTTCATGATAGTAACCAGTAATTAGAAAATACAGCACATGGTAGCTTTTTTTTTTACCGGCGGTAGTTCGGAAAATTGACTGTTAGGATGATTGACGTTCGGAAAGTCGACGCTCTACTGATTAACTTTCAGTTTGTACATATTTTATTTTACCTGTCAGCTACTAAGAAAAGCGTAGAATATCTGGTTGCTACTGACCTGTTTCGAGTTCTTCCCCAAATTTGCGTGGCAGACTGACGAATATCACTACAAATATTAGCCGATAAATTTGGTTAACCTGAAGAGATTCAAACCTGCACCTCCCAATTACAAGACAGGGTCGTTACGGCGTGATACAACTTGTTCGGTATTGTTCTTCGTTACTGAACGCAATTGTTTATAACTTCAAGGATGTTTGCTGAAGGTTAAAGGAAGACAGCATCAAGGCTCTATGAAGCAGGCAACACAGTCCGTCTCTCAAATTCTTGCGGTATACAAATTCCGAAACAACAGAAAGAAAATAAATGATCCTCCACAACACTAGCGTGTTAAGCCATGCACGGACCAGCTACTGTGTAGCCCACGTCGTCTAGGAAACAGCTTCTCGGACATCAAGTCAATTCACTTTCGGCAAGGCTGTCCAACGTGCGCACATTTCTACATGACGCCCCAAAAGTTTATATTTTATTGTAGGAAGACATCAGTGTATTTATAAGTGAAGGACAAGGATTTAGAAGAAGGCGGTCGTGGCCGAATCCAGGAAATATTTCAATATTTGACTGAGAAAAATGACTAAATATCCGAGTAAGGATCTTCGAAATTATTTCTGGACACCTCTCCAATATACGTATAAAGCGTTGCTACTATACCAACCTTCTCAGTCCTGAGGAACAGCAAGACTACGTGCCATTTATAGTTGTTATGTCTTCGCTTTGTTCCGTAACGTGCACACAGGAGTGAACAAATGATACTTGCAGTTGGACACATTAGTCTGTTGCAGTTGTGAATCTCAAAATATCTGGGGGCCGACTTCTAACTCCATGAAGTAGAATTATGCTTTATTTATTGATGGCTCGTTTAACGACAGTGTCGCAACCGTGGACTATATACTGTCAAACGAAAGAATGATTGATAAATAAATTAGAAAGGATACGGAAAGAAGTGGCCGTGGCCTGAAAGTACTTTAAAATGTCCACAAGCACCTTCTGTCAATAGAACCCAGATTCCGGGCAGAGATAAGATTCAAAACGCTTCTGAATGTGGTATTCTAACAACTCGACAGTGACGTCCACTTAGTTTCCTGCTTGATAAGTCCCTCAAATACCAATAGGTTTACTGCTTTGTATTGAAGTCGGCTGTTCAATAATAGCCACAAGAAAGCGCCAACGGATGCTGTCATCAGCCACTTCAATAAAATCCGCACCCACACACACCACTTCAGTTGCATTCATTTTAATATTATCCTCTCATATATTTATAGATCTAATGCTATAATTTACACAACAATAAATAACGGAAAGAAGGGGCTGATAAAGTACGACATTAAATTTTCAAAACAGATTATGCAAATAATTGTTACTACTACAAATATGTACATAAATGACCTCTCTATGTGGTTTACACTTTAAATAATTCACTTAATGAAGGCAAGAACAAGCGTGAAACATACAGATATATACTTGCTGGGGGGGGGGGGGGGGTCAGCAAGGGTAGCTACGAGTTGAGAGACTGGATGATCGGATTTCATTCCCGGCAGGGATGGAGATTTTTCATTCCTTCACCGCATTCAAACCCATTATAAAGCCCACCGAGTCTCTTATCTAAGAGATACCGTGGCAAGTTTCCCAGGATCAAAGCGGCTGGGGTATGAAATGACCACTGAATTCCGTCTATAGTACCAACACCAAGAATACAAGGCTATTTACTTCCACTCCCCCATACGTTTTCATGGTTTAGTTTTCCATTAGGCCTAGGGTCAACTTTACCAAAAAGAAGGCCTATACGGAAAACAATAAAATGCAACTTCCTGCAGTCCTTTAAACATGTTTTGTGTGATGTGGGTTATATTTTCTGACGGCAGTGTGTTTGGCATATGACGACCGCTTGGACAGCCCTCGGTTGCAGCATTAAACTACTGTACCTACATAACAAACTCTAAACAAGTTCCCACTTCATAATGACAGAGGAACAAAATGATTTGAAAGTTGTTTTTTTGTTATTATTTTGCCTTGCACGTAATTTACAGCCAAGAAGCGTATTACCAGTAGCAACCAGAACGGAAGGTTGAAGTACGTGTGGGTTTGTGGTTATATCTGACGTGAATGTGTGTATTGAAAGTTACTTGTCTTATCTCGTTTCAATCCTATGTTATTTACCACTAGTTTCTTGCACAGCTGTGAAAATGTCGGAAACAGAAATTGTAAATCACGCTTCTATATTGCATAAATTTCTAGCCCCTACACAATCACTAGAATTACCACTAACGCCTTTATTTTATTTTAGTTTGTGAGCAACGTACAACTTACACGCATATTGTGTATACTTTAAGTTTAATGTGCCGCTATTGACTCTCCCACCTCAGAAATTCGAGCGTCCTTCGTGTTGTTATTACTGATCACAGAACATCAACCTTTCGGTGCAAGCCTCGGTGCACTGTACAGACCTTAATGCTTCACATGCAGCTGATCTCGGTGCAACGTACGATCGTGAACACATTTAAATTACTGTACAATAAAAACGCCTCCGTCTTAGGCAGCACTTCGAATTTGACCGTCTGTATCATAGAAGTGTTAAGAGAAGGAGTGGCTGCTCTTTCACATCAAGTTTCGTGGAAATCAGTCAGCTGGTTTAAACGGAAAGGAAAATAAGTTTAAATAAAAATGAAAGAGCAAATGATCTCACATATTTATCAATGATTTTTTTTTGTCAGCTGCATACTTTGGAACTGCAGCATCGAATAGTAAAGGCACAAAGGCAACCCCGTCCCTGCGATTAACTACGAAATACGCAATGAAAGCATGTGGAGGAGAAGAGCGGCTTGAGTTTCTGATTAAGATAGTCTTAGCGCCAGAGAAAAATAAATTTTGGGGTGCTACTTAGTCGTAATCCTGAACTGACACTGCAGACACAGTATGATGTGAAACAAAATTATGATAACTATGAGGTACATGCAGCCTTTTCGGGGTCCCCCTGAATGTTGTGGCCCCACGCAACCGCACAGATTGCAACAGCTTTGAACTGCCTTGAATGGAGGAGTAGCTCCTATGTTCTTAAATTAGCACTAGATGGAAATGAGTGAGCACTGTCTCCTCATCATCTTACCCCAAAGAAGTAGCCGTAGGTACACACGTGAAAGGAGGCTTATTGTGCAGCCTTGTGATGAAGATGATGATGGGTTTTTTCCCATTTTTCTTGTAATGGAGCACCGGTGGAATGAAATTGACAGAGGAAAACCGAAGTACTCGGGAAAAAACCTGTCCCAGTGCCACTTTGTCCCACATCCCACATGGACTGACCCGGGATTGAACCCGGTCTCCGCGGTAGGAGGCCGGCGACTAACCGCCTGAGCCATAGCACGGCCTAAAGGAGATGGTGGGCTTCAGAGCTGTTCTGGAAGCGATGGACAAGACAAGTGTCTTGCAACAGCTGGGAATCAAACCTCTCTTTCTCGGTCGTATAGCCCTTAGCCAGTTACTGTGATGACTCAGTTGTTCGAAAGTTTGGATAACTGAATGCTAAAGAGGGGAGGGTGAAATGAAGAAACCGTATTTGCCGTAAGCGACTTCGTTACCATTTGATACAGAAATTCTGGAACTTACGAATTATCAACTAAAATATGTCTCCAAATTGAGATTAAAAGTATAAACCCTGCAGAATATGAGAAAAAGGCTATTACTGCGAATTTAAGTTACATGCCTACGTTCTAGGCGTAAATTATTTCAGCGTATGCCCAGAACACAATAGATCATATGATATTCGATCCGGAGTTGGGAAATCGGGAGAATTTTTATGGTATTCCCCAGTCCTTCCAGGCACATTCTGCAACAGTACCTAAGCTTAGGCCACCACAGTTTCCATACACATAATCAGCAGTACTTTATCCATTCACAATCCTATCATTCGACGCAATAAAACCTCAGCTAATATCGTCGCCATTAAATAAGTCATGAATGAATAAACCCGGAATAAAAGCCTTCTATCGTTATTTAGGTTTAGGAATTGAATTGCATCGAGATTTAGGAAAATATGTTGTACAAAAAAGCATGGGAACATATGCGTGTTTGGAAAGATAACATTAGAATAAATCTCAGTACGAATCTTAATGGCCACTTTAAACTGTCATGAAGGACAGCCTACTTTGCAGGCCGTCGTCTGAAATGTTGTTGCCACATAGTTTAGCTAACTGACACTAAAAAGAAACAGCGTTTTGCGATTTGCTTAAGGTTATAAAGGCGGTATTTTGACGAAATTTAAAACCTTGTCATAGAAGAAGGTTTTGGTCGTAGGATAGAGACGTATTTTACCTTACACGAATCAGTAGACTTATCACGTTTAAGGATTTCTGGAATGTGACGACATGTGTGTTATTAAAATACCCTCAGAACTCAGAATGTTGATGTGAGTACCAAACAATATGCGCAGATCACAGTGTTCGATTGTAACAAGCACGGACTGTAACAAGCCTGTGTACGTACAGCTGTAGGGAAGCAGAGAGTGTACTGTCATTATGCTGTCACACCGAAGGAGGTGGCTTTCTAAATGAAAATGGATAGAGGGAAGAGAAAGAAAGATAAAAAAAACAAGTAAAAAGAGACAGAAGTGTCCTCTTCAACATGCAGGTGGAACAGGGGGATAAATAAGCGAAAATCATATAAATAAATAAGAAATAGGCCTAGTAGTGGCGCAGCTTTAGACCAGCGATGGATACAAAGCAGGACATATCGAGAAGGAAAGGAGTACAGATTAGCGGGGATAAAGGATAAAATAGAGACAGCTGATGGAAGAAAATATAATGCATTTACGTCATTTGTCATGCGAGGAAAGAAGACAAGAGAGAAAACACAGTTGCCTTAAATGGGCTTTAACATAATTAATTAACTGCAGCAGCCACCCTTCTAATACAGGATAGTGACCTCTGTTTAGCAGATACGATATTCCTGTTATTGTTATAAGTACTACTACTACTACCTAGTAGTAGTAGTAGTAACATTATGTGGCGTCCGGGTGCGGGATTAGTGTACAGGTTGGATGGTAGACGTATTGGGGTGCGATTCTTTGCACGTGCAAACGACTTTTCTCTTTTCCACACCGTCCAGACTGGTTCTGCAACCCACCCAGCCATCTACCCAGAAAGTAGTGTGGTTACTTTCTCGGGTAAAGCGATCACTCACCTCAGTCTACGGCCGAAAATTAAGAATGCGCGGAGTCGTAACTCCACACTTCCACACATGTACTTGGCGTGGTTCTTAGTTAAGCAAAGGGATAAATTCGCTTTTACATTTTACAATAATAATAATAATAATAATAATAATAAATAAACTAATATAACTCACCACAGTGACTAGTTATAGACTAGATGAAACACAAATTTACCAACAACTAGTTGCAAAACCTATTTATTATACAAAGTTCCTACATGTTTCGGCCACATATCCTGGCCATCTTCAGGGAGCTACAAATTTGTCGACGTGTGTAGCGTGTATGGTAAATTGTCAAGATAATTAGCAGACTATATACATACATATACAGTGGGGCGTCAGTGAATCTGGCGATTTTGCAACACTGTTTTATCCGGTTTGGCAACACTGGGGCGGATGCCGCTATCGCCATTTTGCTGCCAAATGTAAAGCGTTTTAGTTGCAATGGAGCCGTGGACTGGAGCACAATGTGCTTTTGCTGTGAAAGCTTTTTACAAAAATGGTGACAGTTTTGTGATCGCTCAGCGTTTTTAAAATCGCCCGATTCACTGACGCACCCTGTATATATAATGTAATAAGAATACAATGATAGTTGTCACTGTATAAGTCGTTGATTTAAAAATAGGTAGCTATAATGTTAAAACTGTATTTTAATTGATCTTAAAGATTTACAGGTATTAACAGTGTTAAAAGTAAAGCTCCGTATCCAAACATCTACATTTAAATCGGATCGGATAATCCATGTTTAGGTACCGCGAGTGTGCACCATGAATGAATACGTTTTACTCATTACACTATATTACATACATGTACATAGACTGCCAATTATCTGTGACAAGTTGCCATATACGCTACACACGTCGATCAAATCTGTAGCTCCCTGTAGATGGCAGGATAGTGGCCGAAACATGTAGGAACTTTGTATATTAGATATAAAACGTGCAAATACTTGGTGGTAAATTTGTATGTACAGGACTGTTGCACGGAAGATGTGCGACATCAAGTATAGATGACAGTTATCTGAGCTCCTGAAAGGCAGAGAATCTCTTTTCTTTCAGGCAGTCTTTGGGTTCAATCCTTCCTCCGATCCACTAGGTATCGGGGATACTTTAAGGTTGTAGGATCACAAAGATGACCACTCAAATCTTAATGCACATATCTGGAATTAGTAGACCTACAAGTATTTTTTTTTACTGGCGTTACAGCCCAATTGGGCCTAGGACGCCTAGTTTTGAAGTTTATAGAGCACACACAATTAGACACACAAACCCAATAGGACTCCTGTGAGTGAGCGATTAGCCCGTCGCATAGGCCTCTACCACGCAACACAAAACAAACATAAAAGACGACATCCATGCTCTCAGCGCTTTTATTTTTTTTTTTTTTGCCTGTCCGGGGTTTTTCCCCTTTGATTCATTTTTGTACTGTTTAAATCCTTTCGTCCTTCATGTCACTTTACGTTCCATGCTACCGTCCTTACAACAAACACAAACATCCATGCCCCCGGTGGGATTCGAACCCACGATCCTAGTAAGCGAGCGGCCGAAGACCCACGCCTTAGACCGCACGGCCACTGGGATCGGCATTCGAACCCACGATCCTAGTAAGCGAGCGGCCGAAGACCCACGCCTTAGACCGCACGGCCACTGGGATCGGCATTCGAACCCACGATCCTAGTAAGCGAGCGGCCGAAGACCCACGCCTTAGACCGCACGGCCACTGGGATCGGCATTCGAACCCACGATCCTAGTAAACGAGCGGCCGAAGACCCACGCCTTAGACCGCACGGCCACTGGGATCGGCATTCGAACCCACGATCCCAGCAATCAAGCGGCCGCAGACCCACGCCTTAGACCGCACGGCCACTGGGATCGGCATTCGAACCCACGATCCCAGCAATCAAGCGGCCGCAGACCCACGCCTTAGACCGCACGGCCATCGGGATCGGCGATCTGCACATCTACCCCTCCTACACGACTTACGACATTGACTTTGGGATAGGGTTAATGTTATTTTTATCACAATTGATTTATTTAAGGGCTGTGTTTCATTTAATGGCACTTTAGCAGCGCATGCGGTATATGTTGGATTGGTAAGAAGTTAGAGAATAAGTAAACAGAAAACTGGTGGAAGAAAGCGGCTTACTCCTTAGGCTAAAGCATCTCTTTATCAGTCATACATGCTGTCAATTTAACATCCTCTACGAATTTTTGGTTCCTTCGGAATGCACGTGCAGTTCAACTTCGACTTCTCAATTAACAAAACATGTAGACTCGCTTCAAGCACAGAGTGCTTTGTTATGCAATATAAGAGTCTACTTAATGCACAATATTAAATAGTACTCACAGTAAGTCACAGACCCTTCTTTACTGAAGTATGTGTTTATCCGTTACTAAATACTACCTAATCTCACTCGACCCTGTATAAAATCGAAAGGGCATACAGCATACGAGTAACTAAAAGCTGTTCAAATTGAAAATTGTGAATCTGGAAGGAATCTGAAGGAAGCAAACATATTTGAAGAACTATAATATGGCAACTAATTTTACAATATACCTTGGCGCAGTTGGTTGAGGCACTGTGTTACAAGCCGGAACGTCGCTGGTTCGATTCCCGATGGTGTCATTGGAATTTTTCTTAATCGACATAATCGTTTCGGTCGCACTATGGCCCCGTGGTAGACTCAGCTTCTAACAGAAATGAGTTCCAGGAATATTTCCTGGGGGGTAAAGGCGGCCGGTGAGTGGGGCTGACAACCTTACCGCCTTCATATGCCGATTGTCTAGAAATCTGGGAGCCTCAACCTCCTGGAACCCTAAAGGTCTGTCCAGGCCTGTAATGGGATAGCTGTTACCTTAAAGAACTATGGCAGGATTATGTAGATTGGAATCCTGTGTAGAAATATAGTAACAAGTGGCGAGTTCTTGTAAATATGGTATGAAAATTCGAGTGCCATAAAATGCGGAGTGTTTCGTCACGAACTTCATAACCACTGGCTTGCTTAGAAAGACTCTCCACGGAGTTAGACCGCAATAGGTTCAGCGTTCTGTCACATAGGACGACAATATTAGCAAAATCTAAAGGGTGCTACTTACACTTCACATAATGCTTGAGATATGCCGAATTGATAAGAATCAGAAAGAAATTCATTGAAAAAATATTTAGCGTAGAAATCCAATCCTAATTTAATTAAAATTCATTAAATAGTAAGAGAGGAAATACGCCAACAGAAAAATGGATTAAAACCACATAACATGCGAATTAATTGCATTCATCGTACAAATATCAATATCAATAAAACAGAAGACTTTCCCTTAAATAAGCTTTTCCATATTAATCCCCTCCGTACTAATTTCCTTTTGGATAATTTAGGACAAAGAATTAAGAACAAAACTGTGTACATCTGTAACAGAACGAGATGTAACTTGACATAACAATTAATGTTATACCTGCATGTGACACGGAAAATTAATGAGAAAATATGCTAAAATGTGAATCGTTCAGTCAATAATACGATAGCCGATTTCAGTAAGTCTCTTCGCATAAGGCCGTGCCATGGCTCAGGCGGTTAGTCGCCGGCCTTCTAACGCGGATAACCGGGTTCGATCCCGGGTCAGTCAATGTGGGATTTGTGGTGGACAAAGTGGCACTGGACAGGTTTTTCTCCGAATTACGTCGGTTTTCCCTGTCAATTTCTTTCCAACGGTGCTACATTACTTGGAAAAATAAAAAAGAATAATCCATCTTCATAACAGGGTTGCACAATAAGCCTTAAGGCTGCGGTGCGTCCGTAGCATCTGCTGCGGGGCCCTTCACTACAAAAAATAGTCTCTTCGCGTCCTTAAGCACTTACAACATCAACGCGAACATAAATCGCCATAAAAATTAATCAAATAACCTGGTCATGGAAAACACATGGGAATAGACATATGATAATACTTTTATTTTCAAGGTAGTTCCACTTTTAAATTAACCATTCTGTTCTGTATTAGATTGACAGATGCCACCACCGTAAGCTATCATTTGGAGAACTTACCAAGTTACTTAGAAGTTAAAAAAAGTTAAAGAAACTTTCTGTTTCCGAACAAAACTGCAGCCAGTGTGAGTCCACGGTGCACTGCAGTGTACATATTTCATCACTTTAGTTTTCGTATACCAACTTTTGGTACGTCTTGTTGCAACCGACACACTGCTAAGTGCAAGCACAGCAAAATGTGTTTCTACCTACATTTCACGTTTCTTCAACAGATGGTTTATTTGCGACATGTTGCCACATGAGTCGAAGTTGTATGTACCAATACAAGTATTAAATAAGACAGGCAATGTACGTATAAATGTAATATTGAAGCGCGTTAGCGTAACCACTGTTGCCATGGAAAAGCAATATCTGTGGCCTGTCTGGCTCTACCATATTTTTCCACATTATCTCATAAACGGTACGGTTTTCGGAAAAAGCTAATGAACATAAAATTTGTGTTTTGATTTTCTCTACAAATATTGTCTGAAATATTTCTCATTCTCAGAAGAATTGAGCGAGATATTATCATAAATATACATAGGTCTGCATGTAAAGTACTCGTTATTGTTGTCAGATTTTAATGAAGCTTATCATTTTCTCGACAGATTTTCGAAAAGTACTCAAACATCAAATTTCATGGAAATCCGTCGAATGGGAGCCGAGTTGTTCCTCGCGGACGGACGGACAGACATGATGAAACTAAAAGTCACTTTTCTCAATTTTGCGAACGCGCCTGAAAGTGGTGAAGGTAAATTTGTCCCTGCGCTTAATCAACAACCACTTCATAATGAGTTACAAATTTATTCCTCCGCACACGACATCGGCACTAGTTGGACCCAGGCGGTCAGCTTCACACTCCCGAAGCTTTACCCCTCACCAACTGCAGAGCAGTCTGCGTAGGTTACAGAAAACATCTCCGCACACGCCGGGGATCGGACCACTTTGCTGCAGTCTATAAACTAATTTCTATACTGACTGGACTATACCAATAAAACAGTTTTGCAAAATAATTGTAGTGTATAAGAATTTTGTCGGATAAAATTTGATAATTCATGTACATATCGAATGTAAACGTAGGCTTAAAAGCCAAAATAAGTTAACAGTATTATTTATTTTATTTTATGAAGCAGAGGTGCTGGAATTTCCAAAAATCCCTCACGGATGCAAAAAGCACAAAGTTGTTTACAAATATGAAGACGCCCAAACATATGTTAAAGAATATATAAGAACGTTTCAAATCATACTAAACATCGTAGATAAGCCGTAGCCAATAGCAATACAGTGCACGCGCACTGGAAGAAACCTGGTGTTTCCGATGATCCAAAATATGTACATGAAAATCAACCAATAAACATATTTGTAATTTGTATGTAATCTGAAGGAATTTATAAAATTAAATACAATTAAGTGTGAAGATATGGCAGTAATTAAATAATTATCCAGTAAGCCATATATGATAAGATTAGAAAGGAGAACGCGAAAAGCATACTGGTTCCTAAATTTCGTCCAGTGGCACGTATGCCCTAAGATTACATTGTCCAATAAAATACGAAATTCATGAGAGCATTGTGTTATTTTGAGTACTACATTTGTTGTTGAGAACGAAGGAAAAGAAGGGGATATCTCTGACTGACTAAAAAAATATTTCATTAGCTTAGAGTTGCAGTAATTAACTAACTGTTACAGGGTGTTTCTTGAGAAGCTAAGAATCCTTCAACCAGTATTAAACATTCTCAAATAATGTAAAATTAAAGTTTATAGGTTTTAACGGCAGATGTTGCTCAGAGTATAGTCTTATGAGCTTCTACACCGTATAGTGAAGTGAGTTTATTCCGACGTTCGAAGGAAGGTGCTGCCTCCATCTTCAGGGTGACTCAGTTTTTTCATGTGGGTACTGAATCAATAGCAAGCTACTTTGAACGTCGGAGCAAACCCATTATAATGCACCTTGCAAAAACTCAAAAGATTATCATTTGGGAACGCATGAATCGTATATACTCGTATTTGACAGACATAAAGTTGTTTAAAATTTACATTGCTTTCTTATAAAGATGCATTTAGTTTTATTGATTTAATTCTTTTGAAACTGCAGGAACTAACACCAAGTGCAAATAATGAGTACAAGAAACTCAGCATTAAAATATGTATTTGAAAAACGGTCACTCCAGCTCGACAAAAGCATTATATAATAGTTGTCAACAGTTTATGTGTGTAAAAAAACGGAACTGAGGTCATTAATATTTTCTATGGTACCTTGGTACTACAAATTTACATCAGTTTGAAAAGTTGTTGAAAATTGACTTGGCCCATTTACTTACTACTGAAAGATCAATGTATATGTCCCAACATTTCGTACATATCATATGACTCTGATAATTCAAGCATGAACACGAATCAAAATTCATCAATTCTTCATGTGGCACAAACCACAAACACTTGTGCCTACCCTACTGCCTCTTCCAGTCGTGCAGATTTCCACTTCACCGTACCGTATCTCATTACATTCGTTACGCTGCTGCGAACACGCAGTTCAGGTGTTCCATAGATACGTTATGGGTAAATATTAGTCTTAAGACTGGCTGCGTTTGGCCCTAAACAGGAAACAGGGAATCACATAAAGAAAACTTTTCATAATTGGCACTCTTTTCCAACTCCGTTAGTGTAATCAACTTAAGGGAGATAAGATAGGCAGGACATACAAGCACTCGTGGGTGAGAAGAAAAATACGCAGTTTAAGTCAAAACATCTCAAAGAAAAAGAACTCTTTAGAGACCTAGGCGTAGATGTGAGGATAATATTAAAAACAATCACGGAGGATGGATATGATAGCGTTGCTTGGGCTGAAAAGGCTGAGCATAGGATAGGTTCAACAGTGGAAGTTTGTGAATACATAATGAATTTCTGATTTTCGTAAAACATGAGAAGTTGCTTGACCCGATGACCCAGCAAAACTTGTAGATCGCAGAGTCTGGTTATAAGAAATTAAGACACGCTACAAATTACATATCAGTGTGTATAATAATATGTTTGTAGTTAGTGAGGTAATTAAATATTTTATTATTATTATTATTATTATTAGTAGTAGTAGTAGTAGTAGTAGTTGTTGTTTTTGTTGTTTTTGTTGTACTTCTATATATCAGACTAAGGGTCTCGAATCCAAAAATGACGCGGGCCAAGCAAATAATTCTTAAATTCTGTTATACTGTATTGCCTTTTACTTCAATTTGATAAAAAACGTGTAAGCAAATTGTGTTAAATGTTTTCCCTGACGATGGACGATACGTCGAAACATGTTGCAGTATTTAAATAAAGAAATAAATAAACAATTATTATAAGGCGTATCATTTTGATTACATTCTTTGATTTGGATAATTTTTAAATTTAAGGCGAAGCCACCTTATTCCAAGCCAGTATTTCTCAAATTTTATGAGCCGTGACCCAGATTAGGCCAAGGCTTTGTCTAGCAAACCATAAGTAGGAAATAAATATATGCATAAAATTAAAAAAAAAAAAAAAAAAAAAAAAAAAAGAAACGGGAATCGTCATCGCGAATTTCGCGTTGAAACGAGTTAATGAAATGAATGTAAACGTATATGTAAAACCAAATGCAAATTATTGTGACCCAAATTTAGATTACGAAACATAGGTTGAGAAACGGCGTTCTAATCAATGCAGACGGCAAGCATTTTCAGTAAAATTAAAAGCACAATTAAGAATGCTTCCTACTTTTACTAACAAGATCAAAATAGATTGTAATTACTGAACTGAAATACTTACTGCGCTATTATTTCTTTGCTGGCATACACTGCGGGTTACCATACAGGGACAGCAAATATCTTTGAACTTAGGCCCCTGAAGAAAACATTTTAAACAAAAAAAGTTACCTATATTGAGCCCGGCCACATTCTCTAATTGCAACAATACCAGTGAGAGGCAGTATGAAAAATCTGGTGGGCCTACGTGGCCCGCGGGCCGCGTGATTGATATTAGGTCCTCATATCTGTTTTAATTCAGCATTAACATCCAAAACTGTAAAGTTTTAGACATCTGGTCAGAGCCCTTGTATGTCTTACTGTCCCAATGCCAAACCTCTGCCTACACAGAACAACAAGACAGCAGTTCAGTATAACGTTAATATTGAGGCGTGTTCGCGTAATTATTGTTGCCGCGGAAAAGCAATAAGTATTACATATTGTGAGTGTGTGTCTGTAGCCTTAGTTATCCAGCATGTAATGTGATTGCGCTCTGTTATACTGTCATCTGTGGTCCTCTCTGGCTCTACAATATTTTTCCACATTATCTCATAAACGGCACGCTTTTCGGAAAAATATTATTGAATATAAAAAGTGTTTTGATTTTCTCTACAATTTTGTCTGAAACATTTCTCATTCTAAGAAGAACTGCGCGAGATATTATCATAAATGTACATAGGTTTCATGTAAATTATCCATTATTCTTGTCAGATTTTAATGAATCTTAAAATTACTTGACAGATTTTCGAAAAAATACAAAAGTACCAGAATTCATGACAACCTGTCCAGTAGGAGCCGAGTTGTTCCATATGGACGGACGGACAGACAGACATGACGAAGCTAATAGTCGATTTTCACAAATTTTGGGATCGCGTGTAGAAAAGACATACGCTCCTTGCCCTGTGGACTAAGTACACACGAGCAGACGAAGACAAGAAATGGTACTAAGCGAGGAGCTCTAGAGATATGCTACCACATAGGAAAGAGTCGCCTAGTTAAAGGTCCCATTAGGGAGCTCACACACTGTAAGATACGTAAGATAAGATGGCTGGTACCACTCGATAAGCCTCTACTCCTTTTCTTCAAATGGGACCTCGCATACTAAAGACGACGCGATAACGATATGTTCAAGACGGGCCGATAAGATAGGGTGACGATTCGGTATTGTGTCGTCTATCGCCGAGATGTGAACATATCGCCACACAAGGCGGAAGTATAGCAGATTTTAACAATGCTTTGCTAAAGTACACAAGTACGAGTGTGAAAGCAAAATAACTAACTGGTATAGATTGTACTCCATTTTGTACGACTGGAAAGATCCCGGTTATTTAAGAAAGAACAAGTTTAAAACTTTCATGTGTCATTCTGTCAAATGATTTAAATCTGTCACGGTCCTGGTCTAGTTCTCGCCTGTAACAAAACTGCTGCGTTCACCCTTGTTGCAGCAAGGCTGAACCCAGCACTTCCTTCTCGTTGCCTCCTCCTTTTGTCCTCTTCTTACACATCGGACAAAAAATACGTTCTCCTCGTCCGATGACGTGTTCACACAGAGGCAATGCATATCATCGAGACTCCGGTGTGCGAGCGACGTATCGTGTTACATAAATTGTATCGTCATCGCATTGCCATCGCATCCCAAGGCACATCATGTGTGGGAGCGGCCTTACGTACAGATATATACACGAAACTATGATGGTGCATCACGATTCGCTCTGAGAGAATGACGATGGGAGAGGCAGAGGGTGGGAGGGGGTTGGGAAGAAGCAAACCGTGAGAGTGAGAGCGAGAGAACAAAAACTTACATCCGGAGCTTACATATATGACTAAATGTTTTTTCCTTTTGTTGTACATATATATATATATATATACCATAAAAGCAAAAAATTAAGAGAAAAAGCCACCGCTCAGCTGAAAATCTCTTAGCTTTATCAGTACGTAATAACCATGCAGTAAGTAGCAGTTCCAGTGGACTCACGTCATAATTAAGAAACTGCGCCGCTAATTCCATTACGCTCTGCGGTCAGTATTTCTGTAATTTATTTCTTTTAATAGAGATTCACCTTAGAGTTTCAAAAAAACAAATTCGAAACACATTTATATGCTCATTAATCTAGCGAGATGTAATCCATACACTTCTGTATAAGAAAATTTATTCTCATTATCCTGTAAGTGTTAATTTTCCTTTCATAATCTATGAATATGATTTAATTATACATCAGTTATAAACCTACTATTTTTATTCAAGTTATTCTGTTTAATTACGGTGGCACTCTGGAACAAACCAAGAAACGTAATAGACCAACCGCCTTATCTATTTTTTCTTTAACCCTTACTGAAAATAAGGAAAAAAAGTGCTAAAGAAATATTAGCTCCTTTTTATTGATCTATTTATTTATTCGTTTATTTAAGGTATATTTGACGCTTTGGAGTACACTGTTTATAGTACGTACCCCCCTGCTCTAATATAAAAATAATCAGTATTTACGCCCCATAAGATTCTCAGAAAAATTGCCGTTTTTCCATGAAAACCATTAACTCTTTGGCCGTAAACGATAAATGTAAAGCGTTCCCTATTCAGCCCATGACGACGTAAAGGGGTAGCAGAGATATTAATCCACTCATTAACCCCATCAGCTTCACGCCCCGGTCGCTTTACGCCCGGTACCCATTCAGTACGAGGCCTCATGAACAAGCGGTCTGGAGGTTTCGGATAAGTGAAAAATGGAAATGAACCCAGCTCGTCCAGACCACATCCTAGCCACAATACCGACTACACTATCGGGGCTCCTTAGACATGTAATAGAGATACAAGTTTTTCGCAGATGGTAGGAACTGAATCGTTGCGTATGAAAAAGTATCTGTTTCAACATATCCCGATTTCAACTTTTTAAATTAAACCCTTTGCTCCAAAGAGCGCCAAATTACCTATTTCTAACTCCGGTTAATCACAATTCCCTGACCCTAATAAGATACTGCTTCTCAACATTCCGTCTTCGTTTTACTTCAAAGTGGCACATCTCTGTTGCGTTATTAAATAAAAATGAATATTGCAATCAGTCAACACATTATACCCAGGAAGAATAAGGCTACATGTTTCGGCTAAAAATGATTAGCCATTATCAAACCTAATTTCGTTTTAATACTCACTTCTGTCAGAAGGACGAGAGGTCGAAGGCTGGGAACTGCCACCAGTAATGTCTCTCTCTCCCAACACACCCCCCAAACCCCCCCCCTACCGTCGTCAATAAAGTGTCTTGCTGTTTCAAATGGTATAGTGGTTTAGGACAAACCCCGCGGTATAATTGGTTCTAAACATAATCAGAAAGCACGGATACGCGGAAATGATAAAGCAGTTAGTTTGTCTTATAAAATAATCGAATGCAACCTCAAACAATTAAATGAATATTTTCACAGGCTAATTCTAAATATCTACATTAATATTTTTGTCACTTCGATGCTTCTATTCCCATATTGTCGTCTCCCATGAAATTCTGAAATTATGAACATTATAAATGCCATTCTTGTATTCAGCAAGCGTGGTTGGCTGTGCCCAATTCATTCTCTCTGACTTAAGTACAATTGTACTAACATGTTAGCTGTGCCCAATTCATTCTCTCTGACTTAAGTACAATTGTACTTACATGTCAGCTGTGCCCAATTCATTCTCTCTGATTTAAGTAGGCCTGTGCTAACATCATTAATGAAGAGAAAACCCGTAAAGTTCCTACTTTCTCCCGTATATTTGTTTCAGTCTCTTTACTTTATTTCCTTCCATTTTTCTCTCTTTCTTTAAGTTACTCATCCCTTTTCTTATCGCTTGTTTTGCTTGATTTTATTCCCTCTTATTTCTTCCATTCCTTCTCTTTCCCTGTTTTCTTTGTTTGCGTTTTTATATCTGTTAATGTTAAAATAGAAACATAAGTGTTTTTGTTAATGGTAGCTGGAATAATGTGCTATGCATCTGTTTTCACATTTATTGGTAATAATTAAATATTCATTATATTTTCGCTGAAATGAAAACGCCTCTGTGTAATTTTATAGTGTTTATTTTACAGCCATAACAAATATTGCTTATCCTTGTATATTCTTCCTTGTCACTGCTTAAAATGCAACAAACATTTTATTAAGAATTCGGGTTAAGAATTCTTCATATTTTGCACACAATAAGGAATAAAAGCAATAAAGGGCAACTTCAGAACTTTGGTATAAACCAAACAGTCTGCAATCTTAATATATTATATAACATATATTATATATTATACATTAAGCATATTATTCCTACCATTGCAACTAACTGTACTTACAAAGTACAGTTAGTTGCAATGGTAGGAATAACAAACTGTCTACATTTGTAAGCAACCGTTTTAACCCCAACAATCTCCAGACACATTGGTTCTAAACACTCTGCACTACTTAGCCGAGAAAAACGTACATTTATCTATTTCAAAACTCATTTGCTTTTATGAAAATAAAGTGTGCGTCGATCTATAAAACCAAGCTTTTTCCTATAAAACAAATGATCGAAACTGTTTTTCTACCCTTGACGCTTCACTCAAAGTGAAGATAGCTGGGCTGGATTTTAGGGGTCTTCTATTGTGTATATGAAATGTAGGCATTCCATGACCAAAGTTCAGACGTCCCTGTTCTACTTCTTATTAATCATCGCCAAAAATGGGAAAATAAAGACAATTTTCTCACTGCCACGATTTTGATATTAAAATTTTAAGAGAAAATTAGATTTGAAATAATCCTTGTTTATCCAAGGTCTATTATCGTCATGCATCTCTTTAGAAAACTACAGCAGGTCTGCCTAATGTTTCTCGTGCCTCATATGTCCGCTGTTGACACTGATCATCGTAACTGGAAAGGTGTAGCATTTGAGCTTCTTGGAATGGCATCACGCTCATAAAACGTTTCGTGAAAATTCTCTGTGGGATTTAAAAATTGGAATAGAGGAGAAGCCAAAGACAACATTTCGGTCTCAAAAAGAAATTTCCCTTTTTAGTAAGAAAAGTAGATAAGAAATAAGATACCCATTTGATTGGATTCTCAGATTCGCTACATTAGTCACGAGAGATCGATAGTTTGTTCAAACAAATAATCGACTCACTTACGTAACTCACATATCGATGTGTTTTTTTTTTACTATGCATGATGTTTAAAATATTTACGTTTCTGTGTACGAATGGGACAAAGTTCAATAAAAAGTAGCTTTGAATAATTTCATGTTTCTCCATCGTAAACTAACCCATAATTATCCAGTGGCAATGCATGTCAAAGTTAAAGCCGTTAATTGATTTTCCATTCTAGTTTTCATATAGACTGTTTCTTAATTAAATAGCTGCGTTCTGAGAGTCCAATGCACGCCCAACCGTACGGACAGCACTGCAGTAGTTTATAATGTAACAACTTCAAAACGATTGACACATCAAAAAGCAAAGACAATTACAGCGTGGAAGTGTGAAGTTTTCCTTAAAGCAGCGGTACGGTTTGTGGGCAAGAAGCATCTGTCTGGCCCAGCGCAATGTTTAACGTATTTGTAGTATTTTAATGACATTTTCAGTTTGTTATATTACATAGGGACCGGTGGCAGTACAGAGCAAATAAAATAAAATTATTGGCCTAATCGAAGGCGCTCTTCGCCACCTACATCATCAAGACAGGGAGGCAAACCACCAAAAGTCGAAATAAATACCCAAGACTTCCTGAATAAAGCAAGAGTGCTACGTTCGGTTTACAGTAACGTTAATTCACGCATCCAGTTAATACAGTTACCAGGCTAAGGACTGGCCGATCCCTCATCCAGAGGAGTCCTATTGAGTGTGTATGTGTCACTGATTGTGACCAGGTGCAAAAATAACCCTTTAAACCTACAATGATTATGTAGAAGAAGTCAGACTAAGGAGAAAGAAAGAAAAATTAGAATGGACGGGTCAAATTACTGTCACCCTCCCTCTGGTAACATTAATCTTACTTCGTCTTGTAAGAACAGAACGCCGCAACTGATAGTCATTCCATCAGGCAAGCTAGTTATGCAGGTTTGCCTATCAAACAGGCAGTCTGATGTCTCCAAGTCCTACACACAGCATTCGGTGTAATATACAGAATAATTACACGAATCCTTAGGTCAGCTTTCGAACATGCAAAGGAGGATTTTATTCTGACTTCGTCATGCTTAGTGCAGCTACTAAATCATTGCACACCCTCTTTTCCCCTCTCCTCCCACCACACCCAGCTGCCTTTTAGAATACAGCACGGTCATTCGACGGCCCTCGCAGTCCGGAACGGAGCCTTTTCTAGATGCCCAAACACCGGAAAATTACAAAAAAAGACAATTCTTTGTTGTAAAAATAAAAATATACGAAGAAAACCTTCTATACATCCGGGGAAATAACTGTAGCTCAACAGTAAAGAAATAAAATGTCACTTCTTGTAAAAAGATCAACTTAAATAATATGAAAAACGACTATGAAGTGCAGACGGGAAGTAAGTAACACAGCGAGGTGAGATTCTTGTCTGCTCGCACATTTTTTATAGAGAATCGGTAAAGTGGAAAGTTGCACACTGAGTCTCAAATTACACTCTCGGTGAGATTTGCGGTTCTCACAGCGACGCTGACGAAGATACAAGTTTTCTGGGATGTGAACGCCTTATCGACTGCTGAGTACTTACTAGTCCACAGGTATAACTTTCAGATGACTTCAATATTCACACTCAATTTTTGATTCATATATATATATATATATATATATTGTTTCCGCGATACTGAGAATTAAGACTGTAGCATTGTGGGTTGTGATACTATGTAGTGTTTTAGGTAGAGATCGAAGTTTCGTAAGCGTTCGCTGCCTCAATCTTCAGGAACGAAAAAATTAGATGAGGTCACAATACACTTCACACTGATTATATAATATAGACCTACCTTCAACCTAATCAATTCGACACTACAGATAAAAGCAACAGGTTACTCCGAAACGTCGGTACCTATCAACATAACTACGGAGACAAACACTTATCTCTCAATGTTCTTATTAGGAGGGGTAATAATAAGTACAAAGGCATAAAGGCCACTTATAAATGAATCATTCTTCTCTTAATAGCTGCATAATCAGCATTATGAGGTAATGGTAAAGTTCACACTATAACTCGCCATGAATGCCTAAGAGTGTACAGGTATAGTTATACTCTTTTATTTCTGTGGTGAAGGCCCCGCAGCAGATGCCACGGACGCACGGCAGCCTCGAGGCTTATTGTGCAACCCTGTGATGAAGATGATTAGTTTTTTTTTTTCGTTTTTCCGTGTAATGGAGCATCGGTGGGATGAAACTGACAGCGGAAAACCGAAGTACTAGAGGAGAAACCTGTACCAGTGCCACTTGTCCATCACAAATCCCAAATGGACTGACCCGGGATCGAACCCAAGCCTCCGCGGTGAGAGGCCGGCGACAAACCGCCTGAGCCATGGCACGGCCTAGCTCTACTCTTACTGTAACCTTGGCGCTAGATGGGGGTTGGTAGTCAGCGCCACGCCACTGCCGCTTTACCCTCAGAGAAAGAGACCCTTTACCCATTGTACAGGAGGCTGGGTAGGCCCCAGAGCCGGTCTGGACCGATGCGGAAAATCTCGCCCCCATCGGATTTCGATCCCCGGACCATCCAGCCCGTAAGAAGTTCCTATACGGGCTGCGGTATCCCGACCTATCAATCTGCATTACAACGTAACCTAAACATTCAAAGATAGGAGAACCTAAATTTTCGTAAACTATAAAGGAAGGTTAATCGCGGCCAAAAAAAACTGCGTTTTTTAAAAGAGGCTTGCTCTTTTTGCGTTGCCGGAACAATTCATTCGAATAATAACTGGGCTACAGACTGCACGATCAAGGAATCGGGCTTCGATAGAAATCTCCTCCTCTGTAATCTCCATAACGGGCTTGAGAGTACCCAGACTCCTATTCCATGGGCAATGGGGGTCTCACTGCCCTGGAACACAATGGCCAGAACCCAAAGCTAACCTCATACGTCCATCCTTCGCCAGATAAAGGACTGAAGCAACTATAACCTCACTCTCACACGGCTTGCTCAGAGACAAATCTACCTTCACATTCTCGATTTTATTTTATTTTTCTTAACATGCCTAAGAATTATGCACCCTGTATAGGAGACAGCACATCCGCCGGCAGCTCTATTGAAAATGAATTTACTTGGTTTATAGTGAAACCAACGCAGACTCTTGCGACGAGTCATTAAGACAAGTACAATGTTGAGCGCTGTAATTGAGAGATATCTGTCACGTGGGTACTGTGACCCAGCTGCAAATGCTTGTTATGTCTTTCATTTTGCAAAGTTTTTTTAAATTCTTTCTTTTACCTATTCTCATTTTCATCGAAAGGACTTTTACAATGCCTTAGTTTCAACAGTTTCCAAAGTAGTGCTAAGCAAAAACTGAAAGGATTAATGACTTCCACGGCTGTAACGCTTTTAACAAATACGAAGTCGAATTTAAAATAAAAGAAAACTTAACAGTACAAAGAACTAAATAATACTGCAGGAACGAAAATTAACCATTTAAAACACAGCCTTACCTACATGCACTGCCCACTTTAATAGTGAATATCTGCATTGCGCCCACACAGTATATTTATATTTCACATTATCCTCGGGATAAACAGCTATTTTTTTCCTCATAAACAGCATTAGCTGATTGGTCTTCTCAGTGGTATACCCTGATTTTGACAGGACTTCATAAAGACAACAGTGTATTTTGTGAAATTCTCTTCCTTAAATTTCCACTACTTCTACTGCAAGTTGTGTGTCCAATATATTGTGTCCCCGAGCACAGCAGCTTTCTCGCACTGAAAGCCTGCATACGCCGAGACATCCCGTGACGTTTTCCGTACTCAGGGATATCTAAATTGGACGCTATGTCTAGGAAGACAACAGTAGTCTATACATTAAAATCATGACGTCGTAAAACAATCGATCGTGAAAAGTTATTTTAAATTAACATATTATTTCTCAGAAAAAAAAAGTGTCAAGTTCAGAACCTCGCCAGTTATTACAGTCCGCTGGCAGAATGTCCGGTTCAGTCACACATGCCCATACGGGTCTACCATTATTTATCATGACCTCTTTAATCAGTATTTTATCTAAGATTAAGATTAAGGCAATTTTACTTCTTAAGATGTAATTTATTTATTTAATTCAACTGCACTGGTTACCCTTAAAGCCCAACGTAGTCAAAAAATAAAGTTGCCCGCAGCAGTGTAAAGAGATGCTTTCCTCAAATAAACTTCAGTATTCAGCTGACAGAATTCTAAAGGCGGCTTTATATGCGTCTTTTCTTATTTGGGCATAATATTTTTAGAAGTTCTTTACAAATTAAACAAGTTAGAAAATGTTCACGGAGCAAGGCACTTGACTGATATCACCTTATTTTTCTCCCTAGATGTTAAATTATGAAATACTTTCCACAAAAGTGCTGAATATTGAACACAAACCATAACACTCCTCCGTCTCTTTGCAACAGATGTACTATAAACCATAAAAGAGGTACAGCAAATCGGACGATTTACAATCGGACCCAAAAAGGCAGCACAACAGCGCGGTCAGAAAAGCCATACACAGAAGTAATCACCGTCATGTAGTCTGTCTTACGACAGGACCACAGTCTCTTCAAAAGCGAGTTCTCCACAAAGTGCGGTCTAGTGATTTATCTTTCAATTTCCAGTATCATATCTTTTCCTTAAGGTCATCCAGTAGCTGCTTAAGTCTGCTTCCTCGTATTCCCGTCACTTCAACCCTTCCCTCTATCTTTTCTTCGATAACGTGTTTTAGAAGGCAGTTTCTATGCAAGATGTGACCAATCCAGTTAGGCTTCCCTTTTTATTGCATGCAGGATATTCCTTTCTTCCTTGACTCTTTTAATACTTCAGGTAATCGTCTCCGTCCTTCCCCAGCACCACATTTTAAAACTTCCAAGTTACTTCTAGTATATTTTCCGAAGTGTCACATTTCAATACCATACAAAGCTATGCTCCAAATGTAGCATTTCACCAATTTCTTCCTTAAAGTTAAGTCCAATTTGCTGGTGAAAATGTCGTCTTCATTTTGAATGCTGCTTTTGCTATCGCAATCCTGGATTCAATTTCATGTGTACATCTTCCATGGTCCTTATTGGTGAGGACATTCGGCAGTGTTCACGGTGCTCATTTCACTACTGACTGATGACGAAGGAACAGTGACAGGAACGCAGACCTGCAGTGGTTTACCAAGTTCCCTGCCCCACAGTCTGTTGCAGGTCAGATGTAAGCTGTACAGACAGCCCTGCAGACTTCTAGGTCAGTTACCAAGCTGGCCAAGCCTAAAACTCCTGCAGTTCAGACATTAAGCTGCCCAGCCTACAGACGCTTGTATGTCAGATATCAAACTGTAGAGGCTTTCAAATTTTTTAAAGTCAGATATCAAGCTAGCTAGCCCTGCAGACTGTTTCAGGAGAAGCAAGTGTAGATATGTGGTAATATTAACCAAGCGTAGCTGCAAATATCAGAGTCTTCTTTAACTTATTTTACGATGCTGTCAGTATCTCAGGCTATACAGCACTGATATCAGGACTACTGGTGAATGATGAATGGCGAAGGTTTTGGAACGTAGCGGCCGTGGCCTCCTCGAAGTACTACCCGTCATTTTGTTGGAAGGCTAATTTCCATAAACCTGAAGTGATACAGTCTTTCGCATTGCCACTACAATGATAACTACTACTGATCATTTTGTCACTCTGTAATCTGTACTTGTGTGGGCAGTTGGTGAGGCTCGAGCTGCAGGTCATGATGCAATGTGACAGGGGTTTCATGGAAGTAACCCTACTATACTGGCTGATATTCGAGAAGGGCTCCTTTCTAATTGATTTCTAAGCAATAAATAAAATTTTTGCTATCAAATTCAACTAATTATGAGTATGAAAAATTACGGGCGCGCCTCAGGTATACATATATACAGGGTTTGCAACTACTAACACCAGGAAAACTAATATGCAATATACATTTTCAAGTACATTTTCTTTACAAATTATTTTGTTTCACGCCCCAAATTTTTGACTTAGTTGGAATACTTTATCACGGGTAAAATTTGATCCATAGAAAATAATTATTTTACAACATATAAGTTATATCTACATTACACAATCCTCAAAACCGTAACTGAAACTTATTCCATAATAAAAATTATTTGTGCTTCCTTCAGTTATGTTCATAAATGTCAGTTAAATATTCAGATGGGACTGATGTCCAAATCGCAGGTTAAATTTAAAAATGTACATTTTACTTTAATTTGAGATATTGATGTTATAGTCTACAATTATGTTCAATGTAGTGAAGAATCGTTTATGTTTTCAGTGTCTTCTATTTAGTTTAATTGGAATCTTTGCAGTCTTATCGGTGTCTATTGGGTTACTGCCTTTCCTTCTTAGTTTATAAAGTATTCACGTAATTAAATAGGTGGGATAGTACTCACATTTTACCGCAAGTCTCTCTACTAGTGTCAGTAGACTCGAAGGACTTTACAATGCATGAGCTTGCCTAGACCTAACACATTCTATTTTCAGCTGCAAAACGATATCCATTTTCAATGCCGTAAGAAATTTTAAATCTCTGTCAAAATCAAAACCACTCGACAAAATTTAGTGCAGGTCAACCACACCACTTTTCATTTAAATCCAAAACACCCTGTATATTATTAGAAAGATAACTCGATTGCCGTGTAAGGTTTCTCGTATGAAATTTTTATGTACTTTACGCTGCCGGATCCATGCCATATTTCTCTAGTATCCAACCTTATAATTACAACACAAATGAGTACAAAATGTATGAAATTGTTATAAGGAAGGAAGTAAAACTTCAATAATCTATAATTCCATTCCACTCCTAGACAAGAGGGTATTTTATTTTATGAAGAAGGGAAAAGAAGAAAGTTGAAAACTCCACAGCGACTTCGGATCTAAAGTTACATGTCGATAAAGAAACTTGAAGAAAAATTTGCCTATAAGTTCTGTATCATGCAGAAATATTGTGTTTTTAAATCGTTAATGCGTGTGTTAAATATTTTAATGGCGTGTTCGTTACTTTTTTAAACAACCTTGTAACTTCCAAGTGTGCACTTTGGTCGCAGTCTGCACCAGCCACTGTGTGCAGGCTATGACGTAATCGGTTACGATGTTTGTTCGCAGTTACTGCGCAGTGACATGCAATGCACATTTCACTTTCAGAGATTTTAACTTTTGACTTTTGAGAATAAAAAGATTTAAATACGACCTTTTAAATATCAGTGGTAATTATATATACCGTCTGCTGTAACATTAAGAAAATTCACATTTTGTCTCGGAGTGTTTCATTATGTTCTCTCACACAAAACACCGGCCAGTTCCCTGCACAAACTTCGTTACTGGAGCGGCTTACTTTCTGTGAGGTAGAAACTGAATTTATATGTTAGTATAATTTCTATAAACGCCAGTGGCTGCCTCGCCATGGCTCAGGCGGTTAGACGCCGGTTTTCAGCGCGGAAACCCATGTTCGATCTTAGGTCATTCCAAGTGAGATTTATGGTGGAAAAATTGGCACTGGAATGGGGTTTTCTCCGAGTCCTTCTGTTTTCCCTACTTAATACTCATCTACATCCACATGTTTCTCTTCCTAGAAGGACAAACTGGCTAGGCTTGGGAACCTTCCAAAAAGCAATGCTCTTGACGGCAATCGGGGAGCTTTGGAACAGAAGTACTTTCACTTCCTTTAAACGCCAGTGTTCAAAACGTTAACTGTAGTTGTGCAGACTGTCACAGTTAATTTTACCGATTTATTCTGAATATTGGACACACACTGAGGGTGAAATGTGAGGTTATCATGGCGGTCAATGTCAAAACTACGGCCTTCTGTGATGTGACGTCGTATAGTTTAGTGCGTTGGTACTGACGTTTCTGAGAGGAGCTTCGTCTCCACCTTTAAGGGTAGAACATCTGTCCTGAAGATGGACGCAGCAAGTCCTCCGAAACGTGTTCCCATCTATAAAAGTACGCGGTGTTACATACCACATAATCTTGCTATCTTGAGCGTGTTTTGAGAATGATGTGCTGATGAGAGCAACGGAGTAGGTATAAGTGGAAAAGAAAAAATTACATAATGACGAACTTTGCCATTCACATACCTAGTTTCATATTTTAAGGTAACCAAATTATAGAAGCATGAGAACATTTAACGCTTCGAGGGAAAAAATACATGCATAAAAAACTTGGTTACGAAATTTCAAGAGAAGAAATTTCTTGGTCTGAATACGTATAGAGGGGAATATAATGTTAAAAAAGGGTCTTAGGGAAACGGACTGAAATAAGAAATGATCTGCTGTCACCTAGTACACGCGCCAATAATGGCGGGACCTTATGCAACACATGTGAGAATCCAAACCTTTAATAATATCAATGTCATAATTGAGTGTTCAAGAATGATACTATATCATGTACTCCTTTAAGACATTTTCAAGAAAGCGAAACACGCTTTGATCATAAAACAGTCATTTAAGAGACCTCTGCATTCCCTCAAACGTCACTTCAAATTATGTAACCTATTTTCTGATTGCCACTTTAAGACCTGTTTATGATACCAATATATTCCGTAACAGGTTACGTCACCAAACTACAAAATTAAATACTTCTTACGTTTTTTGTAAATTCTTCGGACTGTTTCAAAATTCTTGTACAATCCTTTGGGCTATTTAAAACACATTAAACTTTAAAAATAAGAAGGCTGAAACTATTATTAAAATTTACATAAAATACACCTCTCTGGTTATTATAGGACCGAAAAATTGACATGTTAAAATTCCTTCTTATTTTTTCACAATTAAAATATTTAGTTGTGACAATATTTAAAAGTAAGTTCGAAGGAAAACTGGTAGATTTGTAACGTATACTTAGAGGTAACAAGTTGCTCCGCTTGTCCTTCAGAGCGTATAGTTTATTTCTAAAACCTGACAACTTTGCTTGTAATTGCATTTTGGAAACAAATGAAAAATCTATACAATTTCATATTAGTCACACTGAAAGGAGGCAAAATGTCTATAGGTATAGTTTTTAATGTATAAAAGTAATTTAAACCGAAGTAGATGTCGATAAAAAATAAGCCCTAATATCTTATTTAATATACCTACATGAGACGATTGGAATAATCAAAAACCTTTGTTCCAGTAATTGCCGTGTTTCTTATTTGTTTGCTCTTCCAACTTTCCTACTTTAACAATCATGTGATTAACCCTTTAAAGACGAAGCGTAAACTGTTTCATTTAAAGACACAGTTCGTACCGCGCAGTAAACAATTTTCATCTCGTTTAAATAACAAAGCAATTTATGTTATATAAGGCAAAAGTCGGTGTTTGTTGTAATATAAATACAATACACATAAAACAGTGTGGGCAGAATGTACAATTTTTGAATGTTAAAACTGTTGATGCATCCAGTAAACATTAGGCTTTAAAAGGTTAAGTAAAGTCCCCGAATTTAATTAAATACCTAGCTGTTCGGGCGCATGGGTAGTAGAGTTAAAACTCCACACATCTCATTCACAGCAATAGCTGGAAAAATTTTAGAATGGCAGCTTCCAACACTGCCTTTGTAAATACCAAACGTTCCATGTGTGTTTATTTTATTTGTTCACGAATAGGGATCACTGGTTGATAATCGTCGTCAAGGACAGGTCCATAAAATAGCAGCAAAAAAGGCACTCAGAGTCACGTATGGTTCATTCGATATTGTAGTACCGACAATTTTCGAAGATGTTACACAGGGTGAATATTTAGAGAAATACTTATTTAAAAGTGTCTTAGAAGGGCTGTAGTATGTGTGTGTATAATAGTGGATGAATAAAGTTTTGTCTATGAAAATATTGGTTAGAGATCGGAGTTGTCAAATTTTCATGGATTTTTTGACGGGCATCCCACTAAGCAACAATGAACTTTGTTTCTCACGTGTTTCTTTTCTCTGAAATAGTATAATCTTGCACATTTAGACATAATGAAACTTTGCATTTTTGCGAAAAGTGCGGTAAGTTGGCCGGAGTGGTCGGTATAGCGACTAATTATGGGCTGGACGGTCCGGGAATTGAATTTCGTTGGGGGCGAGATTTTCCGCACCCTTCAGACTGGCCCTCGATCCCACCCAGCCTCCCGTAAAAGGGGTACCGGGTCTCTTTCCCGGGGTTAAGTGACCGAGGCGTGGTGTTGACCACCCACCCCCATCTAGCGCCGAGGTTAAAGAAAATTAGAGCTATACCTCTACTTCCCTCTTGGCCTTCATGGCCTATTCCAGGGTGAACTTTACCGTTTTAGCTTCCTGCGGTAAAGATGTCTCCATAAATAAGGAGATTTTAGGTGGTGGAATATAATACTAATTAATAAGTGAAATATTGAGCTTCATTAGGATGTATCTGAAACAATCAGAATCCTTTGATAACCTTGACACAGAATTTAAAATGGAGGACAATTAAGGGAACTTGGACAAATAAGAATGAGATTCTGAATTAAATCGCACAATGAAATTATCGCACTGAAAACGTCAGAAAACTCGGCTCTTTAAGTTTAAAAAATCAGTAAATTCACAGAGCAAAAGTCACATACTAAGTGTAAATTTACAGCTGCAAACGGCAAAATTTTATCCACTTCTCCCACTCGCAGCATTCTAAGCCATGCATATCCAATGTCGAGCACTAAAAAAAAAATACACACGTAAAAACCTGGCGAGATGAAAAACTATAGCCCTCACTGCATGAGAGTTGGTCCTCACGGACGACAGGCTGTCCGCAGCACTGGCATTTTCGCGTTCTGCCACGCACAGTCTCTCAGCGTCACAGAGGATTCGCCTGCATGAACTTACAATTCAATAACACGTGACCAACTGCATCAATGATAAGCTTGGAAGAATATATAAAGATAAATTTTTCATGTGCTTCATTAAACACGTCATGAACATGTATGGAGGATAGGATGTATAGCTCCATGCATTCTTAACCTCGCCACTACGTAGAGGTAAGTGGCCAGTTTACGCTCTGGCTGGTTTACAACCGGTGAAGCAGCCATACATAGTGATTTGATAAGGGTCTGGGGGAGAGCAGGGAACAGTGACTACTTCGATGTTGAGAAGGAAAGAATTTTCTTCCGCAACCTTGAATCGAAAGGCAATCTATGGATGGTTTATCCCCCAGGTCATGCGCTATACCGACTGAGCTGCCTCTGCCGATTAGTCTTGTGCAGTTATACGACAGCAACGTTTTTGGATTCTTTTGATCTAAACACTCTAACGGCAGAAAAGAGCTTAGTATAGTAGCTGGGTTATGAGGCTGATGACTGCGGCTCGGTTTGCGAAAGAAGCTTATATTTATGTTTCACCACTGCATTCACACAGACTCCGAGTTCACCGAGCCTCCTATCCAGGGGTACCAAGGATTTGTACCTGGGATAATGCGGCCTGAGTCTGAAGCTTTCTCTTCACCTCCAACTAGTGCAGTATGAGAATGCATACAGGTAGACGTACTCTCCTCCTGAAGTTTTCACGTCATATTGCTTGATTAAGCACAGTGATTACTTTATCTGTAGACCGTTATTTAAGCACAAGGGCAAATTTATCTTTACCATATCTTTAATTTAGCCGCACGGTCTAAGGCGTGGGTCTGCGGTTTCGAATCCAGCCGGGGGCATAGATGTCTGTCTCTTGTGAGTGTTGTGTGATGTCAGGTAGCGGTCTCTGCGACGGGCTGATCACTCGTCCAGAGGAGTCCTACCGAGTGTGGTGTGTCTGAGTGTGATCGTGAAGCCTTGACAAGGAGGAGGCCCTGGTCCACTAGAGGCTGTTGCGCCATTGGAAAAAAACTGCTTAATGAAGCACAGTGACAAAGTTATCTACACCAGTGTTTAATTGAACATAAGAAAGAAAAACTTTCACCGCCGCCACACGCTCGAGCGCAGGGCTCCCTTTCCGATAGCACTTGGTGAAACAAAATTTTCGACACAAATTACATTTCACAAGGACGTGAAATGAAGTGCCGTGGCCTGCTTTATGTATAATTAAAAACTAACTGAGGATAGCTTGTTTTCGAGCCGAGATTTGAAGTACAGGTCTCCTAAATACGAAATGTTAATCCCTAGATTATAACGCACTTCCATTCACTGAAGGCAAGGAATTGCTTGTCTTCGTTCAAGATACAGAGTCAGTGGTATAAATGCATGGATAAATATGCAAGCAACGACTTCTCTTGAGCATGACAGGCTGAACTTGTAACGCAGTTCTTCCTGTCGAATTAGTCGTCAGAGCAATCAGCAAAACTAACGGCGTCAATGATGGTTGACAAATAAACCACTTCAGAAAAAAGCAACCAGGAAATGACAAGTGTTTTTCAACATTTTCCAAGTGGCGGAACACTAAACATATAGTTCATTACTTCACGGCATATCAAATCACGTGTTACTGAAGAATTACATTTGTGTGTCTGCATCTCTAAGAACAGGCTACTGCCTACGTGTTTTTGTGGACTGTCTCAACTCTTTTGGGGGTTTAATGTTCAATATTTTGGAAACTAGATTCGTTTACGTCTTTAGCCATAAATGTTCCGAATCAGTTGGGTTTCTTATAAAGGTCTAGTCACACTCGATCTTCCTAAGGGGCCTAATTGACTAGTTCTTTCTAGGGGCTCAGTTGAGAGAAACCTTTGTGCCTGATGACGGAAACAGGACCAGTTTCCGAAACGAGGCTTTTGAAGAAACCCCAAGACGATGGACAATGTATAAAGTAATAGTCATTTTTATTGTAACGCAGGGTCTTCAGAAACATTTACACTTGGCTTATGTTCCACATGTCGTGACGTCTTTACGATTACTTGTGTAATATACATGCAGAGTGTTAGCGTAAAGTCCCCGTTCACCTGCCGGAAGTAGGACGTAAGCTAAAGTGGAAGTCACGGTAACAATAAGCGTTGAATTTACCCCCAGTAGCACGTGACAAAAGTCACGTATGCCATTTATAATGTTCTATGCATGGGGCTTCCCCACTTCCAGCTCAGTAAGACACCTATAGTATTCTATGTATGGGGCTTCCCCACCTCCAGCTCAGTCAACCACCTATAAAGTTCTATGTAGGGGCTTCCCCACTTCCAGCTCAGTCAACCACCTATAAAGTTCTATGTACGGGGCTTCTCCACTTCCAGCTCAGTCAACCACCTATAAAGTTCTATGTACGGGGCTTCCCCACTTCCAGCTCAGTCAACCACCTATAAAGTTCTATGTACGGGGCTTCCCCACTTCCAGCTCAGTCAACCACCTATAAAGTTCTATGTACGGGGCTTCCCCACTTCCAGCTCAGTCAACCACCTATAATGTTCTATGTACGGGGCTTCCCCACTTCCAGCTCAGTCAACCACCTATAATGTTCTATGTACGGGGCTTCCCCACTTCCAGCTCAGTCAACCACCTATAATGTTCTATGTACGGGGCTTCCCCACTTCCAGCTCAGTCAACCACCTATAATGTTCTATGTACGGGGCTTCCCCACTTCCAGCTCAGTCAACCACCTATAAAGTTCTATGTACGGGGCTTCCCCACTTCCAGCTCAGTCAACCACCCATAATGTTCTACGTATGGGGCTTCACTACTTCCAGTACAGTGCAGCACCATGCTTCCAGAGGAGCACAGGGACTTTCCGCTCAACCTCTATTGGGAAAATTGCCCGTTCTTCCCTCAAAATGGGGTTGCTTTCCTTGCCAGCATTAAAATAATGGGCAATTAAACGAACAGTACCCTAACGTACTAAGTAACTTTAAAAGGTAAATGAAGGCCAAGAGGGGGAGTAGAGGTATATGTCTACTCCTTTAAGCTCGGAGCTAGATGGGGGTGGGTGGTCAACCCACGCCCCGGCCGCTTTACCCCCGGGACACAGATTCGTTACCTATTGTACACAAGGCTGGGTGGGCATCGAGGACCGTCTAGACGGGTCCGGAAAATCTCACCCCGACTGAGTTTCGAACCCCAAACCGTCAAGCCCCTTTTGACTCGCTATACTGACTACTCTATCCTGGCAGTCCCTAAGTGAAGTTAGCACCAGCTTTTACAAAACACTGTAACAATGTCATACGGAGCCGGCATTTTAATTCCTAAGGCAGGGCTTTACAAGAATTAATTTGTCAGTGCACTAATGCACGTGTCTTTCTGCCAGACCGGACGAAGAAAAGTAGATTCTCTAGTCATTAAAACAAAAGTTATATTACTAGTAAACGTAATTTTCTTGCAAACCAATAAGCTCCAGGCCGCAACATCTGAATAACAGTAACAGCACACCTTCTGTTTTTGTATTTCTAAGGATCCTTACTCGAATCTTGGACGAGACAATAGCTATACTAAGTTTTAGTGAATTTTCTTAGTATCTGCAGGCAAATACTGGAAGAGTGTTTCAATTACGTCAAGACCGCATGCTTCCGAGTCGTTTCTAATTCATCATTCATAAATTATCCCAATATTCCACGCTTTATAACTGAGATACTGACAGTCTCATAAAATAAACCACAAAAAGAGAAGAGAAACAAAGATGCCTGAGAAAGTAGAATTTTTGTAGCAAAACAATTATCTTAACCTCCGTGAGTTTCCTCGGCCTTTCCAGGTCAATAGTGTAACAACAGATTACAATCTCTTTCGTCACAGACTCATTACTTTTTAATTCATTCCCAGCCACATCATCCATCTCCACTGGCATTGACCTAGAGACAAAATATGAACTTGTTTAATCAAATCAATACGAAAGTGTCCTGTAGCACTCCGACATTCAGAAAACACTTTCACTAGAGGCGTTTTGTTACTATCAATGCCCGTTCTGCCCTGCTGTCTAGCCGCATTAACACAAGTAGCCTACATGCCTACCTTTTAAGGACATTTTAATACAAAAACCGCAAATTATTCTTTCTGCGTGTATAATAACACCTTTCTTTCTTTATTATTTATTTTAATGATTTTTCCAGTTTTCACCAAGAGTCTTTAATAGAACGAGATACAAGTGTTCGCTTCTTGTAATATATTTAACTTAATGCTTGAAACGTACGCCCCTAATCATAGGAGAAGAACAATGATTAAGGATTTGTATTGCAGTCATATGGCTTTGACACCGGGCAGTTTAGTAGACGCATACCGACGGTTCGGAAGAATGTGTTGCCTCGATCTTCAGGACTGAAGGAACTAGGTCTAAATTGAGGCTGAAGTGATTGGGGTGAGGATCTGCTTCGATTATAAATGTAAGTTGCAAGGAATGACACCAATCGAAAAATGGAAAGGGAGAGGAGATGCAACGCGTCTTGGGGCAGACGTTCTTCCGAAGAGCAGACGTCAAATTACAGCACTACTCGGTGTCAAGTCCGAAAGAATAGAATCAGGTGAGGCCTTCGCTCTTCTGAGTTGTTGTGCAGCGCATGTTGGTAGTTCTTTACTGCCGTTTCGGGACAACCTATCGGTCCCATATTCAAGGGTCAAGCAGTCCAACAAGAATTTCTTGACCCTTGACTGTGGGAGCAATAGGATGTCCCGAAACGAAGGTCACAACTACAAATAAGGCTACGTAACAACCCAGAAAACAAAGGCCTTCATCTACACCGCAGCGGAAAACTGAAATCTCTACTAGAAACTGAATGATTCACGACTAACACTTTGATAACTTACATAGAAATTTAGGGTGTCTGAAAGCAGGGTGCTGAGAATTAAGAGGAAATGGAAACAGGAACTGAGAGGACTTTGGAAAAAAACTGCTTATCCCTCTGAATAATAATAATAATGTGATATTATTCAAAAGGATTCACCGACCCAGTGACTGAGACTAGCTCTGTTTAAGGGGTCCACCAATCTAGGTTTGAACGTGATGACGGAAGCAGAAACAAAACACACTATTTTAATTATATAGCCTAATAGTCAATGGTCCCAGTGGCCGTGCGGTCTAAGGCGTGGGTCTTCGGCCGCTCGCTTACCAGGATCGTGGGTTCGATTCCCACCGGGGGCATGGATGTCTGTCTCTTGTGAGTGTTGTGTGTTGTCAGGTAGAGGTCTCTGCGACGAGCTGGTCCCTCGTCCAGAGGAGTCCTACCGACTGTGGTGTTCTCAAATGTGTGTGATCATGAAACCTCGACGAAACGAGGAGGCCCAGGCCCATATAGGACTGTCGAGCCATAGGAAAAAAAAATAGTCAATGGACCAATACCAAAGAATAAAGGGTCTCTTTGATTATCTTGGACCAGCATCAAAGCTCTATAGGACTAAATGTGATAATACTATTCTGTTCAACTATCCGCGATATACAAGCAAGCATTGCTTTGTTTGAATCTTTCTAGGCCTCGCCCCTTGTACTTGTGACAAAAGTGATATCAATATGATAAACGGTATAAAGCATTAGTGGAATGACATTGACTGGGGAAACCGGATAACTCGGAGACACCCTGTACCAATGCCACTTTACTTTTACCAATCGGTACATGCTTTATAGGAAAATAATCACTGTTTATTGTACAAATAATATGTAACAGAGAATCTAAATACACAATGTGGGAAAATGAAAAGAGTTTAATGTTAAATCAGGAGATAGAAATGGAGCCAAATCGGCATTGAGCGTCACAGTATATCCTGTCCATCAAATGCTACTATGGTGAGCAAATGAACCGGAGTGAGTTGGGTGAAACACACAGCATGCATGGGAATATGAGAAATGTGTACTGAACTTTAGCCGGAAGACCTAATGGAAAGGGGTGCTAGGTAAATCTATTTTTAGGGCGGAGCCTAATACAAACCTACATCTTTAAAGAAGGAGGCTTGTGAACGGGATTCATTTATCTTAAGACAGAGTCAAAGATCAGATTTTGTGAATGGGGTGAGGAACCTTCCTTTCACATAAACTATACATAAATTTTTGAACAGCTGAAAAACAGCCAGGCAGCTTCTGAAACAGAAGTTTGCTGCACGAAATTACGCAGCGCGTTAGATTGTAACTAACTTCCTTCAGACAGCCTGCAAGACAGTGAAGGTATGCGACTACACACCATACAAGTACATGATTACATATAAAGGCTTTGTTCTTTTTCAGCTTGTGACACCTCAAGCTTGAATCCTGCCGACCTTGCTACTCATTTCCCAAGGAAATCTCACATAAGCCAGCGGTTTATACGTGTTATTACAGTCGATATGCATTGATGGTCACTGCAGAACGCTGTCGCCTCAGTAAACTGTTAACAAGAGAAATGGTGTTAACCCGCCAAGACTTGCTTCAGCATCCAAAAAACTCTGCACTCTTTATACAGAATACATTTACGTGTCCTATGTGATTGTCAGAGTAAATAGCGACTGAATACTGCTGTGTTCTGGAATATGACGACGTGCAAATTTGTTAGATAGTTACCAACATTTCGGAGAAACTATTTTGTTGCATCTTTAGTGTGGAAGACGTAATTTAAAGATGGTGATAACGGTTTCCGCCGACGCGTTGTTACCTATGTACCAAATTACATGATGTCAATATCCACAGTCGCTATCGTGAAAAACCTCAAATCACATTTAATCTGTGACGTCATTAGGACGTCATTGACGCCTGTCGTGTCAATAAGCTAAATGGCAACTTTTTATAAAATTGTCGTGAATCGACGTCGTTCTCAAATAAGACACTTCCACATCCTTATATTAAAAAAAAAGCTCAAGTGCTGCAAGCTTGTGACACTTCCTTCGTCCAGTTTTTTTTTTTCTTTTTTCTTTTTTCCCCTCAAAATTTTTGTGCCTCACTCCTTGGCTATTATTTCTCCATATTTTACGCTGCATTCACCGTGTATTTTTCTTTAATTAAACAATTTTTACCAACAAATGCACACAGACACTTACAATGTCAATAGTTTATTTTATTAATATTTATCCCCAATACGTATTTCGGCGTGCTTACATCGCCATCTTCAGGGGGTCGTTGAAGTTTTTTTTAACATAGACCAATATCTATAAAATATATCGTAACAGCCATAGTTATGTATAATAATGTTACAATGTTAATCAATGTCACTATATAAAAATTGTACAATAGTAAATATTAATAAAATTAATGAAACAAAATAAAATTATTGGGTTACATAGTATAATGTAACTGATAAATTATTGGCAGAGAGGCCTTGCGTTTTGGCTTGTGTGTTGCTGTACATTGGTTATCTGTGTGTGCTGCTGTGCGGTGAAATGTCCTTGTCGCACGGTATCTGAGTACCACTCGCCGAAATACGTATTGGGGATAACTATTAATAAAAGAAACTATTGACATTGTAAGTGTCTGTATGCATATGTTGGTATAAATTGTTTAATTCTCCATATTTTTCTGCACAAAACAAAACTTTTATACAGGACATACACAAAAGAATGGTGCGGTTTTAATAGTGAACACTATTAAAACCGCACCATTCTTTTGTGCATGCCCTGTATAAACAAAATTGTCAGCAAACTTCAAACATATTATTGCCAAGCTGAGTTGCCGCGAGTTCACTCAAATTCGCCCAAATAATGGGGCGGCTTTCGGTTAGTGTAAAAAACTTTTTGCGATGGCCACTTTAGTCTCTATGCTTAGCGTACATTTGCTATAGAGTAGCTACGCTTTTTTTGAAGCGCAAGTGTTATTCTAAACAGCAATAAACTTCTCGTCTTTGTAATGGAGACGCTGTGTATTTTCTGTAAACGATAAATTAATATTTTAAATATTATTTATTTAAATAATTTTTGGCTTTATTTAGTTCAACCAGTTTTTTCGACAACCCTTATTGTATTGATAAGGAATTAGTTACATCAGTGTTTTCCAACCTTTCTTCCATGGACGAACCCATAACATAATTTTTCATATTTCGAGGAAACACCATCCATGAAAACGTTTAGAGGACAGAAAACAAAGAGATATTTGGTAGCGCACGCACATTATTTCGGTGTTGCGAAATACCGGACAATATTTCCCGGGATTTACAATTAATACCTCAACCAACTTATGCACATAATAAAATACATTCATGAACAAGTATAAAACTCCTACATGTTTCGGCACCAGTGTGCCATCGTCAAATCCCTGATGATGGCACACCGGTGCCGAAACATATAGCAGTTTTATACTTGTTCATGAATTGTATTTTATTAAGTGCATAAGTTGGTTGATGTATTAATTGCAAGAGTATGCACAGTATGAATAACGTAAAATTGCCGGAATATTTAGAGAGCTATTTGGAATTTTTTACGGTGCTTTAAAAATTCTTATTTATTTACACCACGATTTCTCGCGTGACCGCTAATGATGTTCTGCTGAACCTTGTTGTTCCGCGGAATCCTGGTCGGAAAAAAACGGAATTACATATATATCACTGACCACAACTTAACATTTAACTGTTACTGATAATTATTGGCTTTTTGTCAGATATTCTTACTCTGATTCTATATAAAAAAAAGAAGGGTCGGTTATTTGATGAGGCTGAATGAACATAGAAGTTAAAGTTGCGTCGAATTAAATACGGTATGAAGCTTATTAATGAGTACAATAAAGCCTGTTGAAATTTAAAAGAGAATCAATAATTAATAACCAACTAATATACAATATAATATAATATAAAATTCAAAAGAGAAATTGTTAGACTTTTCATCAAAAATAGGCGAGGGCAATAACTAAAAAAATACTAAAAGGCTGCTACGTTTGCATTACGACACAAGTTGATAAGGTAAATATATATACTAACTGGTGCTGCTATCTACAGGAAGTTTCTGGACCAAAAGGGGCACTACAATACCGACTCTAGCTTAAATTCCACCGCTGACACATTCTGCTTCTAGTCGAAACTAGTTGCTAACTTATGTCATAACATACACAGTGATGTGTATAAGAATTACTGATTCTTTACAAAACGTCCTTAGTCTGTTGTGGGCCGGGATAGCGGAGTCGGTATAGCGACTCGCTGCGGGCTGGACGGTCCGGGGATTGAATCCCGGTGGGGCGAGATTTTCCGCACCCGAACAGACCGGTCCTGCGACCCACCCAGCCTCCTACAACATGGGTAACGGGTCATCCCGGGGGTAAAGCGGCCGGGGCGTGGAGTTGACCACCCACCCTCATCTAGTGCCAGGGTTAAAGAAAGAGTAGACCTATACCTCTATTCCCCCTCTGGGCATTCATGGCCTGTTCTAGGGAGAACTTTACCTTACCTTAGTCTGTTAGTCTGCTTTTGACAAAATGAATGTGAGATCGTCTGACGCAGCGATATCAATAAAGGAGTTGGTAGAGATTTAGCGCATTTAACGGCGAATGGGAAAAGATATCAGAGGAAAGCAACAGTACCCTACAATAGGAAATAACCAGACACATAAGAACTGAAAAAAATCCACGAAGAACTACAGGCAAGAACCGGCGTCAAACACATATACATGTTCAAGTTTCTTTTTCCAGTGGTGCAACAGCCCCTAGTGGGTCAGGGCCTCCTCCTTATCGAGGCATCACGATCACACTCAGTTAGACGCACCACACTCGGTAGGACTCCTCTGGACGGGTGATCAGCTTGACACAGAGACCTCTAACTGAAAAACACACAACACCCACAAGAGACAGATATCCATGCCTCAGCAGGATTTGAACCCACAATCCCATCAAGCGAACGGCCGTAGACCCATGCCTTAGACCGCGCGGCCAAATATGTTTAAGTACTGGGTACATATGTCGGTGGTAATTACCTGTAAGGATTATACTATACATAGCGTCAGATTAGAGGTGCGCACAGCGGTGAGCATCAGAGTACGGTCTTGTGCAGTATTAAAACCTTAAAGCACTTTAAGGTAGAGATATCTTTTTTTTTCCGAAATGTTGGTACCGATTTAGCAAGCAATATGTCGTCAAATCGCTAAAGAGGCTTCAGAGAAAATGTTCCGAAACAAAACTTGTTGAGGAAACTAAACTACACATTTTATTTTCAGTATTATTTTTTTTATTGAAGGGCCCCGCAGTAGATGCTACGGACGCACCGCAGCCTTTAAGTTTTATTGTGCAACCCTATGATGATGTTGATGAGGTTTTTTCTGCCTTTCCATTTTAATGGAGCACCGGTGGAATGAAATTGACGGGTGAAAACCGAAGTACTCGGAGAAAAAACCTGTCCCAATGCCACTTTGTCCACCACAAGTCCCACAGGGACCGAACCCGGGCCACCGCGGTGAGAGACCTGAGACTAACCGCCTGAGCCATGGCACGGACCTTTCCAGTATTTAGTTTCTCTGCCAGACTTATGGTTTCTAAATCACTACACAAGAGGAAGCAAACATCCAGCAATAATTACACCAAACTCGCACTTGCGAACTTAGTTTTTGTATGAGCAACGACGGTCTTGAGAAGATAAGCTACAATTAAATATATTTCTCATTTCCAGTAATAACAATTATTGAAATGTCTCACTTGAAGACGTTCCCATTCCAAAAATGTCACTTTAGCGAATAAAAGACAGGCGTTTTTGAAAAAAAGTGATTAGAGAAAAGCAAGGTGATATACTGTAATCAGGAGTAAAAGACTTTAACGTGCAGTTAATTTCATACAGAAAGCAAAAGTTTTGTTTACCACTGTAATTAAACGAAGTTTCATCTTACTCATTCTGCAGATATGCAAGCACATAAATACATATTCAACTGAAATACAAGAATTCGCTTTATTACCTACGCCATGAAGTTATGTACATAAAACTGAACACGCAGACTACAGTATTTAACTTGTTAAAACTTAAAAACTTCTTTCTGTCGTAAAATTTAAGTAAAAGGTAGCGAACATACCAGAAATATTGTGTTATGCGTATTCACGACTTATTTTCTCTTTACATTTAACTATTTTGAGTTTGAAATTATTGTACTTCAAATATAAAAATTCAGTTCACACTCACAAGAAACGTACCGTTTCTCAATTCCAGAGTCAAATCAGTGAGGGAAGTAATCAGTGTTTAATCTCAGATCAGATAAAGAGATTAGATACATAGACGTAAATAGATAAGTGGGTGAAACATATCATTCATTAATGTTAAGGAGGTGGTATATATAATTACCTCTGAACTTTAAAGGCTTAACATTACAAGACTTTGTATGTCTAAACAGTTTACCTTTAATATTAATACTTAAATCGTAATACTAAAATAAACAAAGATTACTTCTCCAAACAGTTTACCAGACTGGTGTTTGTAATCGTGGCGCCCTGTCTTCTGTGAGGTATAAAATGCATTTTTTTAAATATGACTCAGATAAATAAAATTCAGGCTCCGACCTCTCAACATGGAGGCCCGGTTTCGATCCCAGGATAATTTATGTGAGATTTGTGGTGGAGAAAGTGGTGAGACAGATTTTTCTCCTAGTACGTCGGTTTTCCCCTGTCAGTATCATTCCACCGACGCTCCTAACTCATATTCATTTAATGTTGCTCTTACCAGAAAGACAAACCGAGGAAGTCTGGGAACCTTCCAGAAAGCATTCTCTTTCGGAAATCCGAAGCATTGGTTATAAAACAGTACCATCTTCTTTTCAGGCTTCAAAGTATTGAATTAGGTCCGTGGGCGAGAAATAAATAGACTGCAGTAACCAGTGCAGACGAGGATTAAGTTTTGGTATCTCCGACCTTTGATATAGCCTACGTCACCGCACCTAGGAGCGCATCTAAGGCTTATATATGAGACCTAGTGTATATTTCACATGACAGCACAAGCGTCCATTCTTGTCAATTCCTTTAACCACGAGTAAACTTACAGGTGTAAGATATGTTCAATAAATACCAACTAATGCACATAAACTTTTTCACAATAGTTTATTCTTAAAATTCCCCTATACGTATTTCGGTGGTTTAAACCACCATCTTCAGGGGTCGTAGAGATTATTGTGCATAGACTTACAGTTATTACATATGTGGTTATATTTGTATATGTAGAATATGAGTGTCTGATATTGTCCACTTCGTAGAGTATTGTAAAATTACTATAAAATGGAGTAAAAAGTTGCTAAAATGATTACATAATTTGTAGTCAGCAAGAAAATTAGTGGCAGTTTGGCCTTGCAGTTCTTTGTAAGTGCATTTGAATTTGCAATAAGGAGGTCATCTGTGTTTACTGGATGAGCTGCGTGACGTTCGTGTCGTGTGGTTGCAGAGAGATTCTACATATATGAATATAACCACATACGTAATAACTGTAAGGTCTATGCATGTTAATCTCTACGACCCCCTGAAGATGGTGGTTTAAACCACCGAAATACGTATAGGGGAATTTTAAGAATAAACTATTGTGAAAAAGTTTATGTGCATTAGTTGGTGTTTATTGAACATATCTTAATTGAAAAAGCACGGTAAATACAATGTTAAATTACAGGTGTAAATTCTTAAAAGTTAGCATCATAACTTCTTTTCAGAATTTCTTGCTGGTTAAACGGATGCGCTGTTAGTCATCTTCATTGCAATGTGCAGACAGAAAGCAGAGCTCTCGCACTGTAACACATAAGTGAGAAAAAGTACAGTTCAGATAGTTTTTGTTGTCCTACACAATCACCGACAGCATAATGAATGGAAAGAGATCAATGTTTTCGAGGTGAATCTTTTTTTAAAAGATGTTCGTCACACGTAGTGAGCTCACGTCTGCGCGTCAGCCACCCATCCATAGCTGGTGGCCACTAACCATGGAAGCTAAGAGTATAGTCTCAGGCTTTGTTTCCATCTGCGCTGATGTTTACCAAGGGTACTCTTCCTGTAAGGTTTTAAGCCATTTTACGCACTTTTCTTATTTGATCATATGTGCTGCACGTAGGCCTAGAGCCCACAGAATGTCCTTCATTAATTGCTTTGCACCTAATTTCACATCCTTCACGTCCCCTGTCTCCACTTCTGCCCACCTTGTTCATCATGTCTGCTATTCACAGCCTGTAAATTCCTTCATTCCACTGTCTCCTGGGTTGTCCGCTCCTCCTACTTCCTGGCAGGTCCAATTAAATTATCCTTTTCGTCATTATTCTCATCTACTCGCAGTAATGTCCAAGTACTTCAATCCTTTCTTTTCATCTTCCAATTATTGTTTCTTCTGCTCCCATTTTTCTTCTTATTGTGTCGTTCCATATTCTACCTATTCTTGATAATTTTACATTCCTTCTAGTATAATCCGTTTCCATAATGAATACATTATCTCCTCTCACTCCATACCCACAGTACGTAGGCCTAAATGTCCCTACCAACGCTCTTTCTATTGCACTTCCTGGAGATATATGGATTCTACCATAATATAATTAACTTCATAACTAACTCCATGGAGCAGAGTCCTTCTTGAGAAGCTAGCAGGTCGTCAGCTGGTCACGAAATTCCCCGCGTTTTGTGGAACCCGAAGGTTCATTACCGCTTTCACAAGAGCCCGCCACCTTTCCCTAAATAATATGTTATTGGACGGTCCGGGGATCGAATCCCGGTGGGGGCGAGATTTTCCGAACCCGTTCAGACCGGCCCTGGGGCCCACCCAGCCTCCTGTACAATGGGTACCGGGTTTCTTTTCCGGGGGTAAAGCGACCGGGGTGTGGAGTTGACCTCCACCCACATCTAGTGACAGGGTCAAAGAAAGAGTAGAGCTCTGGGCTTTCATGGCTTGTTCTAGGGGGAACTTTACATTTATAATATAATATAATAATATAACATAATTTTATTTTCTTGCCTTCATTAATTCCATACCCTACTTTTCCTTCTTCAAACACTCCATACCGGTTTCATGATAATCGTCGTCATTGAGGAAGCAGTTCAAAGTAAAAAGTATTTAAATGTTCGATTTTTCTATTTTGAACGAGTCTTATTCTGCTGCTTAGCTTATGTAGCATTGGCTGACGGGATAATATTATACGTAATGAATTGGGAAGATCTGGAAGGAAGCTGTCTTGACGTATCCCGAGTTACTGTTCGAGTAGTTGTGTGTGAGGCTCTGTTAACTCTCGGTTTGTCTGGACTGACTGCCAAGTTTTACCGGAACCTGCACAGTACGAAGTAGGCTAGCTACCCACTCAACAGCCACGAACAATCGTCAACAAAATATACAGCTGACAAAACACCTGGATAACCTGTGTGTATATATAGATGGTCGTTGCTCTTTTAAGACGGCCGGCGCTGAGCGCTGATACGTGAGACCATCATATGTCATGTGTCTTAAATTATTTTATCATCTAAGGTTTTACGACTAGTATTTTGAATGCAGTCATTATCTCTCTAACGCGTTCCTCATGTCCCGCCCATTTCGTCCTTTATTTGATTACCATATTAATGAAGAGTCGGTCATTCTGCGATGTTAGGCCGTGTCGACTGGCAAATAGTTACCGACGTTTTCGAAGGATTGTAGTGTCTCCATCTTCAGGATGATGCAGACCGCTTGAACCTGAAGATGACGGCACTGCACTCCTTCAGGATCTCTGTAACTATTTAGCAGAAGATAGAGCATAAAACTGCACAAGACTTGGATCTTGAGCAACACATAAAATTATGCACTCATTTAGAATATAAGCTACAAAAAATGTCGCCCCTTCCCTTACCTACTAGTTAATAATGCTGCGCATTATTATTATTATTATTATTATTATATTTTATTATTATTACCGCCGTCATTTGAACGAAAAATCAAAAGAAACTGGTTTAAGCAGAGGAATTTCTGTACTCTTGCTGTAGTGAAACCAATGTTACAGAATGCAAGCAAAACCAAGAGACGACGAAAATAAAGATGGGCTTCCAATAATTGGTTAAATAAACGAGTAATTTTCTCTCCTCCGCTTGTAGCTTTAATTCGCTTTCCTAGTCTTGCAGTGGGAAGTGTTATATTTCTAGATAACCCACTTATCACGCGGTCTTTATATCTAAATACAAAAATTACTGTTGTTTTGTTAGCCATTATTTGGAAACAGAAATAATTTTAATTTAAAACACGAAAATTGTAAACTTCACGTTGTATTGACCGTGCATCTTATTACAGTTGAAATTTATTTCACTTTACCAACTTAAGCACAATATCTTACAACAGTATCAATTTACCCCTATACGTATTTCGGCTTGTTAACAGCCATCCTCAGGCGGTCACAGTGTTAAAGCCACACAGCCGACTGACGGAGCTGACAAGGCGAAACACGTACAACATAATACAGAAAACCACTACATCCCAGCGATAACGAAGTAATACAAGACCAATCTGCCACTAATTTCAAAAACCTCAAACAATGTGTAACAATTTTAACGACATTTTAATCTCTTAATACACATACGGTTAATGAGATCAAAGTGGAGCTTGTAAACAATAGATTGATATTTTAAAGTTTTACTCATATGGATGTAACAACTTATACAATAGATGTATAGTCTGTGCTTTAATAATGTGACCCCCTGAGGATGGCTATTAACAAGCCAAAATACGTATAGGGGTAAATTGATACTATTGTGAGAAATTGTGCATAAGTTGGAAAAATAAAATAAATTTCAACGAAAATTGTAGTTACATTATAAGAAAGAAGAACTTTTTAGGGAAGTGTCTAGAGCAGCTCGGTACAGCTCTAAATGGTGATGATGGCAAAGTAGTTCTGTGACATCAGCTGACCGAAGGAATCATAACAACCAGTCACAACAGCATGTTATAAACAATATTAGAAAAAAAAAACTTAATGTTGTTCTACGGATTCACTGCCTATTATCAAGCTTCATGTACGTACCGAGAGCATGTACCTCAGTAACAAACACCATCTTAAGTAGCTTAACTACTCAAAAAGTTATATTTCAATATTACCTTCCAATCTGCGCATATGTCTTCCGAAGCGTCTCTTTTCTTCACGGTTTCCGAAACCAATTTTGTATGTCTTGTCTGTATCACCGTCCTTGGTTTCATCACTCCGGCTCGCTCACACACACACACACACACACACACACACACATACATATATAAGCACTATAACGTAAAACGGTTTTCTGGTACATTCTTCTTAACTGGTATTCATATTCATCCTGCCATTATCTACTACATAAAGGAACAGAACTGACGAAGCGCGCGTAAATCAGCGAAAGTCCGTGTATAAAAGGAAGTTATATCCTACACGTAGACCGAAGCATTCTGACGCCAGAGGACATACCTGCACAGACCCCCACACATAACAAGCTATGAGGAACAAAGACCTGCTATACAGCACGCGTGTACGGAAATACATAAGAGGTAGCATAATGACAAGTCAACCCCCTCGACAGGGGTGTATTGGCGGTCTGAGGGGGTTGGAATGTGTGTATCCGTAACGAAACACACCAGTCTCTACTTGTGTGTGCAGCTTTGAGACGCTCAGTCCATTCGTGTGTGTTGAACAAACTACAACTTCGTACGTATACAAAATGGGGCATCATTTCTTATGCTGCCTTATTTAAACATTATCATTTATTATAATTAAGTGAATAATTATAGTTTTTTACCATTAACACTACTAGGTTGATAAACTTTGTTTATTCTGTAGTATTCCGAGCAGAAAAGTGTTTCAGAAAATAAATGCTTCCTGGCTTCAGGTACAAAGATCTAGAGGCAAGTCAGTTAGTTGCCTGCTCGAAGTATCAGATTATGACAAATTTCATACATCCAGTGATCATCAACATCATACATCATTATTTCACAAACATGTACATATTAATTATAAATACAATTACGGGCACCTACTTTGCTTTTAATATTTTACATACGTTTATATATTTTAAATGTATTTTTACTCAGTTTTGTGTGTGTATGTATGTACGTGTCTTAACTACTACATAATCTTTTCGTAATATCCCGTGCCTAGACTACGGAGTGAAGACTGATGTAAATGCGAGACTTTAAAAACGGAAACTGCTCCTAGAGGCAACTGAAAGGAAAAAATAAGAATTTAACAGAAGGAACCTCTTCCAGTAGTCTACATACGCCTACTTTTTCTGTATACGTAATTTTGTTCAGTACTGTGATTTCTGAAATTTGTGTTAGAAAGTATATGTACGCTGAAATCGTGAAGAACTAATTATAGTGGCTCAATCAAAATTCTATGTGCATGACTGTGTTCGGGGGGGGGGGGGTAAATGAAGAGCAGGTAACACTGTATCTTCTACCGTGTAAATTTGATCTAACTTCTTTAGATCCAGAAGCGAACACTTACGTTAAAACAGAAGGCTTTAAATAAAAAATACGTTCAGAACCCTTGATACTCCTTTATAAAAAAAGTTCTTATTTTGAGGTCCTCACGAGAATGAAAATTAGAATTACTGTCTTCCGGGACGTGAGGTGTATTTTTGTAGGTCGATATCGTTTCGGAGAAAGCCGTTGCCTCCATCTATAGGGTCAGAAGTCATTTCTTCTACCATAAAGACGGGGGCGTATTTCTTCGAAACGGTGTTACCTATCTACCAAACTACACGGCGTCTCATCCAGAGGATCGTAATCTAAGGAACGTACTTTATTTGAGCATTTAGGGGGGGGGATTTAGAGTAAAATATTCTAGGTCACCACGCCTTGTTTTCTGGTACCTACTTTTCGGATGAACTCACTGTATAACCTTGATTTCAGGCTTCCGCCGCGATGTTGATGAAATCTGTGGTCTTCTGGGTAATTACACGGCGTCGTGTGGTAAATAATTACCACACGACGCCGTGTAATTACCCAGAAGACCACAGATTTCAACTCACTGTATATTTCTGCAGGGTGTAGATGTACACAGCTTTTGCCCGACTCTCATAAACTCTATCTGCCATGTTCCGAAGAACCTAATAATTTGCAACAGATATAGTACATCGACTAGCAGTCATGCCTGTAAGGGCCACTACAAAGTGCTGAATCAGACTCTACCTGGCCTCCCTCTACGGTTAAACATTCTAAACCTAGCCGTATACGTTTTCTCTGCCGAGCCAACAGCGGCTACCTCGCATGTCAACAAATAACACGTTCTGCTTCCCTCTTGGCCAAACAAGACCATTTTCAACAGACCAATGCAACATTTAAGAATCTTACGTATTTCTGAATATTATGATTTGAGTGATAGCCGTGGCTTAGCTCAGGCGATCAGGCCCTTTCTTCTCATGGCGAAACCTCGATATCAAGCCCGTGCGTCTTCCTGGGGATAGCGCGATGGAAGAAGTCGCACTGGACCTGAGTTTTCTCCGAGTGTCTTCGGTTTGCCCCATTCAACCGTTGTTTCGTTATCGTCTTTAGCCGCGCGATAAGCCGCACCAGGCAGTACGTTATCACATATTCCGTCTTTAAGCTGGAAATTTTATAATTTTAATGCTAACGTCAAAATGTAATTTAAGGGCGTTGCTTAATAGTCTTGGTAAATTAATTCCTTTGATGTTTCTGAAATACGTATGAAATCGTAGTGACAAAGTAAAGGATTTTAGACTACATAGGAGACCTAGGCATAGATGGGACTGCATAAAAAGATCCATGCTAATAAATGGGTGGCATCATCATCCCCCCCAAAAAGAAAAGAACTTAGGATAATAAATTGTCTAAATTCTACCAACCGATTTCATGACAGCCAGAATGCTTTTCAAAAAAATTCGGGTGAAGTATTTGTAGTTTGTGTAAGAAGAACGTGATATTTGCGCGGGTCTAAATCCATGGTAGAAACTAACACTTTAACACTCTGAAGCACAAATTTTATGTAACATAAATTAAAAATTAAGTTCCTATCTTGCATGAAATTTTAACCACTTTCTCCATTAAGGCTACATAGAGAAAAATCACCGTCTTGCACGAGAATGGCAGAAAACAAACAAAAAATATCCTGTGTGTGTAAAATACAGGGATTTCTAACTTTAAAATGCGTGGTACGTGTACTTATCACAGTGTAGTAGATGCTTAATGGAGACTGGTTGCTACATACGAGTATACGCACATAAAATGCGACGTTGTCCTAAACCTAAAGGAAATAACTGTTAAGTTCGTGTCCTTCAGGATTCTGAAACATCTGGTGAGAGCCATTCTTGGTTTGTAATTATGCTAGAAGCAGCTGTATCTTCATACACGGACATAAACTGCAATAACAATGCAGTCCATCAAGCACAGACGATTCAGAGAACTCGCTGTCACAGGATAATGTCTGATATTGTGCTACGTGGATTTTAACAGGGATAAGAAGAAGACACGCAAAAGTCCTGCACGACTAATAAAACATGGGCAGTGTTAATGTATACAATAGGAATAGACAGTATCGCGTGAAATTTACACGTCATAGGCCTCAGCAACTGCTAAAAAGCCGAGGATTAAGGCAGCATATTTCTTCGGAACTTCAGTATCAACGTACTTAACTACACGGTGTCTGAATCCAGATTACAATCTGAACAATCCCAACCTCCAGACTTACGTCATCACAGTGAACAGATTGAATTACATCGCAGGCACACTCTGCTCGCTTAAGGAACGAGATGCACCGATTATATGTAAAATCAAAGCCAAAACAATATTTTACGCCATTCTAATGTCGGATATATTAAAAAAAAAAACTAGTATTTCACGTACTTGAGAAATACTCCAAACCTGAAGCAGCAGGCTTCTCCGAACGCGTGGCATTCACCTACAACACTACAAGGTTGCACTTCCAGAAAATAATAATCGTGACGTAAGGGGCCTGATAACGTCACCCTAAATCATCTTGTACCCAAAATGATACCTAAAATTCACGTCAGGTTCTCACATTCCCCTTTCCTTACAAGCATCAAACTTGGTCGAACTTGGAAAGTTTGGTAGAAATCAAACAAACTGTTCCCAACGCAATGAAGGACAAAATGCGAACAATTGTGTATATAAAATGACCCTAAAGTGAAAGGGAAATTTGTGTTTCTCCTTAATTAAGCCTCACACCATGAAGTAATATGGGGAAGTAGTGGTATAGATCCACTTATTCTTAACCTCACACAGGACGAAAGGGAGTGGTCAGCTTCAAGCTCCGGTCACTTTACCCAGGCGAAGGAATTCCTGTTACTCTTGGATAGGATGCTGGGTTGGAATTAGGGTCGATCTGGGAAAAATGACTTACACATACTGGAAAATGAACCGCGACTGACCTGTGGTCCATCGCGTAGTCGAGTGTTGATTGAACTTTAAAGAAGACATAGGAACAAAAATGTTTTTTGGTTACCCTTGTTATTAATCATATTCGCCTTCTGCTCCGTTCGACTTTCTCTTCCATATTCTGCTTCACCTTCGTCTTCCCTCTTCTGCCGTACCTTTCTCAATGTCCTACCTCGCCCCAGATTTGCGTTCAGGATCTATGACATATAGGATCCCATCCTAGTCCATTCCTCACCTGCATAAATTAATTCCACAAGACCCATTCTGATCTAATATTTCCAGATACAATAAAGTTGTGTCTTTTTTGCCTCTGCGTCAATGACTCTGGGGTTTGTCCTATGTAATGGTTATCGTGCGTAAAGCCACAATAGCATCTCCAACTTCCATCAAATTTAATTTAATTTGAAAGAATGGCTTCATACTCCCATTTCTCCATACGCCTTCATTGCGTGCTGCTTTATTAATTAAACACAGAAATACTTTTTATCATACTAGTTACGACTTGACCCAGACAAATATGCAAGCTGTACGGCGAACAATCTAAACCCCAAATTCACTTGGCGGCTACATATCTTGTGACCAGGAACAAGGTCATGGCGATGTAGTCACAGTAGTGTGACCAACGTGGACGCTAGTCTAAAAGAAGTGGAGTTTTACCTCCGCCACTTATTCACGTTAATTTTGTAGACTTTCACATTATTATAAGCGATGATTATGTGTTTCACACTGATTGTAAGAGAAGCGATAAATGCGCAGATATAATCAATAAATGTAGCAGCCGACACACTCGCCACTTGACCGATAACAATGGAACAAGTGTAATATATTTTAAAATGTGATGCCCGCGGCAAGAATTATGCTCTATTATGTCATTAATGTGTTGAACATGTCAACATTTTAAGTGGTATTCATTCAAGTATATTGCCTTGTAGATAAAAACACTTGCCCCAGCACCTTTATGTCTTGTGACAGAGTGAAGACTGTGGCTCGATACTGTGCCTAAATTAAGAGCACAACCAAGTCTTGACGCACGAATTTCTGAAGTGGGGTCATCCTTAGTACTAAAAAAGAATACGTAGGTATTGCGAACCACTTGTTTCTAGGACTTTGTCCATCGTCTTTAATGTGAATAAAATATAAAATATACAAATATATAAAATCTAAAATTCACGACGTTTCGGAAGATGGCTCTTCTTCCGTCTTCAGGCCTACTCAGGTGGGTCCTGTTGATTAAGCTAGTACCACAAGGTGTAAAAGCAACACTGTGCATGTCCCTCTACTTTCGCCGTACAGGCTGATGCGTATGATGTAAAATGGGCTTCATACAGCAAAATAATTGCTTGGTGACATGCGCGCACCCAAGGGGAGGGGCTGCCGGCCTGCAGCCTCCCTCCCCCCCAAATGAAATAAAAAAAAAACAGATTTTGTAAACATGTATGATATAAAACGTTTAACGTGATTTAGTCTTTAACCGAAATCAGCCACTTAAATCGGCTGTTGACTGCTACATTGAAATTTGTAAACATAAAATGAAACCTTAGGAATATGTAGACATTTTTCAGTTCTCGTTCATTTTCTCTGTAACCTAACTAGCTTTTGGCTCGAAGATTTTACAGTGTGACTATGTTATGTTATATTTATATTTACGACATGATTTTATAACATACTTTTCAAAATCGAAAGTAAATTATAAATTACATACGGCTTCATAGTCAGCCCCCCCCCTCCTCCCAATGAAAAATTCTGGGTGCGCCCCTGCTTCGTGAATTTTTAATTTGATTTACTAATGAGTGAAATTTTAACCTATTACCCTAAAAACTTAACTGAAGTAGAAAAATTGGGCACGTTTGTTTTCCAATGTCACACTTCAACAAAGGCTTTTAGGTATGAACGTAAAATTTACCTGTGCTTAATCAGGCACCACGTCATAAAGGCTTATGAGGAACAGAATGTACGGCTCCACGCATTTTTAAATTCGACACTATATGCAAGTAAGTGGCTAGCTTCACGCTTCAGCCGTTTTCTTCCTGAGAAAGGAGTTCTGATACTCATTGAATAGGGTCTGGCTGGTACCCATAGCCGGTATGAACCCAGCAGAGAAGAGAAAAGTCTCTTCCCCTTCTGGGAATCACACCAGGCATTGTCTAGTAGTCCATTCCGAAGCCTAGTCACAATACCCGCTGATCAATCCCAGCACCATTCGTCTGTGAGGCAAAAAATACTACAAATTTCATTTAGGCCTATTTGAAATCCTTTTGCCACCTTGTTAATTTATGACCAGCATTTATGTTACTTCAACTAACATGTTATAAATTAACACTCGCGTGATCCTCATGTCAATTAAATTTTTTCCTCTCATGCACAGTCTATATATACAGGCACGTGTCAAAATTTACCTTAAATTCTTCTAAATTCTCTGAAAGACATATCAACTGGAGCAGAAATGTTAAACCTTAAACGACAGGTAATTTACACAGCTCAAAATCCTGCTCCAGGCATAGACAATAAGAAATGATTGTTTTAAATTTATCCTTTTTTATTGACTGTTATATTTCACAATTTTTAAAAACCAACAAATGCACTATATTATCAAGTATTCTTTAATATCCCCTACATATGTTTCGGCTCCAGCTGAACCATCTTCAGTGGGTCAAGTTTTACATTCATATTACATCCATTAGTTAATCAGATGATATAATATATATACATCACAATATAAAATCAAGTTACTATCACATTAACAGGATATAAATCATAAAATTACGTTGTATAATTTTTTTAGACTTGACACGAATTGTGTCTGTTTTTAAAGTACAAATATAAAGTACTAAATATAAGAAATAGAGAAGGTAAATTCTTCAGCAGGTAGATTTGCCACTAAAATTGAAGATTGTCATTAAACATTGCTGGCAGTGGTTTTTTTATACAAATTGGAGTTGACCAAGCGCTGTTAGTTGTCTTGTATTATCAAGTGTCAAGGTGTCTTGTAGTGTGGTGATTGCTGACTGTTATATGTTATAGATGAAGGCATGGACCTAATGCGAAGGTGGCATATTTCTTACCTCCCATCATATTCTAACTATTTTATACGCTTAGATTGTTGGTTCTTATATTTGTAGTCTAAAATGCAGGGGGAGAATTTAACCATTTAAAGTTCAGTGGTTACCATAAGTACTTTCAACTTTACGCATCAAGAAACATCGCATTTAGCGTCTTAAGTTTATTTATGTGTTTCGTTTGCTTCTCGCACAAACAGCTTAGACAGTTGATCTTCTTAATGGAGAAGAATTGTTTGTTGTGACGTAAGAACTGATTCCTTGCAAATAATTTACATTAATTACAGTCTTCAAGGCTCAGGCGGTCAGTCGCCGACCTCTTACTACAGACGTCTGTGTTTGATTCCTGACAAATCAAATGTGAGATTTGTGGTGGACAAAATGGCACTGCGAAAGGTTTCTGTTAGAGTATATCTGTTTTCCCCTGTCACAGTTTTTCCACTAATGCTCCATACTCATCTTCAACTTAAAATTATTCTTGTCACAAGGAGAAGCCGTCGAATCCTTGGAGCCTTCAAACAAAGCAATGCTGTTTCGGATATAAGAGATCATCGATAATCGGGCAGAAAGTATTTAGAATAAGTTTAGTCTTCGAGGTATTAAATGTGTCCTACATCGTAGCATTTATATGAAACTTAAATAGACCTTTGTGGATTCTTCAAATATATCTCACCGATGAAAGAAATCGGCATTATACATGAAACAAGAAACTCAGTAGACCTATTATTTTCATTTTAAACGCATTTCGACATGCCTTGGACGTGACAAAGAAGGCACATTTTCGTACGCTTGCCACATTTCGAACATAAGGAAAGCCGTCCGTTTTTACTCATTCCGGCCCTTATCTATCAACTAATGATTCTGTTCATAAGAAATATCCCCTATACCACATCAAACCATTTCACATCTACGCCAATGTTATATTATTATCTATGCCTGGACACCTCAAGCGGTCTCCTACTTTCAAGTTACAGATTAAAATTCTCTGTGTTCCGTCCATATTATCCTCGTTCTTCTGAATACACTAGAAAATATTTTTAGGTGAGCACCAACATCGACACGTGAATCTCCTCTCTCTTCGTCTAAATACACTCAGGAATTTGTTGGGAAATAACCTTAACATAGCCGTCTGTTTCCCTGGGGAAAAGGACTTATTCTGTTTGACTTTGAATTTTATTGAAACCGAATTAAAGGGCCAGTTACGATATCACCACCAATGTCACCAATAAACGGCACTGGAATGTGTATTTTACTTGGTATTATTGTGTTAAATAAATTACCTCTACCTCACACAGCAACATTGTTTGTTATATCACCTGTTTTACGCTACTTGAAACAACGTTCATTGTTTTAAACGGTTAATGTGCGTTTAGATGATAAACGAAGTATCAAATTCAGTTACAGTTAGTAATAAGCAGAATAGTCGTGTTTCTTCTCCGATAAAAGGCACTTACTACTACTACTACTACTACTACTACTACTACTGAGGTACGTGGTGGCGGGTTGAGACACTGAGCTACAAGCTGGAAGCTCGCAGGTTTGATTCCCGATGGGGTCATTAAGATTTCTCTTTGATTTAAGGCTAGGCGCCCACTTGCGATTTATTGCCGCCGCGACTGAAAAGTCGCAATCGCCGAAAAGTATTGTGGTCCGCACACGGCGACCAAAAAATCGCTAGTATATTTCAGTAATGGTATGGATTTCATCGAAAGTACTTGTGTGATTGCCTTATTACTCCGTATAAAATCCAAAAAAAAACGCAAACGAAAACATTGGGTGCACCCACTTATAAGTCAAATGTTTTGTCATACAGAGCAGGCCGTTTTTCGAATTCAAAAATCAATTTCTCCGTGTCCAAAACAATGTGTGATGGTGAATCATCAACAGCAGATTCGTTATCAGACATAATTCAAAATCAATAACAAATAATTCAAATACAATAATTTTCAATGATAGATTTCTCTCCAAGGATTGAAATGCGACTGAACAGCAGCAGAAGCAAGTGTGTGCAGGTTCATTCCTGTCTATGTAACCCATTTTAATTCGCGACAGTCGCGTCGCTAGTAAAATAGGGCTGGTTGCGTCTTTTTAATCGCTGCTTTTATTTAGTCGCATGTGCGCGCATTCCTACTGAAAACAGTGTGTTCTATTTGTGCGACTAAATAATCGCGCGACAGAAAATCGCAAGTGGGCAACGGCACTAACCCTTCTGGCCGCACTATGGCCCTGGGGTCGACGCAGCCTGTAACAAAAATGAGTACCAGGGATATCTCCTGGTGGCTGGTGCTAGCGCTGACAACATTACTACCTTCATGTGCCGATTGTCTAGAAATTCTGGGAGCCTCAAACTCCTGAAACCCTAAGGGCCTGTCCAGGGATTGCTTTACCTTTTTTTACTACAGAGCAGTTAACTGTAGGACCTACCTAGAAATGGAATTCTTCAAATTTTTCCTTTACACTCTTAAGAGATATTATGCCAGTAATTGAACCAAATGGCTAGAAATAAATTAGCATGCGGCTAGGCGTTACTTTGTGACTGTATCAGTACTCATTGTGTCAATATCGCAATGATTTTCTTATACAGCGAAAGTTACTTGGACTCGAACCCATGCAGTAACCGCAAAATTAGTAGAGTAGGCCTACAGCATAAAAATGTAGACGAAATACATGTGGACAAAAAAATCCGGGCCGAAATAATTATGGCCCCAAATATGTAAAGACATGTTTTTAAAATTTCCACTTTAACAAACCTCTATCACCCTCTCCCCGGCTGTTAAATTTTGTATTCCTTTTCTATTTCGGTATGAACTGGGAGTCCTGTACGTATCTGAAAATTAAGGCTATGCGGATCAGAAAAGCAAGGGGGCAGGAAGCATATTCCTGTCACTGCCTTGCATTGTCCTGTGAAGGCAAAGACCTTGCGAGGGGGTTATGTCTCTTTTAGTGCTATCAAATACCTAAGAATTTATAGTTTTATAATTCTAAATCCCAGTCCTCCACCAAAAAAAAAAAACCGGCCATAGGATATATCCATTAACTCAGAAAAGTCTACATTAATTTATTTTCCAACAATCACGACCCAGAATCCAACTGAAACACTTTCTGAATGTCTCGGTGAAGTGGTTGGCATTCTTGCTTCGTGTTGGCAAGTCCCGATTTCAAATATCGGACTAAAGACCAGTTATCCTGACAAATGTCGTGGTTTTTCTCATACACTCCACACAAATGACGGGGTAGTTCCTCAAATTCATCACAGCCACTTCCACGCACGTTCTAATTCATTGTTACTTATGTCACTCTGTATCGGAGATACCGAAGGCATCGTTAAATAAACCATAAATAAATTTATACAAAGACATTTTAATAAGATAGCGCACACTTTTTTAGTATTTCAAGTGTGAGAAATTGAAAAAAAGAGGGCATAAAAAATCGAAGATATGGAACATGATTAAGCCATCAGCCTTACACCGTTCCTTGCTGCACAATGAGGCACGCTTGCAAAAATTGTTTCCCACAAAAAGAAAAGGAATTAGACATTCTACTTCAGTAAGTTCGCCTCACATACCTGGACCTGGTGGAGGTGGGGACAAGAGCAGGCGTACAGTGAGAGGGAACAGGTACATCCTTTAACGTGGGGGTTGAAGAGCTATGAGAGGGGGGTAGGAGGGGTCTCGCTTGAAGAGGCCATGTGAGCAAGTCGGCGGCATATCCAAACCCTGCGGTCCACTGATTCTCGTACCACTTCCGAACACAGTTATTGATCAGGCCTCGGGGCACAGGAATGGCAAGAAATGTCGTCTACCTCTTTCATTACACGACAAATAATTTGCTGTTTGCTACAAATCTGAGACACAATTGCAAACTTTCATTTGCACACACTCTCGCTCAAGTCCTTGATGTACACTCCCCCCACCCCACTTCCTCAACACCCGCGCCTATATGTATTCATTTATCCGAATCCCTGTGTTTTCCGTCCGCACTTTCACGACTCTCCGTGGTCCGGGGGAGAGAGTGCACCGCGGCGTGCGGTGGAGGCAGGTTGCTGTGTAGTTACGGGTTATGTTGTGATGTGTTCCAATTTCAAATGTGTCGTGGCCTCCGTGATTTTCTACAATTTATCTGTGATATCGTTCAAGCAATTCACTTGTCAGGTAAGCTTCATCATGGTGATCATGTGCTACGAAAAAACGCGTATGATAGTGACAGCTTCTTTGTTATTATTTTTTTTTCGGCACAGGGATTTGGAAATCCCATTTATGTCTATTGTTTACTTAAATACACTTGGTTTTTCCTCCGACTCAGCGCAAGCGTTCTTGAGAGCTCCGAAGCTTTGTCTAATCGGATTCATTAACGAAGGATCCGGGAATTATGCGTTCATTGCTGGCTGCCATATTTTTGAAGAGCAGGCGTCTTTTGTGCGAGGTAAAATTCACGACGTATCATGTGTGATATGAACAGGAGGCAGTGTTAAGCAAGTGCGCATTGTTGACATATCGACAGTGACATATTAAATGAAAAAAACACTTAATTAGTGTCTTCGCGTGGTGTGAAGTGATTCAGAATAAGACGTTGCCAGATATAGCTTCGAGTGACGTGAAATACAAACATGGCCAGAAGTTATCACAAGAAAGACAGAAGACAGCAACCGTCATAAGAACCCATGGGGGGGTTGGTTTGTGGAGTGTCACCAACTGACTCGGGATTTATAGCCAGTCAGATTAGAAGATTTTGACATAAGCACAAAATTTGATTTTTTTAATTCTTAAAGAATATTTCAATACTTGTAAAATCAGTTGACACGTGAATGACGTGATATTCCAGCAAAACATGCGAAGTGACGGAAGTGCGAGTGATACATGATAAGTGTATGTTAAGCGAGTAGCGGATAATACGACTCAACAATGAGTAAGATCTCGTGCGCGTACTGATAAATTCTTTTCTCTTCTTATATTATGTGCCCCACCCTCATCGCAGTGCTAATTGTTAGCACTTGATGCATTCCGATGTACAAAATTGTTTGAATTTTGAATACGCTGATATACGACATTCAAGTGTTTTCAAATCGACATATTCAAATGATGACGATTCGAGTTTCGTACGACGCAAATGGAACAAATTCAAATCTTTGCTCGATCGCGTAATTTGAATCTTCTGAATAAAAATAAATCGAAATTTACTTCACAGGTGAAAAAATTAATTCATACACCGGTGTTAAATGCTGCGGGAAAAGCCGAAATATGATTCTCATTGGTGCAGTAGTGGGCATTTAGCGTTGTTCACGATGTACTCATATAAACGAAGCAGTGCTTACGGATTAACGTGAATTACGTTTATGAAGACGCGGAAGAATTGTTTACGGTTTCAGGATTTGTTTTGCTTTCTGATTTCCTTCAGCTGAAGTAGTGGAGTGTTTTATGGATTCTGTGAAGTGATGTGTTGTATTCAGAGTACCCCGTTTTCTTTCCCGTTTCCAACGCGTGTGTTACAGTCTGATGTATTTTTATTTCAGGTGAGGTAACACATCATAACAAGTTATGAAGCAGAAGTCTGTGATGAGCGAAGAATAATTTATGGGGCAAAAGAAGGTAAGGTGAATGTTATGAATTTCATTAACTTTTATTATTTGTTAATGTAGACATTTGTGTCCTTACCGCTGGTGATTAATATTGCGGGCCAGAGATATGAAAATAATAAATAAACTTTTAAGGTATTGCAGTTCAACATTAATATGAGCTGCAGTTTGTAATTATGTGTACTGTTGTTTACCTGCGGCATCTTACAGAACTGTTACAGATTTGGAAATTGTGCTATGGGTAAATTTTAATGAACAAGTGCTTAACCCATTTTAAAAATTTTTTAACATTTACAGTTTAAAATGTTATTGAAAATACCATAGTTGGGGAATTGTAAAAAATTGTGTCCTGTAAATATTTTAGGCACCATGTGTTAGGCTTTCTTCTCAGAACATAAGCATTCAGTTATGAAAAACTGCATGTTAAGAGAGTTGAAAGATAAATGCGATTTGAAATTTCTATTAGCAAGGTTAATTTGCAAACATTTGAGACCTTCAATTTCACACTTATTAAAAACTATTATAGGAGTATCATATAAGATATGAATACTTTGGAAATGTCACTGGTTATTATTTTCATCAGCATAAGTGGAATTGTTTCATAAAAACTGTGAATTTTATTTATCTCTTGGAACAGTAATCAAGTATGAATTTAATGTCATAAATCAGTATATGATAACAGCTTGTATAATGTGACATTATATACTGGACTTGTTTCATAATTGCCTTTTCTGATTATGTCCTTATGAACTGATACAAAACAAGAAATAAGTATTGATGGATACAACGAAATTTTAACTACTGCACCTTGATTGTATATGCTTCTGCTCTCTAGGAGAAACTTTCAGAACTAAAAACTGGAGGGAAAACTAAATATTTCACTACGTACATACAAATTTTAAGATGTAATTTAAGTTTATAGTTAGTGCTATCTTGCAGCATGGAAACTGGATGGCACATAAACAAAAATTAATATGTATTATGATAAACAGATGTTAGAAGTTGGTTGGGCTATGATATTTTAATATTGCTTTCTAGCTGTAGATTTTAGTGTATTAAAATTAAGTAAGGTTATTGTCATTGATTACTTATAACTGCATTTAATTTTGCATTTAGTTAAAAAAAACTAATGTTCAGTGGAGATTGGTGTTTTTGAAATTCTTAATTTTGCTGTCAGGTGCATAGCTTTTCACAATTGTTGAACATTATGATTTAGGAGTATTGTATATTGATTTCTATAAAATATTAATACACACAACAGCAATTTATTTTACTAACAGTATGGTTCTTACATGGACAATGACATGTTTCATACCTTCCTTAATATCAAAACTGGCAATTATTTAATTTGTGACCTTCGAATCAAACTAAGTGTCATTATCAAATTAAGGATGTTATATTAATGTCTTTAAAAGGAAGTGTGGCTAGTGTAGTGATTAGGCTATGTGCTGGCCGATCTGAGGTTCTATTCCTGGCATGGGGACGAAAATTTTTCTCGTCTTTAAAATGTTCAGACTGGCTCTGGAGCCCCCAGCCTAGTATTCGATGGTTACCAAAGGGGGGGGGGGGGTGTTCTTTCTTTGGGGATAAAGCAGTCAGGGCATTAAATTGACCATTTACGTCCATCTAGTACTGAGGTTAAGCATGAGTGGAGCTATACCTTTATTTCTTCAGTTGGGGATAACAAATCTGTATGTATGGCATTATATTTAGATGGTCATGATTTAATGAAGTTTTATGCAAAATCTTAATGTTTTCCATACTTCTGTGCATTAGATGGTTACGAACAAAAGTCAAACAAAATTCACTTGTAGTCAGTTTGCTTATGTTATTATTATGTATATGATCTCCTTCACATTTTGGCCCTTTTTAGGCCATCATCAGGGAGAAACCAAATATAAGAGGAACAATGTATAAAACACTAGTGTATTACATCACAAAAAATGCAGCTCGTGTATGTATAGCACATAATAGTAAGTTAAATATAAACAATATGAATATTAATTAAAACTTGGAAAATAAAAATTATTATTGAGAAGTGTGTGTTCAATTGTCATAATTTGTATGTACATAACAAGTCACAATAAAATATTAAATTTGCATTCAAACGTTTATTGCTTCTCTTTAGTCCAATTGTATGAATGCAGTCTGTGAAATTTCAATATTTTCGCAGGACTTTATGGCCAATGTACAACTGAGGATTAAATAAAGACAGACATTAAAATGTGGCTATTGTAGTTGTGATTTTGAGAGTACAGCCACCCTACAGTAAGCCACATGCATTCTGTTGGACTTTTGTTAGTAATTTTATATAGAATGTTTGTAGAAGATATTTTATCAATAAAATATTAAGATCTATTGGACTTAAATAAGAGAAACTAACTTCATTTTACTCATTCCTTTAAATATATATATATGTACGGAGTGTTATATGCAGCAGTGATGATTACATCAGCTTTACTTTACCTTCTTGGCCATCAAATCTGAAAATATTGCTTAGTTAATGCTAAGAAATTTATCGAAGAACTTAATTTTTGTCCTTTGCCTAGTATTGCTAAAATTTAATATGTATATGTGGAACAAATATGCAGAAAATTTTGGTAGGGAAACCTCCTGGTAAGAGGCCACGTGCGAAAACAAAGCATAGAAAGGAGGAAAAAATTTAGATGTGTTATATTTCGAATGCTGATAAATTATTCTTGCGGTGAATCCTGATCTGGAGGTCAGGTCTAGTGGAATGGTACAAAGCTGCATTATGTACTATTTGCTAGACTTCTGGATCAGGAGGAATATACCATCAGCTAATGTAATGCAGTCAGGTAAACTGACTGGGTATGAACTGAATAACCTGGGTTCTTTTGTCAGTAGGAGTAGCATTATTACCTTTGCCACTGTATTCACACTAACCCTGGAGCCACCCACCTTCCTGTCCAATGGACACTGGGAACCTTAGCCTACCCCCACACCTGCATCTGGTTCCTAGGTTAATAATGCATCTCTTAACTTAAAAGTAGCAAAAATCTATCAAATAAAACGGAAAACTACACAAACAATGTCTGATGTGATATAGAAAATTCTAAATGTAACAGACTAAGATGAGCATGTGTGTGCTGCACTAGAGTTGAGAGCAGCCATGGCGACTCCACATTACAGCCTGCGATGGAACAATCACCAGAACCATATCCTAAATGCATTTGACACCTTGCTGCAGAGTGAGACATTGGTGGATGTCACGCTAGTGTGTGAGGAGACCAGCGTGCGAGCACACAAAGTCGTCCTCTCTGCCTGCAGGTTAGTGTGTCTTCATTCAATTTGATGCTGCATATGTAACAAGAAACTGTGTTAAAATGCCTCCTTTCATTTAAATTCATCTCAGACAGCAGTGGATGAAAGTTTTTTTTTCGTTTTCTTTTTTTTTTTTTTTTTTTTTTTTTTTTTTTCCCTTTCTTTCTTTCTTTTGAAAATCTGATAGGCATATACATATTGTTGGTGAATTTGAAAGTCTTCTGGGATGTTACCATGTCTCAACTGATGAGCATTACTAACATTCCAGAGGAGGCACTTTTCTCCTCCAAAATTTTTGTAACTCTTTACCAGTCAACACAATGTGACATCCCAAAGTCTTGAATTTTTACTTCAGTAAGTACAACTGTTTTTATATCACGTATCAGCTTATTTTTGTATGATGAGTTTTTCAAGGGAAAAGATCCAAGTCTGGGTTGAATTCCATATGTAATACTGATACGTGTCAAAACTAAATCTGTCTGACATCTTTTAGTACAAGAATCTCCCTGCCTCCCAAAAACTATAACATATGTATTTTGTGGAAACCCAATTAGTAATTTTCTAGATGAATAATGCAGGTAGGCAAATGACCAGACAGACAGACAGACAAAATCTCACCATGTAAATGATGTACACTTTGTACATAAAACCCAGAAAATATCACAAAGATTTTGTGTTCAAATATTTAATATGGTGTAATTTTATGGTCTTTGTATATAAAAGTACTTCTGTATTTTTGGGTGCAGATTTACTTTTTATGTGTATTTCTGTGAAGCACAGTTTCTCTTTAAGATAGTGTTCTTCTGGGATGTGATGCTGTGCAGTTTGTTAGATGCATACTCATCCCAGAGGAATTTAATCCTGATCCTGCTCATATCTCACAAAACATCTCTCTGTTGCAGCCCTTACTTCCAGAGAATATTTTCAGAAAACCCTTGCAAGCATCCAGTCATTGTTTTAAAAGATCTCAGGGGTTGGGAAGTACAAGCAATTGTGGATTTTATGTACAAAGGCGAAATCAGTGTTGTACAAGAGCAACTGTCATCTCTAATAAAGGCTGCCGAATCCTTACAGGTAACTTACATTTATATTCTTACTGTTCAAAGCAATGCATCTAGCTGTGTTGAGCAGCTGCATAAGGATGGGAAGGTGGAAGAGAAGTAATACCTTTGGCAGATTTATGATATAGTCTGTGACATTGGATTAGTTCAATCAGAGGCTGCTAGGCCCTTGTACTGGGTTGTGGACATTGTTTCTCTTGTGACCAGCAATAGTATTGTTTGTGTTAGTTTTGTATTAGAAATACTGAGGTGTATTTGAGACAGTAGCATACTTAGGAGTACATTTTTAGAGGTGTTCTGGAAAATGTCACAACTAAAGCAAAAATTCTTAACTGGCTTCTGAATAACAACACTTATTTCCTTTTTCTTTTCTTTTTTTTTTTTCTAAACAAAACTTTGTTTTATATCTAAATTTGCCTTACAAGTGTTTTTCATGCTATCCTATGCATGTGAGTGTGTGTGTGGAATTTTAAGACATGAATCCTTCTGAAGTGAGTACTTAAGCAAATTATTTAGAATTAAATCTTTTTTTGCTGTTGTGACCTCACAGAACAGCTTCTGCACTTGTGTTGTAAGTGTTTCAGTAAATATTAACTTCAATTAACACAGTGCAGACACCACACACTCCAAGCATAAATTCAGTGAAACTGTTTTGTTTGTTTGGTCTGTTATTTTTGAACTAAAGTGACCAGAATTTCAACACATAGAGCAAAGACGCTTGGTTGCTGTAATAGGTACTCTCTCAACCACTATATGCCAGTGTTGTGACCCTAGATGTAGGTGGGTAGTTGATGAATTACACTGGTTGAGTGGTAGCTGGTAATTTGGGAAGATGTAACCAGATGGCTTAATTGATGACTGTCAGCTAACAACCACAAAGGGCAAATACTCATTACAGACTAATATTAGCAGTTTCATTGAAGATATAGACGTTATTACAAAACTGGCAGATGGACGTCTGACCAGCATGGAGTACAATAGCACCCAGAAAATATTTATTTTTTTAACTGCAACCATGAGGTTAAATACAGTGCTCTCATAAGCATAACCACAGTTGACAGTATGTAATATGAAAGACATAAAAAGGGGCTGGGCACTTAAGCAGAAATGTTCCATATTAGGATGCCAAGAGAAAGTTACTAATTTATGTATAGACAATGTTTTTCACCAACTAAATGCACTTGTTATAAAAACACTAAAATATTCTAAAACTGTTTGATAAAAAGCCCCGACATGTTTCGGCTCACCAATGAGCCATCCTCAGGGGGTCACAACTGACTGTTCTCAAAACACGTACATATGTTTATCCTCTGTAGAGGTATATGGTCAACGTCTTATCTCACCAATCTTACTTTATCACTTCGCAAGCCGATATGGTTTTTTAAAACACTCCCTATAGATTATGCACTATATTATTGCGTCACTTACACACTCACTATTGTTTGTAGTGTACATTGATTGCTGTGGAAATGTAGATATTTTTATATATGGTCACCTGTTTTCACTTATGTTCACTTATATTCAAAAAGGACGAACAATATCAACACAGACATAAGTGAAAACAGGTGACCATATATAAAAATATCTACATTTCCACAGCAACCAATGTACACTACAAACAATAGTGAGTGTGTAAGTGACGCAATAATATAGTGCATAACTATAGGGAGTGTTTTAAAAAAACATATCGGCTTGCGAAGTGATAAAGTAAGATTGGTGAGATAAGACGTTGACCATATACCTCTACAGAGGATAAACATATGTATGTGTTTTGAGAACAGTCAGTTGTGACCCCTGAGGATGGCTCATTGGTGAGCCGAAACATGTCGGGGCTTTTTATCAAACAGTTTTAGAGTATTTTAGTGTTTTTATAACAAGTGCATTTAGTTGGTGAAAAACATTGTCTATACTCGAAAAATGCACGGTGAAAATAGAATAAACTAATTTATGTGTTTGTGGACAATTAGATGATGGACATTACTTTAATCTTAATTGTCATGACCTTAGATGCTAATAAGGACATGAGTTGAAATATCATTAAAATCTCACAACACAAACAAAAAAAATAATATTAAGATTTGTGTGTTTGTGTCTAGTACTATGGTAAACCTTCATAGCGAAGTTCAAATCAACCTAGAAGGTACTTCAGTCATCAAATGTTAGGCTGATCAGACACTGGAGATTATACTGATCTGGGGTATATAGTGATGTAGGTGCATGTTGCAATGGGACAGGTTTTCCTCATAGTACTGCAGTTTTCCCTTGTCAGTATCATTCCACCAATGCTCAGTAATCATTTGTTCAAATATGGTAATAGACAGCATTGTTAAATAATGCACCTAAAAAAAAAAGAAGATATGTGGTTCAAACCTGCCTAACGTTGCCTCTTGCCCTGACATTACTTACGTTTTTCCTTAAACCTCTGTGCTTTTAATACATGCATGATACCATGTCCCCTTGCTGCCAGTTGCTTAACTACTGATCACTGATAGTCATATCCAGCTTTGATCCTATATGACACTGCATTTGAAACAGCATAATTAAATATAGATGGCAAAGGAGGTGAGAGAACTTTGTGTCCAAGACAAGAAGCAAAAATGATTGAAAATGCAGTATTTTGCATTGATTTGCCATTTGCTAACATTACATTAACTACATGAAATCAAAAATGAAGAGTAAGCTGATGTGCTAGTTGCACAGTTGTACTGTAATGCCTGACTGAACTTCATACTTACAGGTGAGAGGCCTAGCGCATACAGAACAACAAGTCCTACCAGAGAAGGAACATCACCATCAGCATCCGCATCAGCAACAGCAGCAGCAGCAACAGCACCTGCACTCCACATCCCATACTGCGGGATTCTCTCCCCCGCCACCATTATCAAGCCTTGAGAAACTGGGATTATATGGTGGCCCAACTCCCACTTCTCGCAACTTCTCTTCGTCTGATCCAGCAATGGCATTGGCACCAGGGCTGCCAATGCTGTCTCCTTTCTCACCGTCCTCTGTACCCAACTATGAACCACCTCTCAAACTTCCACAGCTCCCACACATGCCACATATCTCCTTCAACGAGAATCTGCCACCTCCTATTGACCACCGCACCTCGCCCCAGCCTCGAAGAAAACAGGTAAACTGCACAGGAAGTTTCTTAACCTTGCATACTGGCCATGAACACCAGCTACCCAGCTTTGTTGTTCTTGCTTGTGTTATACATATTGTTTATGACACATCACACTCCTCACCAAGCTTGTTAGGTCAAGCCTTGGGAGGGGCCGACTCAGATTTTATGCTTTCCCTCAGCCGCTTGAATTAAACTCCTTCAAATAAACCAACACCTCCCTCACCCATCTTCTTTACCAAATGGGATCATCCATTCATATCATTTACTGATAAATAACTGCTGCAAACTTATAAAGCATAGTTATAATCCATTTACCTTTTACCACCCTTTGAAATATAGGGAGTTGTAACTTACAGGCAAAAATCACTGCTGAATATTAACACTTCTGTAAATCAGGCAGCTGCTTTAGTTGACAAAATTGTTTTGGAGCTCTCAAAAGTTATTTCAAGTTGTCACATTTATCAATGTGTAACCATGCACTATTTATCCACATAAATAATTTTATTACACAATCAGTGATACTCAAACAGCTCACCGTCTCTCTAAAGAAACTAGACATGCATGTAGTGTACTGTGATATATGTCCAGGCACGGCCCCGGAGACGATCAGGGGAACAGTGTGGGGCACAGGATCTCACTAAGCCACCGGCATCACCACTGACAGAAACAGCGGAGAACTTATCCATGAAGAAACCAGCACATCAGCAGCATCAACAAGCGAACAACTGTAGCAGTAGTAACAATAACAGCAGTAGTAATAACAATATTAGCAGCAATGGAAATATCACACCTGCCCCAACGCTTCCTCCTGCTCCTCCAGGAACGCCTGTTACTTCACCTCATCCACTGGTAAGAGGATCTTCCAATAGCAGTCTATACAGGTGTCCCAGGATGATTAAGGCAATTATGAATTTATGTATTTAATGCATCAAAGCAGGTACAATAGTGAAACAGCTTGAGACATCTGCAGAAATATTTCTTCAGATTTACATGTTTTTGATGTGCATGCCATGAGACATGCAACAAAAACCTGCTAACTGCATGTGCTGTACAATTGTTATATCAATTGCAGTAGTCACATCTGACATACATTCCCATAATTTTGCTGGGGGAATGTCTGCACATGTCTGAGTTATCTAATTATTGCGACTGCTTAAATGCATTAAATGTCAGAACTCATAGTATGTTTAATTATTATATAACAAATCTGCAATGCAAGCCCAAATAACATGTGCCAGGAGACACAAATGACATCTTCAACTATTATAAAAGTATAAAAAGGTTTTGGTTGAGAAAGTAAGGTACAAACTACTTTAAAATATAATGGGAGGATATTAAATGTAGAATGCAACACTACATACATATGCCCATCTCATCAGGCTATAAAGACTGTCACTAACTCTACTCTTCTTGGCATTGTTCCCCCAAACACAATATAACAAATTTAATGTTTTCTGTGTTCTGTGCAGTATATTGTTTATACAGCATTTAATCCAACAACTGTACAATTAAAAACAATCATCTGTCACTTTACAATGTGCCTCCTACATGTTTTGGCCTGCACATGGTCATCCTCGGGGAAGTCTTCAACAAAGGAATACAATACTGGCAGATTGTGTTACAGATGTGCATATGTGGAGTCAAATTACAATGTGTTCAATCAAAATTTTTAAAAATATTTCAAATGTAGACTAATTACAAATACTTTTCATATGAATGTTATACATTTCATGTGAATATCTGTCTATTGTTGCAGACAAACATCTATATGAATAGGCCATTTTCACTGTGGGGAGTTAACCCTGTGTTGTCAGTAGGTTCTTACACCATGGTGGATCACTGTGTACAGTAGGCCTGCAGAGTGATCCACCATGCTAAGGCCGAAACATGTAGGAGGCACACTGTAAAGTGACAAATAATTGTTTTTAATTGTGCAATTATTGGATTAAATGCTGTATAAACAATATAACAGTATGTCCACATGTGCCACACAGTGACAGTATATCCTGCAGCCATTAGTCCAAGCTCCAATAGTATATAAATTGTGGACAGGAACAGTTCTGTGTTCATAAGGGGAGTGCTAATTAGATTGGTATAGTGAGTGGGCTTCAGGCTGGTCAACCATTCAATCAGTGTGTTTCCTGAGTGGCAAAGAGCATCCAGATGAGGTTTGGGTCCACCCAGCAGACTATCCAATGTATAGCAGGGGAGCTTTCCCCACATGTAAAGCAGCCATAGTATGAAGCTGACCATTCACCTCCAACTAGTGCAGAGGTTACAAATGCATGGAGCAGTACCTCCACTTCATCATATGTCTTCATGGTGTGGTGCTTAATCAAGCACAGGGCCAACTTTAGCTTTACCTTTCATGGGAATGCATGCTCACTTAGAAAATTTGCTAATGAACAGATTAAATGCATGAATTTGATATGTTGTGGTACCTCCTTCAGCCAGCTCCACCATTAAAATCAGAAAACGAAGAATCTCAGCTGCCAGAAAATGCACACATCGATATGCACACACCAGACAGGGACCGAGAAAGGGAGAGGGCAGAGTTCTGTAACAGTACAGAATCTTTAAGCTTGCCTCCACCACTACCGGTAAGATACACTTCAACATCTGTATCATGATGTTTAGATCACTTTTGTTGGTTTTGCTTTACTCTGACATCACAGGTTATTTCTCACAGACTTTGGCTGAGCAGTTTGTCTTTCACATTTATAATTTCTTTTCTGCTAAGGATTGTATTTCAGAGCAGTACATACTGTAATGTCAACTGCTAATTAAAGAATTTTTCTTCAGAAATCTGTACATTTTGGCTTGCTTCATTGAAGGTAGAAAGGTGTCACTGAGTTAAGTATATTTGTTTGCAGGACCCAACACTTGAAAATTCTCCTTTTCCACAACTGCCAACTGTATCAGCTCTTAACATGACACCTCCTCATGGTAAGTTATGCAGTATGTCTTCTGTTCATTAAGCAGTGACCCTGCTGGTGTTGTATGCTATACTGTAATTACCCAATAGTTCGCCTGTGCAGAAAAATCTTCATTGATATTCTGAGGAATAATTTTTGTTCATGCTGGTTACTTACATTTAACATTTATATGTTTCTGGATTCTTGCACATTGTTTTTTCCACCTTTACAATATGTTTTTTACCAAGATATATATGGAAATGTATAAGGATCATATGTTCTCTTACGCAGATTATGTATCATTTATTAAATGCAGGAGACTGTACTTGTTTTGATTTTCTTAGTGCAAATGATAATGTAACCAGCAAGTCTTTATGCCCTCTATCATTCCAGCATTGTTCAAGAATCACTCATCCTCTCTGGCTTTTGTATTCACAGAGGAAAATCAAGTTCTCCAAAAGTTTACTGGTATTGTTAAGCAAAAGAATTCTGTCTTTCGTGACCACACTACCATTCGTTACATTTGAATATGGGCCTGTAATAAATTAACATGTATTGAAATTGTTGCTTAGTGATTGTAAAGGAACTCATTCTTTAAATGCCCCAGTGCATTTCTTATGAGGGGAAAGAAGATGACTTGGACTTCAGAAAAATTAACAAATTTTCCATGTTTTCATTCAAATAAAAAATATTTTTGTATTTACTCCTGCCTGACAACATTATTAGTTTTGGAGGTGCAGGACATGACAAAAAGAGGGAAGGCACTGTGTATTATTCTTGCAGTTACTTCTATGAAATAGTTGACACTTCTCTGTGTAGATGAAATCCTTTTCCTTCTTAAATTAATTGTGAGAGCCCTGCTTACTAAACGTAAGAGTACTTCATTGCTGCTGTCCTCATGGTGAAGAGAAGGTGATGTAGAATTACTAATGCTGATTTTGTAATGCACGTAAGTGACCAAACGCTTAGAACCACTGTGTTGATAGTCCTTTACGTTGCAATGACTGTAGTATTCTGTTCAATGTGCAGCAGTCCTTACATCATTTAAGAATTATGATGGTATATCCAAAAGTTTCTGGACTGAGTCAGTAAAGAAATGTACACTTCCTTGTGTTACTGGTTTTTGTCCCTTTCAGTGTAGTCAACTTCCAAATTCATGCAGCAGGTCCAGCATCTCTGCTGTGGATGGAAGCACCACTGGAACTAAGTTTTTGGAATCTCATGTAGAATGGCCAGTGACTGTTTTTGAATTTCAGAGACATTCTGGAAACAGTATCTTCATAGCAGTGATTTCATCTTTGGAAACAAGAAGAAATCACAAGGGGCCAAATCAGGCGAGTAAGAAGGGTGGGGGACCACAGCCACGTTTTTAACAGCTAAAAATTGCTTCTGCTTTCACTCATCAGTAAGCACCTAAGGCACAAACTTTGTGGAAATCCACTGCATGTTCAAGTCCTCCCTTAGAACTTGTTCTATATGAGAAGCCTCACCTCTTAGCAATCTCTGAAATGGTACTTTGTCAGTCTTTGATAATGATTTTGCTGACTTTCTCCATGTTTCCAACAATGCAGTTTGTTGAGACCTGAATGCTCACAGTCTTCAACCAAAGTCTTTCTATGTTTGAATTGATGGTATTGTCACCATAGGCTGTTTTGATGCTTCTGATGCAGTGTTCTGAGTTTGAAGCAAAACTTCATGCAAGTGTGTTGTTCACCCATTAGAAAATCATGAATTGCGTTTATCATGCACAATAATAAATGCTTGTTGAGAAGCAATGCAGAGGGTTATACCTGCAAAACTCTCTAGACTGACTCAGAATATAGTGATATTATGATACCTAGTGGCAGAAAGCTGTACTACTTCTTTCTTGGCCCTAGCAGTGAGTACATAAACTTTTGGATATGCCTTCATGTAGTAATGTTTCTGCTTTTAAAATATTATATTTAAATTTAGTTGTCTGCAAGTAATAAATAACCATTATTTTAGACTTTTTTTAAGCACATGGAATAGGTGATGGCAGGGGCAACATATTTTATTCTGTTTCAGTTTTTTCACTGGATGCTCAGCTCGGTTTCTTTCCTGGCATGGAGAGTTGTCGGAACCCTCTTCTCAATGACATTTCAGAAACCAGAAATGAAAACCACCACATAATAGGAAAACGAAAAAGTAAGAATTAATACATAGACACTGTTCCTTTGGAATTCTTTGTTTCCCTGTTTGGAAACTAATTAATGAAGAACATTGCGTGTGCATGTGTGTGTGCGCGCGTGCATTTGTGCATGTGCGCGTGTGTGCATGTGTGTGTGTCCCTTTTAAAATTTGCACATAGATGTTATAGGCACTATTTGCCAGATTTCTAAGAAACCCAGAACAATGCAAGAATTTGGCTTCTGATAGAAATGTTGCTGAAGATGCCAGTCTTCTGGGATGTACATCCTGAAAGACAGGGATCTTTGAACTCGGTATAAACAGCATGTCATTAAAGAACACCCTATCTTTGCACTTTATAATTGCCCATCATCAACAATGCCAATCTGACTGCCTGTCTGTCTTACCAGGTTTTGAGATGGGAACAACATATTGCCACTCAGAGTACATAATTTCTGGCAGTTCTATGGTGCCTTGTATCAAGTGACTTTGCTCAGACTTTTTGAGGCTTCTGAGACCACTGATGTGTTTTAGAAATGCAATAATTACTGAAGAGGTGGACGTTGCTTTGTGTGATTTACTCAAAATCAGCTTCGGTAAATTGCCTTTTCCTTATCTCAAGGCAAACCCATTTCCCCACCTAAGCATTATTATCAATCCAGAAGTAACAGATTTAGGATTACTAGGTGCCTGGACTTGTCCATCTTCTCACACTCAGAATTAACACTAGTTCAGTGATAGTTCTGTTGGTCAAACAGAACATGTGCCTCCCTCACCCCCTCCCCTTCCACCCAAGGACAGAAACACACCCAGTTGCCCAAAGTGTCATCTTTTAAAAAAACCAGTACCAAATAATCCTAACTGTATTACATCATTCCCAGAACCCTCTAGAATTGGCAGAAATAATGGAATTTGAGCAACTGCTAGCAAATGAAATAAATACAGTAATCCAGTTGTCTCAATATGGTGTGTGGAGTGTTGCTCAGGTGGCTGTATAGTTCAGGCATAAGTTATTCAAAGTAACTTGAAAATAAAATGATACAACAAATGCTACAAAATAAATAATATCTAGGGCACAGTTCTACCAGTTAAGTGCATTTTTTGGACAATTTCTTCATATGAAATACATTTTCTTATAATTAGAATATGCTAGCACTACTTTTGGCAAGCAGCACTCAGACATTTCAGAACTCACATTCGTAGACAAAATGAGTATGGGGGATGATGATGATGGTATGATGAGGAGAATGATTATGATGATGATGATGACAACAAAATAACAACAACATCTTCAACAGCATGCTAAAATGGTTCATGGTTTACTGTGTACTGTCATCTAACAGTGGAAAAGTAAAGCTGCCATTGTTTACTTAAAGATAATCATATCTCATACTTATTAATAATCTTCATCATGTGTTGCTGTCTTGCATCAGTTTGTGTGTGTGTGTGTGTGTGTGTGTGTGCGTGCATGCGCGCGTGTATGTGTGTGTGTATACATTTAAAATAATTTCCAGTAATGCTGCACTAAGTAGGAAGTGTTGAATAGTTGATATTTGATGCTTAAACTTGAAGTCAGGTATTTGTTGGTGAAAACTTTAAAAATTGCTTCATATATATACACACACACACACACACACACACACACACACATATAACGTTTTTGTTGTTAAAATTATCAGGATAATTACTCAAGGACATGTTGTTGCTATTACAGCGAAACCTGGATTTTACATTTCTGAAGTAACCACTCAAAATGAATGTAAAGTCAAGGAAAATGTATAATCAAGGAAATGAAAGTTCTGTCAACTATTGAAATGATTGAAATTAAGTACATTGTGTTAATACTCTAATACATTAAAAATGTAATCCAGTTCAGTGTAATGCATTAAAAATATACCTAATACACTTCTTCCACATGTAAAGTAAAGTAAGTCACTGTTTCTTCACTTCTTGCTGAACCCTGTACACATTGTTCTCTTTACTGCTGAGGGGAGCATCGTGTATTCATTCTGTTCATGCAGTGGACATTTTTCATGTCATATGCTGTGCAGAATGGTGTAACCTTGCTGCGCTACTGATGCTGGTTAGACCCTGGTCACTATGTTGTAAGAATGGACCAGTGTCAGTAGCTCAGCTGGGTTATTGACTGTTCATAATGTATGATGCATCTGACATGAAGATAATTGATTAGGCAGGAAATTATAACTGAAAATCCTTTTCTTTTTTCTTTTCTTCATGTTTCCTGATTAAAACAACTTAAAATGATAAAAATGTGCTAATTTGTGCTCAATTTGAACATACTCGTATAAGTGAGAAATTGGTTACGAAGCACAAACTTATATTCAAGAACAACTTAACATGTTCTTCTGGCAATCTTGGCAGGACCAATAAAAACATGTGTAGAATAAAAGAAAATGTGGATTCAAGGATTGCAAAATTCAAGTTTCTCTGTATGTATTTTTAGCCATGTTGTACTGGAGAACTGGAGACTGAAACATAGTAATTGTTGTTATTTGTGTGTTGTTGTTGTTGTTGGTGGTGGTGGTGTTGGTGTTGTCATCATCATCATAGTCATCATTTGGGGGGGGGGGGGGATGATGGAACGATGCAAAAAATCTAACAGGTAATGAATATTCTTTCTCAGCAAATGATGCTTGCTTCTAACAAATGTATAGCTAATGTTTGTCTTTCTTCATGTGCCATAATAAAGGGAGTGTATTCAGTTTTGTTGCAGAAATAAAATTGAACTGAATAAAATGCAGGCTAAACAAATGCTCAGTCACAGGACTTGGAATCTCAACTGCGAAAACAAAATAAACATGCATGTGCAGGAATTTGTTGACACTTGGAAGCTTATTGGCTCTTCCGCTACTAGTATGGCATCCATTAGATTGGGGCATTATTTTATCTGACAACAGTTGCCAGTCACTTCCCATCAGCTTTCTTAAATTATGAACCCCATCAGAACTCAGTGTGCAGTGAACAATGCATTTGTTAGATGTAACACATGTCTGTAAGCTGAATAAAAACATTTCCAATACCTATTTTAAATATGATAAGTAAACACCTGCAATATATTGAACTAAAAGCATGGACCCCAGCTCAGAGCAGATTGGAAAAAATGTTGACACCTGTACTTCCTGCTGTCATGTGAAATGGTCTGAGTGAAGGGAGGATTGGAGTTGTGAGATAAATAATGTCCCTGGGCTATCTAGTATTGCACATTTGAATGAGTAGACTCACTGAGAAATGAAAAATATTCAGTATGGGACATTAAGTAGCTCATTCAGATGCTGTGTTTGAAGCATCAGCCTTGCTCACAGGGAAGATGGCTATGGTTTCAGTGGGTCGACCAAAGGGGCAGCACAGTGCCCCACGAGGTGGTCCGCCACGGTCGTGGACCAATGCTGAGCTAACAGAGGCCCTGCAACATGTGTGGAACAAGAAGATGACAACATCACAGGCATCCCGCATATTTGGCATTCCATACAACAGTTTACTTATGTATGTGCGTGGCAAATACGGGAAATCGCTCAAATTGGAGCAGCTCAAGAAGGATTGCCTTGGAGTACCTGCCAGTCCACTGGAGCTGCTAGGACTGGGGCCCATGGGACCATTGCCAGGGAACAACAACAATAACAACAATTCGAGCACCAAATCTGGTTTAGGGGATGAACTGTTGGTTCCACCAGGCTCAGAACATGACTTGGTCTCAGTGGGTCCAGGTGGATTCAACCCCTATTCACCTGCCAGTTTCTATTCTGACTGTGGTGCCTCATTCCCAGTCCCTGTCAACATGATCCACCTGTTACCCCAGTCCGAAAAGAACCGTGAATTATTTCCACCTTCCCTACCCCTCTCACTTGAAATTTCTGCTACTGGCAAAGATGACAACAATGGAGGGAGACGATCACGTGAGAACAATGGTTCCATGGAGGAGGAGCATGATGCAGTACAGGCACAACAGCAACCGCCCAAAGAGGACACCCCTACACAGCAGCTTGTTGAGCAGAATGGACAAAACTAGCATATGGTAAAATTAATAAAAGTATCTAGTAGGTCAAGATTGAAAAAATCGCAAAATAGAGCCCTTATTATTTAGTGAACTATGGAATTGTTGTTTTATCAGAGTATCAACCATTTTGTGTTAGATAAGTCTACTGAACTTCTAATGGACAGTAAATTTATATGGATAACTTCAGCATACATTTTATACAGCAAGATGTATTATTTTGTACATAATGAAATGAGCATTTACCTCAGACTTTTTCTAAACTAGATTTTTGTAATGGTTTACTTTACCAACAAACTGTTAGAAAATGCAGACTATCTCATATTACCCAGGCAAAATGGAAGTTCTCTGGAAACAACAACATTGTGCTTTCTTACAAGATCTAAATGAAACTGTATGTGATTGTTAAAGTATGGGTGCTGGTAGAACACAAAGTAAAGTTAAATTCTATTGGGGGGTTCCCCTATGGCAAGAGTTGTGATGTAGCTGAGACACATTTGTTGTGGGCCACCAAGAGGTCTTTTGTTGATAATATTGCATTGTGCTTCCTGGGTTCACAGCCACAAATGGATGGATACTCATTGCTTGTCCACAACACCGTAGTAGCATCCACAGTATTGTTTCTTGTCCATGGTTGATCATCATTTACTTTACAAGACTGACTTCAAATGCCAATGTCCCACATATTTATATTTAATTATAATTAATACATCCTAATTAAGTTAACGTCTTAACCAACACCAACAGTTCCTGCAGAGATTTATACCAAATAATACATAATTTTAAGTTTGAAGATAAATAATAAAAAGTGCATTTTTATAGACAGAGTATTATATCCACAGTTCACATATGAGACGACAGAAAGAACGTTCTTTTATATTAATTTTTCTAAGTGATTATTGAAACAAACTTTGTTACATGAAGCTTGAAGGCACATAAGGACAAATGTGCCAAATGTGATTTTTTTTATTGGAACAGATCATGCATGAAAGGGAACCAGCATAAAGATCATCAAGGTACAGTTCATTGTAACAAACAGTTGTAGTTGTGATACAAACATGTGAAAGAATAACAGTATGTGTTGTATCCTCATGTTAGGTGTAAGTGTTATTGGTTATTATTCAAATAAGAGAGAATGATGCAGTATTGAAATGTACCGTGCAGTTTGTACTCATTATCATGCAGGTATTTGCCAAGCCATGTGAGAAGCACGTAGTAGTGGCAAGGGCCCGATATGTTTCAGTTTGCACTGTGCTGCTCGCCTCAAAGATAAAAAATTTCTAACAGGTAGAGTTACATCGCAGTTTTATGTATTTTAAGTCTTGCATGGATCTATATTCAGCACAACCATTCTGATATGACTGTGAGTAACATTTCTAAGAACATGTTCTAAGGAACTTGCACTTTCACTGATGCAAACCTCTAGGAGCTCTAGTGTGTAGAAAAACATGTATGTAAAACTACAAGCACACACACCAACTTTTTAGTACCTTGATCCATGACACAGTTTTTTTTTTGGTGTCCTATGTTGCAAAATTAATAACAAAATTGTCCTAGCACATAGTTTTAGGATTTGTTTTCTATGACAAAAAAATGTATACACATTGTTATTGACTGTTCTATGCATTTGGTTGCTAGTGCATGCCTCTAATCTTTGAGTAGTTCTTAAACACACCTTAAAAGTCACTGTAATGGCTAATTGTCTGAAACGTGAAAATTACCTAAGAATATTCTAACATGGATATTAAGTACATGATTAGAATGTTTACATCACATCTGAATTGATCAGTATATACATTTCTTAACAACACTGTTCCATTAGTTCCTAATAAGGAATTTGAAAATTGTAACTGAAAAACCCGATTAACCATGTCAACTTGCCTACATATTATAGTAAAACACAGTTCTTGGCATCTTCAATTTTATTAATTATTCAGGGAAATGACAAACACACAATATGAAAATGTTCTGCAATCCAAACAAACCAGCTCCTACTTTACCAACTACACCAGTAAAGTATTTTAATTCAATAATAAATGCCAAATGAAATCATTCAGGAAAGTGAATATGTATTCTCCTCCTTATGTATTGCAGTTTAAAATGGACATGTGAGCAGAGTATATACTCTTTGTTGAGACTGCTATATTTGCTTGTGTAATAGTTGTGTCTTTTCTTTAGTATTGTCTGTATGTATTACAAACTACCTGCACTTTCCATTCTACCTTCTGAATAATTAATACACACAAAATAACAACAGGGTGAATTAAAATTACACTATTAAAAAAATTACAGTATAAATGGACGTGGTTCAGGACAGTGACTAGTGGCAGGCAATTATGAAGATGGCATTGAACCTTTGGGTTCCATAAAATGTGCAGAATTTCTTAACTAGTTGAGGTACTGTTGGCTTTTCAAGAAGAAATCTGTTGCATGTTGTTAGTTATATAAATAGATTCATACAGTTACTTGAAACTGTAGTAGCATAGGAGCTTAAAATAGCTGATACAGGAAATAAAAACTTCCTTGTTCTTCTTGTGTAAGTTATTTTAATTTCTCTGCTGGTATCTCACATCTAAAGGGTTAAATTTAAAATTGTCATTGTGCTTGATTAAGCTTGCTTCATGGAGATATCTGGAGGGCTGGAGTTACAGCTTCATTTATTCTTAAACTTTGCAGTGGTTATAAAAGATAATTTTTGAATAAGGAAAGAAGGCTATGACAATTCAATATGTGTACTGTATTAGAATGGAAGTGGAAATCAGTTATTAAAATGTGTGAATTGTCCTGATTTTCTGAGACATTTTTGTATGGTCCTGTGTGGAACTGGTCATGTATAACTCACAAAATTGCTGGGGGACTATCACTGGTGTCAGTTTAAGAGGCCTGCTCTTTCCCCATTATTATGGTTGATGTGGTGAGGAGCCACAAGTCACTTATTCATATATCAGTCTGTCAATCAATTGGCTGATTCATGAATATCAGCTATGTGTGTGCACATGCACGTGCACGCATGCACGCACACACGCACACACACAGACCCTGATGACGGAGATGTAGCGGGTCTCCAAAATGTTGGTCTTTAGTCCATCATTGCCACAGCTGATAGCCTGAGAGGAATTTAGTGAATTTGTTTGCCCCAACAGCTTTGCATGGTCATGTCTGAATCCTTTTCTTCAACATTTTGGCCAAAACAGGGAAGCAAAGATTAGGCACAGCTAAAATAAAAGCAAGTATAGAATTTTGAATGCAAGATAAAAATTATTCACAGTGTTCAGAATGGTGTAGATCAAGTTTTCTGTGTGACCCATTCCGAGTAAGGAACCTTTCTTTCAACACTGAAACCTTGTTATGTAACTTACACAAGGTTACTGATCTCTTCTTAAAGCTGTTTTTTATACTTGTCAGTTCATTTCCCACAACTGTAAATTTAAGTAACTGAGCATTACCATTTTTACCAGACACCTTAGCTATTTGGAGTATGAAGCCCTTTGTAACATTGCTACTTTATGTGATAGATTGGTACACTGATGGGATAGATTCATGTAACACCAGTGTCTCTAAAGACTGAATGCCATTGATTTAGGTGCAAAGCTAACTTCTGAAGTTGCGCACAGGTATGTGCATGCGAATGCTAATGGAGTGATATATCAACAGCTTTGTGTGCTTCTACGTGACTAGACTTTCAGTTTGTTGATATAAAACATTCATTGGTAAGAGGATGAAGTATAGTATGAAAAATGGGTACAGTGCTTAATAATTTAATATAAATCTGTCCTGGAAAGTTCAGGGTTGAATATTTAAACAATAATAATTAACAATATAATTCAGGACGATGATGCTCGTATTTTCATACCATAAAGAAGTTTTTGTCTTCTGTTATGCCACTTGTAAATACATAATCTAGATCTTTTACAAAACAGGCGGAAGAAGTGCTGTACAAATCGTTGTACCATAGTTGGTTACGTGTTTCTGTTACGTATGGTTTGATTTTTTGTTTTGCTTTGGCTAAAATTAGGGTTGGTGATGATGTTTGATGTATAAAATATGTTAATGAAAACTAGGTATGTGATCAAATTTGATGTTACAAAAAAAAAAAAGAAGAAAAAAAAACAAAAATGTGTACTGTGAATCACACCTGACTAGTATTATAATGGACTTTTTGGGAAAGCAGATGTTAACATGTTTGCACAACTCTCTCCATACATTCTCATAGCAGGTTCTTTTCCGAGTGTGTACTGATGAAGTGGGGATGAGTCTCTGCCTGTGTTCTCAGTTAATATTTATGATTTAATTGGATTATCCTTTTCCATCTAATAATGTAGCGCAAGAAAACATATATTTTTTAAAGAAGATGTTTTTAACCCTACTAGTAGGCTAATGGAAAGCTTAAAACACTTTCTGTTGCAGCATAGTAGAATGCTACAGAACACACACTTAAAGCAACACTTTTCTTGTACTGTTTTAGACAGAACTTACCCCCATCCCCTCTACACACAACAACACAGATGTTTTCATTTGTTACTTTTCCTCTTCTTCCATAATAATTGCAGGGTAAAGTTCCACATTCAGGGACAGCTTTTCATACACTCTTGTTATTTCATGCAACACATTGTACATATGTACTTATGTGTGTGCACACATGACACAACAGTAGTTTACTAGGAGAGATCTATTTATAACCAGATTTCAGGCTTCCAGTGAAAAGGGCATGCAAATTAGATACAGTAATTAATATTATATATTCATGTGTGTGTGTGACTGAATGATATTTTGTTGAATTATGTTACATTCCATTATAATTCAGTATTATCTAGGAGTTTGGTTCCACTTTCTGCATGTGATATGATGTTGCAGATCTGTTACACATAATTTATAGTGGCACTGTTAGAATGATCAGTATTAATTTACCTGTATCTTGCTTTACAGTGCACAATGACACTGGAATTTGTTTGTAATTACATATGCAGGTGTAATATAAGTAAAGTGTGCAAGTGCATAAGGTAATGGATGTTAGTATGTATAGATTTCATAGAATAACAGCCGACTCAGGTTTCAAACTATAGGAGGATAAATAATCTTTTTTACTTACAAACCTGCTTTGGTGGCTGTTATGATTTTTCTCAGTTCCTTTATTATTTTAGTTTCTCACAACATGACAAAGCAGTGATGATGGACAGGAGGAGTTAAAGGTTGTGCATGATAAATAATGATAGTAATATTATATAATTTGAAAGAGTATGAACAAGATATTTTAATTATAGTTATTTTTAATTACATATTTGGTTTTGATTCTATGGTGTCATTTTAAAAGCGCAATTTTGTCAAGTTCCTCTTAATTCTAAGTGATAGTTTGTCATGTGTAATTTTGTTTGTATAAAGTTTATTGAAAATAATTGTAGCCTGTTTTTTTTATCCACGTGTTTAAAAAGCAGGATACATAGTTTCACACTTTGGTGGAAGGTTATATACGCTGTAGGTACCATATATTCATTTTTACAATACTGGAGAGAGGCACTTCAATAAGTTCCTTGTCACAAATATGTTTTGTATGACATCACAACCGCATGTACATCATCCTATACATCACTTTAATTGGTTGTGACAGATATTATTATTATTATTATTATTATTATTATTTATTATTATTTAATGTTGTGATGCAAAAATAATGTAATATTTTATGCTGAAATGCAATTTTGTTTGCTGTTGCATTTGTAAATCATGTAGATTTATTTTGATTTCCAAGGTACAGTTTTATAAATTTTTTATATTTAATTTTGAGAGTGCCAGCTATATTGTTTTGCAGTTTTTTCAGTGTGCTTTTCATCTCCACATTACAACTTATTTAATTTGTTATGTACATTTTTATATAAGTTTAATACTGTAACAGTATTATGATAATTAGCCAGCCTTGAATTTCTCTCAACAATCCCCATGGCTGTCGGAATCAGGGTATTTGTTCCCTAAACCATACCCCAACGCCCTTTCCTGAAAATACCCCAGAAACTGTACGAGATGATCACCCCATGGTCTAGCCAGCCAAATGAAATATGTAAACAACCAAAACAGCATTCCAGAGAGATATTATATATTAGTTGAGTTGGAGCAATGTCATCTACCTGTGCCATCTGTTTAGAAGAGAATTTTCAAATTCACATATTTCACGCCTCCTGTATTCCCATCTAACACCTACTGGTTTTCTTTGGGCCACATTCCTACTGACTATTCCAGTGTGGGATGGGGTATGCAGTCACTTGGAACTACAGTAAATGGTTTATTTATTTAAACTTGTTCATCATGAACTAGGAGAAGTCCTGAAAGTTTTATGCCAATCAAATAACTTATGTAAGATACGGTTGGCACAACAACAATATTTGTTAAATATGAAAGTCCACTTCTTTGCAGTATGTACAGCTGGATGATTTATTTAAAAGTACGGCAACACTTGCCAGGACTGACGGCACACTAGTGTTATTACGTCAATATTAGCTAAGGTCAGTGCTGTGATTATGGGATGTGTTCAAAGCTTTGCTCGCCAAGCTGATTACACTGCTTAAGAATTGAAGTTCCTTTGGTTGTGATTTATTTCATTCCTTTTCGTAATGTCTGTTTTGCATTTCTTGATATAGATTATGTAACTTTTGCTTTGCATACTTCATGTTCTTTTATCTTTCTCTAGTATAATCTTCTGTTTTGCAAGGTAGCAGTCCGTCTATATTTTAACAGAAGTTCCTGGTTTGTATAGTATTCAGTAACCAACAAATGCACACACTCAAACTATTTTATAGTTTTATTAGTATGACCGAATTCCCCTACCTATGTTTCGGTCCATAGACCATCTTCAGGGGGTTAACAAGCTATTACACTTCACAATCGTTTGAGTGTGTGCATTTGTTGGTTACTGAATACTAAGTGAAAATGCACGGTGAAAGCAATATAAAATTCCTGGTTTATATATTTTGAAATTGCTTCCTTTTTTTAGAATTCAGTTCCTATTCCAAGTTAATTATTATTATTATTATTGTTGTTATTATTATTATATTAGTGAATATTTATAAATGACGTAAATTGCTTTCCAGGACTTGATTTGATTTTTATTCATTTTCTGTTGACTGTTTGTTCCTGTAATAATTTGGGGTGCATATGAAGTAGAACAGGGCAGAAATTAACTGAGTGTAAGTTCTGTTTTTACTATACATTTGCAGTGTGTACTGAAGGATTCGTCAATGAAACTGGTATATGCTATTTTAATTGCCAGATTTACCATATTTATCAGTAACTCAAGTTTAAATTCAATAAATGCAATAGCAGGACTTGCCCCTGCCATATAGTGTTCACATGCTTCAGATCAGATTTTAAGGAAAGTTTCAAAGCTAAATAATACCAACTACTACCTCACTTAGATTCATTACCACTGTGTAGTTCCTAGACACTGTGAAAACTACATGTACATTGTAATATAACTTGGAGAGTAACTTACTTTTTAAGTGGATCCAGCAGTTGAAAAAATCTTCATACAACCTTGGTGTTCGTTTTCAATATGGTGCTGTCTTATCCAGGAATTCTTACTGGAAAGATAGAAATAAGCAGATATATTAAGAGATACAATATTGTCATTTTTGATTTTCTAGAATTTTTATATGCAGTTAATACATCATATCACGATTACAGATAACATTACAGGGATTCATATATTTTTCAATAATGTAAAAACTCAAAGCCTTGGATGAAAAGGTTATGAAATTATATTTTTTAATCCTTCATCAACCTTCCCCCCTCCCTCCCCTCATGAATTACAAATTCAGGTAGCAGATTGCAGTCAACCTCTTCATGAAATTTGGTTTGGTACCACTTGTAACCTAGACACTGCTAATGAATTCTCTATCTCATCATCCACTGTCACTGAAAACAGCAAACTTGGGGTGCCACTTAATACTGACAGAACCAATTTGTTATTGGTATTGATGTTTTGCAGCTTGTTAAAGAACATGCATGACCTTCAAACATCGCATATGAACTTGAAGTTCATTTTGTTACCCTTCCAGTTTGGCTGCATATTGTATTTGATCAAGGAAATTCTGAAAATATGTTAAAACATGACAGAATAACAAAATACACAGTTATCGCCCTTTTTTATTGTATGTATTAGTGTATAAATATGTGTTTTTATCTTTATTGTAAATTTTGTCACATAACCTGGAAAAGGTTAATCTTTCTTCTATTAAGCATTCAGACTGGAAGGGTGGGAAATTGTACCTCCTTCAGAATAACACACAGAACTCAAAATTCCATCCAGGAGAAAAATTTTTTATGTCAACAGAATACTGTGTTAATTTCAGACATTCTTGTCAATGGAAAGCACTGTGATAATTGAGTGTAATAAAACTGCATCCTGTTCATAGTAATTGTGGGTAACAACACAGCAGGAATATCCTGCACCATGTTTAATGCCAACATAATTTTCCAGATATTATCAAAATTATATCAGAAGTGTAACTATCCTGTGTGCTATTAGAATGACTGGAAATGTGGTGTTTTTATAAGTGGTGTAAATTAAATACTATACAAATGTGATCATAATGTATGAGAAGTGGCAGTAATGTTGTGGCATCCCTAATGACACACAACTGTTAGCTGTGTGACAATGAATGTTGATGTGAGGAAAATCAGATGAATTTGTTTGGTCCTATTCTCTCAGGACTGTTTCTGACAACAGATGGTTTTTATACATTTTTGTGATTGCTTATGCTTGCTGATGTTACAAGAAGTGTACCTCCATTATGTATAATAGCAGATATATTATTATATGCCATCATTACTGGTCTGGTGCCGGGTTTTGCATTGAGGTGCAGGGTTTGTTGTTACTGTATCAGTAGCTAGATACCCCCTTCCCTTACCCTCCACTTTCTCCCACCCTTTCCTAGAATGTAACCGTATTTAGTTAGCAGTCCATTTATTGGACAAAATATTGTGGTTGTTTATAAAATAAGTTGGCAAATGGTGTGACCATGGGGGTATATATATATAAATAAATATAAGAATAAGAGTGTATAAATTAATAAATAGTTATATAATATATAAATGTCAATGTATTGTGCCCCCTTCCCAAATTCTCCTAGAACATATTAAGCTCCAGTTTTTGTATTACACTACTGTGAAGGGATTGAACACTCCGAGACCCATGATAACAAGAAAAAGCATCATCTATGGCAAATGCTATTTGACAACTGCAGTTCTTAATTTACTACATGATTTTAGATGCTCTTTTTTATGGTACTTGTATTACAAAATACAAAAATAAAAATAGCCTTTTGCAGCTTGTTCACATAAAAATGTACTCTTGCTATTATTATTATTATTATTATTATTATTATTATTATTTATACTTATGGTCTTAGCTGTATGAAGTTGGCCTATACTGTGGTGCACCAAAGCTCCTGCATGGAGACTGATTCAACTTATGTCTATTTTTGAGCTGGTTTTCATATCAAAATAATCAAATAAATGCTAAACATAAACTATAAGAAAGATCTTAAACAATGGTTAAATTCATAAAATTTCAGTAACAAAATACTTAGCTGAATGCATTATGCAATAAAAAATACGACCCTAAGTCTAAACTAAATTAAGATACATGGAAATTTAAATGCCTTTGAAGATGCATTCAACATTTTTTAAAACCAAAACTGGAATTTGAAGTAATTTGTTTTTTTTTTTAGATAATTTGGCTTTTTATATTCATACCACCATGAAGATAAGTATGTATATCAGTGTATGCATGAATCACATGCTTCACTGCAACTTTGCTCAGTACCTCAACTCTCAGCAGAAATATGCTGCTATGGGAGACGCAGGTAATATGAACAAAAAATTATACTGACCATTTCAATAAGGCTAGAAATTTGAAGTACTGCTTTGCTATAACTATATAAATGTAATTTGCAAGCATATCTGTAATAATGAAGAGATGAGTGCAGAACTATAGATTTAATGGGAATTACAACAGACACTAAGATTAACTGACTGGGACTAAAATTATACTGGTAATATTTTGCGGTATGACACCGTGCAATCTGGCAGGTAGTTTTGGAGGAAACTGCTGTCATCTACTTGAATATGGGGCCAGCAGGTTCTTCCAAAACGGTGGTTCTTACCTATGACATTACAGGGTGTCACAACCGAGAAGACCACAGTCTGAATATTGACCACAGTGAAACCTCAAATCTTATGACCAAAATTATTTTAAAGCTATAATATTAAGACAAACTATTATTATAATTGGAATTTATGAAAAGAATAATGGAATTTTGGTGGCATATTGGTTGTTGGAACAGAGTTGAACCAAATTGGCCAGATTATTGTTAAATGCACTAACTTGGTGTAATGACATCTAAGAAAGGCTTATTAAATGTTGTAAATTATTCTCTATTGTATTTGGTTTCCAAATCAGTGCATTATTTGGTATGAAAGAAAGTTACAAAATGCAATCTAATTTTATTAGGTCAAGAGTTGACATGATCGTAACATTGCTGAGTTAGGTAAATCAGTTTTATAATTGCATTACAATATTGTATTGATATTATGTATATTAATGTTATGGAGTATTACTTAATATATTCTAAGGGTTTGCAATGAGGTCAGGTTGTGTTTTTCTGACAATGCATTACTGTATACATGAATAAGAAGACTGTGTGTTGGAAGAAACATAACCAATCTGGAAGTTGGTGGTATTGATGTAAATGCAGATAGAAGAGCAAAATAGAGTTTATAAAAGAATATATAAATCATGACACAATTTATGCAGTGTCTCTCTGCACATTACCTTTAATAATTCAACAGCACTAATTCTTCTAATTACCATTATTTAGTTTTTAAATGGCAGGGTATAACTTTACTGAACATTATTGAATGGTATTTAATTTGTTGAAACTCAAATTTATAAGCAACGTTAATATTTTATTAGCAGTTTCAGAGGAAGTTGACAGATGAGACCAATGGCCAAATGTGTGGCAAAGTAAAACAATCAGAAACAATCACAGAAGAAAATATGAATTGTGTTCTTCAGCAGAGGATAAGCAAACTGAATGTAATAAGACTGTAATGGATGGACTTTGCTACAATGTGATCATCCCATTAAGTTTAATGTTATAGATAGTTCTGTTCCTCCCACAGCCCTCATTGTCCCCACTCTACATTTCCCACCCTTTCAGAGTACGTTCAGGACCTCTCTGACTGTAAAATGTAAAGAGTGTAGACATCTGATAGGGACCTAGTATAGTTTTTGAAGATGTTTCAAAGTTATAACAACAAAATAAAGCCTTGAGACACGATGAAGATATTTCTCTTTCTGTTTCGATTTGAGGTTCTCATGGCATTGAGTATCACGGCTGTGGTCTTCTGGGAGATGACACCACATAGTTTCATGGATGGATACCAGTGTTTCTGCCTTGAAGATGGAAACAGTAGATTGCTTAGAAATGTTGATACCTATCTACCAAAACACACGTCATATCCTGTAAGACCACAACTTTTGTGTATTCATCCCTTCTTCTAATGTAAGGTTGCTGCTGCACTTCTGCTTCAAATCACAGCTCAGTTATTATTTTTTTATAGCTATTGTCACTGCCTGCATGAATTCTGGGATACAATGTTGCAATAGTACAAAACTGCCTTCTGTGCCCTACCCAGTTCACAACAGTCATGTCCTTTATTCCTGTGTTGCAGTTAAATAATGAACAAAGCTGAAGTCACAGCATTTAGGCTGGTAAGTTCACTCTCAATTTGTGCACATTTATGCTATACAAGTTCTACAAATTTAGGATTCATTTTCATCAGTCAATACCGAAATGTGCATCAGAAACACAACATTTTTCATCAAAAGATTGATAACATTACTGTCAGCAAGTGTTTCATGAGCCATTGCAGCTACACTGGATAGTGACGCTGTCATGGCATGGTTAAATATTGTGGTCAGAAAATACAGAAATTTCATGTGGGAAAAGAATAGGCATTACAAATTAAAAAATCTAAATATTTAAGAAAAACTGATTGTAAAACATGTCTAGATTACCTGGTATAGTTTGGTTCACATATGTTCATGTGTTACAAATCTGGAAAATTTGGTTACATAGTTGTGTCTGTCTACCACATTACATGCATCATATGTCATAAAACAGTCATCTTCAGGGTCAGTGGTTACTAAATCCCAGTTGAAAGAGGTTTTACACTTCAATCTACATAGGATCTGCATAGAGTTGTGCATCCCTCCATATTGACAGAAGTCACAGAAACACTTCAAAACACCCGCCACATACAGTAATTTATGGCCTCGAGGTGCTCTGCTTTGTCGTTCGGTGTCACTTCTAATGTAATGAAATGGCCGACAGGTAGCAGGTGCATGCAATGTTACGGAGAGTCGATAACTCCACAGTACTCAGACAGTACAACGATATATCGAAGAGATGAGTGGACAGCCATGCGTTGTTGCAAGTGTCACTATCTACCGCTTTTCTAATCGAGCTGTGACGAGAGAGTAGGTGGATAAATAAAGTAATCGTGCTCTATGAACAATGGGGATTTTCCAAAATTAATGTTGCAGCAATTTCAACATTACATTCTTAAATACGTCGCTTTTGGTGGCAGGTACCACTTACAGGTTTGTGTCTTCAAGTAAACACAGAGAGAGATGATCCTAATTGGTGACACAGCATATATTACTATTTATTTCTCCAAAACTTTTGTAAATCATTACTAATCAGTAATTTCCTCAGATTGAATAACAGCCCGACGAATAATTAAAGAAACGAAGAAAGGGACATTCTCAAAACTTGGTTTTCTAGAGTCGATAGAATTTTTGGACTTAACTGATATACGTTTCACAAAGTTCAGTGAAAATGAAGTTGTCCCTGTGTACGCCATGACAACATGGGGTGAGTAAAGGGATAAGGAACGGTTAGGCTACACTTCAGACAGCCAAGTCACTGGGAGTGGGAGACAGTCCAGTCTTTATGTTCATAATCCACCCTAAAGCTACACTTCTGTAATTACCCTCCTAAAAGCAGCCAACAGTAGAGTGAATCAGAATTGTTCTGGGCCTGCCACAAGGATAGATAAGAGTGATAAACTTAATTTTATTTCACATCTAACCTGTCACCATTGGTGACAAACGAAAGAAACAACTTTGTTTTATTATTTTCAACAAAGATTAAATCGATAGAAGTAACAAGCGATACGATAAACAGAGAAATCGGCACATGTGTGAATGTTAATGAAGCTAATGTTCAAGAAATTGCAAATGCCGAAATTCGGGAACATTCTGATGACATATTAGATGAGGAAGTTAACAAATCATCTTCAAATGCGGGCGAAAAACCAAACGACGTAGCAGTTGTAAGTAAATTATGTAAGAGTATGTTAAATGACGAAAAGTTGGGCAAGTTGCAAAGTATTTGGGAACCTGATATAAGTTACAACTTTCCAACAGCTACTTCCAGTGAAGAGTTTAAAAGACGATTTCAGCATAACTGGCTGGTGAAGTACAAATGACTCGCATATTCAAAATCGGAAGATTCAGTCTATTGCAAGTACTGTGTGTGTTAATCGCCTACAGAAGTTCGAAAGTCAGACGGACAAGCAGCAAAGAAATTATTAACATGTGGATTTTCTAAATAGAAGCACGCAATAGAACCATCTGAAGAATAATTATCGCGTAAATTCAGTTTCTGCTTACGAAGAAATGCTGGGTGAATGAATTGGAAAATTTATATCTGCTTACAAACAAGTAGATAAACAAAAAAAAACCGCACAAGCTGAACTAAAGAGAAAAAGATCGATTTCGCTTACTAAAACCGCAATTCTTTGCTGAGAGTAAGGAATATCGCTATGTGGTCATAAAGAATTCGGAGAATTTTCCACACAGAAAGAGCAGGGTGTAAATTAAGGTAACTTTCGTCTACTACTACGGTTCCGGATTGACGCCGGAGATGAAGATTTAAAGGAGCATATTCAAACATGCGCTACAAGTGCTACATACATAAGTTGGAAGGTACAAAACAAAATTCTGAACACCGTAATGATCTTATACTACAAAAGATTGTGCACAGAGTAAATAAACTCTGCTAAATGTCTTTCAAAGCTTACAGATGAAACGACCGGTATTTCCAAAACTGAACAAGTTTCGCTCTGTGTAAGGTATGAGGATGAAACTCAAGTAAAAGGTTTAGTGAACAGTTTTTACAATTTGTATCAGTAAGTAATACATCAGGGCAGAAACTGGTCAATACAATTATTGAAAGTTTAAAAAAGTTTTGGAATTGAGCTTGCATACTTGCGAGGTCAAGGTTACGATGGGGCGGTATCAATGAGTGGAAAGTTCAAAGATGTGCAAAGCATCACATAGTGTTTATTTCCGCAGGCCCTGTATGTTCACTGCACATTTCTTGCTTTAAACTTGGCCACTGGAAAAGCAACAGATATGCAAGGTATAAGAAACTCCATTGGAGTTATGGAAAAAATTTATAATTTTTTAAATACACCTAAAATATGAAGTGTTGCAAATAATTATTTCTGTACATGCTGCAGAATCAAGTAAAGCAAACTTTCAAATTCCTGTCTAACAAGATGGGAGGATCATTATGAATCTGTAGTGGTATTGGCACAACTACTAGATGCTCTATACTGTACTCTGCAAGAAATCAGCACGTGACAAGATAGAGATTCTTCCCCATCTGCAATGATTCTCATGAATTCTATTCTTGAAACGCCATCCATTACTTCGCTCTACACCCTACGAAAACTTTTCTCCTACATATTGCCCTTAAGTAAAGCACTACTAGCTACTGTCTGTGATTTTGTATCTGCACTAAATCACATGGAACAAAGAGTGGGTGAGGACAGATCGACTTGGAAATGCGCTCCGTATGGATGCGAACGCCCCCAAACAGAGGCCTTTTAAAGAGTTTAGTCGATTCGTAGAATTCTAACGTTTATATGATGATCCTGCATCACCTAATTATTCTAACACTCTTCGTGACTGCTCGAGGCTTGCTCTACGGCCATGGAGATCCCAGGAAATCACAGCTTGTTCGTGAGGCAAATTGTCAAAATTCTGCATCAGAACGAGGGAATCGGAATCTTAAAGGGGTCGCTCAGTAATTGCATGTCAATGAGGGGCAATTTTCAAGAACGGAAATGAGAAGATTTCAACACATGATCAAGTACACACGCAGCACATTTCTATGAAAATGCTGCTGTTATTGCACGATGAAAAATTCAACATTACTTCAAGATATTAACACCAGATGGTGATGACGTTAGTAATCTATTTCTAGTGCTACATTTCCACATCATAAAAGCAGTGCAAACACAAATTTCTTTTGTCAAAATTTTCAGTTCTTGTCAAAAAGTAGCGTTTCATGCGTGATTTCAGGCTTCCGCCGCAATACAGATGAGATCTGCGCTCTTCTGGGATATTACGCAGCGCTGAATGTTAGTTGTGTACAGACATTTCGGGACAACATATCGCTCCCATCTTCAAGGGACAAGAAGTCCAATACCCTTGAAGATTGAATCGATAGGTTGTCCCGAAGCGTCGGTACAGAACTGCCGCTCGACTCTGCGTAATATCCCAGAAGAGCGCAGATCTCAAACAGCGTTTCAATTAATAATCGTCTTATGACTACGGTGTTCTGGAATGTAGCGACGTCTAGTTTGGTAAACAGGTATCATTTCAAAAGCACCTGCTGCAGGCTGCTCCGAAAGATTGTTAACTGTATACCAAAACTCGCAGTGTTACAGCTCAGAAGACAATAAACTTAAGTGTCAGATTCACTGCCGTGACAGCCTGAAAGTTCGTAACATTATGTTACGCGTATTATACATAAATCGGGATGTAAAACAGCTTGTGTAAGGAGCCAGTCAGTCTATCCGTCCATGTTCTGTGACTAACATCAGCGACACTTTCGGCGACAGGGGTGTCCATGAACTTCCACTAAAAGAAAAGACTTGCATCAATATAATAACACTGTTTCAATGCATCAATCATTGCTTTTATCTGCTTCCTTATCACGTTATTAAAAGACGCAATTTAAAGTACATATATTACATAAAATCGAATTGCAAGGGAAAATTACTTCGGTGATAAATTATGCGACATAAATGTTAAGACTAAAGTACAAATAGAGGGTGTTGCCTTTTCATTTTGTGCTTCTATGGTGACACGTTGTTGACAAATGTAAGAAAAATTTAATTATGCCTTATGTGGTAGGTATAGGAGACATGAGACAAAGAGGAGGGCGAAAGTAATGTCACAATACATTACGTAACTTGGTAACTGGTAAAGCCACCACATTACAGGCCTGGACAGGCCCTTAGGGCTCCAGGAGGTTGAGGCTCCGAGAATTTCTAGATAATCGGCACATGAAGGTGACAATGTTGTCAGCCCTAAGCACCGGTCGCCTTTACCCTCAGGAGATACCCTCGTAATCATTTCTGTTACAGGCTGAGTCGACGCCAGGGCCATATTGCGGCCGGAATAATTAAGTCAATGACCTCATCGAACCCGCGACCTTCTGGCTTGTAGCGCAGTGCCTCAACCAAATGCGCCACCGCCTATCCCGTCACTGGTAATGCCACACAACATTAAAGGCCTTTAAACTTTTGTTCTCTATTGGGCAGTCCGGGGTTAGAATCCCGGTGGGGGCGAGATTTTCCGTACCAGTCCAGACCGTCCCTGGGGTCCACCCAACCTCCTACACAACGGGTACCAAGTCTCATTCCAGGGGGTAAAGCGGCCGGGGCGTGGCGTTGACCACCTACCGTATCTAGCGCCGAGGTTAAAGAAATAGTAGAGCTATACCTCTACTCCCCCTCTCTGCTTTCACGGCAGGTTATAGGGTGAATTTTACCTTTATTTTACTGTACCTTTATAGGAGTAAGGTACTTATGGAAAAAATTACTGTGAAGAGTGGATGGGAAGAATTTGGAAGCAAGCCGTTGTGGTCCAATTTAGGTGCAATTCCGACATTTGCGGAATGACCTGAGAGTAACCACAGGCTAGACAGTCTCGAGACCGACATGTAAAACCGATACCTGCCACATAAAAAGCAAGAGTGATATATACATAAGAGGAACGTTCGCCGTGGGCGCTCTGAGCGTGAAAGCTTTTCTGTCGTCGACTTCTAATACAAGGCTTTCGTGGTGAACTGACTTCTGAAACCCAATATAGTTAACACAATGTGACGTAGCCTCAAGTTTTGATTTAAAATGATACCCCTATCTGCGTCAGGTTTTCAGACGAAAAAATATTTATAAATTCGTTTTACGTCTTACATGTGCTCTCACTTTAAACATCGTCGAATCATCACTCGAATCCTAATGGTGATGGGTACAAATTGTACGCCTCAGGCCTCTGTTTCATTCTTCCAGCCCCCAGTCACTTTTTCTCCCGTAGTTCCACATACAATCCCGAACGCTGTGTTGTAAAAAGGGTTTCGTCAATGCTATTTCCTTAAGAACAAGTACGCGAAATCCTTGCACCGAATGAGATATTAACTGCCACAAATGATTCCTTGTTTAGTCCACATTTTGTTTCTGAGTCTTCTATTTAATTTTTAATCTTTTATACATGCTTTCCTGTTACTACTCATGGACAAGATCTGGTCTCAGGTGCGTATCTTAACAAGTTTACTGAGCTATGGTGTCCTGTGACCAAGAATAACTCTTTCTAAGGAGTAAAACAGTTTAGGTGATTTTCTTTACCTGAAGACGGAAGCATTTTCGGCCTCCGAAATGTAGTACTACAATGGAAGTTAGATGACGGACAAAGTCCAAAGAAAGAAGATTACTTCATTAACATATGATATACACACTTTAGTTATTCTGCTGTAATTCTTTTACTACAGGTTTAAGTAAAATCAAACTGTTGGCAGTACTGATATTCAAGCGCCAAATCTTATGTCCTTCTTATTCGACAACTCTATTTCTGAAACAACAAACCTTTTTTTAATACTGCTTCTTTGTTGCGAAGGATGCTCTTCTGACAATTTTCACAACATAAACTAGGCCTCTTGTATTCACACGACAACATGGCTTTGGGCTGATAACCTAAATAACAATGGACCGCAACTCATACACCAATCACAACAACGTCATCTGTCAGAAGCGGGAGATATATAGGAAATTATCGACCGTCGGCTGCGGTAAAGTAGGCAGAAGAAAACTCTTGTTCAGATGCGATCTAACCAATACATCATGTGGACAGGAGCTCCAATCATGGAGCAGGAGAATTATTGTGAGTGAGGAAGATAAAAGTCAATACGTTCAGCAGCTGAGTATACTGTAGTATACTACAGTATACTGTAGTATACAGTAGTATAATGTGGTATAATGTGGTATGCCCGTAAAGAAATAGGTCTAAAAACAAGAGTGCAAACGTCAAGTAAGATGTAAGGTAAGGTAAGGTTCTCCCTAGATCAGGCCATGAAGGCCCAGAGGGGCAGTAGAGGTATAACTCTACTCTTTCTTTAACCCTGGCACTAGATGAGGGTGGGTGGTCAACTCCACTCCCCGGCCGCTTTACCCCCGGGAAAGAGACCCGGTACCCGTAGTAAAGGAGGCTGGGTGGGCCCCAGGGCCGGTCTGGACGGCTGCGAAAAATCTCGCCCCCCCCGGGACTCGATCCCCGGACCGTCCAGTCCGTATCGTAGTCGCTATACCGACTACGCTATCCCGACCCACCAAGTAAGATGTAAGTTTATGATAACATTACCAAAATTCGGGAAAAAGTCTTGTAACAAATGCGAACATTTGGCTCAGAACGTATTGCTGTGAACTGAACAAACGTCTCACGCCGATGCAAATGTGTATAAGCATGTTAAATCTCACATTATATTCACCGTGCATCATGATAACAAATCACAAGATTAAAACCAACATATGCACTGCATTTTCATACACAGAGTCAATTGCCCCTACATATGTTTCGGCTTCAAGAATCCATCATCAGGGGGTCCCAATTTACACGTACTACACATCCATTAGTTCATCTAATAACGTCTATTATATCACACATAATGCCAGTATTTAAGCATATAAAATCCTGGGAATAGTTGCGTATTTATGCTGTATGTATATATATATATATATATACATACATAGTGGATGTGTAGTACGCGTAAACTTGGGACCCCCTGATGATGGCTTCTTGAAGCCGAAACATATGTAGGGGCAATTGACTCTGTGTATGAAAATACAGTGGATATGTTGGTTTTAATCTTGTGATAAGCATGTTAATTTCTTCGATTCCTGTAATGATACAATTTTCTGGATAATCATGTCGGAAATGAGTCGTGTTTTTATCAAACAGAAATAAGTAATGTTTGATAGTTTGTATTGCATTTTACTGATATGAATAGCACTAAAATTTCTGGGCTCAAGACGAGGACTCAATGAAAGACGGAAAAGAGCAAGACCTCGAAATAGATAACACGATAAGGCTAATCTTAAGGAAATTGGATGGAAGAATGTGTAATGGATTTGTTTGGTTCAGAATAGGGACCTGTGGCTGGCTCTTGTGGGTATGGCAATGAACTCTCGAGTTCCGTAAACGGTGAGGATTTTATTGAGTAGCTGAGTAGTAATTAGCTAAGATAGTAATTAGCTGAGATAGTAATTAGCTGAGATAGTAATTAGCTCCGCAACAAAGATTCTTCTCAACACAGCTATTCAGACCTCAATATAAATTTTCACTGAAATCAATCGTGAAATTTCGGAAATGAAATGCGCGGCAGGCAGACACAGTGTCCGCACTGTGAGTTACTTTTTTTCAGTTCGTGCTAGAAACTCGTAAATAGCAATGTCACACCACCAACCTAGAATAAAATTCGTAAAATAGCGTTTTGCTGCATCTATAAGTATATAGTTAAGTGTAACTTGATACCGCCTAAAGTTTCATCAGCTAAACAAAAATGATGTTAGCGGTAAGGGACCGAATTCGTGAGGTACAGGGTTCCAATCTCTACCGGTACACGGACTATTCTGCACCAGAGCTGTCGTGACTTTATTCAGTTCGTCCAGACAGGTGCCACTGTCAGGGAATAAGCGTTTCCTTCCACATCCTCTTTAATCACTATTACACTACCATGCAATCACTGGCCACTATAGAGCCCCAGGTATTGTCTTTGTGAAATAAGCTAACATTTGTTAGGCGCCTTCACAAAATTGCAGAAGGTTACTGTTAGCTTCGTCATGTCTGTCTGTCCGTCCGCATGCAGCAACTCGGCTCCCACTAAGAGGATGTTCATGAACTTTGATAATTCAGTATTTTTCGAAACTCCATTGAGATAATTCAAGTTTAATTAAAATCTGAACAATAATAACGGTTACTTTATATTAAAACCTCTATACGTTTATGACAATATCTCGCTGAATTCTTCTAAGAACTAGAAATGTTTCAGATAAAATTGTAGAGAAAATCAAAACACACATTTTATGTTCAATAACCTTTTCCCGAAAATCGTGCCGTTTATGAGATAATGTGGAAAAATATGGTAGAGCCAGACTGGCCACAGATGACAATAAAATACAGCGCATGCCCATTGCATGTTGGATAACTAAGGCTACAGACACACACTCAGAACATGTAATAAGTTTTGCTCTTCCATGGCAACAATGGTTACGCTAACGCTTTTCATTGTTACGTCACACGTACCTTGTCTCTCTTGTTTAAACAAATTACGAAGAAACACAGCGTCTTCAGCGGGCTGTGACCCTCAGACTGGGAACCGATCCCGTAGTTCAATGTCAACGAGAAGAAAGCTTCCATGGCCAGCTCTCTTGTTCGGGTCGCGAGCAGGTCAGGACGAAGCCGGCCAATAAATATGCCGACAGATGCACAACAGACGCCCATCCAAAATAGCTTTCGGCTCACTTGGAAGGAACGCGAAAATTTTCATTCTCAGACCAGCTAATGTCGTCGTGGTGATACATTCTCCTACACGTTATGCACTTATATTAGGACAATTTACATTAACATTTCTGAACGCACAGAACGTGTTAGCGACAATACGGCTGACTCTCTTTCGGAAGGAAACTGGTTCGAACCACAAGGGACGATAATTAAGACTGACGGTTTTCGTGGTTTTCTCAGTAACTCCAGGTGAGTGTCCAGATATTACCTTGAAGTTGGTTGTAACGCCTTTCCTTCCAGCCCCCACTTACTCGCAATTCACAAGCATCTGTCCGTATCATTCGACGTCACACAATACCTACATTTAAGAGAGTGACAGTATGTGACCCACGAATCAGTGTCTCGGTCAGGTTAGTAGCGCTCCTGCTTTCTGTTAGGAAAGTCCCGGGTTCTGATCACAGCCCTCGAAACCAGGGGCGTACCCAAGGGAGGTGTTGCCGGCTGCAGCCCCCCAAATCCCCAAAACCGAAATTAAAAAGAAACACAACTTTTTAGATATTATGATAAAAAAAACTTTTACTTGATTGACCCTTCAGCTGGAATCAGCCACTGAATTCGGCTGATGACTAGTACATTAGAATTTTGAAAAATAAATTAATAAAAAAAAACAAGAAGATAGGACACTGTGATTGAGTTATGTAACATGTAGTTATATTTGTATGTATATAAATGCAGTTGCAGACAGTGTTATGTTTTATTAGACATGATTTTTATAACATAACTTTTAAAAATCAAACATAAATTATATATAGCCTCAGGGAGAGCTCCCCCCCCCCCACATGCAAAATTCTGGGTGCGCACCTGGTGGGAACTATATATCGTGACTGCGGGTATTTGTAGTTTGCTAAGTCCTCTAACGCAGGGGTTCGCTGGCGACGTACTGTTTAAAATCAATAATTTATTTTTAAATGAAGAAGTTGAAACGGCAGATAGCGGGGCTGAGTTACACGATGTTGCCAGCAATGCTGCATATTAGCAAATACGTGTGACTTATGTTTTATTTATTTTTTCACATTTTTATCCTTTTTCGATTTCAATTTTTTATTAAGGCCGCGTACCTGCAATTGTTGGCACACCAGTAATGGTACGCGTACCACAGTTTGATAAACCATGTTCTAGCACATATCGATACATTAAAGCACGTCACGACAACCTTCTTCGACATCATTTCTAGTTAATCATTCCGCCATTGGCGTTATGTAGTCTCAGCTGGTGACAGCGCTGTTTAAAACAGTGAAAAGGGAAATTAAATAATCTTCACAAATCATTTAAAGTTATAAATAAACTATAACATTTTAAATAGAAGATTGACGACCTCAACTGCAGAATAGCAAAGCTATCCCATTACAGGCCTGGACAGGCCCTTAGGGCTCCAGGAGGTGAGGCTCCCAGAATTTCTAGACAATCGGCACATGAAGGTGGCAAGGTTGTCAGCCCTAAGCACCGGCGCTCCAGGTATTCATTTCTATTAGAGGCTGAGTCGACCCCAGGGCCACAGTGCCTCGAAAATGCCAATGACATAATCGGGAATCGAACCCGCGACCTTCTGGCTTGTAGCACCAGCGAGTGCCCTGCACTGCAGAATACAAAACCGATAATACGGAGAACTGAAGCTGGAAAGAAGACACATCAGGCACTGAGTCATGGCGCTCCGGCGGCCAAGTTGGCACATTTAACAAGTGCCAAGAATTCTTAAGTAGGCAATACAATGAATGTACATAAATTTGCGGGAATATTTACGGCCGACAGAATGTATTTCGGGGATCAGCAGAAAACAAAATTGTACTTGGGAAGAGAAAGTCGCCTAATTTTGAATCGTGTTTACAAAATGTTGCTATGGAAAACAGCTGTTCCACGCAGATGTGCTAGACGCTGACTTATTTAACCTTGTTTCTTGGGTTCACAAGACATGAAATCAGACCTCACGGCTTGTTTCTCGAAGACCGAAGCGTTTAAGCAATTTTATTAATAAATAAGGATACAATCAATATGTCTCTGTACGGAGTAAGTGTTGCCACTGACGACTCCTAGGAGGTTGAAACGTGTTTAGCAGATTGTAATACAGAACTCGATACTATTCTGTTTGTAGTTGCATTTTACGGCATTAACGCTATTTACTGAAATGGAATGCAAGGGGATAAACTAAGACGTTCTAGTTTTTTTCTAGCTATTCTTGTTGTTACACTTTATCTTGTTCTTGCTCTGTTTTTTCCTTGTTATTTTCTTTTTCTTCTTCTTTCTTTGTGCTGTAAGCAGTCAAGCCTGTTCCGACTTCACCCACTCCGTCTTGTCCAATCTTCCACTGTCTGAGAATCCTGTCGATTTACAAAGCAGAATATGTTGCGCAGTTCCTGCATCAGCCCACCTTTCCAACGGTTTGTCCAGTTCTGACCACGCTAATTTATTCTGCTATCTACCGGCTGTATTTTCACTTCTTTGTTAATATCGTAACTTTTAATACAGTCCACAGCAAAATTGTAATGCTCTTAAGACTAATTTTAAGAGAATTAAACTAAATTAACACGCCACTCTACATTAGCGTGTTGAGTTTGTAACACTTTGTTCTGAATAACTCCCTGATGACGGCATCCCGGTGCCAAAACATGTAGCAGTTTTATACTTGTTTTTGAATGTATTTTGGTAAGTGCATAAGTTGGTTGATATGCACGGTACGAGTAGCATAAAACAAAAAATTTACTAACACAATTTCCCCTTAAATACCCATCTCTATGGAGCAGATTTCTTCTTGTGAAGCTAAGCAGTTTATCAGCTAGAAAGAAATTCTCCACATTTTATGGTAGCCGAAAGTTTATTACAAAATATCAGTGGGGAAAACATTCGGGAAACCTCGATATAGAAGAAAAATAATATTAAAACAGAACGAAAAGAATGGGTTGTTTGTGTTGACTATGGTTATTCGGCTGCGGATAGAAACTAGTTGTGGGCTCTTGCGTATACGGTAATGAACCTTCCGGTTTCTTTATAAGTGGGAAATGTTCTGTCCAAGTGAAAGAATTTTCTTTCGTTTCTACAGGGTTCTGACGATAGTATATCACATTTAGCACCCGTCACGTTTTTAAAAATATGCAAGTGAAAAACATCGAGTCGGAGAAAAAGTGTTTTTCTGTCTGCGGGCAGAGAAGTTGAGATTAGCTTTACCTCTCCGGCCTAGCTGAGTAGCTGTTTCCCCCACCCTTCTGCCTAAAGAGGGGATACGAAGTGCTTCGTTTAATTTTAATTTTTAAACACTGCAAAATGGGTAAGATAAAAAAGTGAATGGTGCTCAAAAATAGATTAGGAATTTCCCCACAGAGTTGGTTAGATTCTTAATCTGGGATTAAACTCCGGACTTCCAGTCTGAATGTAGTCATGCCATTAACTGGGTTGTCCAGATTCTCTTTCCGGAGAAGGTGTTTCAACAGCTCTCTACTACCCTCCTATTGACCTGGTGTGACATTCTTAAATTTACGGTTACGATAAGCGAGTTTCCTTACAAACTGGGCACATTTGTTTGTTTGCGAGAAAGATATTTTTATTGTTCATTTATGTTTCACTACGACTCTGCCGTTCACATTGACTAATATTGGTGACAGGGATATTTGTGCAAACTAGTTTTAAAAGTTCATCAAGAAGAGAAACCTGCTTCCATACTTTTTATATCACCGTTTCTTACTCCCCATTAGAGGTGATGTTTAGATAGAACGCATTTGATTTTTGAAGCCTGCTTTAAAAATATCTTATCGAGAGATTTTTTCTTTTAGTACTGAACTAAACGGTCCTAACTTTAGAAATAAGTAGGTTATGAATGAAATAGGAGGATGTGAATTTGACAGTCCCCGACATAAGAGAAGCTTAAAATTTTGATGCAACTTTGAAATGCGAGATTTATCTCAATACCTGTCATTCTTGCAACCGGAGAGGTCCATGGTTCGAAACTTGGTAAGAGTCAAAAGATGTATTAGGTTTAGTACACTTAGGAATTTCCTTCACACAAATTACGTGGAAGGACCTTTAAATATGCTACAATTTATGCCTGCATTTGAAGGTTTATTTTACAGCGTAATGTGACCGGGTTAGCGTCGTCGGTATAGCGAATTATTGAGAGCACGACGGCTCCGGGTTCGAACTTCGTTGGGGGAAGAGGTTTTCTGTTTTCCACACCCTTGTGGATCGACGTTGCTTCCCACTCAAACTTCTCTACATTGGGTACTGGCGCCCTTTCCTGGGGTAAAATGACCGGGGCGTGGCGTTCAGCACCCACCCCTTCTAGTACTGAAGTTACAAATAAGTGCAGCTATAGTATTAGCCCCTCTCTGTGCTTGCATGGCACGTTACGGGGAGACTTTTACGTTTACAACGTAAAACAGAACACCACTATGGGCGTTACATCTGTCCCTCTGTCTGTCTGTCTGTCTGTCTGTAATGTAGTATTAGAACACAAACCGTGGGACAGGCTATTTTTAATTCGACTTACGAGACAATGAACAAAAGTTGTCGTTTAATTCGTATTTTCCGACAGGCCCACAATACGGTCCACTTTACTTAAGGCTAAACACCGATAAACTCTTTTAGTGAATCGTAAATAACACCATTGGGAATTTTGTTTGTACATTATGGAATATGCCGTACAAGCAAATACTTTCTAATATTGTTCATTCGTACTTGGATTTTATAATGTTCGTTCAATCTACAATTTCAGCCCATCTATAGAATTTGTGCATTTACTTTCTATTTAATAACACTATTAAATTTTCTGTGTTTTCGATATCTGATTACCATCATGACAGAAGCTTGAGATCTGATATAAATTCATCCCAAGGAATTACGTCGCAGCTGGTTCCGAGACCGAGGACGTTAGTCGAGACGACGTAATTCGAGACATATTTTCCCATAAACGCCATGTTAAAATGGGAAGGGTGGTGCCAGACAACCTGTTTTGACCAAGAAAAAAATGGGATAAATCTAAACTTAGGAAAAACAAACACTATAAAAGCTGATATACAACAATTTAAGGAGGAGGCGCGTCCTCTTGGTCATTATCTGCAGCGTCAAACAATGCAGGTGGCGATACACGCGTCCCTGAAGATGATTTAATGAATAAAATATCGAAGCCAGGCGATGAAAATACCTCTTTTTCTCCTCTAGAATCTCTTCATAGCAAGCAAGCATCCTTATAATTCCTTGCCTAATTGTTGCTGCTCACAGCTCGTCTCAATCTGACCTCAAACACCTTGATGCCACCTTCAGTGAGTCCAAGCCCCTCAGTCAACTTCAAAACTCTCACGGTCCGCTCCTCAGACTCAGGCTCAGGCTCAGGCTCAGGTCCTGCAGCTTCTACAAGGGCGCTTTTTTCCGAATTTCAACAAGATCGTCGAGCGTGAGTTCCTGATCACGGGATTTCAACAACTCGAAGATGTCTTCAGCATCGTACCTACGAATTTGTGCGCTTGGCTTAATGTACTAGGTTTGGGGCAAACGACTTGAGTACGGAACGACGTAAGTCGGGGGATGACTATCTGTGCCAGTTTAGACCAGTTTCTGCAAACATTACCTTTCACTTTCCCTGTTATAAAACCTGTCTTTATGTTACAGGATCTTCTTGAAAACCTGGTAGATATTAAAGTAATAAATAGCTTGTTTGCTCTTTGGAGCCTGACGGTTATGTTTTAAATTACGTCACTAAATCGTGTTATGGCAGTTTGACATCCTCGCAGTTGTACGTTTGTTTTGTAAGACAGTTTGATATTATCCTTCTATACACTTCTAGGTCTCCTAAGTATGTGTATCCATGTGGTTTTACAAAATCTGTTGCAGAAACCAGGACAAGAAGGGCCAAAAATAGATCCCCAACTACAGCTGGTGAGATGTAACTGTAAGGTTATTCTTGATCCATTACGGATCTTATCCCTGTATTGCAAATTATAACAAGTTACCTAATACACAGAGCACAACGACACAAAATACAGGGACAAGATGTACAATAGATAATATCAGTAGATATTTGAATACAATGGCGAAACCTACACGATACAAAAAGCACATTGAATTTTAACCATATTTTACAAGATCTTACATTTTTAATTCAGCTGCAGAAATCACTACGATATATGTTTTAGTATTGACATGTAGTATACTTTAATGAGTTTTAAACAATGGTGCATAAACTCCCTGAAGGTGGTGGAGTTCCGTCAAAACATGTATGAGTAAATAGGAGATGAAAGAATTTTAACGAAATTTTATTTTTAAGGATTTTTCGAAAATCTGTCGAGAAAATTCAAGTTTCATGAAAATCTGACAAAAATAACGAGTACTGTACACGAAGACCTATGTACATTTATGATAATATCTCTTGAATTCTTCTTAGAATAAGAAATGTTTCAGACAAAATTTGCAGAGAAAATCAGCACATCACATTTCGTGTTCAATAACTTTTTTTCCGAAAATCGTGTCGTTTATGAGATGATGTGAAAAAATATGGTAGAGCCGGGGAGGCCACAGACGACAATATAATACGGCGCATGCGCTTTGCATGCTGGATAATTAAGGCTACAAACACACACTCAGAATATGCAATACTTATTGCTTTCCTCGGCAACAATGGTTATGCGAACGCGTCTCAATGTTACGATACGCATAGTGCCTCTCTCGTTTCACATTATTCTCCCACCTCCGCCTAGGTATTCAAAGTGCTCTCTTGCCTTTAATTTCTCAGTTACACTCTGTTTTCATTTCCTATCCCTGTCATGCATGTTACGTGTCCCGCCTCTCTCATCCTAATTGATTGGATCAATTTAATATTTGGTTAAGAGCACCAAATAAATATTATCTAATTAAAAATACAGACACGCCTAAATATGTTATTTATAAAATAAATTTGTATTATTAGCAAACACACTCTTCAGGTTTGTCGACAAATTCGGGGTAGAGTAAAAGGGAACACTTCCGGCACAGCAAATATTTTGCAAAATTTTGGTATCTCATTACGGGGATGAATATTGATGATCGTAAACACAAATCAGTAGACGGAACGACGGTCACATGCAAGAAAGAAATAAAGTAAATATGAAATGTGCCCAATTTGTGCCTTTCGGCCAACGTGCGATTTCTTTGTAAATTGGGATGTCGTGTGGACAAACTATAAAATACTGTTTTTAAGGAACCGGTTACATTTCATTAAACTTTACGACCCCACATTCTGGTTTTGCGGGTCTGGACTGAAAAAACAGGTGTCTAACTCAGCTGATCAGAGTCGAGAGACAGTGTCTGGAGGAAAGAATATTTCGATTTACTGTCTTGTTGTTGGTCAGAACTTGGCCCACTCGAATCCATTCATAACGTCTTTACGTACTTCAAACGGTTTCGGCTTCAGTCGAGAATAAAAGCATAAAAAGAAAGGAAAAAAAGCAGAACAGGATTCTATTCCCAGCGTGTACGGTGGCCTACTCGTTTCCAGGTGTGTTCATATAAAGTCGATAAGCAAATGTTACCTTCAGCATGCCCGCCTGTAAACTCAGAACTAACAGAGACCACATTACGAAAATAATTTATATTAGGTAGATTATTATTTTATTAGATGTGACAGAGCCTATTCTAGTAGTAACTGCCGATCTTTCGGAGAACCTGCTGCCTCCATCTTCAGTGTAGCAACTCTGGAAATACAGACAGCAGGTTAAATTTGTTAAATTTCTGTAAGAATATATAGCGTTTTACGTCATAACAAAGCAGTCTTCATATGCATCGCACTGAGAAAGACAAAACACAAAATTTCTATGGACTATGGCAGACACATAGTAAATTTTTCGATACCTTCTGGATTTGGATTAATTTTACTAATTTTAAGGGCCACTTTATTCAATGATCTAACTGAAGTCTCTGTGTTTCTTTTGATTGAAGTAATATTCTTTTATAAAGTGTAAAGACTTTAGTACCATGTGTATCTGTCATTTACTTTAACTCATCGCATCTTTGAAATGTTCATCCGATAGGAAATGCTTTCGCAGAAATTTGTGGGCATTCCTTAAAAAGAGCCATTTATACTACATTTGTAAAATCTGATTTCGAGAAAATTTCTGGTACATTTTAATATATCTTTCTTAAAACTGTACAATAGAAATCACAACCATTTTAAGCACAGTGGTTACTGTACGCAACACTTGCTTTAACACTAGAAAACTGCCTTTGGCACACAAAATATATTTACGAGACAGCACTATTTTCAAAACAGATTTTGAATATTTTCCTAAAAACAGATTGGAGTCGGAATGGCATAGCCTGTACAGTGACTTAGGCTGTGGGCTGGACGATCCGCTCTAGGGGCAGGAGGTTGTTATTCTCTCCAAAAACTCCAGACCGAATCTGCAGCGCACCCAGTCTCCTATTACGTGGAAAACCGGGAAACGAAGCTGGCCACTCCACTTCTTCTAGCTCCGAGGCTTAGAATGAACGGAGTTGTACTTCTTCTTCCCCTGCATGTCTTCACGGCTATATAGGGAAAACTTTGCCTTTAACTTTACCATTAACCGACTGGTTCTTGTAGTGGACACAGAGTGTGTTTTCTGTGAGGTAGGAAATAAAGACTTTAAATATTGTTTTGATGGACTTCATGGTTCAATGTTATTTTCCACTGTTTATTTGTCTCAACAAGAAAAGATAAATTTAGCAATACATGGATAAGACAAAGTAAATTAAGAAATTTATTTGTATATACGAAAATGATGAAAGGAAAGGCCATAGAGGTAAAAATAGCAAAGAACTTATCATAAAATTGTGTGCCCACAGTTCATACTTTCGTTAAGAAAGGGGCAATAATTTTTCCACAAGCCAACAATGACCACAAGAAAAAATAAGAAAAGAAGACCACAGAATTCTAAGACACATGACTAAAGACAAAAAGCGTTATGTGTCAGTGTCAGTGTCACTGCCGCCCTGCGCGGGGTTCGCTACCAGGTCGTGACATTCAGTGTAGTCTATAATTCAACTCTTAATGTGGAATGTGTGCACCGCCATACTTTGCAGCAGCTACCGGAATGGTATGCCATATTGCAAGGTACAGTGCCGGAGATGATGATATGCAACATAAATGTTAGCAGGGGCACTATATTTAACAGTTGGTAGTTATTCGTTCAGTCAAACAATCTCATGCTTTTAAGAAACCAGGCTGTTTATTATAGTGTTATATTGATTCAAGCCGATCCCAGTGGCAGCGCGGTCTAAGGCGTGGGTCTGCGACCTCGCTTGGATATCTGTCTCTTTTGAGTGTTGTGTGTTGTCAGGTAAGGTCTCTGCGTCGAACTGATCACTCGTCCAGAGGAGTCCTATCGTGTGTGGTGTGTCTGAGTGTGATCTTGAAGCCTCGACAATGAGGAGGCCCTGGCCACTAGGGGCTGTTGCGCCGTTGGTAAAAAATACGGATTCAAACTCGAGACAATTCAGTCCACTGTACATTGTAAAACCACATCTTTCTAAGACCCTCTATCCTTATCATCATTTCCTTTTATCTACACCTAAGGTTCCTTTCAAATGTTCCAAAAAGTTTCCTAAAACATTGAGGACATTACAGCCACCCGAATGAAGCAACATCTTCCCCAGAGACGTCGATAACTATCCACTAGGCTAGAGGACGTCACATCCCAGATCATACCATTGATCTCCACTGCCCTGAAAACCCCAGATATTACAGATTCAATTTCCTTCAAGTTAAGCAGACAGGAAAAAGCCGAGGGGATACCTAGATGTAAGGTAAGGCAAGATCAACTTTCCTCTGTGTCTAAGCACCAAGTCATGAAGGAGTATGAGATCGTGGAGATGACGTAAACGAAACACAACCAAGATTTTCCATCCCATACTTTATGTAGCGTCGAGTAAGAAAACAATTTTAAATATAAACGTTTTAAGAAAATCAGCTCCCAAAATCTAGGAGCCACCTGAAAATTATAGGCACTAGACGGTTACAAACAGCAAGTTCTACAGCGAGGACCCAAAAAATACTAAGCCCCTCTCCCCTACGAAAGTTAGTTGCCCTGGCGATCTGGCGCCCGTGATTTGTGAGCCCTGTTTAAAGATTGTGGAAAGATGCGATCATTATACTCTTTTATAACAGCCCTGTCTTATTGCAGTCCTGTTTTAGCACTAGTCTGTAGTTACTGAGGAGATCCCAAACAAATAACCCACCAATTGAGAATCGAAGTGCAGGCCTTCAGAATACGAAGCAGGAATACTGACTACACAACTGTGATTTTCGGTAGTCAAATTTCGGCGAATATTACTGTGCTTTGTTCAGACCTGTACAACCCGCCGAGTCGGCAGCCTGGACAGTACAAATGCATGTGGCACCGGAAAGTTGTTGCGTCAATCCTGACTGCTATGGCAATTATACGGTACAATACTAAATCATTGTTATATACGCTTGCTTGCATAACTGGCTGGACTACTGGTTACCCTTCTTCCTGGTTTCGTATTTTACCCTTGGCGACGAAAAATTTATTAAATCATAGGTCTTGGAGCCTTGGCGTCCTACCCTGTCTAATACTCCAATATGCGAGAAAAGTAATGACGAAAAGGTTAGCCAAAACACTCTTTTTACTTTATATTTTAACAACAAACGGCTGAATATTCAAGTCCGCTGGAATGTTACTTCGTGTCGACTTGTAAATATTTTACCGACCTTTCGGGGAGGAGTAGTACCTTTATCTTCAGCGTCAAGAATTCGGAGTACTTGAAAAAAAGATGATGGCACTACGCTTCTCCGAAACGTCTGTAATTCTTTACCAGTCTGCCGGCATAACATCCAAGAAGACGTGAATCTTCAGCAAACTGTTATTCAAAACTCAGATCTGGTGGTAACTGATATGTTTCAAAAACGTTAGTCATATGCTCATGGATTTTCGGGGTTTCTTACTTTTAGATTTTTCATACTTTCTGCGCACTAACGAAGGACTAATGGAAGTCCAACAAACTGCATCTTTACAATTGCTTTTTCTTGAATTTGTATTAGCAGTCTTCAGGGTTTATTTGCATAAAAATATGAGGCCTTCAGGTTGAGGAGGAAATTCGTTCATTAGCGACAAGATAGAAACTGTAAAACACATTTTAAAACTCATATCTAGTGCGTTGCACCACCATCAGTATTAAAGTTCAGCATCCTAGAACTACCAACAAAATAAATTGAGCTGATTAAGACGCACTCATTTGAATATTTCCGGCCGCACGTACTTTAGGTTCATTTGAAAACTGCACACAATATTTTCGACATGCTCTTGAAAATGGCGATAAAGTGGGTAAAAATATTTAGGGCTGTATGTAAATAACTTACATTCTAAAGAACTGACAAACGTTTCGTTGGCAGGTACACTGCACAGTAACACTGACAAATATTTTAGACATACTTTACGTTAGTGCCCTCTTTCCTTGTTTCGGGGAAATTTTATTGGGAAAAAAAATATTTGTGCAGTCACAAAATTATTGTCTTCTTAAAGCAATTGCCCGTAAAACCGAATAGATTCTATAGTGAAGAGAACCTACGTTGCCGGCTGTCTCAAAGTTAACGCTATATACTATTTAAATGTGATAAAGTAAAAAAAAAAAAAAGTTGCTGATTTTTAATTACCCTACATTATCAGAACATAAAAAAATCGTGACCTATTTCCTGTCCATGTGCATATAGCCTAAAGATAAACACTGCAGACTGTTGGATATATTTTCTCAATATGATTGATACTCGCTGTAGATATATTTTATATATTATATATAATATATGATATACAAAAAATATATAAATATATATAATATATTATATACATATTATATATATTTATATATTATTACTCTCTACGAAAGGGTGATATGTTATACGAAACTTTTTCTACATGCTTTAATATAAAATTTGTACATAAATTTTCCAACTTATTTATTATTTTTCAGCTTATTTATTATTTATTTATTTATTTATAATTATTGTACTTATTTAGGTATAACTCTACTGTGTTCATTTACTTACAATTTATCTTTAAACAAACCGCAAGAGATGATATATCTGGCTGAGAATAGTGAGCCCATCTGAACAAGGTAATATTCCTCTTTTGGCTCCGTAAAATACGGAAAATGTTTGACCACCTGAGAACCTATCAGTTTTTCAAGGATGACTTACTTTCATGGAGTTTCTTACTTTCTTTACTAGTTTGTTTATGTGTATTATTAATCAGTCACTATTTGGTTTATCATTTATGCACTGTTTAACAAGATTGTGAGACATGAAATCATGTAGACAGGTCACACCCAAGACGGAGTCCTCAGCTACACTGCCGTGGAAACCCAAGACTCGCATCTTCAGCTATGTTTTAGCTCCGTACCCAAGTTTGCTGATGACGTCATGTATTATGCTAGACATTACTCCTACCTCTTGATTCAGTTACAATATTTGCTTGTATATAAGCTGGGCTTAGCATTATACTAAGTCTCCTTGAACCGAAAATTCTTAAGATCGCCCTAACTTTCACTTTCTCCTGTTTTTGTTTAAGCTGAAGGAAGCACAGATACTGACTCCGGAGTTTGCACTTGACCTTGGCAGACATTTTGATCTGGGGAAAGGCGAAGCTCACTTGTTTGTGACCAGTAACTGATGTATTCCATTTAAACGTATATTGGACTAAGGTGGAGTCGTGTTCTGTGCGTGTGAGATGATGCAGTTCTTTTCTGCAGTGTTCTGTGTGGTTAGAGCTGTGCATAAATTTGACTTTAGGCTTGTTGTAAAAGAAACAAAGGCTACGTCTTGCAGGGATAGAGACTCATGTTTTTGACAGTGTCTGTATATTTTCCCTCGACCGTCGTTGTGAGTGTTAAGGGACTCTACCCACGTTGTGCAGGTCAACTGCATTCTCTTGAGTAAGGGACAGTAACTTCACAGCCCCTGCTACTGTTGAGTGTGCAGCTGGGCGTGTGCACACGAGGCTGAAACGTGTGCGCGCCAGGTGACGCTTGATGACATGGCAGAGGAGGACGAGGCGTAAGTCAAACAGCCCACCTGCAATAACAGGTTAAAATTTTTCTAACTTCTTACGGTTTAAAAGTTACCGACTTCTTAAACTTTTGCTCCTATGTTCAAATATGTTACGGGCCAGTTCTTACGACTTTCAAATAGGCTGATTACAGACCTCGCTATCTGCTGATGTAATTAAACAGCTGACTATACTTTTAAATCATTATTTCCAAAGTAATCCACGCTGCTTTCCCTTACATATATCCTAGAAGTCTTATTACAGGACAAGTCAACCAAAGTTCTCTTCCAGAAAAAAAGGGAAATTGTGGACAATCAACTGCAAGCTGATATCACAAGTTCTTCTCTTGTTGTCTGAAGATTAATGTACTACTACGCGGTATGTTCCACTATAAATTATACCTATAACCTGGGTACGCTACACCTTTATGGAACATCTCAACGGATTTGCAAGACGTCACATCTAATAACGCTCTGTAGTCTTTGAGATCTGCGCTCTTCTGGGATATTACGCAGCGTGAGTGGCACTTCTGTACCGACGTTTCGGGGCAATCTATTACGTTTCTTGACCCTTGAAGATGGGACCGATATTTTGTTCCGAAACTTCGGCACAGAACTAACACTTGACGCTGCGTAATATCCCAGAAGAGCGCAGACCTCATCTATACAGCGGCGGAAGCCCGAAGTCACGCTATTTAGTCTTTATCTATCGCCGTGAGAATTTCAAGTCTACCGTAATATAAAACGATCACGGGATGCATGGAAATGCAATATAGTGTAAATACCTAAGGCGTATTGCCGACCCGCACATTGGACCGTGTTCTAAGTTAGATGCATCCAGTCCACACCTCTTTCCAAGACCGCAGCCGTCGCCGCCGCCACCACAGCCACCGCCGCCACCGCCGCAACCGCCGCCGCCGCCGCCACCACCACCACCAGTGCTAATTCTAATTACCTTTAGATATTCGTTTTACATATCTGTCCATAACAAAGGCCAACCAGTTAATGTTGCATAGGCAAATAATCGCTGGTTGTTGTGAAACACAAAATAACCGTAAAGTCTGTGGGTACATTGCAGACTTTAATATTACAGAAGGTGTTAGCCACATGGCAAACTAAGTGCTTTCAAAAATTAATATTATCCTGTTTCTATGCTTAGACTTCTATATATTAATAGTGGGGGTCCCAAATAGAAGGGAGGAAGGAGAAAGGAAAAAAAGATTAAGATAAGAAATGTTGAAATACGACACCAAACGTGGAGAAATACGAGGTTAAAGATTGTGTCTAGCGAAAGAATCGAGAAGGATAAGTAGTCAACGCCATCTGGTAACTACGATTCGCATGTTTGTGCGTTTTGTGACATCTGTATGCCACATTAATATACCCACAAGTCCGCCCGTCAGAGCGACACAAATTTTATCAATACCGTCACAGAACAAAAAAATTAGAAACAGTACCAAAGTACGGGTACAGAATATGAGACACACACAAAAAAGATAAAAAGCTTCATAGAAGGTATAAGAACAACACGCAGAGAGGCAGATTGTGACTTACATGTCAGAGCTGTGCAGGGTTTTCGTTACATCACTATACGTAAGCCTGGCATAAGCCCTGCACTACTTCAGGCCTGTTCGCTCTAACAAGCATATTTGTAGCGCCTTAATTTGAACAGCCCTACGTTTAAATGAGGCCACCATGTACAGTCAGGTTGGGCATGTCAGTTTTCGTACACGATTAATGGCCTACCCTTCGGGAGGAAAAGGGTCATATGCATGTTTGAAATAGAGCTGACTTAATTTAATGAGAAATCCTTTATTAAAACAATATACTAAAATGACAATTTTTATCAAGCAATGTAGCCTTATTTTATATTGTATGTACCGTGCATTTTAGCATAAGTGTAATATCAACCAACAAATGCACAAGATTATTGGTATATAAAATATATTTGAGCCCCCTACATATGTTTCAGCAAACGAGTTGCCATTTTCAAGGTGTTTTTAGCAGAGAATTACAAGAACATTTAAAACATCCAAGTATATAGTATGGTTGCCGATCCCAGTGGCCGCGCGGTCTAAGGCGTGGGTCTACGGCCGCTCGTTTACTGGGATTGTGGGATCGAATCCCTCCTAGGACATGGATGTCTGTCTCTTGTGAGTGTTGTGTGTTGTCAGGTAGAGGTCTCTGCGACGAGCTGGTCCCTCGTCCAGAGGAGTCCTACAGACTGTGGTGTGTCTAAAAAGTGTGATCGTGAAGCCTCGAAAAAATTAGGCGGCCTAGGTCCCCAAGGGGCTGTCGAGCCATTGGAAAAAAAAAATATATAACGTGGTTAATAACCATTCTCTATAGAGAATTATAAGAACTTTTTACGTCCAAGTATACAGTATGGTTAATAATCATACTGTATACTTGGATGTAAAAAGTTCTTGTAGTTCTCTGCCAAAACCCCCCTGAAGATGGCATCTCTTTTGCTGAAACATATGTAGGGGGTCTAAATACATTTTATATATGTCAATAATCTTGTGCATCTGTTGGTTGGTATTAGGCTAATGTAGCCTTAGTTTAATGAAATTCTTAAATAAGTATAATTGCAAGGACTAAAATACAGAGTGGGGCAGAATTCATCATTTTGATTGACCTAGTATGATGGCAGGCCTGGAAAGGAGGTTGAACTAATTGTGTTATAGAGTTAAGCTAGGGACGCCATTTAGCAAACATGGATCAGTGATCGGCTGTACACCGTGCTTTCGCCGTAGAGACGTTTTTAAAAAATAACGACTCGGTGATACCAACGCAACAAATATTCAGATGACATTTTAACACTGAGAGACATTGAATGGTTCCTGATCATAACACTCTCAAGAACTGAGTACAGGAGTTTCGAACCACGGCTTTTGCAACAAGCAGAAAACCTGTGTTGAATTAAATAATACCACTTCACGAATAATAATAAATATACCTCTGTCATCATCTGCAGACTGAATGGTTTGCCATGCGTCATAAAACACCATTTCACGTTACATTCCCCAGTCAAGCCCTTGCTCTCCACTGCACAGACTAGCCAGCCTGTATTACTCTGTATCGCCCTTCCCATCATCCTGACAGACTCTCCAGCTAGTTAAATATCACGAGACTGCAGTGACCTCTTTGGCGCCCAGACCGGGATATGAAGTGGTGACGTCAGAACACTGACGACGCAGTGCATGAACAAGTGAAGGGCCAGCTGATCCTCTTACCTAGCTGCATATCGCTCTCAGAATAACAATGACAGCTACGAACTGTGAGCGGAGAAAGTAAGAGCAGGGATCAGTTAGAAAGAGTAATCGAACTTGATTGGTTGGATTAAAAAACGTAACACGTTAATCGAAACTAATTGGCTAAACATGTTGGTGGATAGGGGTGAAAACAAAGGTTACGTCATTCAAGCTGACGAAGTATGATTTGGCAACCGCATACCTGGACACCTTTGTATTGTTTTTATTGACAGGGATTTTTTATTCATGGCGCAACAGCCCCTAGTGGACCAGGGCCTCCTCATTGTCGAGGGTTCACGATCACACTCAGACACACCATACTCGGTATGACTCCTCTTGACGAGAGACATCCATGTCCCTGGCGGAATTCGAAGCCGCAATCCCAGCAAGCGAGCGGTCGCAGACCCACACCTTAGACGGCGCGGCCATTGGGATCGGCACTGTTGACGGGGATGCAAACATGAACAATAGCCGTGGACGAAAACGGATATGATTTTGAAACCTTCGACTGACAGTGGACGAAAACTGACATCCCCGTCAGGTCTGGGGATAGCTGAACATATCCCGCGCTGGGGGGACACACAATGAAAGCGTCGCTTTACACAAGGACGAGATGGTATATCTTTCGATACATTCTTCATACTTGCTCACTTCATCCACACCAACTATTTTTCCGAATTACTCTGTACTTAGTTTCCTTACCATTCCCCTTCGCCCCTTCTAAAACGCACACATTTCTATTTGTCTTTAAATAAAATATTTAGTACAATTAATTTTCCCATTATAAATCTCTTCACACCAACAATAACTCGTTCTTCTACAGTTGCTCCCGTGCCCTCAAATCTTCCCTTCACATGAATACATCATGTACAAATATCGGCACCCATACGCCACACATCATCCACTCCGGCCTTTCTAACCTGTCATGATGTTACTTATGCCAGTTTAGCTAATCCTCAACTACATTAAAATTTCACCAAAATATAGTCCTGGTCCTCCATCACCTTGCCTTACTGAAACACAATCTGGAGATCAGCGCAAGGAAATTTTCAGCCGTTGTAAACAAGCAAATTACTTTCCTTCTTTCATGAAATTCACGAAATTTCCTGGCTAGCTGAGAAAGTGTTAGTTTTAAAGTAACAACTGTGCTCCATGGAATTACTTAACGTAGTGCGGAAACAGAGAAGTATAAACTGGAGACTAACATAATTTACTTACACAATTTACAAAAGAATGAGTACTGATTTCTCTTCCGTTGTGATCGGCTAAATAAGGATATGTGTGGCATAAAAAGAGAGATAAACGAAAAAGAAACACAGAAATAAATCACACAATTAAGAAAAATACACGTACAGGTAAAGGTCACCCTAGAACAGGCCACGAAGGCCCAGAGCAGGGAATAGAGATGTAGCTCTATTCTTTCTTTAATCTCGGCGCTACAAGGGGGTGGGTGATCAACGCCACGCCCGGGCCGCCTTACTCCCAGGAAAGAGACCCGGTACCCATTTTACAGGAAGCTGGTGGGCCCCAGGTCCGGTCCGGACAAGTGCGGAAAATCTCGCCACCACCGGATTTCGATCCCCGGACGTCCAGCCCGTAGTGTGTCGCTATACCGACTGAGCCAAACCGGCCGACAGAATACAGACAAACGTAAAAAAAAAGTATTCAATAGAAGCAGAGAAGTAATAATAAAGAGAAGTATAGAGACAGAAAAAGTTTCAGCTTGGTCATTCTTGTCATAGATATTATCTACTGTCTATTACTTTGCATATAAGTATTTAATAATTTAATAAGTGTTTTTCGCGCCAGTCATATAATGTTGTGAAAGAGCGGGACTAAAAGCAGGCAAGGTTCTTTAAGAACTTAATTCCCATAATGTATAAAGACGAGACAAATCGCAAGTTACAGCAACGACATAATGGAATAAAATTCCTGGACGCGAAGTTATAACATATGAACCAAAGCAGACAATCGTGGAAGAGAATGACCTGGGTTCGCAAGTGCTGAGAACTAGCTGACGCAATTTGCAATGCGTTCGCTTCAAAAGTGCGCAGCTGCACACAGATGTAAAAACAGACATTAAACAAAGCCACAGGCTAATGCGGGAAAGAGAAATATTATAAGCAACACTATCAGGTACAGCTTTGAGGGAATTATAATATATTGTGCTCTTTAAGTTTGTGGAAAAAGGGTGCTTGGTGTATTTGAGGATAACCTCTCCGGGATAGCGTAGTCGGTAAAGCGACTCTCTACGGGCTGGACGGTCCGGGGATCGAATGCCGATCCCAGTGGCCGTGCGGTCTAAGGCGTGGGTCTTTGGCCGCTCGCTTACTAGGATCGTGGGTTCGAATCCCACCGGGGACATGGATGTTTGTGTTGTGTTTGTTGTATAAGGACGGTAGCATGGAACGTAGAGTGACATGAAGGACGAAAAAAGGATTTAAACAGTACAAAATGGATCAAAGGGAAAAAACCCCGGACAGGAAAAAAAAAAAAAAAATCCGGTGGGGGCGAGATTTTCCGCACTCGTCCAGACCGGCCTGGAGCCCACCCATTCCTCCTGTACATGGGTAACGCGGTCATTCCCGGGGGTAAAGCGGCCGGGGCTTAGCGTTGACCACCCACCCCCATCTAGTGCCGAGGTTAAAGAAAGAGTAGAGCTATACCTTTACTCCCCCTCTGGGCTTTCATGGCCTGTTCTAGGGAAAACTTTATCTTTTTTCACCTCTCTTTACCAGCCTGAAAGAGCTGAGGGAAAGTGAAAACCCCAAGTATAAGAGCACGTGCTCTGTACGACGTTCAAACCCGGTGCTTCCGAATAAAAGGCAGATGCTTTATTACTTGGCTGGAAGGAAAAGTAAAACGTAAGCAAGGTGACAAAGAATTATAGTGTAAAAGCCGATGAAAGGAAAAGATATCTGTACGACTACAGAAAGTGTAAAAGCAAAACGGAGAAGAGGAAAAGAGAGACAAGATTAGGATGAGACGAAGGAAACGAGGTAAAAGAGATAAAATGAGGATAAATTGTTACAAAGAAATAAACGTATTTTAATGCCTGAAGAAGGAAGGAATTCACGCTTAGCAGTAATTCACAGCAATGCAAATTTTATTTTGTAAACAATAAGGGGAAAAAATGCGATCAAGGTGAAGACAAAAGAATGTATTTACTAGGATTAGAAAAATGAAGAACATAATGTCAGAGAAGGAGAGAATAAGGAACGATAAATTTTACTAAACATTTAAAAAAAAAGATAGATTAGCGTTAACTAAGGAATAATTTCTATACAGAAGTCGAAAGACAAATTTGTTAAGTTCCGTAAAATACTCCTAATCTTGCAGCCCTTTACTCTTCTCACCCACTCTAATATTCCCAAAAATATCGTTTATTTTACAACGAAAAAGAAGGCAGAGAAAAGATAAAAAAGACAAACCATATGATATATTTACGATTTAAAGAAAGGAAATAAGGGCAAGTGGAATTTCAAGTCATCACGTCAATGTAAGTAAAGATTAGAGTTCTTTGGAATGCGAAATGATATACTTTGACATACAGGTATGAATGTTTCGAAGAAATATTCTGCCTCCACCTTCAGGGAATTAAAAAAACTTTCTTCCTGAAGTTTGGTAAGTACCTAACAGACTATACAACACTGCATTTGGAGACGAACTCAGACTTAAAGGTGTTGGTCTTCTGGGGTAATGTGACAAGAAAGGAGGGAACAAAACAGAGTACTGATTAAGGAATGAAATAAAAAGAGATGGAAGATCAAAGATAGGCTTTAACCCTTTAAACACGAAGCGTAAACTGTTTCATTTAAAGACCCAGGTCGTACCGCGCAGTAAACACTTTTCATCTCGGTTACAAAAACAAATCAGTTAATGTTATATAAGGCAAAAGTCGCTGTTTGTTATAATATAAATACAATACACATAAATACAGTGTGGGCAGAATGTTTAATTTTTGAATGTTACAACTGTTGATGCATCCAGTAGCCATTAGGCTTTAAAAGGTCAAAGCGGAAGTGAATGTATAAATACGATTCGAGATATATTTTCCTTTGTCTCTAATACTTTGAAAAAAAACTTTCCTTCTTTTATTTATGAGTAGGCTACACTCAGAGTGGCATCTGCAAATACATTGCAGTTTGGCGACGCCAAGAATTTGCAACGAGCGCATGCACCGACCCGCCCATTAAAACCCGTTCTAGGAAAACAGGCTTCCTCCTACCATACCCAGTGTGTAATTATTTCCCGCACATGGTAGCCCCTAAGCGGCGTTCTTATAAAACCGTTAATTTCTTCCACATTTAAAACCACACATTATCTGCCTTCCATACATTTATAGGCAGTAAAATCCTTTAAATGACATGAATAATTCATTCTGGAATTGCGTTATCTTAGTTAAAAAATGCATTCAGTTCAACATGACACTTTCATACCTTTCCTAAAAACATTGATTCAGATAAGAATGTCTATGTATGCGATAAATTATCGAAGTTATAAAAGATAATGTTGTCTCTGTCCAAATCACGAAGACTTATAGGGGGAGTAGTGGTATAGCTCCATTCACTCTTAACCTCAGCGCTACATGGAGGTGAGTTAGCTTCACGCCCCACCCGCTTTAGCTCCGGGAAAGAATTCCTTACCCACTGAATATGAGGTTGGATGGGTTCCAGAGACGTTCTGGACATTTTCGAGAAGAGAAAAATCCCTTGCCGCTGCCTGGACTCCAAACCCGAACCGCTCAGCTCGTAGCTTAGTCACTATACCGACTGAGCTATCCCGACTTCTACAGTAAATAGTCACGCTGAAAAATAAAATAAAATTTGAAATCTCGGAAAGAAAAATCTGAAACGTAATTATTGCGTTCTCTCCCTGCACTTTACAGTTACATGTTAATTGTCACCTTTCATCTCTATATACCTGCAGTTTACGTTGAAGCGACGTTTCGAATTCCTTTATTTAATTGCCGCTTATGTAACGACTCTATTAATAGCAGAGACTGCATATGATGTTCGTGAATGAGAGGTTGGAAAGGATGAGGAAAAATGTGCCGCTGATTAAATTATAGTGATATTCCGGCATGTTAGTGGGGGACAGGGGAAAACCACAATAACCGGCAGGATAGCCGATGTCTCAACTGATTTTCGAACTAGGCGCCTATCAAATGCAAGTCAAGAATAACCATTTGAGCCAAGTTACTAGTTCGAAAGTTTTGAAGAGATTGTTCCTTGTTTTCCGTTGATAGCGTAACAATTTTTGTAGTTCTACATATTATTAAATTTTATAAATTAGCTTCTTTCATACACGTAACAAGAGAGTTAAGTTGTCCCTGTGCACTATGGTCTATGGAGGTATAGCTCCACGCAATCAAACCTTGGCACTAGATGGAGGCGAGTGGTCAGTTTCAGGTCCTGGCTGATTTACCTCGGAGCAATGAGCACCCGGTACCCATTGCCCTCACAGCTGATCTGGATGTTTTGGGGAAGACAAAAATCTCTCTTCCCGCCAGACACAGAAAAAGGATTTCTCGGTTTTCCAGCCCGTAGTCTAACGACCGTACTGACTGAGGCATCCCGGCGAACTTCTATATCCATCCAGTCACTTTTTTTTGTGAAATTTATGATACTACTCGTGGCAGACACTCAACCAACAGTGTGAAGTAAGGTACCGTCTCAGCTACTGTTGTAACCACTACCACGAGTAACTACTTCTAATAATTTATGATACTACTCGTGGCAGACACTCAACCAACAGTGTGAAGTAAGGTACCGTCTCAGCTACTGTTGTAACCACTACCACGAGTAACTACTTTAAATAATTTATGATACTACTCGTGGCAGACACTCAACCAACAGTGTGAAGTAAGGTACCGTCTCAGCTACTGTTGTAACCACTACCACGAGTAACTACTTCTAATAATTATATATACTACTCGTGGCAGACACTCAACCAACAGTGTGAAGTAAGGTACCGTCTCAGCTACTGTTGTAACCACTACCACGAGTAACTACTTTAAATAATTTATGATACTACTCGTGGCAGACACTCAACCAACAGTGTGAAGTAAGGTACCGTCTCAGCTACTGTTGTAACCACTACCACGAGTAACTACTTCTAATAATTTATGATACTACTCGTGGCAGACTCTCAACCAGCAGTGTGAAGTAAGGTACCGTCTCAGCTACTGTTGTAACCACTACCACGAGTAACTACTTCTAATAATTTATGATACTACTCGTGGCAGACTCTCAACCAGCAGTGTGAAGTAAGGTACCGTCTCAGCTACTGTTGTAACCACTACCACGAGTAACTACTTCTAATAATTTATGATACTACTCGTGGCAGACACTCAACCAACAGTGTGAAGTAAGGTACCGTCTCAGCTACTGTTGTAACCACTACCACGAGTAACTACTTCTAATAATTTATGATACTACTCGTGGCAGACTCTCAACCAGCAGTGTGAAGTAAGGTACCGTCTCAGCTACTGTTGTAACCACTACCACGAGTAACTACTTCTAATAATTTATGATACTACTCGTGGCAGACACTCAACCAACAGTGTGAAGTAAGGTACCGTCTCAGCTACTGTTGTAACCACTACCACGAGTAACTACTTCTAATAATTTATGATACTACTCGTGGCAGACTCTCAACCAACAGTGTGAAGTAAGGTACCGTCTCAGCTACTGTTGTAACCACTACCACGAGTAACTACTTCTAATAATTTATGATACTACTCGTGGCAGACACTCAACCAACAGTGTGAAGTAAGGTACCGTCTCAGCTACTGTTGTAACCACTACCACGAGTAACTACTTCTAATAATTTATGATACTACTCGTGGCAGACACTCAACCAACAGTGTGAAGTAAGGTACCGTCTCAGCTACTGTTGTAACCACTACCACGAGTAACTACTTCTAATAATTTATGATACTACTTGTGGCAGACTCTCAACCAACAGTGTGAAGTAAGGTACCGTCTCAGCTACTGTTGTAACCACTACCACGAGTAACTACTTTTAATAATTTATGATACTACTCGTGGCAGACACTCAACCAACAGTGTGAAGTAAGGTACCGTCTCAGCTACTGTTGTAACCACTACCACGAGTAACTACTTTTAATAATTTATGATACTACTCGTGGCAGACACTCAACCAACAGTGTGAAGTAAGGTACCGTCTCAGCTACTGTTGTAACCACTACCACGAGTAAATACTTCTAATAATTTATGATACTACTCGTGGCAGACTCTCAACCAACAGTGTGAAGTAAGGTACCGTCTCAGCTACTGTTGTAACCACTACCACGAGTAAATACTTCTAATAATTTATGATACTACTCGTGGCAGACACTCAACCAACAGTGTGAAGTAAGGTACCGTCTCAGCTACTGTTGTAACCACTACCACGAGTAACTACTTCTAATAATTTATGATACTACTCGTGGCAGACTCTCAACCAGCAGTGTGAAGTAAGGTACCGTCTCAGCTACTGTTGTAACCACTACCACGAGTAACTACTTTTAATAATTTATGATACTACTCGTGGCAGACACTCAACCAACAGTGTGAAGTAAGGTACCGTCTCAGCTACTGTTGTAACCACTACCACGAGTAACTACTTCTAATAATTTATGATACTACTCGTGGCAGACACTCAACCAACAGTGTGAAGTAAGGTACCGTCTCAGCTACTGTTGTAACCACTACCACGAGTAACTACTTCTAATAATTTATGATACTACTCGTGGCAGACTCTCAACCAGCAGTGTGAAGTAAGGTACCGTCTCAGCTACTGTTGTAACCACTACCACGAGTAACTACTTCTAATAATTTATGATACTACTCGTGGCAGACACTCAACCAACAGTGTGAAGTAAGGTACCGTCTCAGCTACTGTTGTAACCACTACCACGAGTAACTACTTCTAATAATTTATGATACTACTCGTGGCAGACACTCAACCAACAGTGTGAAGTAAGGTACCGTCTCAGCTACTGTTGTAACCACTACCACGAGTAACTACTTCTAATAATTTATGATACTACTCGTGGCAGACACTCAACCAACAGTGTGAAGTAAGGTACCGTCTCAGCTACTGTTGTAACCACTACCACGAGTAACTACTTTAATAATTTTGATACTACTCGTGGCAGACACTCAACCAACAGTGTGAAGTAAGGTACCGTCTCAGCTACTGTTGTAACCACTACCACGAGTAACTACTTTAATAATTTATGATACTACTCGTGGCAGACACTCAACAACAGTGTGAAGTAAGGTACCGTCTCAGCTACTGTTGTAACCACTACCACGAGTAATACTTCTAATAATTTATGATACTACTCGTGGCAGACACTCAACCAACAGTGTGAAGTAAGGTACCGTCTCAGCTACTGTTGTAACCACTACCACGAGTAACTACTTCTAATAATTTATGATACTACTCGTGGCAGACACTCAACCAACAGTGTGAAGTAAGGTACCGTCTCAGCTACTGTTGTAACCACTACCACGAGTAACTACTTCTAATAATTTATGATACTACTCGTGGCAGACACTCAACCAACAGTGTGAAGTAAGGTACCGTCTCAGCTACTGTTGTAACCACTACCACGAGTAACTACTTCTAATAATTTATGATACTACTCGTGCAGACACTCAACCAACAGTTGAAGTAAGGTACCGTCTCACTATGTTGTAACCACTACCACAGTAATACTTCTAAATTTATATACTACTCGTGCAGACCTCAACCACAGTGTGAATAAGTACCGTCTCAGCTACTGTGTAACCACTACCACGAGTAACTACTTAATAATTTATGATACTACGGCAACTCACCAACAGTGAAGTAAGACCGTCACTACTTTGTAACCACACACGTAACTACTTTAATAATTTATGATACTCTCGTGGCAGACACTCAACCACAGTGTGAGTAAGGTACCGTCTCAGCTACTGTTGTAACCACTACACGATAACTACTTTAAATTTATGATCACTCGTGGCAGACTCAACCAACAGTGTGAAGTAAGTACCGTCTCAGCTACTGTTGTAACCACACACGATACTACTTCTAATAATTTTGATACACTCTGCAACTCAACCAACAGTGTGAAGTAGGTACCGTCTCACTATGTTGACCACTACCACGAGTAACTATCTAATAATTTTGAACTCCCGCAGACCTCACCACGTGTGAAGTAAGTACGCTCAGCTACTGTTGTACACTACCACGAGTAACTACTTTAATATTTGATACTACTCGTGCAGACCTCAACACAGTGTGAAGTAAGGTACCGTCCAGTACTGTTGAACACTACCACGATAACTACTTCTAATAATTTATATACTACCGTGGCAGACCAACCAACAGTGTGAAGTAAGGTACCGTCTCAGCTACTGTTGAACACTACCACGAGTAACTACTTCTAATAATTATGATACTACTCGTGCAGACCTCAAACCAACAGTGTGAAGTAAGGTACCGTCTCAGCTACTGTTGAACCACTACCACGAGTAACTACTTTAATATTATGAACTACTCGTGCAGACACTCAACCACAGTGTGAAGTAAGGTACCGTCTCAGCTACGTTGTAACCACACCAGAGTAACTACTTTAATAATTTATGATACTACTCGTGCAGACACTCAACCAACATGTGAAGTAAGGTACCGTCTCAGCTACTGTTGTAACCACTACCACGAGTAACTACTCTAATAATTATGATACTACTCGTGGCAGACCTCAACAACAGTGTGAAGTAAGGTACCGTCTCAGCTACTGTTGTAACCACTACCACGAGTAACTACTTATATTTATGATACTACTCGTGGCAGACCTCAACCAACAGTGTGAGTAAGGTACCGTCTCAGCTACTGTTGTAACCATACCACGAGTAACTACTTTATAATTATGATACACTCGTGGCAGACATCACACGTGTGAAGTAAGGTACCGTTCACATGTTGTAACACACCACGAGTAACTACTTCTAAAATTTATGATACTACCGTGGCAGACCTCAACCAACAGTGTGAAGTAAGACCGTCTCAGCTACTGTGTAACCACTACACGAGTAACTACTTCTAAAATTATGATACTACTCGTGGCAGACACTCAACCAACAGTGTGAAGTAAGGTACCGTCTCAGCTACTGTTGTAACCACTACCACGAGTAACTACTTCTAATAATTTATGATACTACTCGTGGCAGACACTCAACCAACAGTGTGAAGTAAGGTACCGTCTCAGCTACTGTTGTAACCACTACCACGAGTAACTACTTCTAATAATTTATGATACTACTCGTGGCAGACACTCAACCAACAGTGTGAAGTAAGGTACCGTCTCAGCTACTGTTGTAACCACTACCACGAGTAACTACTTTTGATAATTTATGATACTACTCGTGGCAGACTCTCAACCAACAGTGTGAAGTAAGGTACCGTCTCAGCTACTGTTGTAACCACTACCACGAGTAACTACTTTTGATAATTTATGATACTACTCGTGGCAGACTCTCAACCAACAGTGTGAAGTAAGGTACCGTCTCAGCTACTGTTGTAACCACTACCACGAGTAACTACTTCTAATAATTTATGATACTACTCGTGGCAGACTCTCAACCAACAGTGTGAAGTAAGGTACCGTCTCAGCTACTGTTGTAACCACTACCACGAGTAACTACTTCTAATAATTTATGATACTACTCGTGGCAGACACTCAACCAACAGTGTGAAGTAAGGTACCGTCTCAGCTACTGTTGTAACCACTACCACGAGTAACTACTTCTAATAATTTATGATACTACTCGTGGCAGACACTCAACCAACAGTGTGAAGTAAGGTACCGTCTCAGCTACTGTTGTAACCACTACCACGAGTAACTACTTTTGATAATTTATGATACTACTCGTGGCAGACTCTCAACCAACAGTGTGAAGTAAGGTACCGTCTCAGCTACTGTTGTAACCACTACCACGAGTAACTACTTTTGATAATTTATGATACTACTCGTGGCAGACTCTCAACCAACAGTGTGAAGTAAGGTACCGTCTCAGCTACTGTTGTAACCACTACCACGAGTAACTACTTTTAATAATTTATGATACTACTCGTGGCAGACTCTCAACCAACAGTGTGAAGTAAGGTACCGTCTCAGCTACTCTTGTAACCACTACCACGAGTAACTACTTTTGATAATTTATGCTTCCAAATTTCACATATAATTTGTTAAGCAGACGATCAGGTATTATTCAGTAATTCTAAAGAACCGTTACGAATGTCCATTAATTCAATTCATACTACAGTGCACGTAACCCTCTGCACGTAAAAGGAAACAGATAAAATTCCGCGGTCAAAATCACATTTCGTGTAAACTGGTGACAGGTATGAAAACACTGAACTCATTCCTAACATAACTTACTTGGAATCCAATGACTATTACTGCTGTAAAGCGATGTCAAGTACATTTCAAAGAAGAAGTGGTGCAAACAAAAGAAGGCTTAAATCAAAAGCACAAAAAACAACAGAACTGAAATTATATAACTTAAGGCTGCTCCAAGTTTAATGTATGACTATGAAAACTGGCAACTAAAATAGAAGACATAGAAAGAAAATACAGGACGCAGACATGAAGTTCCCGAGAAGCTTAGCTGGCTACAGATTAAAGGATCATAAGTAAAGTACCAATACCAGAGCAGAATTAATAAATATATTCTGACACCACCTTGCTATTAAAATAAGACACTGCAAAAGGGATTGCTTTTAACATATTTAAGGATGAAAAACAGTAACCTTCCACATACACTGCTGCATTACAAATCTGCCGGTCAACGGAACAGATGGGGTCATTGGGATTTTGCATTGACTTATTCCTTCCGGTCGAACTATGGCCCTGGGATCGACTCAGCCTCTAGCAGAAATGAGTACTAGCGATATGTCCTGGGCAGTAAAGATGGCGGGTGCTTAGGGCTGACTTACCATCTTCATGTGACGACTGTCTAGAAATTCTGGCAGCCTCAACCTCCTGGAGCACTAAGGGCCTCTCCAGGCCTGTAATGGGGTAGCTGTACCTTTTGTACCTTTAACAGGACGACGGAATGCAAGCAGCCCTAAAATGAGGATAGCACTTTTCCCTTGGAGACGTAACAGGACAAAGCCTCAGCCTTGAAACTGATGTTGTTGTTGTTGTGCTTTAACTAATTACTGAAATATACTCAATTAACTAACTAACTCCTTGAAGCAAAGTCTTTCCTGAGAAGCTAAGAGTTCCTCAACTAGTGAAGAAACTCCCCGTATTTTATGGAAGCCGAAGGCTCATTACTCTATTCACAAGGGCCAGATCAAACCACTCCATGACCCCATCCCACACCTTGCAGATACATTTTAATATTATCCTCCCATCTAAGCTTAGGTCTTCTAAGTGGTCTCTTTCCCTCTGGTCTCCCGACCAAAACCCTGTATGCAATTTGCCTCTCTCCCATACGTGCCACATGCCCTGCCCATCTCACTCTTCTTGATTTGATCACCCAAATAACATTTGGTGTGGAGTACAGATCATAAAGCTCCTCGTTATGTAGTCTTCTCCAAAAAAAATATACTGAATTATGGAAACTAATATTATATTAATTATCTTATATTCCATTTGCAGGTTTAATTTTTTTATATTCATTCCCATATTCAAAACCTCGCGGCACAATTTTGCAACCCCAGATGATAAACGCTGTGTTTAATTGTGTCTTCGGTGCAACATTTTTCGATGGCTCAAACCCTCGTAATTCCTTAGGGTCAACGTGTTTTAAACGGCTTCGGAGGAGTGACCCTGCTGGACTAACTACAGTCCAAATGAGGTGTTATATTAAGGGCGTGCACTTGGGCTGTCATATCCATACTTAAGATGCCCGCTGCAGATTGGGTTCCACTTCTCCTTAGCATCGGCGCATTGGTGAAGTACACACTGTGTAATAACACAGTGTCGTGGGTGTTCTTTACACCTAAAAAGTCAACAATACTTACAGAGGAAACGAAGTCTTGTGTTCGCGAATTTCTTTGTTCGAATCATGACCGGGGCACTGAATTGTTTTGTAGTTTTCCTCAGTTCTTCCATATAATTCGGAATAGGCCTAACGTTGCAAACTACGTCATAATCGCTTCCTTCTACATCTGTTCCCGCTCGTCCTACCATTCCGTGTAATGCAAACTGACACAGCAACGTCGTTATATTAAGGTGATTAACTACGTCGAACAAAACCCTTCTTGAAAACCTAAACTTAATTTTTTTCTCCCAATGGCACAACAGCCCCTAGTGGGAGAGGGACTCCTCATTTTTTAGGCTTCACGATCACTCTCAGACACACCACACTCTGTAGGACTCCTCTGGACGAGTGATCGGCCCGTCGCAGAGACCTCTACCTGACAACTCAAAACACTCACAAGACACAGACATCCATGCCCTCGGCGGGATTCAAACCCGCAATCCCAGCAAGTAAATGGCAGTAGACCGATCCATTTTCACCCTCCTATCCTATTTAAGAAACATTTTAATACTTACCTCCTATTTATGTCTAGGCAGTGTTGTTAACTACAGCAGGGCTGGCCAACTTCAGCCCACAGGAGGGCCACACAATTCGTAAGGACTCGCCCGAGGTCCGTACTTGTGTATACATATATCGAAAAGGGGAAGGGGGGGGATTGAATCAATTAGAATGCCGTTTTTTTATATTAGTCTCACCGTGCATTTTATAATTCACTGTTTTAAACACCAACTAAATAAACTTCACTTTCACTTTTATTATGTATTAATCGACCCCTACATACGTATATGTTTCGGTTTTATGTAAAACACACACACCGCAGCACGAGACAAACACGACAGCAAACAGCAGGACATAATTACTAAATGTCCATCAAGTATACAAAACCAACAACAAAACAGCTAGAGGTATAAATGTAACACAGTGATCCAAACTGTTGCATTTTAGCATTTCGACACGAAATTTGACGAATTTTTAAGGACTTTATACTCTATGTTTTTATATATGTATTAAATTCTGATTTCATAAGTGACTGTAACTTGCATACAAAGATATTGCACAAGTATAATGCCAGAAATAACATTGGACGTGGAATGAACGTAGTTTTGAACCCCCTGAAGATGGTTTTACAAAAAAACCGAAACATATGTTGGGGTCGATTAATACATAATATAAGTGAAACTGAAGTGCATTTAGTTAGAATGCCGTTATTTACAAACACATTTGTTCTATTATTATTTATTAAAGTTGCCATATTATGTACTGCACACCTATTATATTATGCTTGTTAAATTGTATTACTGCCGATCCCAGTGGCCGTGCGGTCTAAGGCGTGGGTTTTCGGCCGCTCGCTTACTAGGATCGTGGGTTCGAATCCCACCGGGGCATGGATGTTTGTCCTATGTGAGTGTTGTGTGTTGTCAGGTAGAGGTCTCTGCGACGAGCTGGTCCCTCGTCCAGAGGAGTCCTACCGAGTGTGGTGTGTCTAAAAGGTGTGTGACCATGAAACCTCGACGAAACGAGGAGGCCCAGGCCCATATAAGGCTGTCGAGCCATAGGAAAAAAAAATAATTGTATTACTGAAACTATTAAGATGACAGGGCCGCAAATACTTTCCTCGAGGGCCGCAAGTTGGTCAACACTGAACTAACGCATGAATGAACAAGTGCACGGAGCTACATAAATCCCGGGTGCCAGGTAGCCGTGAAGACTACATTTTTATTGAGGCGCCTAATATTTGTGGGCCCGCAGTTTGGAACATGCTTCTTGTCACCCCCTTGAGGCCTAGGACTTTGAGGTGACTCTTAGATTTCTGGAAACAATAGCGCATCCCTGCAAATGCATACCTTTAGAAGCAGCAAATTAATTGACCCTACGAAATGATGAAGTGCCAATTTCAGTCTAGTATTTGGGAGCTGACTTGCAGGAATGTCGTAATTTCAAAGATCAGTAAATATAGACAACGACAGATTCCTCTCCTACCCTCCACGTTGCACTGGAAGTAAACAACGTCACCATCGTACACAGTGTCGTTAAATCAAGCAGTTTGTGTGGTTGACCGTGTGTATAAAAGCTGCATACTTTAATATCATTTAATGATCTGTGTTAGAGAACGCTACTGATAAAAACACTTCCACCATCCATTTGTCAATTCAGATTTGTTGTTGCATCAACGGAAGGCATTATTATGCCATCATGGTTACTGGAAGCAAACAAAATAGAATTTTATGTCAAATCAAATTCAGCAGGGAAAAGCCCAAAACGTCGATCATCTGCTAAGTAAGCTGTTCAGAACCCTGGGTATTTAATAATGAATATATCCAGAAATTTATCAACGAATCGTTAGAAATTTTGGAATTGATGTGGTCTGTTTGAGGGTATCATCACATCAAGGAGGGACTAAAGGGTACTATGAACTGCCTTACTCAGAATAGCCAGGCGATATTTCGGGCAACACACCGCCACACCTCCAGCCCATACCGCTATACGTCATGCCCCTACCGCTATACGTCTAGTCCAAAACCCTAATCGGCTAGTCCACAACCGCCACACTTCCAGTCCTACCGCTATACGTCTAGTCCAAAACCCTAATCGGCTAGTCCACACCGCCACACCTCCAGCCCATACCGCTATACGTCTAGTCCAAAACCCTAATCGGCTAGTCCACACCGCCACACGTCCAGTCCCATACCGCTTAACGTCATCCAAAACCCTAATCGCTAGTCACACCGCCACACGTCCATCCATACCGCTATACGTCTAGTCCAAAACCCTAATCGGCTAGTCCACACCGCCACACGTCCAGTCCATACCGCTATACGTTCCAGCCCCTACAGCTATAACGTCTAGTCCAAAACCCTAATCGGCTAGTCCACACCGCCGCACGTCCAGCATCCATACCGCTATAAACGGCTTCCACGCCCCTACCGCTACCTACGGTCCTAGTCCAAAACCCTAATCGGCTAGTCCACACCGCCACACGTCCACGTCCAGTACCCAATAGCCCCGCTATACGTCCAGCCCCTACCGCTATAACGTCTAGTCCAAAACCCTAATCGGCTAGTCCACACCGCCACACGTCCAGTCCATACCGCTATACGTCCAGCCCCTACCGCTATACGTCTAGTCCAAAACCCTAATCGGCTAGTCCACACCGCCACACGTCCAGTCCATACCGCTATAACGTCCAGCCCCTACCGCTAAACGTCTAGTCCAAAACCCTAATCGGCTAGTCCACACCGCCACACGTCCAGCCCATACCGCTATACGTCAGCCCCTACCGCTGTACGTCTAGCCCGTACCGCTATACGTCTAGTCCAAAACCCTAATCGCTAGTCACACCGCCACAACTCCAGCCCATACCGCATACGTCCTAGCCCTACCGCTGTACGTCTAGCCCTACCGCTATACGTCTAGTCCAAAACCCTAATCGGCTAGTCCACACCGCCACACGTCCAGCCCATACCGCTATACGTCTAGCCCCTACCGCTATAACGTCTAGTCCAAAACCCTAAATCAGACTAGTCCACCACCGCCACACGTCCAGCCCCTACCGCTATACGTCTAGTCCAAAACCCTAATCGACAGTCCACACCGCCACACGTCCAGCCCCTACCGCTATACGTCTAGTCCAAAACCCTAACGGCTAGTCCACACCGCCACACGTCCAGTCCATACCGCTATACGTCCAGTCCATACCGCTATACGTCTAGTCCAAAACCCTAATCGGCTAGTCCACACCGCCACACGTCCAGTCCATATCGCTATCCGTCCAGCCCCTACCGCTATACGTCTAGTCCAAAACCCTAATCGGCTGGTCCACACCGCCACACGTCCAGCCCCTACCGCTATACGTCTAGTCCAAAACCCTAATCGGCTAGTCCACACCGCCACACGTCCAGTCCATACCGCTATACGTCCAGCCCTTACCGCTATATGTCCAGCCCCTACCGCTATACGTCTAGTCCAAAACCCTAATCGGCTAGTCCCACACCGCCACACGTCCAGTTCATACCGCTATACGTCTAGTCCAAAACCCTAATCGGATAGTCCACACCGCCACACGTCCAGTCCATACCGCTATACGTCCAGCCCTTACCGCTATATGTCCAGCCCCTACCGCTATACGTCTAGTCCAAAACCCTAATCGGCTAGTCCACACCGCCACACGTCCAGTTCATACCGCTATACGTCTAGTCCAAAACCCTAATCGGCTGGTCCACACCGCCACACGTCCAGTCCATACCGCTATACGTCCAGCCCTTACCGCTATATGTCCAGCCCCTACCGCTATACGTCTAGTCCAAAACCCTAATCGGCTAGTCCACACCGCCACACGTCCAGTTCATACCGCTATACGTCTAGTCCAAAACCCTAATCGGCTGGTCCACACCGCCACACGTCCAGTCCATATCGCTGTACGTCTAGCCCATACTGATACACCAAAATATTTGATTACTTGGGCTCCAGTTCTCCAAAATCAAATTTCTTGGATATTCTGACTTCAAATTTTCGTGAGTTTATTCAGCTCATCCAAGAAAATGTTGGAAGCTATGTGATCTATGAAGTTGCCGATAAATAACCCAAAAATAAACCCAGTCTCGGCAATGTTATTAAGTATCATCACTGAGATGTTTCGTGGTGTACCTCAGTCGCTCAAAAGATTTTGGTGCAATATATAAAACAGGTTACGGGAAGTTTCTTGTATTCATTCTGCAAATAATTAGCATTCGTCATATATTTTGGCATTACATTTGAAACGTAGTAATTAAAATAACCAAGAATTAAACAGTCCACATTGCATTTAAGCGAACCCATATGTGATGATGACATGTGACTTGTATACGGAAGGACAGGCACGAAAATGTCGCCAATAGGTGCGGCCGTTTTTACCGAATGGAACAAGGTTTTAAATAACGACTTTAAAGCACGATTCCTATGGTTCAGCTTCTAGCGAGGGGAGCAGTTACCATCAAATGGACAGGAGACCGACAATTAGCGAGGACACAGCTACAACTAAATTACTAAACGAATGGCCTTGTTCATGCCTCACTAATGCCCGGAAGTGCCGAATCTGTAACTCATTTCAACTAGCCAGGCCACGAAACGCGCTCCTGCGGCGTTCGTTTGTACTTACCGTGTAATTTATGACACAGGACATTAAGATGGCACTTAATTTAGGGGACAGACTTGATATTGATATTGTGTGGAGTAATGGAAGTTCCTGCCGCTCCCAGTGGTCGCACGGTCTAAGGCACTGGTTTGCGGCCGTTCGCTTGCTGGGATTGTGGGCTCGAATTCCGCCGGGGCATGGAAGTCTGTCTCTTGTGAGTGTTGTGTGTTGCCAGGTACAGGGCTGATTACTTGTCCAGAGGAGCCCTACCGAGTGTGGTGTGTCTGAGTGTTATTGCGAAGCCTCGATAATAAGGAGACCCTGGCCCACTAGGGGCTGTTGTGCCACTGGGAAAAAAAATTGGTATTTCCTAACTTTTATATGGAGTCGGACTTTGGGGTAAGACAAATAGAAATATTAAACAATCTAAGGCAGAAATAACTTTAATCGTGTCAAGAAATTTAGGAGATTAGATACAATAAAAGACTATAAGAAAAGAACTGAACCCTTTTCATTAAAAGAATATAAAAATATATTTCATTGTGACGCCGTTTAGTTTGATAGATTTTTACCAACATATGGAATGGACCTCCTGCCTCTATCTTCAGGATAGAACTGCAAATGTACAGGCCAATCTCATTTAGTTAACTGTATAGTTGCAACTAAATCACATAACAAAACAGTCCTGTTAAGGCGCCAATGTTTCCCGGAAGTGTTGAATTATGTAATGCATTCTACCCATCTTATCTGAAGACGGAGGCAGAGGGTTGTTTTGAAACGACGATTTTCATAATTTCAAATACGTAAACCAAAGGCACAAGAGTGAATAAAAGAGCACACTGAAACAAGAAATATGTATATACTCGTACTTATTGAGAACCTTATTCAGACCGAAACTTCAGGATTTCAGGATGTAGATACAAAAGGAATGATAATATTAAAATAGCTTTTCAAGATGTAAAATGCTTTCAGCTGGTTCAGGATAGGATGACATAGCAGAATTTATTTTTGACAATAATGCAAATTCGGAAAGCATAATGCATCTGACTAAATATCGACGGCTAATAAAGCACCCCGTAAAATTAAATTTGTCAGACATATATGACAAAGCACGAAAGACATGACAGAGACATAATGCCTGGTGTCAATAAAAACACAGACAAATAAGATAGGTAATAAAATACACATCAAACACTGTTAAAGTAAAATACCTATTTTGTTACACAACGTAAAAATGGTTATTATATATAACACCTGGCCATATGCATACAAAAGTAAAATTTACTGTATCCGATTCAAGCTATGAATTTATTAAAAACCCAAAACCGTGACATATAAAAAATGTTCGACTTTAACATTAAAGACGCATTTCATTCGACTTGCATTGAAACCAATACAGTACCAGTGGACAAAATAATTTTCTTCTAAAATTATTTTCAAAGCTTTTCTCTTAGCTGTCAACAAATTACTTAAAAAACAAACTAGATTGCATTCAAATAAACAGAATTTGAATGCAACGTGCGCTGAGTTTAGTTTGAATTCAAACAACAAAGCAAGTTAATTCTCAAATGGGTTTTAAAAATAGAAGTTATGATATCAAATTGTATTTTGTGGGGACGGATGAGTGAGAAAAGCATACAGTTCAATGTGGAATTTGGGTCCCAACACGGTTCTATTGAATAATGGTGTCAGTGTCGAAGTCAGAACACTTTATAACTGACGTTCAGGCAGTGGTTAAGTCTTCGTTACAAACACCTTTGTGGGCTTATGGCGGGATATTCTGTCTACTTCTTTTAGGGAAATAACCCGGATTTACTTTGATAACCACAGGAAACTTATATATAATTGTGTGGGCAAAATTCCGTTACTTAATGCAATAAAATTCTCTGTGGTTACCAGCAGCGTCAGGTGGTTAAAAGGAGAATGGAGCCATCGTTTCCAGAACCATCTCCGTCCTCGTTGTCAGTTCTCTGATGGTTCTCGAAACATCGATTTGTTCAGATCTGCGCTCTTCTGGGATATTACGCAGCGTTGAATGGTAATCATTTGCCGACCTTTCGGGACAACGTATCGGTCTTATCTTGGACTTCTTGACCCTTGAAATTGAGATCGATACGTTGTCCCGAAACGTTGGTAAAAGATTACCATTCGACGGTGCGCAATATCCCAGAAGAGCGCAGATCTCATCAATATCGCGGCGGAAGCCTGAAATCACGTATCCATTTGTTCGTCTTTTAACCATCTGGCGTTGTTTGTAGCCTGAAAAAGATTTGCGGCAGTCAGTCACCTTGAAATATTCAGATTACGTACCAAATACTTAATGTTAAAACCAGGGTCGCCGAGAGAGGGTTCGGGCCCAGGTAAAAAAAAAAAAATTCGAGCCCTCTCGCAAGGCCGGACCAGCTAAAAATCTTTACACTAAATCGGGAAGACTGACTCTCAGCTGCAGAGTGACTTGGGCTTGGTCTGAAAGGGTTAATTTGCACAATCGACAGATAATGATACTACCGAGAAATACAAAGCATATGCAACGTGGTCAGGTCCCGGACCCCCTTCCAGATGGCCGGGACGCTGTAATTTGTACTAGCTTTCCTCCGTCTCGTCGGCACTGAGTTAAAACATGTGGCACAAATAGAAATGTCGTGCTTGAAAGATTTAGAATGAATTAGTCACACAATTTGGTATGTTCTAAGTGAACTGAACTATCAACATGAATTTAATGGGGAATTTTTGACAATTTCATGCTTCGATATCAACATGAAATATCTTGTGTTCCTGACAAACATTCGTCTTGTCAGTGAGTAGTCCGAGTCATATAATTAGTTGCTTCTCAAGTCACTTGCTGGTAGATTCATTAGCAGGATATCTGGTTTTATTTACTTAATTATTTACCAAATTCATTATTTGGTTTCTTAGTTGGTCTTTTGTTTATGTGGCCACTTGGTTTGTTAATTTAGTAGTTAGTTGACTGGTTGGTCAATTAATTATAATTCATGCACGTAGACGTTCGTGGTAAGTAATCTACATGATCTATAAATGAAACCACTAAGACACTAACGATCTCTTATGCTCAATGACGTAATTTTCTGGCAACGAACATCACAATAAATATAGGAGTATAACGTAACCGGATAACAATGCAATCTCAAAACCGGTATCGAGTGCGGTAGAGAAATATCCAATCTAAAACCATGTTATTAAACTCAAGGTTCGCTTAATTCTTAGAGTCCTTAAATGCGTTTCACCAGTCTTTAATATGGAACTAAAAGACTTTACTTAGGCATTTAATAAGCAGCAGTTTGGCCGGCTCAATCCGTGTTTTCTTCACGGCTATGATAATTCGTATGAGACTAGCGACTTTTTAGCAATGAATAACAAACTGACAGGGTGTTTGGTATGGCCTCAAGTGTCCAAAAATGGAAAGACAATACTTTATTTCCAGAAATGAGAGCAAATAAGTATTGTTGTAATTTTACTAAAGACATCTTATGTTGTTGGCAATAAAGCTCACTGTATTATTTAATATAGAAAAGGTAATAAGAGTAGCTGGGAGGGCGTGTACTGAGATAACGTGGCGTAGGACAGCGACAAAGTGTCGGGCTTATACGATAAAGAAAATGAAATATCGGGTTCCATAAAAAGCGGGAAATGTCCTGAAAAACTGAGGAACTATCAGCTTCTGAAGAAAGATTCTGCTCCATGTAGCGACAACAGCAGCATAACCGAAGACTCTAAGGTTAACTTTAGGACCTATTCATACGTATTTCCCATCTTACAACTCTCTTCTTTCCACAAGTTTCTAAACCAAGTACACTGTAAGTTATACTTTACGTTTCTCACAAGCACGCTACTTGCCGCGTCCTTTTTTTAAGCTTAAGTCTATAAACTGCAGTGATTACGATATGTGTCACCTGCTTCTACGCGAAGAAACTTTGCATCTTAAACTGCACATTACATTTACGCGTTCTGTATCATTATCAAAATAAACAGCGATTATTTTCCTGACAGTATTAACCGGTTGGCCTTTTCAGTAGAGAGGATGGTTGTTTACAGTGCGTTAGTAACCGGATTTTTATATGTTGTTTAGATAAGTTTCTTGCCTCAAGGCACATAATTTCTTTCTTCTGCTTAAAGTAAAGAGCAGACTGAGGCAACGCTATCACTTATTAAATAAATCTCCTAAAACTGATAAGGTTTGGTGTTAATTATTCATCACTCCCTCGATATCTGTCATCCGCTCCCCAGCCTGGGGCTACGCTTCAGAGATTCCTACAAATTATCCACAAATATTTCAAAATAAACTTCTGAGGATAATAAGATTTCTACGAGTAACCTCGATTTAAAGTAATAAATTATGAGAGCGGAATGTCGTTAATAAGAAATCACATTAATGGTGTAGCATCCTCAGTACATCAGCAGTCGACTCTCAGTGATAAATATCAAATTCTGAAATAAGGATAATTCCACAGTACTCGTAATAAACATTACTGCCCCTATGCTTAACTGCCAGATAACCACGCTTTATACAAACACAAACAACACAAATAATACTAGCAAGTACCTAACGCAAATAAATAGCAAAATAGTTGACATGAATCCACCCATCCTCCTGTACAATTGATACCGAGGCCTCACTCCCGGGGGCAAAGCGGCCGGGGCGTGGTGTTAACAACCCACCCCCTCTACTGCCGAGGTTGTGAATGCGTATCTGTACTCCCCCATCTGTGCATGCCATAGCGTGAACTTCACATTTTAGTAACCACAAAGTAGTAATCAGAGAATATATACTAGTTTTTTGAAGAATAATTCCAGGGTTTCATTTCAGGCACCAGCGTTCAGAGGGCTTCCCGACAGGCTCAGTCCATAAGCGCCTTCTGTAGATTGTAGCAGACTGAGAGCCTGAAGAACCAAAAATGAAGGACAAGAAGAAATATCAACAAAAATATCCGGTAAATTGTAATTGGATACACACAGTCTTACAATAACAAAACAAAGTACCAACCCTTATTCAAAAATAACCCTTTTCCTGAGCCCTCTTCTCTCATTTCAACACTTTGTTACTTATCCAAAGAAAGAAAGGACACACTCTATGTAACAAACGTGTGTACGTTTTTAAACATAAAGCAGCCATGCTTGTAGACACTGCCAATATATTTCATGTTTTGGAAAGCCGGACGGCTGGCTAGAAGTCTGTACTCATCTGAAAGGTCCTGCGGTCAAGATGTTCCTCTAGTTCATTGTTCAGTGTGTACCCAAATTCAACACTGTATTGCATGTTTCTCATGCACTCCTCCGAACACTAATTTCAAATTTTTCGCCTCATTTTAGCCCTCAGAACGTTATAAACATTTCGTCTTAATGCGGCCCTCCAAATCCAAAATTCAGAATTCAGCCCAAAATGCTCAACCTCTCTCTGCATCATGCCAAAACAGCTCACTCCACGTCACCTTATCTTTTTCAAATCCCAATGTTCTACCTTGCCCCCAGCCTGCCTTCACCAGAAGGACGAGCGATTACGGCCTGGGAATATTCAGAGACCAACTTTTTTTTGTCCTGTGTAATAAATCACTCCACGCTGCTTACTCTTCTTCTTATTTCAACAGGTTATATATTGTAATTACATTAAGGCCAGCACCTACAGTAGTGACCAATTACTTGTTAGTTTTGCCGCGGGAGTAAATACGTTAGCTGGCAAGAGAGGAAGCCCTGGACACGTAACAGCAGGCGTTTACTATGCGTTTCAAAAACGTCCACAGGGACTGAAACTACGAATGTGCTCTCAAGAGAGTATAATTTTCGGTAGTATGTGTGGTTTGGAAGCGCGTCAATTTTGTAGGCTACGTGCGCCTATAAATCGTATTTGAGAGAGATATGACGTTCCCTGGATGAACTGAGGTGAGCCCAGCAGCGAGCACCTGTGCCGATTGCAGCTGCATGTACGTATTTACAGTGTTAGGAAGTTCAGCTAGTAAGTTATTTTAACGCTCCAAAACAAGTTTTGAAGCTCTGTGAGATCACAGGATTTTATGGCAGACAGAATCAAAATTACGTTCTTACGAATTATAATGCTGTGTAGCTTGGTAGATGTTTATAAACGTTTCGGAGGGTAATATGTCCCACATCTTTATTTTAGTTTATTGCGTCCGGGAATCATACCTGGTCACCAAAGCCTGTAAATACTCAAGGGGTCAACAGTCCTACTGACTTTAAAGTGTTCGACAGGCCTAATGTCATATAAACCTTCAACAGGCCTACTGTCGTTTAAAACATAACAAGCCTACTGTCACTCATGCATCAATAGCTGATATTCAAGAGACAGGCCTACTGCCATTCAAGCTTTCAACAGAACTACTCTCATTTAAGCTTCTAACAGGATTGTTGCCATTCAAGCTTTTAAGGTCTACTGCCTTTCAAGCATTCAATAGCTTACGCTCATTCAAGCTTTCAAAAGTCCTTCTGACATTCAGGCGTCCAGCAGGCCTACTGTCATTCAAACATTCAACAGCTTACTGAAATTTAAGCGTTCCACAGGCATATTGTCATTCACGCTTTCAACAGGACTATTGTTATTCAAGCATTCAATAGCATACTGTCATTAAGCTTTCAATAGCCTACCGTCACACAAGTTTTCAAGCATTCGACAGGCCGAAGTCAGCAAATTAAGGTACAAACTGGCACTAGGAAAAGTTTACGACAGTAAATCTGAAGACTTTAAAATCTTCGTACCTTAAGGAGTGGACTGAGGTTTTTTTTTTTCCAATCTCCACACTTTTTCATGTTAAAACGTGTAAAATCCTCAGGTGCAGCAGAAATATCTTCATTTATAAAACACCAGATATTATCTACGCCTCTCCTTTAAGTGCCAACAAGTTCTGTTACATTTTACAGATAGCAAAACAAGTGAATAAGATTGAAATTGCTACTTATAGGCAGTTTCCTAATCCTAATCTGCTCTTAAATGCAGAATAACAACAGCTGGTAGTAAGAAAAATATAAAATCTATATTTGTCTTACATGTTCTGTTTTAAATGCACAGGGTACTGGAGAATATGCACGTTATACTTCTCGCATGTGCCATTCATCTGTAATTGTAGATAATTCTACACTTTAATATGTGGAAGAAAACGCTATTTCCTGCATGGAACGCAGTCTGTCCCTTCTAAAGGAGAGCATTTATGACTGTTCATTTTGCCGGGGAATACAGTTTGCCGCCATTGAATGAAAAGGCAGTAGATACTCTAAAAATATTGTCACTTGGGAATTCAGTTTCTGTTTTTTATTATATTAAGAGACGGTGAATTGCAGACTGTACAACTTGTTAAGATGTGTTGTCCTACTCACGCCCTTTTCACACAAAGGCGTGGTTTTCACATATTCACTAAGTAGCAGCTGTACGTTTGGAAATGTGCCACCTGCAGAAAAACGTGCAACTTAATTCACTGTTTCAACGGAGAAAGGCGAGAAGGATATAAGGGTAAGAAAGGGATAAATGAAAGGAAGCAAGGGGAGAAAGATAATGTTAAGCGTGGCATTTCAAAGGGATTCGTTAATTAATGTTGAAATACAAAATAGGAAATGTAGATGTTTATAATGCCTACAGTCCTATATATTTCACTTACACTGACGATGTCCTTTTAATACGTTCTTTGTCAGACGTACGTAACAGAATCATAAGGAAGAAATCACATAGGCCAATCTGGTCATATGCTTCATCATTCAAATTACGATACCATGACGTCTGGTATGTTGACACCAACATTTCGGGAAGATAAAGCCATCGTCTTCACTGCATAAGTGAACCAAGCTGGAATACTTGCTTATTATATAAGAAAAAGGTAAGAAACAGGGTTACTCAGAACATGAGTTGATAGAGAGGAGGAAGAAGAAGTGGAACCTAGGAAGTGCCAGTGGGAGACGTGGAGCCTGAATAGAACCCACTTATGCTGTCGTGTTAGTAAAATTCTCTTTAAAAATTCAGTGTGTTACAATCTGACAAATTTCATCTACAGCTAAGCTCTTCACAAAATAAACCCCTGTACTGATCAAATTATAGCCCTCAAGTAAAATTTTATATCATGATTTCACTCTAATATGCACACTGTAAACTCAGAAACTTGCAGACAGACGGCTTGATAAAACAAGCATAACAATACTAGTCTAGAGCAGCCGTTCTTAACCTGGAGTCCATGTGGGGGTCCATGGAGAGATTTCAGGGAGTCCACGATCTTGGATGGGGAAAAAATTACTTTATTTCCACTAATCTCTAACGAAATTTAGCTTTTCATTCAATAATGAATGTGGGCAACAGAGTAATTTATGGCCTCTAGACTCCAAAAATGTTTTTTAACTATCTCTAGATTATAATTTAAATACATTTTTTGAGGAAGGGTCCGTAGGTTTCACCTGACTTTCAGAGGGTCCATGGCACAAAAAAAAAGGTTAATAACCCCTGGTCTAGAGGGACTATTGTCGATAAAGAAACACTGTTATTCTCTTCTTTATTGTTTGAGCTGAGACTTTCTTCATTTCGTTTAGTAAAGTGCCCGAAACCTTTAAAACACTGAACAGGCGCTACTTCAAACATGTAAAGGCAGCCTGACAGAAGAGCACATTCCAGAGATCGGGAACGATTGGCCCTTGCGAGCCACATTCAAATTTCAATTCCATACCGAGGGCTGCCTGTGTAGCCTACACTTATAACTGCACAAATAGGAGCTTTACGAGAAAGAAATGAGAGGTGATTAGGTGGCAGATATATGCCGGCACTTGTTTCACTTCACAGGCGTAAGAAATTTTACAATTATGTGTATGAAATACAGATGGTGTATCCCAAATTCTTGGACAAACTTCAAAAGCGAGTTCCTCACATCAAGACAAAAAAGTTCATGTAAATGTATGTCCGGAAATGAATGGTTTTTTAGTTTAATCGAAAGATTACATTCAACAATAAATTCCGTAACTGTGTAATTTTAAATACAACTGGCATTTAAAATACACGTTCCCAATTCAGTAACTGCTGAATTCTTAATGTTTATCAAATATCAAGTCACAATTCACAAAAAATGCTCAAAATGTTCTCTACCTGAATCAATGCACGCATGGACACTTCAGATCATGGACTGTCGCAAGTTTTCAAAGGTCCCGGTGCGGTTTCAAACGGTTTGACAGGTATAAAAAATTCATGGGTGAAGTGCGTCTTCGTTGTCAATTGGAGCAGAATACCCTACGGGTTATAAGTGTCCCCACAGACAAAAATCTGAAGGATTGAGGTAGGTCGGACGAACATAGGGGCTGTACCTCGACAAGTAAGTGTTGGCAGACATTTTTTTTATGGCTCGACAGCCCTATATGGGCCTGGGCCTCCTCCTTTCGTCGAGGATTCATGATCACACATTTTAGACACACCGCAGTCGGTAGGACTCCTCTGGACGAGGGACCAGCCCGTCGCAGAGACCTCTACCTGACAACACACAACACTCACAAGAGACAGACATCCATGCCACCTTTGGGATTAGAACCCACAATCGTAGTAAGCGAGCGGCCGAAGACCCACGCCTTAGACCGCACGGCCACTGGGATCGGCGTTGGCAGACATATACCGACGTGAATTGTTTAGCTTGTTTTGAAGCGGTGAACGCATTTCTGACGTTTGCTCAAGCACCGTAAGTTAGGCAAAACCTTCACAACATTTCAACGAACTGGGTCCCTTAGAGTCAATACACTCTTTTGCCACACTCTTTAGTGGGACTTCTGAGGTTGGTTGTCCTTTCTATCTTGGGAATGTGTGAATATCTGCTTTGAATCTTAAAGAGGAAATGCGTAACCTAGCATGAAATTATTCATTAGTAAACAGGGAACAAATTTTACTTTTCGAAAGTTCATGATAGAAGACGCTTGTCCGCAGAGCCCAATTATAAAAATATAGTGACTGGTCCCTCTACTTATATGGAAAAGAAGAATATCAAATTGAATACAATAAAAAAACTTCCTCACACTGCCTGACAATAACACAACTCAGCCTAGTCTAACGAACTTTCCTGTCCTGAACTCATCGAACCCTTAAATTAAAGTAAGAAAACTAGCCCTTATAAAAACTCAAAATTAAATAATATAAGAAGATAAATATATATATACGAAAAAGTATGCGCAGGGATATTGGAATACTGAAAGGCATAAGTGTGCGCAAAAGTTTCGGTATTGAGTGACTGTGTCAAAACGTTCGTGTATAGAACGGAGAAGCATGTAGCACGCAGTAGTAACACTTTCCCGTGCCTAGACGGAAGACGGCATCGTGTCTGGCACCGACGGTAAATATGTGACAAGTTATGAGGACAGCTAAGGCACTGTACTGATAGGCTGTCATGCCGCGACGCCACGACTAAATTTAAATTAAATACAGTTCAAACACAAGTAATGTCACACAAAACATTAGCTAACCAACCGACCAACATAAAGTCACGTAAATATTATAAAAACCTGCATTTACTATAAATCATTCTTGATCCTACAGGATGTGATACTCAAGTTCAAGAGGAAGATCCGGGCACATCGAAATTTTATACCTAAAACTCCCTCAGCGAAGCAACTAGAAAATATTCAGCCATGTATACGGTGTAATATGTGTCGAGATATGCAAGTACTTTCTTACAGTCATCGGCTCATTGTGAAATAGGCTTCCACTTGCATAATCTGCTACCTGTCCCTGTTTATAGGCATCGCGAACGGAGAAACCTTCCAATGTTTCTCATAAATTTTATAACTGACATTCAATAACAATAGCCTCATGGACGCTGTGAGCATTTTTCAGCTTTTTTCTCAAAATACTAATTATGCATAAAAGTAACATTCCTTGCAGCAAGCCTAATAACAGTACTGTCGATATTATTACCTGACAACTATAAAATTCAATAAGGAGCTACGATATTTTCTTTGTCCAATAACAGACTGCAAGTACTGTATTATAATCCTGCATATGTTACGTAGTGCAATGTGCAAGGGACGTAAGACCAGTGGGCGACGTCACTCCACTGCCAGCCCACACCGTCACTAATACTGTACAAAACGTCCACGGAAATTTGCCAGCCATTAAAGAAATTTTATCTGAAGATTGCTCTTTTCTGGGATGTGACGCCGTGTAGTCTGCTAGCTCGTTATAAACGTGTTGGAGGGATTCACGTATCCTCGAAACTTGAATTAACGTCCATGGCATCGGAGGTTTTACGCAGTAGATATGCAAAGAGTTAGCCCGAGTCAGAGCAATCAGATTAAGAGGTTTAACCCTTTAAAGACACCGTGAAAGTTCTATTCTATCCAATGCTTCCCGATTGCCGAAAAGGCATTGCTTTTGGAAAGGTACCCAGGCTTTGCCCCTTTGTCTTTCTGGTAAGAGCAACGTGTAGATAAAGATGGATATGGCGCATTGGTGGAATGACAATGACAAGGAAAACCGAAGTACTCGGAAGAAAACCTGTCCCAATGCCACTTTCTCCACCCGACATCTCACATGGACTGGCCATGGACTGAGCCCGGCGACGAACCCCCCTGGGTCATGGCACGCCTTCTTTAAAGATGAAAAATAATCCGGTATATTTTTAAAGATTCACTTCTTACTGCGCATTAAGCACATTTCCTCTTGGTTATAAAAAAAAAGTTAGTCATATATAGGGAAATAACCGCTCTTCGTTTCAGATCCTTAAAAGTTCAGAAATACATTCTGTGAGCGGAATGCAGAATTTCTGCAATTTGAACCTGATGGTACATGAAGTAACCACTGGGCCTCTAAGTGTTAAGCCGATTAGTGACAACGGAGACCCTACACAGATATTCCTACACTCGTCGAAATTCGAATCCCTGAATCCATAAATTCTGGGCCCCAAAACGATATGCCCCTTAAACCGTGCTCTCATTCATACCGACTGTTTTCAAACAGTGTCAATATATTTCCTTCCTTGAGAGTAAGAGGCGATATATTACAGCCTTACAAAACAAGAGGTAAAATGAGAGGCAAACTATTGTAATTATTCAACTTTTTATTTCAAAACAAAGTTTCTGGGAGCGCCACTTATGACTCACGGCACACAATTTGAGGAATGCAAGACCGCGACTTCAATTTTGCTGTAACCACCAAATACCTTTATATCACAAAACTTTCTAAGCCATTATTTTAAAATGCTTTATGACGCACTAATTTATTTTTTCTTTAAGGAAATAACATAGCTAAAGCCATGCGAGTGGTGATTTTACCGCGCAAATAGTCCATCGCTGTAGATAATGGAGATTTCTCTATTAGCAGTAACTTATCTGTACTGGACGTGACAAAATTCCCCATCTTCGTAATTTAGTATATCCAAAGCCAGAGCAGAAACATCTCAATGGACAGCAGTGTTGGTTTCTTCTTTGATATACATGAGATTGGTTTTGTCGTTTATTATTTATAATAAGAGTGAAAATAAACAATCATCCAAAAAATACTTTCTTTTGCTGAACAATGTAACGTGTAAAAAGAATACCGATATATTCCTAGCTAATACAATATTTACAAAGAAATTTATTTTTGCGCCAATACATACATGCGACCCACAGGTTGTATGAACACATCCCAACGTCATTATGAGTCACCTGGACCTATAAAACTATAAAAAGCGGTTAGAAATATTCAAGTTAAAAAATTTTATGACATTAAATTGTTTCCTAACACAAACCAATATCATATCGGAGTCGTTATTTTACCACCTGAATGCACGGTCGAATTGCAATAAAGGGCCCTTCCTTCGTCCATGAGCAATAAGTCAACCGTTACGGACGTGATAGTTACAGGACCCTTTCTAGAAAATCGTACCCCTCCCTCGCCCCGCCCCTTCCACAGAGGTGCTGGTGGTTTGAACGTGTACACCTCGGGGCTCGACTATCGAATTCAGTCCGTGGGAGTCTTGGACCTCATGAGGCACAGTACAAGTGCAAGTATTGCTGCATGCACTCACACACCCCTTCAGACACGCATAAAGCTATCATATGATCCGGTCTGCCGCGGAATGCGTTTAAGTGACGAGAGAGATAGTTTCAATTCAGAGGCGTAAGCTTGAGGCACTCACGGCACAATGGTTATGAAGATTAATGTGACACCGTGTAGTTGGGTAGACAGGTCCAAACGTTTCGAAGGAACCTGCTGCCTGAATATTCAGGCCATCCTGGTTCTTCCGAAACGTTGGAAACTAGGATTATCAACCAGACTACGTGGCACTCCAACTCGGCAAAATTTCTGTTTATACTCACACCTCGCTTTTCGCGAATTCATACTTTGCGGTTTTGCAAATTCGGGAGGGTAATAAAATTAGACGTGTTTATAGACAGTTACAGTAACTGGTTTATGTTGCCACATAAAGAAATGCTCAAATACAAAATTTATTTTCTTAGTTTTGTCGTTTTATTTTTATGCTTGCATTTTGTATTACCCTCTGTCAGCCACTTCTCTCCGTCTCCGTCACACAACAACCCTTTTTGAGACAAGATGATAGCCCATTCATAGGCCTTATCCTTGTGTTTTTTTCTACCCGCGCAGCTTAGTATTTTGCCCTGAAGATGGAGATATCAGATACTTCGGAAAGGTTGAAACGTATTTACCAAACTGCGTGGGATCACATACAAATGGATCGAAATTTTGAATTCACAGAAAATCCCAATATACTCTTCCTTTCGTGTATTAGGTAAGCATATCTTAACCAGTCCGCCTCTGGAGACATGTGCTTTTGAGAAAACGTTTACTGGTGTAGCCAATAAGCCATCAGTAAGTTTAGCCACGTTAGTCCAGGCCGTTGCACCCTTTATCTTGGGCATTACGTCACTTTCATATGCGCCTCAGAGCCAATCAAGTACCGGTACCCCATCCCATCTACCGATCAGCTTCATGTTTTTATTTTATCTATTATACATTTCGGATACATTATATTATTTGGGCCCTGCACAGTGCATATAATAGTAGGTTAGTGCCCGTAACCGTATGAACCTGCTGCACTCGCCCGATACGTCACAACTCAGTACAAAATTCGCATAGAGGATAACAATACCAAGGGACTTATTTTTTAAATTTACCTCCTACACATTGCACGACACAAAATACAGGGACAAGGATGTGTAATAGATCAAGAATACGATTAGATGTTTGTATATAATGACAAAAACAACAACATACCAAAGCATATAGGATTTTTACCACACTTTAGAAAAATCTTATATTTTTAATTTGACTGCAGAAATCACTGCGGTGTAATACACATTTCTATTGCGATTAATTCATTAATTTATTTTGTTGTCTGTCTTATGACAGGTCCGTAACCTCTTCCAAAGCGACCTCTCCACAGAGTGCGACCTAGTGCTTCCTCTTTCAATTTACAGTACCTCTTCTTTCCTAAAGGTCATCTAGTAGCTCCTTACGTCTTCTTCCTCGTCTTCCCGTCACTTCTATCCTTCCCTCTATCTTTCTTCAATAACGTGTCTTAGAAGGCAGTTTCTACGCAAGATGTGACCAACCAAGTTAGTCTTCTTCCTTTTTATTGTTTGTCTATTGTAATCTATTATATTTATACCAGACAAACATAATTTTAAACACAGTTTATGAAATCCTATAATTTTGGATTGAACTGCATAAATATTTTTTCCAATGGCTCGACAGCCCCTTGAGGGCCTAGGCCGCCTCAATTTTCGAGGCTTCACGATCACACACTTTTTAGACACACCACATTCGGTAGGACTCCTCTGGACGAGGGACCAGCTCGTCGCAGAGACCTCTACCTGACAACACACAACAATCACAAGAGACAGACATCCATGCCCTAGGCGGGATTCGAAACCACAATCTCAGTAAGCGAGCGGCCGCAGACCCACGCCTTAGACCGCGCGGCCACTGGGATCGGCACTGCATAAATACTACAGTATAATAAGTATTACTGTTATAACTATTATATTTTAGTGAGTTTTAAATACTGATGTAAAAACTTGCTGAGGATGGCGGAGTTTCGCCGAAATATGTAGCATTAAACAGAAAACTGTATTGTTATGTATATCAGATATGCGTGTTTGCTTTATAAATTACCAATTCATAAGCCTAGAGGTTCCTTTCCAGGAAGTAAATTAGACTAAAAATTGGGCACAGACTACCTTACATTCAACTTATCATCACATGATCTTCACAAAGGTAACCTATCCTTGGTACCGCCATATTCTTCTACTCTTCCTTTTCCTCCCCTCCTCTTCCTGCATCTTCGTTAGCTACGGTAACTGAAAAATCCTCAGCGCTTCCAAGCAAAATTCAAATGTGGAACCTTAAAATTGGGCACTGCCACCTCCAGGTGCTTTGCAGCTTACCATTTGAAGCCATTCACTGGGCCAACCTGACCCATTTCGAGGCTCAGCTTCAGTTGGTTTATTCTCGTGTCTGGTTTCTAAAAACTTCTGCTTTTCCATGTGATTTGCATTGCAATTATTTATTTGTTATTCGTTTGTGCAAATCGTATTTTGGGACCGACATTTCTCACTACGCATACGTTAGTCACGTCCAGAACTTCTCTCTTATTCAAATCTGTAAGTAACCTCTTCATAAAAGACCAGCAAGTCATCTGAGAAATTCCATTTCCTGTGGACCTTACCGTCTTTTGAGACATAACATCCGTGCTACTTGGCAGAAGTTCACCAACGTTTCGGAGACACTTATTGCCTCCGTCTTTAGGGTAGAGAATGACGCCGAAGATTCACGCAACATGCTCCTCCGAAATGGCGGTAAATTTCTACCAGGCTACACGGCATCAAATCCCACCAGAAATACCATAATCTTTAGAGTCACCGCTGTGATAACCTTACATCTTGCCCCCCCCCCCCTTTTTTTACACTTTTAAGATTTTTTATCTTCTTTCTTTTCGACGTCCAGGTTACTACTTCAAGTACCAGCACTTCATTTCCTGCAAGATTCGGGTTCCTTCACCCTGCTAATGCCACGTGGATTTCTTGTTATTCAGTAGAAAGATAGGATGTCACATTTGTTAAATGACGGGTAGCTAACTTAACTTTTAGGGCTTATGGTATGTATGTTATATGCAAACAGCATTCAATTAATCTAAACTTAAATGCTGACATTCTTACATTAATTTTCAATGCGGTATCAAAAAAGGCAATCTTGGTTCTGCCTCTTTCCACTTTCTTCTTCAGAGGTCATGTTATGACATCATTTTATCTCTAACGACATAGGTGATATGTCACAGCGCATACGCAGTATTTAGCAGACACTGCTCTTGTTTCAGTGGTCATGACATGCGGTGTATGTTTGCAAGCTCCTTTTTCTTTAAAAAAAAAAAAGCGAGACAATAAGCAATAAACTAGTACGAAAGTTGATGCAGTTCTGGGCGGTTAAACCCAGTTCACATTGGTACAATTAATTCAAGATCAATTTTCACTCATCTCCATTTCGGTGATCAAAAGTAGCCGCCCTTCAATAGGTTCTTCTTATCGAATTTATGACCCGACTTACACCGACAGCCGTCGTACGTTTCTTGATTTGATCATTTTACGTACATTTCAGCAGCTGCTAAGCTACATATACCAGATGTTTGATATTCAGAAACATTTTATTTCCCCCCGAAGAGTGAACAATGCATTTCTTAGGATTCGGACAGTATATCTACAGCGGTTATTTGCCGCACAGCTTTAACCGGTTGACCTTTATAATGAAAATGCAGAGACTTATCTCAGAGGTATGAAATAAATTTATTAACGTTATGCAGATTACCTCAAAGTAGAGTCCATCTGTGAGACCTAAGCTACACGGGAAGAACACAAAGAACCCTTTCTAATTTCTTGGTGCAGTCGGTTGTGTTATTTACAGTTATAAATAATTGCAAACATGAGACACCATTTACACATGTACGGTATTGATATATACATCATGTTATATTTTATAACTGATACATATTGTGACTACATGTTTCGGATAGTAATAGCTATATCATAGTCAATTCCAGACACTTTATATTCAATAAGATCCCAGAACACTACAAGGAAGAAATTCAAGTGTAAGGCAAATATTTACTTCAACAAATAAAAAGTGACTTGAACTTACTTTAAAATGGCTATTTACTAGCCGAAACATGTAGTCACAGTAAACATCAGTTATAAAATACAACCTGATATTGTACACGTCAATATAATAATTGCGTAAACAGAAATTCTTCTTTTTCCAGTGGCTCGACAGCCCTAGTGGCCCAGGGTCTCCTCACAGTCGAGGCTTCATGATCACACTCAGACACACCACACTCGGTAGGACTCCTCTGGACGAGTGATCAGCCCGACGCAGAGACCTCTACCTGACTACACACAACACTCACAACAGACAGACATCCATGTCCCCGGCGGAATTCGAACCCACAATCCCAGCAAGCGAGTGGCCGCAGACCCACGCCTTAGACCACGCGGCCACTGGGATTGGCAAAATATAAATTCAGGTTTGTAATTATTTATAACACGATGACGAACAAGAAAGAGTAAAGACGTCCCTGGGTCAATTAAGCACTAGGCCATGAAGATATTTTAGAGAGTTCAGGTATAGCTCCACACGTTAACTGCGGTGTGAAGATGGACGTGCAAAGTCAGCCTCACGAACCAGTCGGTTTGACCACAGGGAAGGAGCGTACGGTAGTCACTGAATATCATTGAGGCTGGCACTTAGCATCGTTCTGGAAGCTTCGGCGAAAAGAAAAACTCTCCCACCTGCCGGAAATCGAACTCCAATTCCTTGGTCATCCAGCCCGTAGTCTGATCAATGTACCGACTGAGCTACCCGGGCTCGGTGTGATGGAAATGGTAGGAATTTATCGAACCGTCAGTTACTTAGCACCATCGTGCACACAGAATCTGATCCAGTTTCAAGCTAATGGCGAATGCAAAATCATGGGCTGCAATTCGCACGTCCTCGAACCAGACGGTGTTCACACCGCGGCCAAATCACTGGCTCTGGGCAGCTCTGTCTTCACCCGCCATTGATGAGTCATTGCTTTCATAGCAGTCCCATGCATGGGGTAGGCCTACTATACACGTGGTTCACACAGCGTTCACTGACCAGACGCATTACACAGAAGGAATTATGAATGACACTCGAAGGTCCCACGCTCTTTAAACTGCGTAGAAGAAAATAAAATGCAGCTAATGTGGGCAAGGGGAAGTGTTGTTCTGTAATTCAGAGCCGCTACAAGCCGGAAGGGCGCGGGTTCGATTCCCGATGGGGTCATTGGAATTTTTATTGATTTAATCCTTCCGGCTGAACTTGGGCCCTGGGGTCGACTCAGACTCTAACATAAATGAGTATCAGGAGTATCTCCTGGTGGTAAAGGCGGCTGGTGCGTAGGACTGACAACCTTGCCACCTTCATGTGCCGATATTTTAGAAATTCTGGACGCCTCAACCTCCTGGAGCCCTAAGGGCCTGTCCAGGCCTGTATAGGAATTGCTTTACCTTTATTACTTTAGAAAAGGTGGTGTGAAGGAAAGAGAAAAATGTGACCAACAATTATGACATGCACCTATAAACAAGCAGTCATAAAACACAATGTAAGTTCGCGCTACTGCTTGCAGATTTGGACCCAAACACAAGTGCCTTACTTTAAGCAGGGAAACTGTTTGCTACCACTGCATCTCAAATTAACCTGAATGCTGTTTTAGTATATTAGCATTTACCCTTTAAAGCTCAGTGGTTAGGGTATGTACCGCAACATGGAATGCTAAAACTCTGCATTTCCCCCACACAGTATTTATGCCTTCCATATAATTCTTACCATAAACGTTTAAGTTTGCCCTCTACAGAATTCGCCGATTCTTCATTGTAATGGAAGCACACTCTACCCTCTGCAAAGTAACATACGAAACTTTAAAATGTGTCACGGCTCGGTCGATATTCGCCAGTCCCTCTCACCGTTTAGGTTCGGGTTCGATCCATTGCCAGTCCATATAAGATTTTTAGTGGTAAAGTTGGCACAGGGGCAAGTTTTTCTCCGAGCACTTCGGTTTTTCCCCTGTGAGTATCATTCCACCAATCCTCCATACCCATACGCGGTATTCATCTTATTTCTGCTCTTATCGGAAGGACAAGCGGGCGAACACTGGGAGTCTTCAAAGAAAGTAGTGCTCTTTCTCACATCGTGGAGCTTGAGAGAACAGCCCTTTCGTATTGTTTACGCTCGTGAGGGTTAACAAAGATACTTATTAACAATATCATTCCAGTTTTGAAGTAGCCTGCATACTAAGACATGTAGAGTTGCATGTTCTTTCAATCCACAATTTAATGTTACAAAAATCTAAAATCCAACTTTCAACCTCACACGGAACTGTCAATGACATGTTGGGACACAATTGCTCTTTATTGCGAGATATCATAAGAAATATAACTACGTTTAGAAAATACAGAATTTTCTAAAGTCAAATCTAACTTTACGTACATGAAGTCACTACATAATTTAAGAGGACATGCTGTGACCCAAATTCCAGTAATGGAGACCTCCTATTTAAAGAAGGAGTTATTGCTCAAAGCCGCCTTTCCGAGTGCACTGTACAAATTGATAGCACATCCATTAATAAAATAAATTGGCATAAGACTTGTTTACTATCAGATCATTCAAGGATGTTACGTTGGACATTAAACTGAAAAATTACGACTAAGAAACTATCCAAACACTGATTCAGTAGCTAATAAACTAATAACCAAGTTTACAACTAACTACGAAACGACGTCATAAATTAATCATCTGGCTGACAATCAGAGAATTAAAGATAGAGCTAATTGTAAGAATACAATTAATACTTAGCAGTTCACTACTGGATTAGACTAAGACAACTTACTAAATAAATATGACAACAAAAAATCGAAGAAGAACTAATCCAATCAAGGGTTAATAACTAAATCACTGGCTTCTTAATCCACTGACAAACTCACATATTAATTAACTCTCTAAATTACAAACTAAACAACCGCTTCAAAAATATCCGACAGGAGGACAAACTAGCTCTTTGCTGACAGCCGCAGGTTCAGCACCACCAATTGCAAAGGCAGCTATTACAGCACCTCCGGATTATGCAAATCCTCTTCGCATTTCCACAATGTATTAAAATTTCAAAACTATCCTTTCAGCGCTTCTTTGTTTTCCAAATGGCCCCTCTCGATGAGGTCTGCCCACCAACAATCTGTATGCATGTGTGCAGCCCACAGCCCACATCATGCTGAAATCTGTTTTTCTGCGCATCAGGACAGCATAACAAAGGGAGATATTATATATTAAAATAATTCAGCACGGAAATGATTAGAGGAGAGAAAGCTTAAAAGTTGTTCTCAAAATGTCCTATTTGTATTCGTTACATAATTCGTTCGGACCACGCCCAACATAAAACTTTTTTGCCCATGTTAACAAAAGCTCAAAGAATTCCATCTTGAGAGACAGACAGAGTCTCAAAAGACGTAACATTACAAATGAAGCAAACACGTGTTAAAACCCAAGTATAAAAACAAACCAGGGCCAAACTCGGGCCTACATCTGACATACCGGCGTTTTTTAATTTATTTTGCCTTCACCCGTTAACGTGCAAAGATAAATGTGTCTGGGTATCCGAAACGACGCAATTAGGGAGAGCGGTCCAACTCAGCGACCTAAACAGAAGACAATATTTGAAATAAATTTTGCCTACACAATACATCAACAGACCATTGACGGCTCCCCACCACAAAAAAAAAGCTGAGACATACTCACCCAGTTCATCTGCAATTTGGATTCGGGTGTCTGTCAAACCGCAGAAGCTCTTCTGAATTGAAAATATAGTGAACGTGAGGAAACATGAGCAAGTACACAAGGCCGAACAATAAATAAGTGAACAGCAATGAAAACTTGTATTAAACTTTGGTTTAATTAAAAGAAATCTCATTGATGTGAAACATTCAAAGCACCGCCTTTGTGTATAAACTACCTATTTAATCTTAAAAGGCTTTCTTGTGATTACAAGTCCTTGATGTGTATGATTCCTACAAGAAAGGGCAATTATTTCACTAAAGAGCATTAACTGGTTGGTCTTTGGAATTGAAATAGTTTGTGTTTGCTGTGAGCTATGAACTTAATTCTTATGTATAAAAGGAAGAGTTGTCCCTGTCCACGCCATTGATGCTTATAAAAGGAATGGAGGTTTGACTCCACTCGGTACTATATGGAAGTGTGTGGTCAGCCTCAAGCCTTAACCCTTTCACGCGCAGAAATACTTATTAGGAGTATCTGTAACGACTTCAAACTTAACTTTTCTCTAAGGAGCTGATAGAATGTTCATGGCTAATGATGAAACAGCCTTTAGACATCGTATATAGTAAAGCAATATCCATGTTTTTGTTAAGATCCTTTGTACAGTATTTGTACTGAAATGGTGGACACAAACGGTAATGCCTTCTGGGCTATGACGACGTGTATGTGGATTGATAGGAATGAATGCACACTACTTTCCGTACCAAAAGACTTCATTTTCGACGCCGGAGAACGTAAAATCACATGATTCAGTGCTCTTCACACAGGCTTACTTACAACATAGATACACATTTACGAAACTACTTCTCTATGTACATTGTAATAATTGTGGGCAGTGCCATAGCTCCACCGTCCCTTCACCGCGGCGGTTGGATTTCTACCCCAGGCCAGATCAAGAGGTATTTGTGGTGAGCAAACTGGCACTGAGACAGGTTTTCCTTCGAGTACTTCGGTGTTCCGCTGTCAGCATCAATTCCACACAATTCCAGTAATTGACAATGTCGTTAAATAACACACGTAAGTTAATGACTATATTGCGTAATTAGTAATTATTAGTTTTCGGGAAAGAACATACAACATGCATTTTTACGGTTATTATTCAGATGGGTAGTTAATATCACATTTCGTATGGAATTTGTCTTCGATTACATCGGTTTAACTATATTCTTTGTAATATTTTGTGAGTTTAAAAACAGTTTCATCTTAGATTTATATTGAATTGGGTATTCCCTTACAACTTCTCTTCAGACTTTCTATCTTTTAATGTGACCTTTTATAAATCCAGCATAAAGCAGCACTAATAGAGTATTCCAAGCACAGAAACAGCCATATTTCCCAGACATTCTTAAAACATTTCCTACAAAAACGCACAAACAACCTCCAGGGCAAGATCAAAAGCTATTCAATCGACACAAGAAGCACATGTCCTTTGTGGAATTACTTCAGATTATTTGCCATTGTGTGAATATCAAATAAGTTTAAGAAGTCAGTAATATTTCACCAAACAATGGCAGGACAAATGCCCACGTCATGCAGCTAACCATTAAGTCCCAAACTGCAACACATATAAATACACCCGTGTCAGAATTTTCAATTGTTTTGTACAAAACGATTTTGAGAGTGATGAAGGTACATTAATAGGCTGACAGAGAGACGGACAAACAAAAGTACTATTGTTCTTACATCTGTAAACTGAACGTGCAATTCCTGTTTACCAGTAGCTGATAAAAACAGACCGTTTGCCATCGGCTCGAACTTCAACGACAGAAAACATTTCTAATCGGTGCAATGGCCTTTGTCATGCAATGCAATGATTCGGCTCTTCGTACTGAAAGAAAAAAAACAGGGCTTATGTTTCCTTTAACAAAACGACGAAAATTATTGACAAAGAACATCGTGTATCAGACTGATTGGTGTTGCGGTTTAGTCTTGTATGTGGATGAAAACCTATTCAAATTTCGGTCCACTGTTATACTCTTATCACCGAAGGCTTTTTCGGATTTCGTCAGTACTTCCAGACGACTGGACACATATGCCACAACCGACTTGTTCTCTTCACATTACCTATACATCAGCAAGACCAAAAAGACTCAACGCAATCTCAGCATTGCATAAGGAGCTAATAGTCTACAAGTAGATAGAAGTAGGATAGAAGCTAGTAGTCGCTTTCCACAGTTTTGCGAACGCACCTAAAAACTACAATTTTACCTATGGTTCTCTCTGGTTGTGGAACTCGGTTTCCCACATTGAGCAACAAACACAGGCTCAGCGTGTTCCAGAAGAGGTGCTGGGGAATATCTATGGAAACTAGAGGGAAGACGTGAGAGGAGTTGGGGAACATTGCTTAATTAATGATAGACATCATAAATATAGCTCTCTCCAAATATTATTTGGATGAGCAAATCAATGATGATAAGATGGGCAAGGAATGTGGCATGTTTGAGGATAACAGGAAGACATATAGGGTTTTTGAGGGCAAATGTAATGGAAGGAGACCACTTGAAAGTTATAGTCTTATGCCTGGATGCGAGTTTAATATGAAAATGGATCTTAAAGAAGTAGGAGGGAAGGGTGTAAACTGGATTGATCTGACTCAGGATAGGGACGTCTGGTGGGATTTTGTGAAAACGCCAAAGACATTGGGCTCTATGACATGCTGGTAACTTCTTTAATAGGGGAGGAAGAAATACTCGCTTGTAAAAATTGGTTTGCTTTATGGACTTGTTTGGTTAGTTAGTTAGTTAGTTAGTTAGTTAGGTAGTTAGTCTGTGATTCTCTTCATCAAAATTTTCTTGAATTTAAACACGTTAAAGTGTGTGCGTTAAAAATACAAATTGCTGATTATATCAACTTTGGAAAGAGCCAACTTATGCCACTCTTGCTACGATGTGGCCGGTCAAGGCAGAACATCCTTGCAGAAGTTCGGCTGCAATAACCGCGAACAGTTCTTGCAGCCTTCACGGCGCCAGTATGTCTGCCAGACACAGACAAGGAAAGGAGGCACATAACGTTGTACGTCTTACGATCTGAAGACAGTTTTCCCCACTTACCCTTGAAAAATACAGCTATATAACCAGTTTCATAGAGCAGAATCCTTCTTGAGAAGCGAGTCGCTCATCTAGTCGGGAAATTCCTCTTCTTTTACGGGACCAGTATTTATTATCCTTAGTATTTATTCGCCTGAGGTACGCTTCCGAAGACACAGGAATATCGTCCATTTAACTCTTAAAAACCCAGTGGGCATTCTATATGCCAACAGGTTTAACATTTAAAATTTCAGACTTTCAACCGAGAGAGTTCAGTGTGTTTTGAATGGTTTCCAGAACAAAGAGCGATTTTTTTCCTTTAAATGAACTGAGTGGTTTCAGCAACCGAAGCAGTGTGAGCATACACAGCGGTACAGCCTGATTCTTTAAATACAGTTCAGATTAATCTCAGTTTTTAAAACGGCCATGCCATGGCTCAGGCGGTCATTCGCCGGCCTCTTACCACGGAGGCCCGGCTTCAATCCCACGCCAGTCCATGTGAGATTTGTTATGGATAAAGTGGCACTGAAACAGGTTATTCTCCAAGTACTTCAGTTTTCTCCCTGTCAATATTATACCACCAATGCTCCGTCCTCATCTTCATCTATATATTGCTCTTGACAGAAGGACAAAACGGCGAGGCCTGGAAACTTCACGAAAATCTTTGCTTTAGCGGAAATCGGATAGCACTATATGGGAAAGTACTTTCACTCAGCTTTTAAAGATTAATTAAGCTTTATTAAGGATAGGGGAAAATTTAACTATTAGCAGAAGACCACTTCCTAAATTGAACCATTGCCCTAGAAATTGACAGATATCATTAGTCGTCACTCTAGTGGCAAAATGTCGAAGCTGCTTTTTGTCTTAAGTAATGTAGGAAGTTTAGCAGTGATAAGGAATTGTCGCTCTTCGTGGCCTGCTTTCTTACGCTTTATATGTGCTTCAATTCTTTTCGCGTCTACGTCTGCTTTTGCGAAAGGAGTACTGTAGGGCTGAGGACGTTGCGTCTACAGATGTGCGAACAGAGTGTCCTTGGGATTTATTGCGCCATACAGTCTCTGAAATTCTTTGGTGAGAAAGAACGGCGGTTTCCTATACTAACCTACTACATAAGGTTTATTTTAGGAAAATTAGAAACCCCCCCTTTTTAAATTTTCAGAGCTTTAGGGTTTACTAACCAACAAGTAAACACGTGGTTTGAATTCAGTGCGTAAATATAGCATTTCAATTTATGTGCCCTTTTCCTCAACCTCAATTTCTACGGTACGTGGGATATAGAATGGAGAAAAATACAGAACGAGGGAATAAAAATGCTGGAGACAGCGTTGGTTGTATATAGGAATGGGGATTTCATCAATATGTAGGCCTATAAATTGGGCACTGTGAAGTACTGCTTTTTTCTGTCTGTGGTCCAGTTCAGGAATGCACATGCTAAAGTTGGAAAGGTGCTAACTTTCAGGAATCTCTTTTCCAATATACTTCATTGTGCAGTAAAACAAATAATAAGTATATCGTCCAATTCCTAATGAATACGTTTTTGATAAAAATTATTTATTTTCTTTCCTGCAACTTTCTTTTATAAACGCTTTTGTTCTTAGGGGGCAAAATATAGGCGGTTTTCCCTGCTTTGGGTTTAGAATCTGTAAACACTTTTCACTTCTTTTACACCACTTTTCAAAATTAATTCTAATGGCAAATTTTCGTACTGTTTTCTGTAGACATTGCAGAAAGTATACCGCAGGAATAATGTTCGATCATACGTTTCGAAAGGCTTTACATTTATACGGAGACGTCATTAATTCTTCACAGACGCATTGTATTACGTAGAACACTGTGAAATCGAGGCTTCGAGACACGATATGCGATAACTATCGACAGCGCGACACGGACGACTAGACTGTCTCCTGTTTCCCATCTGGCTGTACAACTTTTCTTATTATGTTCCTTTTTGCTTCTCGATTATCCTCAATTCGATATCTACAAGCTACACATTCCATTTAGACTGAGTATGTAATCGACTTAAAGTGTGTAATTAAACAAAATCGACAAGTTTTCCACAGGGTGGTTAATAAAATTTGTTCTTCAATATAAATATTTTAATGAAAGAAATTCTTAATTTATTGCTTCCCTTATATATACCACCACATTATTCATTTTGCTCCTTTTTACTTTTTTGCTTTCCAGAGTCACCATCCAGAAAACACTTAAACTAATCACCACGTCTCTTATCTACAAACCGCTCACAACATAAGAAGCCTCAACCAATCTCCATTCAAGACTGCATAGAACCCAAGCTTCCTCCAATGTACTCATTATCTAATCACAACGTGGCCTGATTATCAAGTTTAAAAATCTACAGACTGCTAAAACGCAAGATACTTTAACTACACTCCATCCAAGTAAAAAAGTGGCTTGAGCCAAATTTATATATATATAAATATAATGATTTCTGACATAGTATAGCATTCTACTATGACGGGTATTTTAGAGTGTATATAAATATAGGTTATTACCTATATCTATATACACTCTAAAATACCCGTCATAGCAGAATGCTATACTATGTCAGAAATCATTGTATCTATATATATATAATATTATATATATATAATAAATTTGGCTCAAGCCACTTTTTTACTTCTAATGGTGATATTACCGGTTCAAGTCTCGGCAAGGACAAATATTCTTAAATTTAGTCGTGGTTGTACTTAAACAATCCTGGTAAATATGGTTACAGTACCATAAATTTGATTACGACACCTTCCTTTTTAAATCCCTTCTAATTTATTATTCAATATCATATAATCATCTAACGTGACAGAACCAGCGCCCTCAAATAAACAAATAATTTAAGGTACTATAGCAACACTCATCTAGATAGAGGGAGATGAAGAGAAACTTCTTTCTGGATAACCGGTGTTACAGCCGGGAACTGAACTTGATAGCTCTCAAATAAGGCGATGTAACCTGCTCGGTCATAAATCCCCGTGTCCAAGCTATTATTTCTGCAAAGAGCGTGAAGGGACGTTATGAACGGTTAGTCTCATAATAGTGCCACAGCTTTCATGTAACCGTCTCCATTTTAACGACGTATTACGTGCATGTAATAAGCATTCCATATGCAAGCTTGTCTGGACTCTGACCCACCGGGTCGGCAACCTTAAGCGTGTTTATATCTGTGCTCAAAGTATTGTGTAACCAGTCTCAGAACTCACAAATGTAATAAGAGCAGGAGAATACTTCGGTTATAACACTCTGTTCATCCTTTAGATTTAACCCCTTTAACAACCACGACAAAATGAAAGTGTTTATCGTTCTTTCGCTCCCAGATTTCTGAAAGAGCATCACATTTGTTGGGAGGTCCCCAGGCTTCTTCACTTGCCCTACTGTCAAGAGTAGCTTTGAAGGTAACGACAAGTGTGGATCACTGGTAAAACGACACTGACGGGAAAAACTGAAGTACTCGGAATAAAACCGCCCCACTGCAACTTAATCCAAAACAAAACATAAATGGGCTGGTCCCGGCTCAAAGGATCTTCATCGAAAGATGTAAGAATTCAGTTTGTTTCTCACAGAGAATACACTACCTCTCTATTAAAAAAAAACCAGCCAGTTAACCGACTTTTACAGTGTGTTTCCGTGCGGTACAAACGAAAACATTATATACATTAATAACGAATTCGATGCTCCAAATATCAAATTTTTTAATTTTTTGTTGTAGGTCATAAGAAACGAGGATTTTGTGACAGAGACCAGCTAGTATGGTCATTATATTATTTAATTTTTATGGAGGTGCAACTAGGCCTCTTACATTAGGGAGAGGAAGGAATATGAGGTTGTTCTAGAACAGGGTGCTTAGGAGATCATACAGACCTCAGAGGAAGGAGGCGACCAGAACATGGGGAAATTTTCATAACGAAGAGCTTCATAGTTCGTACTTCTGCCAAACATTATGACACTGAATAAGTGAAGAAGGATAAATTGGACGAGACATGTAACATAGATGGAAGATGGAAAAGTATATACAGGTTCAGCCCGCAACACTCAACACACTAGGCAACTTGCAACCCTCCAAGGGGACAACGCCTTAACGAAGCACTGTCCGTGCGGGCGGAGAGGGTTTGAGTGCCCCAAAGAAGCTGGGGGCTAAACCGGCGGTAGCTTAGCTACTGGTAGGGTCTCCCAAGCCGGGCAGGCCTCAGCTGAGGGGCCAGACAAAGCGTGTTCCACAACGACCTGTCTGAACCAATAACCTTTCCATAATATCCTTCCTATTCACCCAAGTCAAGGTGTGAGGTATCGTGCCGAGGACTGCATGGCACTGGGGTGGAAAAACAGCCGTGCATTTACGATCCCCTCGGGGAACCGGGCAGCACCCCGTTGTGTTTATGCCTTCCACCCGTAAGGGGCTCTGCGGGTGGTGACTGTTACTTCCCCATTACTTGTGGGAATAAAATGGACACAGTAATTAATGGACTTGATCAAGGAGTGGCTGAGGCTGTAGACTTGATACAAGTAAGTTCTGAGCTGAGTTCTGATGAACCTGATCAAGGAGCAGCTGTGGCTGCAAACTTGATACTGAGGCTGTAGGCTTTGAGCCTTTCGCTGTTTCTTCTGATGAGGACAGACTGGCTGCAGGTGTCTATACGACTAGACTGCAGTCCAGGCGACTCTCGGGAGTGCAGCGGAAGTAGCTTATTAAAGTAAGAGAAGGTGGTGGCGAGAAGTAGTGGGGGTGTGAGAAGACCCCACTCTTACTCGAGTATTCCACCTTCGATAAACCTGTGAGCCTTTTGCTATCTCTGCTGATGAGGACAGACGGCTGCAGGTGTCATTATGACTAGACTGCAGACCAGGCGACTCTTGGGAGCGTAGCGGAAGCAGCTCGTTAAAGTAAGAGAAGGCGGTGGCGAGAAGTAGTGGGGGTGTGAAAAGACCCCACTCTTACTCGAGTATTCCACCTTCGATGAACCTGTGAGCCTTTTGCAATCTCTTCTGATGAGGACAGACTGGCTGCAAGTGTCATTATGACCAGACTGCAGACCAGGCGACTCTTGGGAGCGCAGCGGAAATAGCTCGTTAAAGTAAGAGAAGGCGGTGGCGAGAAGTAGTGGGGGTGTGAAAAGACCCCACTCTTACTCGAGTATTCCACCTTCGATGAACCTGATCAAGGAGCGGCTGTGACTATAAACTTCATATTGGGGCTGTATGCCCTGAGCCTTTCGCTGTCTCTTCTGATGAGGACAGACTGGCTGCAGTTGCACCAAACTGCAGTCCAGGCGACTGTCGGGAGCGCGGCGGAAGCAGCTCATTAAAATAAGAGAAGGCGGTGGCGAGAAGTAGTGGGGGTGTGAACAGACCCCACTCTTACTCGAGTATTCCACCTTCGATGAACCTGATCAAGAAACGGCTGTGGCTGCAGACTTGATAATTGAAAGACTAAGGGTTAGCACAACAAGCCTAGGGCTGTGGTGCGTCCGGAGCTAATGCCGACGGGCCCATAGAGGGGATGTACGCTCTGAGCCTTGCGCTGTCTCCTCTGATGAGGACAGACTGGCTGCAGGTGTGACCAAACTGCAGACCAGGCGACTCTCGGGAACTCAGCGGAAGCAGCTCATTAAAATAAGAGAAGGCGGTGGCGAGAAGTAGTGGGGGTGTGACCAGACCCCACTCTTACTCGAGTATTCCACCTTCGATGAACCTGATCAAGGAACGGCTGTGGCTGCAGACTTGATAATTGTAAGACTAAGGGTTAACACAATAAGCCTAAGGCTGCGGTGCGTCCGGAGCTAATGTCGACGGGCCCATAGACACAGAAGAAGAAGAAGAAAAGGCATCTTGCAAAACTTAGGAGCACGTGGAAGGGCAATATGAAAATGGATCTGGGAAGGTATGGGCTGTAAGCATTTGCTTTAAATTAAGGAGTAACTGTGGGATTTTGTAAACGCGATACTTAATCTTATGACGCCACAAAATGTGGTAACTCTCTCGACTACATGAGCAGCTGTTATCTTTCCAGAAAGGTACTTGTTTCATGCAATTCCACAGTCCTCAATTTTGGTTATATAAATTTTGAGTTCAGCGTCTAAGTTCCCAATCTAATCTGTCGACTAGCAGTCTGAAAACGTACCATTACCCTGTGCCCTGGTCACCGGCTTTGTTTACGCGGAGATAGAAGTTGAGATGAATTGATGTTGCATCAGGTGTTTCAACCACCTGCAGAAACCATCACTGGCCCTGAGACTGCAAATCATTTATCTTTGCATTATCACATCAAACCAGATAAATAAGCCGTTTATTATATGAAGTCCAAACCTGGTGCTAATGTAATATATTATTTCAAAATGTTCTGCGAAAAGGAGAACAGAGAACAGGACAAGTACGAAGAGAAATGCATGTCTGACATTGAGGTAATTATCGAAAAAAACATTACTCAAACTCCGTGAAAAAAAAGGAAAGAAAGTGAGACAGAAGAAAAGAAAGAAAGAAACAGCGTTGAAGAAGAAAAAGTTAGCCAATAAGAATGTAAAAATTCCGACAGTACTTGTAGGTCGCGATTGCTCGCCGTTGGTGTACGTTTTCTAAATATTTAACTGCCACTACCAATGGTCCCACCCAAACAAAACCGCCGAAGGAAGGGTAAGGGCGTAATAGTGACAGGATCCAATCTTGCTTGCATTTGCATTTCTCTCATGCTACAAATCAATTTATCTCCTACTGGTTCATCACTTGCTAAAATCAATCACTGTGTGTTATCTGATGGACTATACTGAACTAAGAAAAGAAGCAGCAAAATTTAAAATTAATATCGGGAAAATGAGTTGCTAACATCTAAAGTGGACTAATGAATCATGACAGATTTCAGTGGCGGTTTACTGCAGATATTAAGGTGGGTCTTCTGAGTACTTGTAAAACAGATTCTTGGTCACGCAAGTAACAACCAGTTTTTTTGTGGAAGGTCCAGAACCACGGCGTTGCTTTGTGTAACATTACCACAGGCAGCCACTCAGGGACTAGCCCAGAGCTTGTACTGCGTCGTGTGTTGAGAGGAAAGTAGGATAAATGAAAAGAGGAACAGGTAAGACCTGAAGAAATAAAAAAAACACAGAAATGGAAGAAATAAACTCAGGGAAAAGGATTGACGAAAAGGAGAAAAGTGAAGAGATGAAGAAACAAAGAAACGACAGATTGGAGGAATGGACAGGGAATACAAGAAATGAAAGCAGAAAGGAAGATTGATGGAAAGGAGGAAAGTGAAGAAATGAAGACAGAAAAACATGAAGGACATAGAGTTGAATAGAAAGTTTAGAGGACAGGAAATGAAGACAGAAAGGAAAGACGAAAGGAAAAGATAAATTGGACTTACTTCACACTATCGAAGATTCATGGAGCCTGAACTCCATTTGCAGCATTTCATATCGAAGTATATATTCTCCCATTTCTTACAGTTTCATGCATTTCCTTATTATCCACTTACTACAACCAAGGTTACTACAGCTGTCATGGAGAGATGAAATTTCTCCTTCCACAATGAGTCCTTTAACAACCACTACTGCCGACGCAACTTCCACCTTTACTGCACACCTTCATTGTATGTCACACAGAAGGACCCGGTTAATTAATTATGGTGGTGGCGTGAATGAGAGGTCGAGTTGTACAGCTTAGCTCAATGACTTTGGAGACCCAAAATTTCTTTCCCGTGCCTTTAACGGAATGCGCCCTGGCGGTTTAATGAGGGTGTCGAGGAAGGAACACATCACTTACCAACACAGGTGTAATTATTATTGGATCAGTTAACAAGTTCCGTGTTACATTGATCCATTCACAAATATTCACAGCCACTGTGGAATAATTGCACGCTTACTATGGCCAATGAGCGGCTAATTGATAGACAGCGATAAAATTAAGTTTTTGTAAATGCTGAATAAATTTTATTGCCCGTAGAGGGTAGAGTATAGAGTACCACATCCGAAACTACTGACCAGAACTCTCTAAACGAGTGAACCCCGCGTTTCCCGTTACGTCAAATGTTTCATGTTCCAAGAAGTGACATGCTTTAAAAATTTGTCTTCGAATGCTCTGGTTGATCAAACAAAGAAAGAGGACCTTCTGCCTTAGAAAAAAGTTACGTAATCCTCTTTAGTTACACGTACCTGAAATTTCTCTGGGAAGAAAACTCGCACAGTGAGAAAAGCTGAGAAGTCACCTAAGGCTTCTAGTCAAAAGTCAGTAGTCCTTCAACCTACCTCAAATTCAGGATCCATTAAATTTAACAAAAGCGTATTTTGGTTACTTCAAAGCGTAATGCCAAACTACCTGTTTTCGCGAAACGAAATATCATAATTGTCAGAACTGGACAGAAATAACTGAAGAATAAGAAGTTACGGGATTGTTTTCAATTTGGGGAGAAGCACTGTTGCCCTGATGAATACGTGTACTTCTGATTTTGCCACTCTTCAATTAAGAATAATTCCTTCCTCACATATATTATGAGGTGACTTATCTGGGGTTGCAGCCACGTGTTCGACTACATAGGCTGTCCTAACACACGCCGGCAACAAATCCGAACATGTAATCCGTGATTGTGAACTGAGATCAATTTGTGCGAAACACAAGAACAATGTTTTAAATTATACAAATGATAAATTTGCAAACGAAAGAAAGTATCCGTGAGAGTGCAAAAATATACTAATTAGAACATACGTGACTCTGGAAGGAAAATCCCAGAAGAGTCGATTAATTTTTTGTATAAATAGATTTACTTCAGAAGCTTTCAGTTTTTACTTTCAAAAATGACACCGTGTCTCCTGTCAAATTTTAAAACTTCATCACTCTACAACTTGGGATACGGAAAAAAAAATTTTCTATAAAAAGAGAGGCTTTCTTCGCACAAGAATTCTCTGTTTTATATTAACAAAGTTTAGCTTTAAGAGATATTCTGTTCCGAAGAGGACACAATGGTAAGATAATGTTCAAGATGAGGAATCAAGTCAGCAGTTGGATGATAAGCAGAGTCACTCAAGATACACATCCGAAAGGTATTTAAATTAAACACACTTGGAAAGAAATTACTAGTATATTCACTATGGAGGAAGTTCCCCAATTGGCCCGGCTCAATTATATACATATATATATATATGTTGTATAACGTTGAATATATTGCTAACTTGCGGCAAGACTGAACACTCCGATGATTCTGGGTCTTCACCAGCGTCTGTGGCGCGTCACACGCCACACAACCATTGCAGGTAATGTGCAACTGTCAAGTGAAGGCAATAACAGTCACACGTGTCAGCAAGAAGCAGACGTCTCGGTATCTGGGATCTCTCAACCGCCCCCCCCCCCCCTTTAACCTGGTATAACAAAGCGGACCACAACACTTTACCTATGGCAATCCCACAGATTAACCTTGACTGAAACCTTGCGGTGTTAACGTACGCCAAGGTGTCTCTTCCCAGGAAGGTATATCTTGTGGATCCTGCGTTATGTGCAATTTTAAGTTGACAGCAACAACCAGACGTCTCTGTATTAGACGAGGTTTCTCCTCCATTCAATTAGTCTCGTATGACAAAGTGAACAAAACCACTTCACCTATGCCCATCCAGCAGATTAACCGGGATGAAACCTTGCGGTGTTAAGGAAAGCCGAGGGGACTCTCCCCGGATAGGGCTACTTGGTGGATCCTCAATTCATGTGCAATTTACAGGTATCAGCAAAAACCGGATGTCTTGGCTTCAGGAATGTTTCAACAGCCCTCCCTCCTTCGCCCATTCCTCTTCATTCAGTCTCGTATGACAAAGCGAAACACAAAACTTCTCCTACATCCAACCGACAGAATAGCCTTGGTCGAAACCTTGCAGTGCTAACACACGCCGAGGGGAATCTCCCTGGATGTGGCGATTTGGTTGATCCTAATTTTGCATTAGCGAATACACTCTTTAATATCCATTACAATCCGGTTACCATATGTTCGACCCGCTGAGGCATGAAGCACACATGACAATCTGTATTCTGAAGAAGAAAGTAAGTTACGTGAGAGCACTTCCATCCTTCAAATTTCCTTGATAATTTTAATGTTGCGGCATCCATAAACAAATTAAGAAGCTAGGACTAAACAGTATTCCCACCTTTCCCCATGACGTAGAGCCTGAGAAAGGAAGGCAGGACACCCTCAAATAAGCGATAATATTTCCACATTTAAACAGTAATTTATTTAAACGTGTCAAGGAGTACTTACTTTCTCGCCACTGTTACTCTTACGTCATAGTCTCGCAAATATAAGTGCCTAGAACGTATGTGAACCTAATTTAACTGCTGACATATTTTTAATTAGGTATTGTATTGTTGTACTTTTCTAAACAAACCTTTTTTTGAAGTGGTACGATAGCTTTGGACATGCTATCACTGACTAGAAACGCAGGACGTAAATTTAGCCAACAAAAAATATCAAGTCATTAAACGTATTTCAATGTGAGGTGTCTCGAGCATTCATCTGGGTGCAGAGTGCTCTGAGCACGTGGGGATCGATGAGTGGGCTGACAGGGAATTTTCGAGGGTGGGCGATCAAAGATCTCAAGGAACTCACCTGGTGAAGGTCGGCGTTGATCCCTCCACATGGACAGCTACTTTCATGTAGCAGGCGAACTTAGGCGCCTCTTTAGTCTGAAGAGACCAGGACAAAGGTAGTCAGAAAAAAGTGATAGGTAAAGGAAAAACTGGAAACGGAGGCATATTCTGAATGGAAGACATAACAGGTACGTTAGATACAGGTGAATCGGCTAATTGGAACGGAAAATATGTTCAAAATTGCAGATTTGTTCCACTTTTTCACTAACCGGCTCAATAACTTCGGCGAGCCTAAATAGGCTGGAGCAGAGAAGGCAGAATTCATACAATACTACGTTTCGTAATGCAGCTGCATTTACGCATATTCAGGTATCATTCTGAGGGGCATCTAAAATAAAACTGATGCCTTACGTAGAAGTACATAAGAACACGTGACATTCAACATTGTCATAACAGATATAATAGAATATGCTTCACGTAAATTAGTGCATATAAGTACTGTGCAAACATTTTGCGGGAGTTGTTGCCTCTATTTTCAACGTAATGCATGGAGAGTATCTCAGCAAACTGGAATCCTTAAATAAGAATATGTCTATATACATATACACCAGTCTATGTACATGTAGATGTGTATGGTACTTGCGTGACTTCAGGCTTCCACCGCGGTGTAAATGAGATCTTCGCTCTTCTGAGATATTACGCAGCGTAGACTAATGTGGTGGCGCAGTTGGTTAAGGCACTGCGCTACAAACCGGAATGTCGCGGGTTCGAATCCCGATTGCATCGCACTAGACTGAGTCGACCCGCGCTACGGCCCTCAGGCTCCAACAGAAATAAGCACAAGGAATAGTTCCTGTGGATAAAGGCGGCCGGTGCGAAGGGCTGACAACCTTACTATCTTAATGTACCGATTGTCTTGAAATCTGGGAGCCTCAACCTCCTGGAATCCTCGGGGCCTGTACAGGGATTGCTTTACTTTTTACAGATAGGATTAGTAGCCATGGAAGAAAAGAGCAGAAATAAATTTTATTTTATGCTAGCTATACAAATTAAAATTCTCTGTCACATCGTAGCGCCATGGAGACTTTTAATATAACCAGAATAGTAATAATAATCAGTTAATGTAGAATATCCATTGAAATAAGGGAATAATTAATCAATAATTAGAGAAAACTAAATCCTGGCATCTCGTCACTTAAAAGGAAAGAGGTTTCACCATCTAGAGTGCAAAGAGCAAAGGCACGCACATAAGTTAGTTAAAATAAAACCGATAAGAATCCCTTATTTACAACGAAACAGAAAATCGTACCAAGAAAATGGTCATGTAGGGTTTTTTTTCCGAAGTAGAACACACCTTTCATACAAACAAAATTATTCAAGCAGTTAACTGTTCCAACTTTTGTCCTGGATGTGACCTTTTTTTCAAACATCTGCTGGTACATAGACTAAATATTCTAACAGAGGATTGTCGAGGTTTTCCACAGCAACTCCAGACAAATTCCGGGATATTACCCTATAATATTTTACGACGGCTCCCTTCTATACATTTTCCAAATATTCATTTACTATCATCAATATTATTCAGTGCTATGCATGTCAAGTTACTTACAACATCATATAAATATCATTTTACTATCATCAATATTATTCAGTGCTATGCATGTCAAGTTACTTACAACATCATTAAATATCATTTACTATCATCAATATTATTCAGTGCTATGCATGTCAAGTTACTTACAACATCATTAAATATAATTTACTATCATCAATATTATTCAGTGCTATGCATGTCAAGTTACTTACAACATCATTAAATATCATTTACTATCATCAATATTATTCAGTGCTATGCATGTCAAGTTACAACATCATTAAATATCATTTACTATCATCAATATTATTCAGTGCTATGCATGTCAAGTTACTTACAACATCATTAAATAAACTACAAATAAATATAAAACACTTGCGCTTCGAAACATGAGCGATTGTTCTGAATTTCTTTATTTCACAGAATTTAGGTTGAAAATTAGGACAAGAACAAATAAACTAGATAAAATGCAAAAGACTAAAAAGAAAAACCATTAAACAAGCAAAGAAAGCAAATTATGCCTCATAATGAACCACAAAAATTGCAGTATTTTTCGGCAATCTCCTACACATTCCAATTTACTTCTGTTCTTCCTCAAAACGACACAGCACCATGCTATCTCTGTCTGAGTCCTCTCATGTCAACCCTTCTGCCATTCGACAAGTTTTGACAAAGCTTGGTGTAGGTGTTTTACCAATGGATAACGCACATCTTCGTATATTTAATTTTCTATGAACATTAACAACAACATGACTAGCACGCAAACTTTTAAGAATTGAGCTACTTTGACACCGTATTTATTAAGGTCCTAAAATTATGCGTGGTAAGAATAAATAATCTTTGAAAAATATTACATATTTTTTAAATGTAAACCGACATCTTGGCGATCGTGCTAAAATTTGTTTAACTCTGGGTTTGATTGAAATAAATAATGAGCCATTAGAACTATGCATATAAAATTGTTTACGGAGGTGGAACATAAACATGCCTACACACTGTGTTCGCGTTTCATGTGTAAAGGAAACGTAATGTGTTTCATCCATTGAAGAATATACATTAGGCTGGAGATTTCTTTGTCACCTTGCAGACTTCAACTTTTTTAAAAGGGAGGGGAGTGAGGAGTGAAGTGAGAGGATTATATCACATGCGTAACATAGGAACAAAGGGTCATAACATTTTAGTACCTAGGGAGGAGCCTTTAATAATAAGCACATGCCTGCCACGTCTGTGGGCTGTCCGTTCATTGCTTAGCTCGTCATTCCGTTAATATCAAACGAATTTTTTTTTATAATTGGTCCATAATTTTGTGTGTGACTGCGGCCACGTCTACATAGGATTATGAGAGCCCCTGCGCTCTATACTTTATCATTTTGAACCTGATCCCTTTCTATTTTTTTTCTTTTTTTTCCTATGGTTCGACAGCCCCTTGGGGGCTTAGGCCTCCTCATTTTTCGAGGTTTCGCGATCACACACTCAGACACACCACACTCGGTAGGACTCCTCTGGACGAGGGACCAGCCCGTCGCAGAGACCTCTACCTGACAACACACAACACTTCACAAGAGACAGACATCCATGTCCCCGGCGGGATTCGAACCCACAATCCCAGCAAGCGAGCGGCCGTAGACCCACGCCTTAGACCGCGCGGCTACTGGGATCGGTTCCCCTCTATTTTGCCTTACTGAAATTTACAGCTGATACACTTTGCTTTCTATTTCCAGGGCAATTAAATATATGGTTAACGTAAAGCGTGAAGAGTTGCCAGATTTATAATTTCCTTTGAACTATTCAATCTGTAGGCAAGAGGCCAACTAACAGTAAAATAAATTAATTATTCCACGCATTATTAGTTATGAACATCAGGCATAATCACATCAGAATTACGCCCCATTGACATATTTGTAAATTCCCAAGTCAACAAAGGAAATCGGAGTGAAAAGAATAAATCGTACTTTATTACGCATAGATTTACAGTTTTGCAAATCTATGAGCATTAATATTATTAGTTTACAAAAAAATAATGTTTAGTTATAGATCAACTCCTCCGTAAATTTGTATGATAAAAACTTAAAATTTCACATTTTCTGCGATTTATAAACGTTGATTTGAAACAATGGTTCACAAATATTGTGTAAAAGTGTGAAATTTGAGGTTCTTATAAAAGTACTGATAAATATTGAAGCAGTTCTGGAAAAATCCTTGGATCCTACGATAAATCCAACAAATCTTCTGAAACGTTGGTAAATATTTTAAGAACTGACAAGACATTATACCCCAGAGGACTTGACACTTCAATCTGTATATATGTTTACGATTTATCACCATATCACACTTCACTGCGTACATCCAGGTTCCTCAATTTTTCTACATCACACCGCGCGGTTAACAAAACTTAGCATAATCATATTACTACTTATTTTACTCAAATATAACTTCAAAAATGCTGCAAAATTTTCTTATGTATATCACTACACATCTCAACTGAACAATCTGTAACTCACAGAAAACATACCAAGTTTCCCTTACAAAGAACATTCTTTTAATTCCCTATATGAAACATTCGCGCCGTTCATCGTGAGAACCGTACGAGATACATATATAGTGTAAAAAAAATTCAGTTAACGCTACAGTAGGACATAAGTATAATTAACTTTAACATTCTGAAAAATAAGACAGCAAGAAAGCACTTTTTGTCCAATCCTCTTCCAATATTTTCTACACTGCATCATTCTCTCTCTACATTAATGCAGTCTGTGATTTTTTTTTTCTGTTCTTAAATTTGTGATAAAAACCCCGCAAAATATATGTTGTTTGGAGGCCAAAGAAATAAGAGAATTCTGAAAGGGCTTAAAACGTAACCAGTTTTGGAAAAAATCAAATATAACACTAAGCTGATACAACATGTGGATAGCTTGTTTTATGAAATACCAACCGGCAGAAAAAAAGGAAATGAGGACGCATGTTACTTTGATATTGGATTGTAATACTGAGAGCGGAACGAGCCACGAGGCCTAAGTACTTGAAAGCGTAATGATGATGATGATGATGGTGCTGTTCCAGTAATCGAGACAACATTGGCTTTTTTGAAGGATCCCAAGCTTCGTCAGCTGGTATTTACGATGAGAGTAGTTTTAACATGAAGATTATTATGGGGCATTGGTGGAATGTGACTGACAGTGGAAAACCGAAGCACTCGGACACAGACATTTCCCAGTGCCAATTTGTCCACGACAAACCGCACACAGGCAGACCCGAGATCGAACCCGGGCCCCCACGGAGAGAGATCGGAGATTTAAGACTGAAGTTAATAAATTTTATAGCCTATAAAATTTTAGTTCGTACTTCACACAGAACAAACTGTGTTTCCATTACAGCAGCAATCGACAAATTTTGAATGGGAGATAATCGTCGTTTATTGTGAGAATCATGGGCAATACGTACACAAGTGCATTGTGTGGACAAAATTTAGAGCTTTCAGTGTTAGATATGGCGGTGCATACAGTTACCACCAGACTTTAAAGGGTTAAAGCATAATGGTTACTATTTTAACACTTGCTATAACATTTAAAAATTTCGCAAATTGAATTTTGAATTTTTATATATTATTTAAATTAGGTTTATGCATCAAAATATTATGAGGAGCAGGCAGCCAGACAGATTTATGTAAGATGACATTCTTGTAGTTCAAATTAGAACACGATTGCCACGCGAATGTACAATCTCCCCTCTTTTTCTCCTTCCATGATTTCCCTTGAACTCCAGTTGCGGTGTCAGTGCGACACGTGGAACTGCAGTGAAGGTACGAGTAATACGAGTTTCACATAATAAATTTCTCCTGCATCACTTATCTGTGATCTGTTTTGCAACGCGGGTGCACAGGTCCACTTGACATCTGTCATGAGCTTGGTTCACAGCGTGCCAGGCAAGTACGTCGACCCAAAAAGAAGACAAGGCGCTGCATTCATTATTATTAGTATTATTATGGGATTTATACACATTTAATTTATTACACGATTTAAAATATAAAATTATAAAAACTGCTACGCTGCAAAGACATTGTCTCCAGCTAAACAAGGAAATATAACCCACTATTTAGTCAGGAATCTGGTAGTTAGTATAGTGATTAGGCTACGGACTGGACTCGTATATCAGTGTACATTTCCAGGCAAGGGCTAAGAATGTCCTTTCTCTACAGTGACCAGTCCAGACGGCTTTGCGCCCCAGTCAGCATAGTCGACAATTCCTACAATGTCTCCTTCCCTGGAGGTACAGCGGCCGGTGCATGAAACCGATCATTCACCTCTAGTACCAACGTTTAAAAATAATCAGAGTTATATCACCTGTGTCCGACGCATCCTCTTGGGGTGATGTTCAATTCAGCACAAAGAGAATTTTACTTTTTTTAATGTATGGGCAAAAAATTACCGGTACTTTTAACTTGGCACCTTTAGAAACAGCTGCCTATTATATATCTATTTCATGCCTTTCAAGCACAGAAAACTACCACAAAACACGGACCACGATTCTGCTGAGGGTTCAGACGTCGGGCGGTGTTATCTGTCGGTTGCAGCCACTGTACAAACTCCACTGAAAATCAGCTGACCGTATGAAACCCTACCAAAGAACGGAATCTATAAAGAAATGAGAGGGTGACAAACTCATGAGCTTACATTTTGTCTTTAACGAAGGAAACAGGCTAAGCTGATAAGATTTTCCTGTTCTTATTTTTTCCTATTTTGCATATTCCCTTGATTTTTAATCGCCCTTTGCTTTCATTCTTTATTTCCTTCTTCATTTTTCTTTCTTTGTGTAAACCACAGACCTCGATGTGAGGATTACCTTACTTGACGCGTCATATTCCCTGCAAGTAGATCAGGCCCCAGATTAAGAATCTGGATCGTGTCAATTTCCGATCGTCACCTGCAAAGATGCATCTGTTACGCAGACATATTGCTGTAGATCCACAAACCGCGGACATGCCCAGTTTCGCCACTCTGCAATTCATACAGCTGCGTTGGACATTCATACTGGTAGAAGGGAAACACACAGTGCTTCCACTATTTTAAAACATCAGGCTCCTTTCTAGGGAAGATAAACGTGGACTATATGCAGATTGGCAACATTTGTTCTTATATCTTGTAGAACTGCAAGGACCGCAGAACGAACATGTCGATGCGAATCACTGAAGTTCTTTTCCGTTTTCTTTGATTACTTACTTAAAATGAATGGTGTAATCTAATTCTTCCTTCATTCCTTTCTCTCCACCTTCTCTTTTCTTTGTTTGCATTTCACCTAACCTTGGTCACGCCATCTCTTCTCCCATCAAAATGTTCATTACACAATCAAAATTCTCACTTCCATTCGAGTATCACGTGCAGCTCATATAAAAAACGTTACTAAAATACTCTAAGGCTCGTGGATAAATTCCAAAGCCTATATAACCAATTTACTTGTTGTGTACATGTATTAAGGCTGGAAATTGTGTACTCCATCAAGGGAAAAAGGTAAAGTACTCCCTACAACAGGCCACGAAGGCCCAGAGGGGAAGCAGAGGTGTATCTCTACTCTTTCCTTAACCTCAGCGCTAGATGGGGGTGGGTGGCCAACTCCACGCCTCGGCCGCTTTACCCCCGAGAATGACCCGGTACCCATTGTACAGGAGGCTGGGTAGGCCCCAGGGCCGGTCTGGACGGGTGCGGAAAATCTCTCCCCCACCGGGATTCGATCCCCGGACCCTCCAGCCCGTAGCGAGTCGCTATACCGACTGAGCTATTCCGGCCCATACTCTATCAAGGAACATTCACAATAACCAACGTCGTCTTTAAGGTAAATTGAGCTTACTCAGAACGGGAATAGTAAAAAGCAATTAGTGCTTCTGCCATTACGAAATTTAACCAAATCTCGAATTACCGAAAAGTGGGTTACGACAATTTAGAACATGCGATTACGTATATAGCAAGATATACACGTTGTTACAATACGGTATAATGTGTACGACATTTATAATAATATCAATATATATCATAGTACAACACTACAATAATAATAGGATATGCACTATTAAGTTAGACTGTAAAGAAATGAAAACCTTCCATCTAATTTAAAAGGCAAAAAATGTTTTTAAGTCCTGGGATCTGAAGAAAAGCAGCATCGAAAAATCGGGATTCGGAGAACGGATACTGCACTCCAAATGGTGGTATTCAACAAAAAGATTCTAAGTTAATTCAGGTTGCATTTAAAACTACTTTATTCTGAGTAGTCTTGCCTTGAAGTATGTTTACAAGCAAGGCTGTGCAAAAATACAGGCATCTATGACACTTCACGTTACAGTTATTTGTGTATGCATACTCGAACACCTTGTGCTCTTCGTAAACACTGACAGAGTATCGTGTGTTCAACAAATGTTAGCGATAGATTATCATTTCATTCCTTCAAAAGGTTAGTCTAGAAACCAGTTCCACAGTACATGCAGTCTTACGACCCTTTCCAAAGTTCTGTTTGTCCACTTTGCACACTGCCATGTAGAGTAAACACAACGACGGTGGATTACGAATCCTTGGTGCCTGGTATGATATTTCAGTGGAGCCATATTTGATATTTTAATGGGTCCTTGAATTCGTGACGTAAGTAATGAGAATCGTGCTTTCTGCTAACTTAAATGGTAACAGTACACATGTGCTGCAATTTATGTGTCAGTGCGAACCAAACTGAGTTTAAACATTTTTATTTTGGCAATTGAGTTTGTACGTGTGTGCTACTATCTAGTTTGTGAATATATTAATTTAAAACAGGATCAATTAATTTTCATTCAAATTTAAATTAAATTTAAAGGACGCTGATGTTATTTTACTCAGTAAAACCAAATGGAATGCACAAATAATAATTTAAACCTCAGCAGTTTATCCTTATATGAAGTCATTATAAATGACTTCATATAGAATCGCAATATTTCGGGACATTTTTCAGTATCAAACAACAAACATTTCTGGGTTGTATGTTTTAATTTTTAATTTTTTACGTGTGCGAAGTTTGTTGAAACATCAAGAGATCTGCATTCCTCTACAATGTCTAGCTCCGAAAGCCAACCCACTGTACTGAGCATTAACCGCAACAGACTATGTTACAATTAGGCTTTATTGTGATCACTAAGCCTGGAACTCGGAAAATTCCCAAAAATGGAAAATCCTCAAAATAAAATTTTAAAACTATCCGTAAAGTGGTACTAGATCGAGTACGGACAGACATAACATACATATAAAACGTTCATTTTTCAATTTGCAAATAACGCCTAATACCTCGTGTCTAAGTGTATGAAACAGAATCCTTCGTGACAACTGAACAGTCATGGGTTTTGGGGTTCTCGCGGGAATGACTGTGAAGACTCCAGTCTTATGTGATTGACACCGTCTAGTTTTTTACCATACTACACGGTGTCATATGCTAGAAGAAGGAAATCATCCTTCGTTACTGTGTTCACGAAACTCCTTTTCAAGTCGGAGGCCCTGTATAACATTTTGTAACATGCTGGTTTTTCCGGTGTGGAATCTTTTACGTCCGCATCCAACAAAAATTCTGGAGAGCTTCAGATTTTGGACTATTCATCACTGCTTGTTTATTACATTTGTTTTTATCGCCATATTTGATGACAGTCTTCTCCAAATGCAATGTATGGAGCTCCATACTAGATGAAAAAGGACCTACCTAACATTGTCATATATTAAAAATTATTATTGGAAAAGGCTTTTCTAATACATCTTGGAGTACTTTCTATTTTTATGCCCGGCCCTTTATTCCTTTTCTTTATTTCTTCATACCACTCCTCCCTTTCTTCCTAACTCTGGTATGTCAAAATAAAACAATTAATTGAATTGCATTTTTAGTCTCAAGATGGCACAAGTTCAAACAGTTCTGTTACATCAGAACTATATATTTCCATGACACCAGCGAGAACGACACAACACACACAGAACATCATAAACCATATATTTAAAGCCCGACAAATGTATAATTCAATCACATTAATTATGTACTTTCATTGACCTACATGTTTCGAACCCCTAATCTGGGTTCTTCTTCAGGGACATATTATCTAAAATCGCAAACTAGTTACACCAACTGGCACAATTATTTACATGAATTATTTACAATGTTCACATACACTGTTTAAAACAAATAAAAGTTAAACATTGTGTTTGTTGGTTGTTTCAGTCTTACATTGGTTAAAAATTGTATCACAAGTTCAACAATCTATGCTGTTTTGATATCCTGAAACATACAATATCTAAGATAAAATTGCTATTTGTGTTTAAGTTGATATGAATTTTCGTAGGTAGAACGCAAGTTGAAGTAGTCAACGTTGTACATACCTGTTTTATCGGAGAAGGTTGTCTGCTGGGTGGTGAGAACAGTACTGGCTATTGAGTGGTGTATCGGAATATTGGGTTATATTCTCCTGTATTTTGTTCTGGAATCAGTTTGTTATTATATGTAAATAATTGGATGTAGAATTGTTCTAATGTATTCATATATGGACCTTTGATTGTTTGTTTTAGTATGGACATGTCTTTTGATATCTCCGTATTCGTGTAGGTTGTTGATAATATGTGTAGCGCAAGCTGATTGTGGGTCATTGTTCCGGATGTATCTAATATGTTCCTTATACCTTTGTTTTAGATTCTGCAGTTCGTCCCACATAAGCACGTTCACATGTAGTACATGTTAATTTATATATCCCACTTTTTGTGTATTGATCTGTTGTGTTGTTTTTTGTGATTTTCAGTAAATTATGAATATTGTTGGTGCTACATAATGCTATGCCTATGTTGGTGTTCTTAAACATGTTGGTAAATATGACGGATGATAGTATGTGAACACGGTCCATTTGTCTGATGGGTCTGATTTGTGTGTTATTATGTATTGTATGGTCGTTAAGTTTCTTTTGTATAGATCGATTTAGTTTTTGTATGGTTGTGTGAGGGAAGGTATTGGTTTTTGCTATTTATTGTATGGTATTCTATTCTTTTGTTTTCGAGTGGTGAATATGGGTAGTGAGTTCATGCGTGTAATGTAGTATTTGTGTGCTGCGAGTTTATGTTCTATTGGGTGGTTTAAAAAGAAGTTAATGTTTGTGTTTGTAGTGGTGGGTATTCTATAGATGTCAATTTCAGTTGAAGATTCATTACGTATGATAAGTAAATCTAGGAAGTTTATTTGATTGTGAGTCTCGTGTGTGGGTTTGAAGGTGATGTCTTTGTGTATATCATTCATACTGCTGGTTAATATATTTGGATCTGTTATCGTGTTGTCATATGTGATAAAGATGTGCACTTAGATTGACCTCCTACCTTAAAATGTAGTTACTTTTTAAGATAATTTCGGCATACCTTACACATAATTCTCAATACAATTAAACATTTGAAAAGTTCTGCTTCAAAATCTGACACTGAGAGTGGCATGTTCGCCATGAAAATATGGCTACAGAAAACCCTTTGAAGCATCAAATGCATTACAATGACGGAGACAGATTAAATTTCCATCTCACAGTAGAAACACTCTCTCTCCATGATAAAGACAAACCGGTTGATGCTCTTACAGTACTAATTACTCTTTATTGTGATAATCGAAGTATATAAATATTATATTGTATGTAAAATGTTACGAGTCTTTTTATTAGTTACGTTTCTGGTGCGTATAATTATCACTGGGCTTTACGTGAAAAAATGACAGAAGAGGAGTGAGCTAATAGCGTTGCTCTCAAGTTAAATAAGATTCACTGGCAACAAGGGTATTCATTCATTCATTCATTCCTAAGTCTGTCTTATGACGGGACCATATCCACTTCCTAAGCGAGTTCTTCACAGAGTGCGATCTAGTGCTTCCTCTTTCAATTTCCAGTACCTTCTCTTTTCCTTAAGGTCATCCAGTAGCTGCTCACATCTTCTACCTTGTCTTCCCGTCACTTCTATCCTTCCCTCTATCTTTCCTTAAATAACGTGTTTTAGTAGGCAGTTCCTACATAAGATGCGACCAATTCAGTTAGTTTTCCTTTATTATTGTACGTCGGATATTCATCTCCTCCTTAATTCTTCGTAATATTTCTTCGTTTTTCAAACGATCGGTCCAACTGATCTTCTCCATCCTTCTCCAGCACCACGTTTCAAAACTTTCCAGGTATTTCACATGTACTTTCCAAGGTGTCCAAGTTTCAGCACCGTGCACAGCTATGACCGAGATGTGTAAGTCCAATTTGCTGATGAAAAGAGTCTTCTTCTTTTTGAATGCTGCTTTTTCCATGGCTGTATAAATCACAGTATTATTTTGACCTGCGTAACACATACGTTTGATGGACGGAGAGATCAACAAAGCTACTGCACTTGCGGTTAATCTGCCAGCCAAGCCACAGTAAAAATAGGTATAGCCTCATGGATTTATAACAGAAAACCCCCTGATAATCTGTAAGGAGATTTCTTTTGCAGCATTAGGTATTTTATTTAGGAGAGCTGTGGATCATAAAAAATTACTACCAGAATCTTCTGACCCGAACGTCAACCTAACACACACACACACACACACACACACACACTCCCTCGCCCACGATAGCGCCAACATGCTAAGTTCTCCAAATTTAAAAACCCACAAGTCTGAGGTCCTCACATCGGTGACTACAAAGATTTACTTTTTCCGTAATATGATAACATCTAATTTATAGACAGGTACCAATGTTTCGGAGAAAAATGCTGCTTCCATCTTCAAGGCATAAATGTATACACACACTTCTAGCCTGAAAAAGGCGGCAATCCCTCCGAAATTGTAGTACTTATAAATGAAACTACACAGCTTCAAGAAAAAAAAAAGACAGAAACTTTCAAATTACGATTATTTTTAATATGTTATGACAGAATATTCCCTACTCGACACGTGGCTAAACCGTTAAGGACATTTTGCTCGTCCACCGCTGAAAAAAAGCTGATATAACATATAAATATTACTATACATAATTCTGTGATCAAGGAGTGATACTTTAACAACGAATGAAATATACAGTCATGAATAGTTTACAAGCAGTAATTCAGAAAAGAGCGATTACAGCTTCGCAGGGACATGGGTGAAATCCAAGAACGACGCCAAAAAAAAAAAAGGGATTCAAACTGACGAAACAAGACAGATGCAGCGGCCTGCAAGGTGACGAGAAGACAAACGACACTTGAAGGGAGCGGGTAAGGGAATTTATTTGAACAGAGTGAATTCCAAAGAAGGTGTAACACAACTACTGCCTACAGCTTGCACTGTATAACCATTCGTCTTTAATAAGAGCTATGCATAAGAAATGAAAACCGTGAGTGTAAGATTATTATGTCTACAGACTTTGAGATATACTGATTAGATTTTCTGAGCCTTTCTCAAAGTACCCGTTCAACTCAGATTAATACTTCACGCATCCTTTAATCTCAGAGTGAAACTACACGTACGCCGTGTTCTCATAGCGAGTCATTACTCACACATTAGCCTGAAAGTGAAACTTCACCTACATCTTGGTCTCAAAATTACACTTCACCTACACCTCGTCCCACAGGTTCAGATTTAAGAACTCCTTGTTTTCAGAGTTAAGACGATACATAAAATTTGATATAAAGTGTGAATCTTAAGTGTTCAATTCAGAGTCAAACATCACGAACACTTCACTTCACCTGGATCTGAAATTGAAATTCTACGTAGACCTCGTCTCACGAGTGAAATGTCACATACCCCTTGAAGCTTTACGTACTACTTGTTTTCAGAGCGAAAATTTACGTACCCAATATCCACAAGTGATACAAGTACCGCTTGTTCTGAGAGTGAAACTTCACGTACAAGTTAATCTGTCTAGTGAAACTTTAAGTACTGCTTGTTTTCAGAATCACATATCATGTCCCTTTAATCTCAGAATCAATGTTCGCACACGCCTTTGTCTCAGGGTAAAACTTAACCACGTATTCTTTGCAGCAGGGACTTAAAATGCAGAACTTCTCGATGTAAAGACATTTGTATATTTATTTTGTGACGAGGAAAGGTGTCAGGACTTTCTGTAGGAACTTTCTACCTGCGTTCGACAAGTGTGTCATCTACCTAATGTATCCCCTGAGTCACATGTAATCAGATTAAGAGACTTCATTTCATTTATGCTTATTTTGTTCTATATTAAGGTAATAGTTTTGTTGCAGCGTCTATCAGTTACATCAATCTTAAGGCTTTTTTTTCCAGAATGGTCTGTCTCTTCTCCGAGGTATAATTCTTACTTCTGGAATTTTCTACTGCCAGATATGACGGACAGCCTAACCCCTGCAATGGCTAGAATTACATAAAGAAATATTTCATGCTGCTGAGACTCAATAAAGTTAATATTAATGTTCGGACCTCTTTTTATACCTACGGCCAAGCTTTTATTTAGAGTCAAACTCGGTTATAACGTCATGAAAGGGACTGAATATTTTGTGTGAGTTGTAACATTGTCGTTATAACCGAGTAGTGTAGCGTTATGGGTAGCAGTGAGAATTAATTGATACCACAGAATATCTGACGCTCTGGACGAGGTGTCGTATAAACCGATGTTGTTATAACAGGGTTCGACAGTATATGACTACCGAACTTCTATCAGCAGACCTCTTTACAATTACACAGAAATAACTAATAACATGATCGGACCGTTACATTAACAGAGATCTTATACACGCTGAAGCACGACGTTTTAATAAATTCAAAGTGATAAAATTTACAGAGACCTTTTAGGCACTGTCACGCATATATACGTCCCATGTCGTTTCTGCTTTACCCTTTCTTTTCTTTCCTCCATTTTATTAATTTCTCTTTCTCTTTCCATTTTTTCTTGTCTTGTTCCTTCGTACCTTCCTTTCTTTATTTACCTCATACATTCTCTCTTTACTCCATAATCGTTTTACTAATTTCTTCTCACTTCCTCTCCTTCCTTGTTTCTTCAATCCACTTTTGCTTCTTTCTTTCATTTTTTCTTCCCCCTCCCTTCCGTTTTTCCTTCTATTTTCTTCTTCTGAATGTTCCCCAAACTATGCGAAGGCTAAACGACACGTAAAGACATTACATGTAACAACTGAAGAACGTAATAAGATCAAAGTGCACTGTACCTGTCCCCTTCACTAAAGACCGGTTTACACGAGGACAGTATGCAAACAGTGCAGAAAAGAGTAATTGGGGTCACGTAAACGCGTTTAGACAGTTCACAAGACAGTGGCTGTAGACATGTTAATATGCTGCGACAATTTATCTATATGACATTAATTTACTTAGGAGATGAGGGCGTAACGACGAACTACAGTATTGAATGGGATAATAAAAACAAATATTAAATTATATTACATATTATTATTTTTCATTATATATTATTTATGGTTTACGTAACGAAGACGAAAGTTTTTCAACCTACATCGCATTGCGTCTACGATAATATGTAACGAACTGCCTGAGAACGGCGTAATGAAACGTCTTGTGTAATATGCGGTAATATCCTGGTACTTACGTCGAATGACATGAAAACACGTGGCAAAACTGTTGTTTCATGTAATTCAAAGTTTACATTAAAAGATAATAGCGAAAAGACAGATATTTTGCGCTAGCTGAAGCAAGCATTAGCCGAATTTAATCCGTTCTTCATTAACACGATAAATCATATACATCTTATGCAGAGCCCAATTACTTAATTTCTTCATATTTTAGGACTTTTTAACAGCTGTATTTGTATCAGCACTTTTCACTGCATTATGGTGGCGAGACATGAAACAAATGCATGCTATCCTCCGTGTCCATGTACAGACAAACCTATTTAGTGGCTTCTTATGGGGGTTCTGTCTTTTTACTTGTGGCGCTTACGTTCCGCACTGTGAATTAATATCAACGCAAATCGGGGATTGAAAATTTTGTTTCAACTACGTATAATCCTTTGATTTTCTCAGACCTGATAACTAAACATTATAAGCAGAGTACAAAAGTAAGACGGAAAGGAGCCTCTGTCTTGCAGATTATTTGCTAAATTAAATATTAGTTAAAAATTCTGAATTAAATATTTTCTGCGGGGAGCCATTTTGACACTGCAAAGTTATGACAGTTATTTCGGGTACCCACCGAAAAGCCTTGCTCTATTTATAAACAACCAGTGCTATTGAGGCAGTTCAAGAGGCGGCTACCGTTCTTCTGAGTTGCTGGACAGGCCACTGTCCTCGTGTAAACCGGCCTAAAGAACTGTGTTGCTGTAACCCCAGGGATCGCGACCTGTCATACCACGGCCGGCGGACTAGGCGTGCAGACAGTTACCTGTCCCGGCATTTGAACAATTCCCGCCCGTACAATTTCAATGCATGCCTCTGTCTGCAGTTTGGCTGAAGGAACTACGCAGTTTATCTTTCTTCATTAACAAACAAGAATTTCATGTACCTCTGCTGCTAAAGTCTGTCGAATTACGGCTACCTAGAAACTGAAAATACAAATGACGATCCTCCGGTTTCTTATACCGTGTATCATAATTTTTTCCGGTGTCTCAGAGTAATTGTTGCCCCCATCTCTATGGGCATCCACCTGAAAAAAAATTCAGTCACAGTGAAGAAAGAGACAGCATGTTACTCCGAAACAACGGAACAAACTCTTCACCCTGTAAGCAGAGTTAAGAACATCATTTGTGCAGCAAACATCGTGGAAAATTGAAAACTCGTAACTGCCAGTTGCGCAGTTGGTCATGAAATTTGCTGAATTTTCACATGTGTTCTTAAAATTCATTGACATGCACGGAGCATTTCATGAAATTCGCTGAAATTTTAACAGACATGCTCGTGAAATTTATTGAAATTTTACGGAACCGTTCATAAAATTCGCTAAACTTTTAAAACACGTGTTTGTTAAATTCCTTGAAATTTCACAAAGGAATCCATAAAATCCGCCGAAATTTTACAGACATGTCCACAACAGCTGGGAGTAATTCCTGCTCAGATCTTCGGCTTCGTTTTGACATAGCCGTCCTCATGGTAAATATGTGACTAAGCTGACTGGCCTCAAAGTAATCAGAATAAAATTCTTGTTATATTGGTTAGGCTACAGGCTGGATTCCCACATAATAAACGTTCGATTTCCAGAAGGGACTGAGTTTCTTCTCTTCTGCACACCAATATCCGGACCTGGAGCCCAACCTTATTCATATCAAGTGGGTCTCGGGGGCCCTTTCCGGGGAGGTACAGTGGCAGATGCGTAAAATATCAACTCTCTTTCATCTACTGTCGTGGTTAACAAAGCATGAAGTTGTGCTTCTTCTACCACATAAGTATTCGTATCGTGTTCTTGAATTAAGCATACGGTCAGATTTACTAAGCTAGAGTGATCGTCAAGAAATTAGATATTTCAAGGCCATGGAAGAAGTTTATCCAGCTTACCACGCGGCTAAATGTTATCAGTAAACCAATGTTGCCAGAGTACTTGAGTGCTGTGAAGTGTCTGTCTATGTAATATTTTCACAAGTTTGTAATATCTGTTTCAGGTTTTGTCTAGCTTTACACTGTTATATTTGTTGTGGTGAAATACAAGGATTTCAAAACTAAAATTGCCAAAAGTGTGGGAATATCTGAAAACCCAGAGTACGTGGACACATCGGAGAAAGAGAGGCAATGTACGTTTAACGTAATAAGGCGCGTCCACATAAATATTTTAGCTGTGGAAAAGCAATAAGTATTATGCTTTCTGAATATGCGTCAGTAGCCTTGTTATCCAGCATGCAAAGCGCATGCGCGATATTATATTTTCGTATGTGGCGTCTCTGGCTCTACCACAGTTCCACATTATCCCATAAATGGCAAAATCTTCGGTAAAAATTTATTGAACGTAAATGTGTGTTCTGATTTTCTGTACAACCTTTGCATAAAACATTTCTAATTCTGAGAAGAATTCAGCGACATATTATCATAAGCATACTTCGGCCTCCATGTAACGTAGCCGTTTCTTCCTGTCAGATTTTAATAAACTTCAATCTTCTCGACAGATATTCGAAAAATCTATAAATATCAAATGTCATGAAACTCCTTCCAGTGGAAGACGAGTTGTTTCAAGAGGACGAACAGACATGACGAAGCTAAGAGTCGCGCGCCTAAAAGTGGCAGAAAATATAGGCACATCGAAAAAATTTTATTATCACATTAAATTCAGAACAGCTACTATTTACCACCCGCAAAATGTTTTTCAAAGATATTCGAAGAAATATTTTTATGTTGGTAATTTAAAGCCCACAAAAAGACAGTAAGAGCTTAAGCTTGTAGCTTACATTTTAGAGTGCCAAGTGTTTTCAAATAATTTTCAATCTTAAGAACTTCAAGTGTCAGCTGTAACAGTATCAACTATGTAATGGTTGAATATTGTGCTATTGCTGCAAACCGACACCCTCATAACACTGCGGTCCAGGTGAAGATTACGGAATCTACAGACTGGAACACCACTGACAAAATGACCAGCAGCAGACCGGAGGATGAATGTAGTGAAGAGAACACAGAATATCAAGTGACGTACTGCCACAATTTTAAAAAGAGATGCCTCAAGGCAATCCACAGAGTAATAAATTACAACATGAATAAAAGTCACAGACCTTATAAATGCATTAACAAGTCTTCATTGAGCTATCTCCTTTCATGTAATAATTATTTACGTTAGTAATATAATTTGAGTTTTATAATCAAATACAGTTTTCATTTAAATATACATTTAAACTTAAATTTGTAGTATCTATACTCAACTGCGAAGTGAAAGTGATGACGCTATAAAAACAGGTTTGTGTAGGTTTGGTTCTGAATGGCTTGAAGGCCGAAACATGTCGGACAATTTGGAAAATATTAAGCTATCATCGAAACGTTTGTGCATTCTGATCCAAGGGAAGCCTTGTCTTTGGGCATATCAGAATGTTACCCACATAATAATAGTATAATAATAATAATAATAATAATAATTCAATTTTTCTACATTGACAATACGAGTCAACGGGCATGTTGCCAATAACAGAAAGAGCACAACATACAAACACAAATAATAAAGGACAACATAAAAGACAAATACATAAGAACTGAACAAACAACGCACACAGCAACAGAAATATAATAAAGTGTTGTCTCAACAGCCCTAGAATATAAGCATAAATCAATATCTACAAAAACGTATCAAATTAGACAAAAACTCTTTTGTAGAAGTAACAGGTTTCTTAAAAAAGGTGTCTTTTCTCACCAAATTAATAACAATAACAATAATACACTTTGGGAAGTATTTTTCTAAAGCACTGATAATTAAATGCCTCACAAGTTAGACCATTCTGTAATACCAAGTTCAACACCGTACATACAGGCTACCTTTGTCCCGAATGGAAATGAACTTCATTTTCGGAGTCTGTGGTTGAAAAATAATTTACAAAGGCCGCAGCTGTTACGTCAGCTGATGTTGCTGACGTCATAACTGTCTCAATGCTTTTAATACATACGCTAAATGGACTTGTACATGTACAGCCAACATAGCACCAAGAACTGTTACAGACGGAACTGGCGTCTGAAGTAATAAATAATGTATCATGACCAGATGGCAATAATCAATTTCTGAACCCAACCTAGTCCAAGGTCGATAGCACAGTTAGTGATCAACAAGAGAACATAAAAGATGATTATGCTAATGCCTGTAATTATTTCATGACATTAGGCCTCATTGTGTAACGACAATATTGTCCTCACTTCCGAATTCTTTTGAGGCCAATTCCACAAGATGAAGAAGAGGAACAAACAGCGCAGGGAGGGCACGGCATTCTTCTGCTGCATGCTCACTGCCGTTAACATAAACCTACACATATGTGTGAAGAGCTTCCCCTAAGATCCGTAATTGAAGGGTTTCCTGCTACAAGGACGTAGCACAATTCCAACTTTATTTTTCATACCAAGAAGGAAAGAAAGTGCGCTTAATTGAACACCATGCGACGCGTGTGCATAACATTTTGAAAGAAGTAAAGGATTTTCACAAACATTGGTAGAAATTATGCTTTAGAGGACATGTGCAAGTCGTACGTTTTAGTTCCTACAGTCAGCAATAACACAGGAATGCACGAACTTGTAAGATGGGAACGCCATTACCGTTACTTACTTACGGCCCTGAAATGACGCGTATTATCGAATCTTGGGGATAATATACAACTGTTGCTAAGTAATGATTCAGCAGCATGTGAAATAGGAAAAAGGTATCCTTGAGAACACGGCTCTTACTTTTAGATACAATGGTGGTAAACGAATCACTGGAGCCAAGTATATGAAAACTGGAGTGGAGATAATTATAAAAGCACCTATATATTCTGCACAAAAAGTTGTTTCTGTTAACAATTGCGAATATGGGAACGATTGGAATCTTTTAAGGTAATATACGAATCTTTGTTTAAGCAAATTCTTATATAAACACAAAATAATATAACAACACTATGTGTCAATCAGTCTGTACAGCGTTGAATAGAAATATGATAAAGAATAATAAAGTGGAAGGAATGCGGAAAGAAAAAGTCGAGACTAATTTAATACCTATCCTGGCAAGTCCTTGTAGTGACTGAGAAAAACCCGTCAGTATAGTATAATTTTCAACGCACGAACTCCCAAATATGTGTCATAAGCATTCCTTTTGGCGCGATTTTTCCCGATGCTGAGAAAAGTGGCTTCAAGGAACTGAAAAGCTTGTATTCATCATCATCATCAAGCAGCAGCAGCAGCAATTCCGGGCTTGTTCCGCCTTTATGGTGTTGGAATTTTGATTTTTCCTTGGACCACCTACTTTACTTCAGCCGGTTGGAGTTCATTCATAAGGTAAATAGGGATGTGTGTATGTTTATTCTTGAATAAATGCCGTTTCCTGCATATAATCCACAATAACATAATTTGAATTATACATATTTAATTCGTTTGTCTCTTCATTTGCTTTGTGATAACATACATCCCCCGAAGGTCACAAGAATTTCATCTCCGTTGTCTCAGTCCCTCTTCATGCAGTTTTAGTCCAATTCTCACACCCGTATAGAAGCGTTGGTACTGCCATAGCCCTACATAGCTTCAGAATATTTTCTAACTTCTTCTTTCAAATGTGCATCAAATTTACCACACACCCACATATATATATATATATATATGTATGTATGTAAGGTAAAGGTAACGTTCACCCTAGAACAGGCCATGAAGGCCAGAGGGGGAGTAGAGGTATAACTCTACCCTTTCCTTAACCTCGGCGCTAGATGGGGTGGGTGATCAACGTCACGCCCTGTCCGCTTTACCCCCCGTAATGACCCGGTACCTATTGTACAGGAGACCGGGTAGCCCCAAGGGTCGGTATGGACGGGTGCTGGAAATCTCGCCCCCACCGGAATTCTATCCCCGGACCTTTATATATGTATGTAATGAAATTTTTAACTATTACATATATATGCATCTGGCCCAAAAATGTAATTATTGAATGAATAATTGATGGAAAAAAGTAATCCTTTTCAAATATACCTTTAGATAGAATATGTTAATTAAACCTAATACACAAATTTTATTTTAGAAACAGCATGTATTTTTCCACAAATCATAAGTCAACAGCTTGAAAAAAAATGCATAGATTTTAATTGAAAGTATCAAGTTCCAAAACCAAAAACTGCATTTCGATGGAAGAGCCATTTTGTAAGAAAAGTACTAACGTCGGGCTGTATTTAATGCTAATTACATTTGATATGTAATAGTTTACTGCCAAAAAATAAGATATAAATACCAAACCGAATAAACTGCAAAACAGCTTTCAACAAAGATTTTTTAATGGGCAGCCCTTGAAGTTTCCAAAAACCTAACGGATTCCCCGACATACGAAATTATTTGTGGTGGACATATTATGGTAATCTAAAATTGAAGGAAATTAACCTAACTCAGTGCAGCGTAGCGCAGTCGTACTGGTTTGATACGTTTGGAGTAAAACTCACTGTTATTTGTAAAAATTACAATAATGAGTTATTCTGCTGTACTACTCAACGGAGTGCGTAATAAGCACAGTTTATTGGAGGCACGGAGACCTTCAGTTTCGCAGAGCAGATTTTGGGAACGTTGTTACTGGGGTTGTGCGGAAGAATACGGAGAACCCTGAGACAAAAGCAATAAAATACATCAATCATTTTGTTGAAAAGGAATCGAGAGAGCTGGGACGAAATTTGTAAGATAAGTAGCTGTTTATCACATTAGGCTTTATCAGATATAGAAAAATATAGAAATATTGAAGTAAATATCTTTATCCTGGTCGAGAAAATAGGAGACCGAAATAGGAATGTGTGTTTACATATTTTACGTAACAAACCAAAAGACAGGAGGACACAAGAGAAGAAGGAAAGACAAATTAAAGACCGTACTGATCAGAGGGCCTAAAACTAGAGGAAAAAAAGAAGAAGGAGGGGGAGAAAGAGGAGAAGAAATTGCAACCAGCATTTACAAATACAGATTCCCAAGCGAAATAATTACGCCTAAGATAGAGGCAACTTCTCAAACAGTCTTGTAATGCGTGTAGTCTGAGCATACTGTTAAAGGTGCACATTCTCACTCTTTTGGAGCTTGAACAACGTAATAAGAATTGATACACTTAACATTTGATTGTGAAATTATTTGTACTCAGACTTGTGAATAACAAAGCGTCGGATAAATACAGCAGCTGTAATTCATTTCACAAAAAAACCTACATAGAACAGAGATACTTACAATGTCTAAAACAGAACACTTATTTATAAGTTTTAAAACTTTCGCGGCGACATGATTCAATATAGTCTACTCGGGCGCACAGCCGCGTCAATTCGTTTGAATACAACGTTTCGGGGACTAGCTCCGTCCCCATCCTCAGGCAAGCCTGAGGATGGGGACGGAGCTAGTCCCCGAAACGTTGTATTCAAAAGAATTGACGCGGCTGTGCGCCCGAGAAGACTATATAGAACACTTATTTACTGCTACAAGTTAGGGGAAATGGATCGGCAGCTAAGAACCGACGTACACAACTATAATCTGTTACACAATGAAAAAAAAAACAACAACGCGCTGAATACTTCATGAGACCAAACCTCCCAATAAGTACAAATTAGTGTCTAAGTGTGAGTTCAAAATCCCCTATCTCAACACATCTATGGCAGAACAAACCACTGTCAAGGTAACAAATAACCAAGGAGTCAGTTATTGGCAACAGTAATTCAAAACCTTCAACTGGATGAAAATTCTTTTTTTTCCCCCATGGCTCGACAGCCCCAGTTTTCGAGATCACACTCAGTTAGACACACCACCCTCGGTAGGACTCCTCTGGACGAGTGATCGTCTCGACGCAGAGACCTCTACCTGACAACACACAACTCTCACAAGACACAGACATCCATGCCCCCGGTGGGATTGTAACCCACAATCCCAGCAAGCGAGCGCCCGCAGACCACGTCTTAGACAGCGCAGCCACCGGAGTCGGCGGAGGAATATTACAGTTCAGTTATAACTGACTTCAAACGACTTATGCAAATACACATACATATATATGTATACATATGTATACATATAGATATATACATATATCTACACATTTATATATAATATATATATATATATAGAAATTACCTAAGACACAATCGTTATTTTAATAGATTTAATAAATAATATCTATGAAAGCTAACACAAGCCTACAAAATAAGGTGTTATATTTTAGTAATAATATGTATATATAAATATAAATAAATATATATAATATTAATATATAATATAATATATAATATATATAATATATTATATATAATATAATATATACCACGCAAATACCTTTACTTTAATAAACACGTCTTAGAATCTTCCAAAATATATACGTTACCGCTGAAGATGGCCAAAAATGGCCAAAATATGTAGAGGCAAACAAACACAATACTGTTTTAGGCATTTACTTTATTTCTGTACTTTTTTGGCTATTTTACTAAATCAGACAAAGTGGGCCGAAAAAATTTACTAATACTATAAAGAAAATGCTGCCACTATCTTCACGCCGTGAATATCTCAAAACCTACATTACTGTTGAACATGTAAGCAATTTTAAATTTGAATCTTCCAGCCAGACAATTTGTCCAGGTGCACCAAGTCCAATTTGTATGTAAATTCTTCATACTCGCATCCGTAATGATTACTGAATGTACCACCTGCCTGACCTTCAATACCGCAGTATTTTTTCAAAATGTATTTGTTGTATTGGCAATCAAGTTCCTAACAGCATTAATTTATTTGCAATTGATACACAGGTTAATTTTATTAATTTGAGGTTTCCCAGAATTAATAATGAAATTCATAATTCCTAATATTATCAGGGCGGTTGAATGACGAATAATGAGCTCGGCAAGACTTGTAGCACGCATATAGCTATAATAAATCCATGCAACGTATTGTTGGAAACCGTAAAGAAAAAAAGGCCATTCTTAAGACCTAGACAAATATGGAAAAATAATGTTTCAGAAACATGATGTGTGAGTGATAATTGGTTGAATCTCTCTCAAAATGTGGTTCAATTCTTTTGTGAACAACATAACAAAATTTGGTCCCCATAAATTCATAGAACTTTTTACGAGCCGAGTAGTAAATCTCTTCCTGGACATTGTACGTGTAAACAAATAACTTACGACAATTTTGGATTGTGACCTGGTCCCTTGGTACTGCAGCCCCAAATTGACCTACTGTATCATCTCCTGATGACATGAGTAGGAAGCAGATGTGGCAAAGGTTACGGCAGTGGAAAACGGAAGTGTTAGAAGAAGTACGCCCAGCAGTATACCTTTGTTCGTTACAACTTCTGTTTGGATCATCCTACGATAAAACCTGGGTCTCTGTGGTCAGAAGTAGGCAGTAACAGCCTGACCTATTCCTTTGCCATGACCTGTTTCGTCAGGTAGCATACAGAGTCATAAATGAATTCATACTAAGCAACCATGGGTGACAAACATGCACTTTACTGCCACATGTGTTAAAATCCTATCATATGAGAGAAGTTTATAGTAGGCTATATGTTAAACACATCTGCATCGGAGGTGTAAATACATGACATAAAATATGTGTTTTTTAATGCTTGATTTCAAACCCTCAAGGCAACATTTGGATACACTGTTATATTACGTACAGTTTCACAAATTACTTAGCAGGTGATGAGACTGATCATCACCTTAGTCCAGTACAAGCACAGCGAATCATAAAAATAAAGTGCGAATATATAATGTAAAACAACACTTGTTACAGGGGAATAATTTTTAGAAATTCACGTATGAAACTAATAACTTTAGAGACGTGACTGAGATTTTGGACATTATCCATAGTCCCATATTTAAGATCCACAACTTTCGTACGCCGAATCTGCTACCATCTTCAGGTGGAATGGGAAATGGGGAAACCTCCTCAGTTGGTCTGCTAAAAGAGCTGCCTTTTTAGTCAGGTATGATGGCCAACGTACAAAATTGCAGTCATTAATGACCACACGATACAGAGCCCTTTAAAGTTAACTAAATAATTTTATACTAGGTATGTGTAGTACTTGAGATGTAATAAGCCAACAGAGAACGAAGTGATTTGAAATGTTTTGGAAGTCGAACAAAATTTGGTTTCGATTTCATAATATTAACGTTTACATTCTAGACATTGCCCACATCAGACCTGAGGTTTCATGTCGCTGATAACTCATATTTATTTATTTATTTATTTATTTATTTATTTACTGCTTCTACTTAAAGACCCTGTCATTACTTGTGGCTCATACAGCTGGCTAACAAGAACAATGCCGATCCCAATGGCCGTGCGATTTGCGGCCACAAGGCTACTGGCATAGCGGGTTCGAATCCCGCTCAAGCCATGGATGTTCTTCTCTTGTATTTGTCGTGTGTCGTGCAGGTAGCGGCCTCTGAGAAGAATTTATCACTCTTTCAGAGGAGTCCTACTGGGAGTGAGTTTCTAATTGTGTGCGATCTAGAAACCGCAAAACGAAGCCCGCTTTGGGCTGTAACACCACAGAAAAAAACATGAATAATGTCAAACACAAATCGTGTAATATTCGGATAATTAGTGAAAGAGAAATTCGGAATAATTTCCAAGGAAGTGTTCGTGGCCTAATCTAGGTACCATCTTGGCTTTTTCCTGGAAGAACTGTGGAAAATCACACAATCCTCTCAAAGTAGCTAATGTCCCGGAGGAGATTAGAAACGGCAACGTCCCTAATTCAAGTACAGATCTTTGCCTTTACACAAAAAGATAAGTGATGTTAAGTAGAACGTAACACGGTGGCGCGTTCGCGTAACCATTTTTGCTATGTAAACACAGCAATACCTTTTCTTTTTATTGTTCTAAATAACATGTTGCACTCAACAATATAAAGCAGTTGAGTTTTGCCATGTAAACGCAACAATGTTTCCCTTTGCAATGCCGTTGACCTACAAAATATTTCGTACTGCTGTCAACAATATAATCTTACTTAGGTATTCACGTAAAGTGCCGCCATTTTGACCGATTTTAACAAAACTTGGATTTCTCGACAGATTTTCGTAGAACTCCCCGTCATAAAATTTCACGAAAATTATTCCAATCGAAGCCGCGCTGATACATGGGGAATCACAGACAGACACACACACAGACAGACGGACAAACATGACGAAGGTAATAGGCGCTTTTCGCTATTTATGCGAACGCGCCACAAAATATCTCTGTATGATGACTCATGCAGTGTCGTAGGTCGACACCGTGTATTCTACTAGGCGGTTACCACAGTTTCGTTGGAACAGGCACCCAACTACGAAACACTCACTACCATCGGAACCTCACAGGATGAAACACAACTAAAAGGTGAGATTTTGCGTACCTACAAGGTGACTTGTTAACTACAGCCTATATAAAATTGTTACATATATAAAACGGACACTACGTTCAGGCTCCCAGCGACTTTCTATGTGGTGAACACAGGTGATCTAAAAAGAAGGGCAGCTTAATTTAAGAAAATAAAAAATCATATACCTTCTTACACTCTGGGTGAAGAAAACAAGTGATTTATTGAGTAAAGAATGTTGTAAAGTGTATTTGAGATGAATTTATATACAAAACAGCAAGTTATTACAAGAATATGCATAGTTGAAGCCATAAAAATATAAAATGTGCAAGTACAAGTCTTCGGCATAAGCACTGACTTTTATAAGCTTTGTTATTAAAATATAGTTCCCACTATTGTATATTCCAGCCTGTAAGTACACATAAAAATACCAAGATGCAATTTGTCCTGCAAACCTTGTAAGGTATGTCCATAATGTCGGTGTTTTTATGATCCCACGGTGCATAAAGACATATCGCCCTTCCTTACGTCATTAGCTTCGCTGTCTCTGAGTACTTCTCTGCTGCTTGGTGTAACAAGTTGGACACTTTGGTACAGTCTGCGACAATGTTGGGAAGAGGCGGCCTTCATGTAACCGGTATTTGATACACCTCCAACGCAACAACTTGATATACGTAAGGTGATGTTCTCACGACGGTGGTCACCAAGAGTGGAGTCTGCTAGAAACATAAAAGTTTCGACGACTCTGCTGCCTTCTTATTCAGGGTGAAAAAGATTATTTTTCTATGTAGATCGTAAAACGAGAAAAACTTCTTCCACTTTGAAGGCGCATGTAGCACGGTCCTCTGGCGGTTGACAACTATGTACAAAGCATATGACATCAAATGCCAGAAAACAATAATCTTAACAAAAATGTATCAAGTCTAAAATTTTATGACGAAGTTTTATTAGTAGCTGACACTAATACTGGAACTTTACGTTACTTGTACCGTACGTTTTTAATTGTATATATGTTATGCAGACAAATGTACACAGTATTATGTTATTTAACACAATTTTTATTAAATGTTGCCCAACAAGTTTCTAGCCTATATAAGGCTCATCTTCAGGGGCTCTTTTGTTGAAATTACAACAGCTATATTATTGGTATATAAAATTCTTAAAAAACCAATAACTAAATACACCTACGGCTTTTTAAGAATTTTATATACCAATAATATAGCTTTTGTAATTTCAACAAAAGAGCCCCTGAAGATGAGCCTTATATAGGCTAGAAACATGTTGGGCAACATTTAATAAAAATTGTGTTAAATAACATAATACTGTGTACATTTGTCTGCATAACATATATGCAGGGTATACACAAAAGAATGGTGCGGTTTCAATAGTGAATACTATTGAAACCGCACCATTCTTTTGTGTATGCCCTGTACTATAATACTGGAACATTACTGTTTCGTATTTTGATAAAACACGATGTTTCGGCAGCTGACTGTGCTTCCATTACCAGGTTAAAATCCAAATATAAAACCTACTCTGTTGACTCTATCTCAGATTGCAGCACTCTTTGTCCTCGGAGATGAGTTAACGATGATGGAACTGGGTGTATAGGTGCGCAGTCAGCTTCCAGAAACTTGTGTGTTCAAAAATTCTAGAGGATGTCAAAAACATAAAGATTTATTTTTTGTCAGTTTACAGCATTCCTTAACTGAAGTGTGATTAGCTTGACATTATAAATTATAATTGAATTGGCGGGGCATGTAGCATGCAATGGTGGAATAAGAAATGCGCAGATTTAGTCGGGAAATCTAAAGGAAAAGAACAATCCTACTTCCCAAATAAAGCATAATCTCTTCTGTTCAGAAGTGGTGGACTGATACGCGGTTTACTTCCACGTTTCTCCTCGTTCGTCGTTTACAGTTAGGTCAACCCAATCTACATAACGTCGGCAGTTGATATAACACCATGAGTAACCTACCAAATAAAGGTGTTATGTTGCAGACGGCTAAGGATCGAATTGGACTGCAGAAGCAGGGATGTAAAATTAAAAACGTGAATTCAGTAGTCTTCAGAATTGTGAAGCTGTATATTCTGAATGGTCAGTACCAAATTTTCGAATGAAAAATCTGCCTCTTATATCTTCCAGCTACAAAGTTTTGTGGAAGACATAGATTGTATATCCATGCACCGGCACTAGATGGAGAAAAGTGCTCAGATTCACACACCGGCTGCTTTATCCGTAAGTTCCCACTGACAGACACGAAAATTTACACCAACGGAATGCATTTTTTTAGAGAAACCCCTAATTTTCTATGATTAGTCTGCTACACTTTTCAGGTAATTATAAAAAATTAGGGGTTTTTTCCATAAAATAAATTATTTTGTTGGTTTTAATTCCTGCGACTTAAGAATGAAATACATAGTAACAATACAAGGTATAATATTCCACCAAGAGTTGGCAATAAAGACTATGGCAATGAAGTTGGAAAGAACACGTGCGTCCGTGAATCAAAAAGCGCGCAGGTGTGTTCACTCTAATTCTTGAGTTTTCGTGTCTTATACGGCGTGGTGGTGAGTCGTCTTGGTATCTAACCACATGAATCTGTATGTACGTCAATAATGAGGGCAGAACGTAATGGAGCACAGATAGGAGTGACAAAACGTTAAATCATTTCGGAATTACGTTCAACAGACATTTCTCAAGAAGACAAAACGCTTCTCACGTCATATAAATTTTACTGCTTATTTAACGACGTTGTTAGTACCCCATAATAAACAGAGTCGAATGGTAGGATGATTAGTAAGATATTAAAGGGAAACGATTTAGAACGGGAATGTCGAACCCACGGAACGCCAGTTTGTGTTACGGCCACATTCGTAAATGTATGTTATATAAGAATTACAGAAAAATTTAGGCGGTTAGGTATAGCACTTAATGCGATTTTGAAACGTGCGAGTCGGGAACCAGCCCAATATAAAGGTTGTCGCCCTTTAAAAAAAAACGTTTGGACGCCCCTGATTTAGAATTAAGCTAAGGTGTCCTAATAGAAGTAAACTACAGTATTTGCCTGGAAGGAAACAAGCAAAACGTTAGTCAATTTAACCAGCATCCCAACAGAGATTTGAACTGGGCACCTTGAGAACATGAGTACAGCATAACAACTATACCAGCTTGCTGAGTCTCCCACTCCGTCGTAATTGCTGCTCCAATAAGACACACCATCACATGACACACGCTCTCTTATATCACACACTATAAATGCAAGACATCGTTTGCTGTTCATGTTTACTGTTTGACATTTGTGGAGATATAAATGACGAATAAATTAAACGATTATTCTACCTGTCGACCTCAGCTTTTTTCATTAGTCTCGGCTGAGTATACGAGTGGAGTTGTGGAACCTTGGAAACACACACACACACACACAAGACCCTGTATGTGCACGTCAAATTCAACATCCAGACAGGGACCTCTTTCTCGGCACACCTTGCGACAACACGCGACCAGTTTTTATAACTGGAGCGTCTCTTATTACATACGAATATTTTTAGCGACCGGGAAGCACAACAAAAAATAGAAAATAAAGTCTCAATATACATAAGATAAAGAGAGAAAGAAAGAAAGAAAAATGGGTCACTGCAACGTACAAACATTTATTATTTTTGACAATCCCTACTATCACTGACAGACGTACACATCAAGCCGTATCGTCCTACTTCTGAATCATTCACCCTGACGATGGCAGCTGATATCTAAGCCGGAAAGTTGGAAAGCCGAATCCGAAAGATCAGATCAGATATTAGAGGCCACAAAAGCCGGAGGACAAGGAAGGCCATGGTCTGCAGACCACAGTTGAAACTCGTGTAGACCTATAGACACACATACTTCAGTGCAGTGTTCACACTGTAAAGAAGGGAATCCAGTGCATACCCAGCCACAAAAATCCTTCTGAACAACTGGTTTAAATGTTACTTCTCATTTACGCCTAGGTGTCTAAGTGGTCTTCAGGATGTTCAAATACAATTTTGTGCTCATTTTGTTCTGTCACACCTCAGTCAGTACACCCCTAATCTGTGGGTTGGAGCCACCTTTTCATTTCGGGCTGGAATAAAACATTTTCTCTTTCCCACAGAATGAACACTGGCGCTAAGGCCCACCCAGCCCCTTATCTAATGATTAACAGGTGCTCTTTCCTCTGGTAAAGAGGCTGAAGTGTGAAGATAGCTATCCATCTCCATCGAATGTCCTGGTTAATAATATATGGACCTATAGCTCCACTCCCAACTTGCCTTCATGGCATGGTGTTGCGGTAAAGATCGAATAGCTCTTTATTACCTCTAACCATTTGGTGTTACATGCCCCACCCATCTCATTAATCGTGATCCATCACTCTAATAATATTTGGTAAAGAGTACACGTTATGCTGACTCATTGCAGATGTCCAAAAGTGGACCTACTTCGCTGGTATCTGTACCAATGTTGAGTGTCTCGGTACAACTGAAAACGAGGTGCAGTTAGTGTGGGGATGTACTATAACAAGAAGAAGAAGACAAGAATCCCAGCCCGTACTGTTCCACTGCTTGAAGAAGACAATGACTTGACCCTCACCCCATCCCATTCTCCCGTCAACGACCTACCGGGTCATACCTGTGACCTAGGCATATTGTACCGCGTACATTCGAGGAGATCAGGATTTTACGGCGCCGAATGGAATTACAGATATCCTACAAGCGAGGGCAAGTCTGAACCAATGCCACCATTTATCCAGCTGTTCAAATAATGGCCAAAACATCCAACATGGCCCTCCTAAAATTGCACCAATGAACTTTATATCGAGAAATTATCATCGGTAAATTTATTCCAGACTCCACGGCGTCATTTTGAGGAAGATGCTAATCTTCACAGTCTCTGCCGTGAGAACCTCAAACTCAAACTTCAAATGTTGTTAATTAGGAAACATTTATTTAGCAACTAAGGTATTAAATACTTTGTAAATAACTACATGTTACAAAGTTGTTCTTCTGGAGTTGAAAGCTTCTACGACCCCATACACCGTTAGATTTCTAAGATCAGTTTTAATATCTGATGGTTACTTTACTTTACACCTATCGTTAGTTATTTCCCTCTGCTATTTCAATTTGCCTTAAGTCGAGGTCAAAGCAGTTATTTCAATGTATTGCATTTAATATTGAATTTCTAGTCACTATAATTAAAATAAGGAGCTGAAAACGGTTTCCTGCGGCAAGCAGACACGTGTCACATCTAAAAAACATTCTCTTCAATGCACGCAGAACGTGAACGTAAAACTACGTCGTGAATGCTTTTATTTATTGTCTACAGTGCGATGAATGTTAGTACAATTACACTTTGCCTTTAATATGCTTCACAAGTGAAAATCAAACACAGTGTTCAAATCTGACGAACGAGACCATAAGCCCTGACTATTATTCTCACATCAAAAACACTTTCCAGAATACTTTGCGGTGCGCGGCTTTCTACCGACGTGCCCATAAGCAGAGGTTCTCTCGTAATATGTGAGGAGTTAAAAAATGTTGTCAGAATATGTTAAATACCGGTGGTAATTTATGTTCTCAGAAAAAAGTGGATCCAGTAATCCATGCTGCACTAATAGCACACCACACACCAACCTCATTGTCACGTAATGGCGGTTTATGATATAACATTCAATTTTCTGCAGACCACTACCTAACATTAAAACAGTTCACGTTACGCTGCCCTCTACGACTTTGAGGACTTGAGAGCGTTGCCAACTTAAAGCGCCATTCAGTTTGAGAACTTCTTTCAATTGCCATTAATGTTTTTCTTTATAGTTTCTTTATACAAATAAGGCAAAAAACTTGCAGTTGATAAGTCTAAGTATTATTTTGTCTCTTTTACAAATGTTTAAAAACGTTAACAGAAAATTGCGTTTGAATGTGCTATAACAGATTTGGGAATTATGTTTTTTTGATTGTCAGATGATGTTTGACATCATTCAGCGTGTTTGGGCCAATGAGAAGTAGGCCTACTGTGGTCCCTTAGTTCCAATGCCAATCCTAATTGTCACGTGTTAGTTTATATGAAAAATTATCATACCTTCCAAATTTTGTTATTATTGTTATTATCATTTATCACTTTTATGCAGGGTATTTTCAAGTACATACCTGAAACAAAACATGGTTCTAAGGTATACAGTGTTGCAACTATTCCATAGTTATAATTTATGGTACACGTAATGTTACTTTCCATGTTGAATTATATTATTATTAATATTTTCAAAAAATTCTTCTGTAACAACTGCGTCTTTAATTAACAGATGCCCGAAATTGGAAATGAAATACTGAGAAGGCATCCTGGAGCACAAAATATTTGTATGTTACAACACTTTGTCACACATTCAAATCTTTTACAATTATCCAAAACTTTCAAGAAAATTAACAATTTATTGAATTCAATAGTAATTTATAGATTCGTAGTATGTAGTACGAATACGTGTTTCTCACTCCCCTGTATGCGGGGCAACAGTAATCGCTGCAGACGTTTCGCATTCTTCACTTCCGTCGTGAACTATCCTCTTTATTAATAAAATAAATGCGTATATCTTTAACAGAAATTTGCGTTTCTACGTATTAAATCAACTACTTAAATACGACTGTAGTTTTTTATTTCAGCTATTCCTTAGGCATTTCCAATACCCCCGATTTCCCCCTATTAAAGTTTTGTTCTCCTCTAATGCCCAAGAACGTGCGTCAGTTGATCCAGCAAACATAAAGGTTCACAGAAGCTGACGCAAACATGAGAGAGCGATACCGTATGTAGATATCGCAACACAACAGTAGGGAAACACAATGAGTAATTAAATATTCACTCAATTATTCATGCACGACTTTTAGTTCTTATTTCAACTTTTCCATAGGCCGCTCTAATTCCCCCGTTCTCCCCTAATTAGAGTATATATTTTTTCCTCTAGTGCCCAAGTAAGTGCGTCAGTTGATCCAGCAAACAAAAAGGTTCACAGATGCTGACGCAAACATGAGAGAGCGATACTGTATGTAGATACCGATAACAACAGGAGGAAAACCCAAGATACAATCGGGGGGGAAAAAAAAGTTATGCTTGAAAGAGTACGAAGGTGGGGTTAGGTGAAGGTTGTCCAAATTTCGGAGGCTCTGAACATCTCTACTGCATCGAGCCACACCCACGAGGTAAGGCGCCACCTGTCAAGGACGCCATTTTTTACTTTAACTTTTTTAGACAAACAAACGAATTTCTTTATTTTTCAGCGCGTTTCATAAGAGGGGGAAAAAAAGTCGCATAGCTAAAATTAGCGTCAAAATTTGAAGCATGAAGTTTATCTATATGTTATATAAAAATTAAATTCATACCTCACAGTAAACACTCACAGTCTTCATTGTACAGAAGAACCGGTTAATTCTGTGTAGCTATACTAGCGCCCTTGTAGTGAGAATTACCTGAAACACAAACACGCTGTGTGAAAAATCTTTCCAATTTTAAATCAGGTGACACATAGTAATTAAGTGAAGGATTACGACAGATACCACAGGATCACCAAGCAGGTTAGCTCAATGGTAAAATTTGGCACAAGAAACAAACGTTATCAGAGAAGATATGTGAGTCAAGACTGGAGAAAATCGAGTATCACAAAATATCGTAAGTTACTACTCACGGATTCTTTTTTTGGTTCATCACTTTATGAATGATGGGCTAAGAGAGGATTGTAACACAGAAAGCACAAGATCAACAATAATAACTGAAGTAAAGGCACCACATAAAAACATAGATTTATATTTCAGAATAATATTTTAATTGATGTTGGAGACACAAGTGTTGTATTGTATGAACTACTAAACTGGCTCATTATAAGAATAATGATGAGGACTTACGCAGACAACACGCACCTTAATGGAAAATAAAACAATAATGTTTTTCAACAAACTCTTTTTTAATACAAAATTCCGTCAACTATTTTAGGCTAATATCGAGAATGTCGGGGCAATAGTTCCACAACTTATTAAAGAGCCCTGCATTAACTGCAGATTTATGGCGTTTTAAAGCAAGAACCTAAAAAGAAGCGAGGAAAGTTACACAGACTCTATAAGAATAGAAAGTATTTCATTTGACATTCGAACTGAAATCTTGCAACCTACAAAGCGAAAACTGACATACAGTGACGTCTGTCGAGATATCGTAATGTAACACACTGTTATTCCGTCTCGTCTGAGCATTTAATATTCTTCAGCTGTTACAATTATCCCCTCTTATAAACACTACACCGTCTGATATATTCGAAAACAAAACTCTCCACTGGACTTAAATCCGAGCCAGTTGCATATTGCTTCTACTCTCATCCTTGAGCAATCTCAATATTCTCCACCCATATGCATCTTAATCAAATAAGCTACGCGTTCTTTCATACTTTTAAGTAAACACAATACTTCTATTTTATTCTAAAATCACCGTGCATTTTTCACACAATTATTGGTAGATCACCAACTAAATGCACCTTTGATTTAAAAAACACTATAAGGTTCTTTAAAACATTTTAATAAAAACTCCTACATATGTTTCGGCTTTTCTATGAAGCCATCTTCAGGGGGTGTGTCACAAAACTGCATATGTTTAAAGAACACGTCTATGGATTGGTTCACTGTGTAAGCACTATTCACCACCTTCACCACTGTGCAAACCAAAAATAGTGAAGGTGGTGAATAGTGCTTACACAGTGAACCAATCCATTGACGTGTTCTTTAAACATATGCAGTTTTGTGACACACCCCCTGAAGATGGCTTCATAGAAAAGCCGAAACATATGTAGGGGTTTTTATTAAAATGTTTTAAAGAACCTTATAGTGTTTTTAAATAAAAGGTGCATTTAGTTGGTGATCTAACAAAAATACTTCTATGTTAAAAATACCACCCGGCTAATTCTGTTTAGAAAAAGCCCTGTTTACTTTGATAATAATATTAAACACGTAAATAAGTCTATAGAGAAAATACACAACTTCTTAATGTGCATACGTTATACCACGTGATTGAAGGAAAGTTAGAGGAAAGGATAGAAATGACGGGAAGACGAGGAAGAAGACGTAAGCAGACATTGGATGACCTTAAGGAAAAGAGAAGATTCTGGAAATTGAAAGAGGACGCACTAGATCGTACTATGTGGAAAACGTGTTTCGGAAGGGGCTACGGACCTGTAATAAGAGACTACAGAATGAATGACACACATTATACATTAGTACATGCATTGGCAATTGAGCTTTCAAACATCATGAAACACGCTATGACAGTAAGTGTACCCTATTGAAACAGCGTTAGGAACCCTCACGATAATATCACACGTGAAAAGAAGTTGGAAGTTTTCTAGCTGTTTATTTTTTATCACGGCAAGGTGGAAGGTAAACTTCTTACGTAATGTGGAGTGGGGTGGGGGACCAGGACACTGCCTTCCTGGAACTCCTAGCTTTGGAGGTACAAGGACACATTGCCGAAATTGAGATGATGGAGCTCCCCACTCCAGCACGTCCATAGATTGATGTACACCCCCCCCCCCCCGTGTTCACTTGAAGGATATATGCGCTTGGGACTTTACGTAAGCCTTCACATTGGTGTCGATGCAAATAAACTAAGAAACTAAATTAACTTAGGGGCAGAATAAACAATTACTGAAATTACTATAATATTACACACACATTTACCACCAACTAGCTGCACAATGTTTTATATTTATTATAATGTTATAATAGTATCAAATTATAATAAATATAAAACACTGTGCAACTAGTTGGTGGTAAATGTGTGTGTAATAGACTGCTGGACGGAAGATGTACAACATTGACTGTAATATTATTAAGGCGATTATGTGTGAGGGAGCGCAGGAACATGTATCGAGGGAACAGGATGCAAAAACATACAAGCCTATCAAGATTACTTTTTTCTTGAATCTGACGCCATATAGTTTTGTAGACGCTTACGGACCTTTCAGAGGAGCCTGCTGCTCCCAACTTATAACATGAAGACAGAGGCAGCAAGTTCTACACGCGTATCAAAGCACACTACGTCATAAAGCAGAAGGCCACTGCCTTCATACTGAAAGCCGTGAGCACCTCAGGTCTCAAGGAAACTTATTAGGAAACCTAAAATGAACAGACTTGGGGACACAAAGACAAAATTCGTAGAAAACAACAGGCGTGAGTGTGCGAAATGGATTCAAATGGCTTACGGCGGGATGCTTTAGCGGTGTGTAGTAAACACTGTACTGAAATTCTGGATTACGTACAAGTAAAAAGATTGCTGGTCAGCGACTAAATACTAAGTTCCAAGCAGTATCTACAGATGGCACCAATCGACTTAGCTTATGTCTTTACAAATAAGATGCTGGGTTCATTACCGTCAGTAGTTGCTATCCCACCGCCCAATTCACGAGGTGGTAGACCACCCCTTCTCGGCTGATCGCGAATGCTTTTTCAGTCCACAGCTACCCTCCATATCTGACAAACATATTCTCGGTCCGCCTACTCAGGTTGCACCATGCCGTGGTGACGAGGCACACAGTAAATTCATTACTTCAGGTTTTGCATTACATCAGTATATTAGATACAAAATACTTATTACTTGAGCCAAAATACTTGGTAATACTGTATAATACATATGGTGCTGTAGCAATTATTATGTTTTTCCAATGGCGCAACAGCCGTAGTGGGCCAGGGCCTCCTCATTACCGAGGTTTCATGATCACACACTTTTTAGACACGCCACCCTCGGTAGGACTCCTCTGGGCGAGTGATCATCCCGACGCAGAACACTCTACCTGACAACACACAACATTCACAAGAGACAGACATCCATGCCGGCCGTGGGATTCGAACCCACAATCCCAGCAAGCGAGCGGCCGCAGACCGACGCCTTAGACCACGCGGCCACTGGGATCGGCAACAATGTATTATACGCATACTAATTTATTAAAACAATGCCAATCAAAATGCAGCATTCACAGTAGCGCCAATCTCTTCAATCGCAATATATTTCCGAGTGAAAATTGCTATCAAGAGGGACATGTTATATTAGCGTCAGTTGTGACGGGTTTATATAATAAAGTATCACGATTCAGATCCAGCAGGCTTATATGGAAAAATAAATTATAATCATTTTTTTTTAATGGCTCGACAGCCCTCTATGGGCCTGAGCCTCCTCGTTTCGTCGAGGTTTCTTGAACACACACATTAAAACACACCACAGTCGGTGAGACTCCTCTGGACGAGAAACCAGCTCGTCGCAGAGACCTCTACCTGACAACACACAACACTCACAAGAGACAGACATCCATGCCCCCGGTGGGATTCGAACCCACAATCCTAGTAAGCGAGCGGCCGAAGACCCACGCCTTAGACCGCACGACCACTGGGCTCGGCAAATTATAATCATTAGGTAATCAAAATTTATTTAAAATTCTACAGATGTTCGTTGTAAGCCTGTAACATATTTATGAAGCATTGTCATTATTCTTCAGACACGGCTGTAGAGGCCGTTCCGTTGTTAACGCTGTAGTGAAGCCCGTGTGAAACGTTGACTCAAAAGCTATTGCTTATTCTTTGGTCCCAATCGTATGCAAGCCTGCAATTATGCAGCTGACATCGGGGAAGGCAGCGTATATTCCCTTTCCGACAATACATCATTCTTCGAAAGCTTTCGCTAGGTTATTACAGCCTGAAAGCGAACAAGTGACATGACATTAGAGCAAAGGGCGGAGAATCTGCCAAATTGCATGGTCAGCTTGGGTGGGCTGGTAAAGACATGTTTGCAGGTAAGAAATTATTTTACGAATCTACAAAGCAGAGTTATTGTTCACGTAATTACGTTGTGTGGTTTAGAGAACCATGTTTAAGGCGGCAGTCAAATCTACATGAGCTGGCGTCAGAAGGTTACAGACCTGACCTATACAACCGAAATTCCAGTGATCCGTGATAAAATTAAGGTAGAAATCATGTAACTGTTGAAGAGACCACGAAAACCCTGTCGAGACAGACGACCTTGGCACAAACGAGTCCTGTATTTTATATATAGATTGGGGCGGAGTGAGGCCTGATCTTTCGAGCGCGGTAGAATTTCATTTTGTGGTCTTGTAGGTCACGACAACTTGGATGCCATCGTTTCTGAAAACCCTACTGCCTCCCACTTCAAGGTTATAACCTGAAACGTTTATGCGGCATGTTGTCATCCACGTAGCAGCCTACACGGTGTGAAAACACAAGACTACCATTTGGAGTAAGTGGTTTTTGGAAATTTGGTTATCAAAGTCTACGATATCGCACACACAGAAAGTCCTAGGTCGCTCAATCTGTAAGGTGTCTGACTGCCTATACACCTAAAGACTAAAGTCATGTATTCTATTTCCGGCAAAGAAAGGAATAGTTTTCCTGTCTAAAATGTTCGGTATGTCTCTAACAACTACCCAGGTTCCCAGTCACCGAAAGTTGAGTTCTTTCTCCAAGGGTTTAGAGCGTCCTGAACGTGAAAGTGACGACAGTCCACTATATAGTGGGTAAATTGTGAATGGGTGGAGTACTCTCTCCAATTCTTCATAACATAAAGCTTAGTCAGAAGAGATAGCTTGCTTAAGACTTAGCCTTCTTACATTGGCACATTAATTGTCCAAGTAATGGATGAACACCAAATAAGAATGTATTTCATTTAAAACCTAAATTGTCCAAAAAGGCGTCACTTTTACGTCGCTACAAATCTGTCATGACAGACTGGGGTTTAAGTTAGGAAAGAATTCGCAATTTTGTTCTGAGGTACAAATCTTGGGGTTTGACACGGTGCTGTTCGAAATTAGAAATCATTTGATTTGAAACTGATGTTGGAGAAGTCCATGCAACTCGGCTTTGTCTGCTTGATCATAGCCCCTCGAAACTCTAGTTAACAGTGTACAAGCAGACAAAGCGTAACAAACTAGGAAACATGATTCATCAAAATACAGAAACTTTCTAGTGTGGCGACTGACACAAAGCTGTAACCTAAATGAAACAAAATAGCAAAGATGATCTTATTGAATTTCAATGTTTGGAGCTTCATTTAATTTCAAAGTACACAGTTCGAACATCTACATTCTGAAGGTTGACGCAGCAGGTTCCACAGAAATTGTGGCACCTATTTACCACCCTACACGGTGTCATATCCCAGAAGATCGGAACCTTCAGTCTGAGGGTGCTAAGGCGACAAGTTGGATCTGACAGGGAAGAAGTAACTTGATACTTCCGGGACGTTATAATGAGGAAATTCGTCATTTTTTCCCCCATGGCGCAACAGCCCCTAGTGGGCCAGGGCCTCATCGTTATCGAAACTTCACAATCACACTTAGACACACTGCACTCGGTAGGACTCCTCTGGACGAGTCGTCAGGCCGTCGCAGAGACCTCTACCTCACAACACACAACACTCACAAGAGACATCCATGCCCCCGGCGGGATTCGAACCCGCAATCCCAGCAAGCGAGGGGCCGCAGACCCACGCCTTAGACCGCGCGGCCACTGGGATCGGCACTTCGTAACTTATACCCTTCATCAAATATTATTTGGGTAATAAATTCAAAAGGATGGGTAAGTGTGAATTGCAGCATGTGTGAAAGATATGATAAATACATATAAAGAGAACCTGAAGGAGAGAAATAAGAAAAAACTAGGTGGGGCTGGAATAATAATATTAGGTTGAAGGTGATACGAAACAGCATGGAAGGGTGTAAGCTGAATTCGTCTGACTCAGATCACGGACCAGTTACGAGCTCTTGTAAACCCTAAAATAAACCTCGTGTTTTCGTACAGGGAAAAGAATTTCTTGAGTAGCTGAGGGACTGTTTGTTTCTCAAGAAATACGGCGTTCCATGGAGTCATTTCATACCGGTGTCTTATCCTGTAAATCTATAAAACCGAAAACAGACCCGTGGGTAACACAGTTCTATAAGGGGGGCGACAAGCCTGTAGCCTAATAGGTAACGTTTTACGACGAGTTACTGAACCGTGGGTCACAAAATTTTGTAAGTTATGTGAACATCGGTGGCTTATCATGTAACTTTATAAGAAAAACAAATGTTCCACGAGTCACAAAATTCTACAAGTTGGGCAAAAATCGGGTGGATATTGACAAGCGGGTAACCCATAAGACACACAAACTTTAGGTCCAGAAGTGGGGGCGACTTACTCCTGCATCTCACGGTGCTCCGAAGAGTTCTGAAGAGTAACTTCCGATTTAAAAGCTGCCTCGTCACACTTCCCTCCCCACAAAAGAAGTCGTAGCCTTTGGGAACAAACCAGGACAGAATTATTTTAAGATCTACCTTTTAACGGCAAAGACCTGTAGGCTAGACGTCTTGCAAAAACCCAACGACGGTGCGTGATATGCAGTCCCTTTGTCTGCAAGCTGCTGCAAATGCATCACTATGCAAATCGTTCACCCACCAAGGTGATCCAGTTTCGGGACACAGCAGAGACAGTGCGGAATTGCATGTTGCATATAGGTGTTTTTTACAGTTTTCCCAATTGTCCTGTCAATCATTTCAGAATGAATTTTAAATAATAATCTAGCTAAAAATTTAGCTCAATTAGAACAAATTTCTATTGTGAAGGTGCCCAGTTCGAATCTCGATTCAAGGAACTCTTGTTCAGACAGAAGTGTATCATTTCCCTCCAATATGCTCGTATCATATTTAACAACGCTCTATCTGTTTCAGAACCTATTCTGTATCACATCATGTGCGGTACAGTAAATGTGCAAAACTACACGAAAGCGTATACTTTTCTAGCTTAACTTTATAAATGCTTCATAAATATTTTTCTTTTCGTTTAAGTTTATTCAATAAATTTTAGTAACACGGTTAACATTCTTAAAATTAAAGTATGAAAAAATTAAAATTCCCATATAACGCCGCGTACCACCGATTGAAAAGCACTGTACTAGGTGACTTGTATGGAAAATTGTAATTATCATATAGTGAAACATTGGATAAATCTGTTGAAAGTGCAGTTCCAAATGCCCCCGCAGGACAGTACATCCCTAGAGAATAATATTTAAGTTAATTTATATACTAGTTAAATTACACTATATTTAACACAATGTTGTTTGTGTTTAATGTACGTACTTTCTCAGCAGTTGGTAAGGGCAACTTATTTGCCTTTGTAGAAAATCCACCGTCACAACACTTTGTTAGTCACGTTATGACGTCAGGCTCATAACCAGCAAAACATTCAAACCCAACACAACCATTCACATCACATACATGCTATCAAATTTCCACAGCAAGTGTTAAGTTCATGCGCTGACTGCAACACCGTCCAATTTCTTAAGTGAATTTTTACATTTCATTTGCAGATCCATTCAGTGAAATTGAAATAGGCACTTATTATACAACATAAATATTTTAACGAAACGTTTCCAAGACAGACAAAATGGCGGCACTAGTGATTCATTGCAAAAATTCGTGACGTAGCTGCCGTCCGTCCGAAACAAACGCGAGAGAAATAAAAGCAAAAACTTTACGACAGTATTTAGCACACGAGCGTGGCAGCGAGAAACATAAAAAACAAGAAATAAACAGAGGACATAAACCGCAAAGAAAGGAAAGGCAGAGTCAACAAAAATGAGGTTAAGAGCAGGACGGGTTCAGCTGCTTCCTAACCTCGCCCAACAGTCTACATCTTGAATCTCGTGTTAAGAAACGGGAAAAATTCATAGCCAGCAAAACACTCTTAATGGCCAAAATATGACTGTGCATGTCTGGTTCACAAAACAGGAACAGGGGAAGAAAGGAAAGAAAAGGGGAAAAGGAGGAACACAAAGAAAGAAGAAATGATAGTGGAAAAGAGAATAACAAACCGACAAGGATGACGGAGAAAAATATCAGAATTATGAAATAGATTAAGAAATGAAAACACAAGCATAAGAAAGATAAGAAAGTAAAGGTCGAGAACGAATAAAAAGCATGAAAAAGGAAGACACGCAGAGGTAGGAGAAATAAGCACAATAAGAATATAAAATGGAAAGGGAAGAAGGAAAAAGATAAGTGGCGAAATTCAATAAAATATAAAATGGCTGAAGCAAATAAGAAAACGATATGGAATATGAAATGGAAAAGAAGTAAAAAATAATAAAGCAGTACACAAGAGCAAGGATAACGATGACTAATATGACAAAAAGGTAAGAAGAAAGGAAGGAAGAAGAAATGAAGGGAGGGAGGTTTAAATAAAAAAAAAATCAACGTAATGCAAACAGGATAATGAAAATAAGTTGAACATTATTATGACTGAATAGATAGAGATTAGAGTCTGCACGTTACGATTGCATAGGGCGCACAAAAAAAAATAATACTACAGTTAAACAGGCTAAGGGTGAAGGACAAGTGATGACAGTGGGAGGGAAAGGAGAAATTTGTAGGCAAGAAAACAAATTCTTAACCATAAAATCCGGGAAGAAGTTTGTACTTCTACTTTCTACCGCTACACAGCTCCTACAGACACATCATCCATGACATTTAGTAGCAGTAAGGTACGACATTACATGACTACGAAAACGTGACTGTGATCCGTATTAATTACCTGGTGTGATAAAAATCCACTATTTATCTCCATAAACACTAGCAGAATGTAACCAGGCGGCGAGGACTGTAGCATTCATGGGATAAAGGAGAAGGGCATATGAATTTTTGGTTGATAATCCTGAAGGAAAGAAGTACCTACAAGAAGTAGGCGTAGATGGAAGAATAATAGAAAACTGTATTTTGGGAGGCTGTGAACGGGATTCAGTTGGCTCAGAATAAGGACCATGGCGGGCTCTTCGGGAAAGGATGATGATAATTCAAGTCCCATAAAAGGCCGAAAATGTGTTCATTGTCTACTCGTCTGTTACCTTCTTCAGAACGATTCTGTTCTATGCACTCGTTTAATTATTATGAGTCCGCTTCAAACCTTTACACCTGGTGTGGAAGAAACGTCACTACTCTGCAGAACGTAACCGCAAAGATTTATACAGTGTGTTTCATTTACAATAAAATCCAAACAATGACCTATTACGACACAAAAATGAAATCAAAGGCCGGTTCACCCCACTTTCCTATCTCCCCATGACAGCCAGTCAAGGTCACCCCGCTTGCTAAGACGATGCTTGCGCCATTTAAACAAAAACTGTGTGAAATTAAGGTCAAAACACGTGTTTATTCTATAAAAGTATGTAGCGTTCAAACTGTGTGTTGCTGGGCGTGATGCATTTATCACTGCCTATCCTGACAAAGAAGTACCGATTAAAACAACATAAGGACTGCCAGCAAAATTTCGGGACAAAGGAAGTGTTTGAGAAGGAAAACATGTACGGCGTCGGGTAGGATTGACAGACGACACTCCCCACACAGCTGACAAAACACTACCGCCATCGCCGCAGAAATCTTTAATAAGACTCACAACAAAGTGGATTATCTGTGAACAGTTACAAAACACGTGGAACTACGACCTTACTGATTCCGGGCTGCAACAAGGAGATCTGCCTGGAAACATTCAATGTTTACATTGGTTTCAACGTTTTGTGCGTGAAGGGGTTCAAGTGCTGGACAATTCTTTTTTCCTATGATGCATGTTTGCCATTCAATGATCACATTAAATAACCAAAACTTAAAACGCATGCGCAGTGCACAAGACTCATCTGAATTCATTATTGAAGACCAGTGTATGGTGTGCAGCCTCGAAGGTGAAGTGTGAGACCACAGCTAAATGCTTCGCGAAAGCACAATTTCGACAACGAGCGTTTGAAGTCTGCTCCTCAGTTCAGCGCGTTCACACGTGCACAGCTACTGTGCCACTGGCATGAGCGGCGGCCGAGTAACAAATGTGACCTTGACTCGAGTAGCACGGAGAGGTTGGGCAGACCTGGCGCTGCTGATTTCATTTTTGTATCTTGTACGAGATTGTTTCGGGTTGCGTTTGAAATGGAACGTCCTGTATTACAGAAGAGGTTGGTGTGGCAGCAACGCTCTGCACTTGAATTTAAGAAGCGCCTGATCCTAATGTTGACTGGGGTGGTCTTCCTCAGTTCCTCAAGGCCAATTCAGGGACAGTACCAAGATTATGACATGCCCACTTCCTTCCAAATCCTTTCCAATTTATCGGTCTTCAGTCACATTATGATCTGACGCTACATTTTCTCCATTCCCATACTGATAACGTAGTTACGTAATGCACAACAATTACGAAATATTCCCTGCATTTGATTGTGATTCACTTTACGACGCTATCAGACTACACATGGCGACAATAGTAGGATGATTAGCGAATGATAAATCACAAAGGATTTGAAAGGAAGCAGTCGTGGCCTAATCGCGGTATTATCCTGACCTCTTCCTGGAAGAACTGAAGTAAACCACAATAACCCTGTAATGATGACCTGTGTCCTGGCGCAGATTTTAAGAGGGGCATGTACTGAACACAAACCTTGAGGGTTACCGCTTCATCATCCAGCTCGCTCCACCACCGATGATGTCGGATGCAGATATTGGTACTTCTGGTGCATGTCAAATTTCGCTGTCAGTTTCTTAAATTATTCATTCAATCCATTTTGCTTAATATGCAATTATAAAACCAACTTAATGCACAAGTAACAAACACATTTAAAAGTATGGTCTTTCCCTACTCCTATATGTTTCGGCACGTCTGTGCCATCCTCAGGGAGTTCATAAACCAAATTTAAAACTCGCTGGTATAAAACAGATTGCATCCGTAATACTAATTACAGCATTCAGCAGCTAAACTCTATATTCAGGGTGGTTAATACATAACATATTAATTTGTTTATATATTAACCGCCCATATTAATATGTTTATATATTAACCACCCTGAACCCAGAGCTTAGCTGCTGAATGTTGTATTTAATGAGTATGAAGGATGTAATCTGCTATATACCAGCGAGTTTTAAATTTGGTGTATGAACTCCCTGAGGATGGCACAGACGTGCCGAAACATGTAGGAGTAGTGAAAGACCATACTTGTAAATGTGTTTGTAACTTGTGCATTAAGTTGGTTTTATAAATCAATATTCGCTGTCAGTACTTATGTTAGCCTACAGCATGATGTATGCCGAATCTCGCTGTCAGTACTTATGTTAGCTTACACATGACGTATGCCGAATTTCGCTGTCAGTATTTATGTTAGCCTACAGCAAGACGTATGCCGAATTTCGCTGTCAGTATTATGTTAGCCTACAGCATGACGTATGCCGAATTTCGCTGTCAGTAATTATGTTAGCCTACAGCATGACGTATGCCGAATTTCGCTGTCAGTAATTATGTTAGCCTACAGCATGATGTATGCCGAATTTCGCTGTCAGTACTTATGTTAGCCTACAGCATGATGTATGCCAAGTTTCGCTGTCAGTACTTATGTTAGCCTACAGCATGACATATGCCGAATTTCGCTGTCAGTACTTATGTTAGACTACAGCATGATGTATGCCGAATTTCGCTGTCAGTACTTACGTTAGCCTACAGCATGAGTATGCCGAATTTCGCTGTCAGTACTTAGTTAGCTACACATGATGTATGCCGAATTTCGCTGTCAGTACTTACGTTAGCCTACAGCATGACGTATGCCGAATTTCGCTGTCAGTACTTATGTTAGACTACAGCATGAGTATGCCATTTCCTGTCAGTACTTACGTTAGCCTACAGCATGATGTATGCCGAATTTCGCTGTCAGTACTTACGTTAGCCTACAGCATGAGTATGCGAATCGTGTCATATTACGTTAGACAGCAGACTATGCCGAATTTCGCTGTCAGTACTTATGTCAGACTACGACATTTTTGTCAAAATCCGTGTTGGATATTTCATGCGTATTGACACAGCAAATATCTAGTTCAAATGCTACAAGTCCAATACAGTGGATAATAAAGAAAATTGACAGAGAGTTACAAAGAAATTATAAAGTAAGGATAACATTTACATAAAGAGGCAAGGAGGGAAGGTATCTTGATGCATTATCCTGTAAGCTTTCCTCAGGCAGAGGCTATTTTCCGTTACGCATCGTGACAAGGAATTCTTCAGTTTTTATCGGCAATAACGTATAGTTTCCATGCCGATAATAACAACGGAACAGCTGATTGTCACGAACTTTTAGAGTCTCTGGATTCCAAGAAACATACACGCGGGATTTCAATCTAATCAAGTTTATGACAGTTGCATGACAGAACTCATTAGCTTCTGACCACATATCACAATGCAAACACTTGCCTTTCTAAGACGGAATAAATTCTTTCATTTTATTAGACCACTATTATAAAACCATCTGAAATTTCAAGGGCAAATTTTTACAATTTCCATCCATAGCTACGATTTCCATAGGCAATATTTCCATTGATTCATAAGTTAAATGTCCTTGATTTCAGGGTTCTCCTGAATGTATTCGCCATGAACTTGGAAAAGATCTTGAAAGATAACTCGATAGAATAAGTTTTGTTGCTGCCTAAGAAAACATTTTATCGGCAAAAGGTGAGGCTGAAGTACCTAACGGTGCTATTCAAGAGTTTTCATTACGGTAATTCTGTTGGCGTTATAAAATGAAAGAAAGCAAACAAAAAGAAAAGCAGATTGAATATAAGTTCTCGCTTTCGAAATGTACATGAGCAGCAATATTACTCACTTTTCGACAAACGTGTAGCATCATCATAGCTTTAAACCAGAATTTACAAACGTGAAGTACTGTGCATTAACTGACTTAAAGTTCTTGCTTATTCTATATTGGTACATGGGATAAAAGATGGAATGTTACAACCACAACTGAAGTTTAACTGACTTATCGCTGCTATAGCTAACAATTCTACCAACCTTCCAAATTACTGACTCGTATAGGCCTAAATATTTAATTGATCAGAATATAATATCAAGTTTCAACAAAGGTATTATTAACACTTTAAAGAAAAAAGTTAAAGTACTTTTATGTCAAATGGTCCCCAATTTCCAACACAAAAAAAAAAAAAAAAAAAAAAAAAAAACACTGCTTTTTTGGATGGTTCCCAATCTTCGTGCTTTTGTCCTCTGGAAAGAGCAACACGTAGATGGATCTGAATATGATGCATTGATGGAATGATGCTGACAGATGTAAACTGAAGTATTCGGAGTAAAACATGTCCCAGTGCCACTTTGTCCACCACAAATCTAAGACGGACTAGTGTGGGATCGAAACCGAACCTCCGCGATGAGAGGCCCGTGACTAAACGCCTGAGCCATGGCACGGTCTTGAAGGCTAAAATTAGTATGTCTTATATATATATGAAGATTTACTTCGTACTGCAGAGAGAACACAATGTGCTTGTACTACAAATAAAGACTGGTAAATGTGTGGAGTAGATGCCTGTTTATTGTAAGAATCTTACGGCACCCAGACACGCTAACAATATTGAATGAGGTAACACAGTTAACGATACCTCTTTGAACACGTACAACTTTGAACACGTACAACTTTACTCTTTTATCTTTACTATTATTGTTTAAGGTCCATTTAGCGACTCAGGTAGTAGCTTACACTTCACTCTACTGCTGGCATAGAATATATTAAACCTTACACTCTATACCTAGCGTCCAGATTCTACTCTACCTGCCCTCATCATCCCAATCCTCTCATTCTACTCTACCTGCCCTCATCATCCCAATCTTCTCATTCTACTCTACCTGCCCTCATCATCCTAATCCTCTCATTCGGTCCATTGGTCACTACACACTACAAGATCTAACTACAATGTATAAGAAATATAAACATAAGAGGCCGAAGCACAACCTGCTCTAAATAGAGCTTCTTGGTAAGGTAGTGTTTTTTCTGTGCGGTTTTTCACTACAATTACGATTCGGAATATCTTCTACATGGCGGCTAGGGTTAAGTTCCTGCTCCTAGGCGAAATGGAAGTTGGTAAAAGGCACAACAGATTACTATTCTTGTATTCTCTATTGATGTAACTTGGTACTGTCAATAAAGCTTTTAATAAAAAAAAAAAGCTTACACTGCCCTCCAGTGTACAATGATAGGGTGGTAGTGGATAGTAAAATTGAAAAGATGGGAAAGAAAGCAGTCCGTGGCATCAAATGATGTACAATCCCTGATAAGCCTGGTGGTTGCAAAAACCAACGACAACCTTGTCACTATAGTCAATGTCCGGCGAATACTTGAACCGAGAACCTCCCGAATATAAACCAGAACTTTTACCTCTTGGAACCTCCAAGAGAACCGTCCAGACCGGTTTCAGGGCCCACGTACTTCCATCTAACGCCGAGGTTAAGAATGAATGGAGCTGTAACTCAGTTACCCCAATATACCTTCATGGCGTCAAGAGGTAAAAAGTTACTGTTTTACTGCTTGTAACAACTTGCTCTGTTTTGAGTGCACTCAAGTTCATACAGTTATTGCCAAAAACCTGAGTGGATAATGATGTCTGCAGAGTTTTAGATAGGAGATGTAAAGGTGCATGATAGAGGGCAGACATACCAACATGACGGCACAGAAAGATTGTCGTTCATCTTGGGGAATGGCAACAGTGCTGAGACCTATTCAAACAAATATAGCCTCTCAATTAAAAGAAAAAGTTGGCAATCTCGAACATTTTTCGAACGGCTAATAGAGAAAGAAACCGTCAGAAAGTGAAATATTGAGGTCAAGTCAACCTGCAGTTTCGATTTCACCCGTCTGACGTAGGAGAGGGATGAGAGGGGGGAGGAGATGCAGTCAATTCACTGCCAGTGCCACGGTCAGGGGCAAGTGACCCCAGGGTCGTGGTGAGCGAGTGAGCGGGGGGGGGGGGGGGGGGGGGGGGGGAGGGTGTTGAGGGGCAGTTGCCAAATATTTTAAGCACAGCGCGACTTCGAATGCACAGGCACCTCAATGTTTCTGTCTCGGGTTCGATTTCGATGTGATGGGAAGATTACTTTGCGTCATACCATACAGCTTATCACAGCGGGAATTACTGACGCACATTCAACAGCCGGTCTTTCTACCTTTTTCAGCAACACTGTGTTGTTAGTTGGTCGTTTCGTCATTTAATGCCGCTGTTTCAAGTGCGAAGTTTGTGTGGTATCGAATGAGACGGGAATATGACTATACATATTAAGTAGGTAAAGATTTGGAAGGAGAAGGTCGTAGTTTATTACAGTGTATTACAGTGTAGACTGTTTGAGACTAGACAGACAGACTGAGAGCGTTATTAAATAAATCTACAAAAGATTAAAAGTAATAGCCTTCAGAAAGTTTGTTGTCCCTCCCCCAACATGTCTCTAAATATTATTTCCAAAAAAAAAAAAAAATCTATGGCTCTCACACTGCATTAATTACCAGAATTAACCAAACAATTCTTTAATCGCTGGTTAATTATTTACTCGGTCAACCGGTTAAGACTCAAAAACCGTGCATGCTGACTCAAACGTTTAATTTCTGACTTAAGAACCGAGGGTTTTAGGTTCAAGTCTCCTCCGAAACCCCATCTATTCTCAGGTTTTCATGATTATCCTCAGTCCCTCTGGGAAAATTCCGGGGTACGATCTTCAATTGAACCACGTTAATTTCCTCCCACATTCTTTCCAGTTTGTTATCGACTACAATCTAATAGTTTGTCTCCATATATGCAGTATAAAATACCGACAGTGTCGTTATATAAATCGCAAGTAAATAAGAGACACAACTCTACGCTATAGGCTAATAGTTTATTTAACTTTAAGTTTATATAACAGTTCACGTCCCGTACTTAACGCATTCATGGCCTGATAATAGTACCATCATTCATCATGTAGTCTCTCTTGCGACAGGCCCACAGCTCTTCTCCAGAGAGTGCGGGCAAGTGCTTCCTCTTTCACTTTCCAGTATCCTCTTGTTTCCTTAAGGTCTACCAGTAGCTGCTTACATCTTCTTCCTCGTCTTCCCGTCCCTTCAATCTTTCCTTCAATAACATGTTTTAGAAGGCAGTTCCTAATGCAAGATGTAACCAAACCAGTTAGCCTTCCTTCCTTTTTATTGTATGTACGATATTCCTCTCCTCCTTGACTCTGGTAATACTTCTTCATTTCTCATACGATCGGTCCAACTGATCTTCTCCATCCTTCTCCAGCACCACATTTCAAAACTTCCTCAGTATTTCTGATCTACTTTCCGAAGAGTGATAATGCGAGGGGTATCAGCCCCGAAACATGTACCCCACAGTAATTAAATCTGGTTGTATTATCATTCTGTCTTTACTATGATATATACAGTTAAACCCGGTTATAAAGACATCGGTTTAGGCGACACCTCGTCTACAGCGTCAGATATTCTGTGGTGCCAATTAATTCTTTGCTGTTAACCATAACATTGTTCTCCTCGATTAGAGCGATACTCGTTTATAACGACACAAAATATTCAGTCCCTTTCATAACGTCATAACCGAGTTCGACTATATATAATGAACTTTAATGACTGTTACCGCAGGGTATTGAGACAGAGAGTGCCGTTCTGGACACTGCCGTTCAACTGCGATAAGAGCTTCACTCACTGATCACTAATCGAGCAGTCACGACCGTGCAGTCCGAATTAAACCTCTCGTACAGTCCAAGAGGCGCACCACTCACTTGAAAACTGGGATCGAGGTTTCGAATATCATCTGGGACAGCTGTTGCTAAGTACAAATAATGTGTGATGGAATCCAATTTTAAATAATGCATAGATGCGGAAGGTCTAAAAACACAAGAAACTCCAATCTGTATTGAAGGCATTTAGGAGGACAAAATTATAGGTCCACTCGTTCTTAACCTCGGCACTAGATGGACGGGACTGGCAGCTTCACGACCCGGCCACTTTACCCTCGGGCAAAGAGCTGCAGGTGTCCATTGAGTAGGAAGCTGATTTGGTCTCAGAGTCAGTCTGTATACTTTGTGTGGAGGTTTAAATCAGATACGAACAAACGAACATATTCTTTTGCTATCTTGATTTTGAGGCTACTAGAAATTTTTGGGCGCTATTTACAACTTAAAGAGGACGTTCTAGTATGAAGTTTGTGTGCTCTCTCTTTGTAAACTAGTATAACTACCTAATCTGACAGGATTTTTGTTGAACATTGGGGTTTTTAATTTAAGTTATCTAGCAATTAGTCCTACACTTTTTGCCATAGTAAACCAGAGCTAAGGGTACGTTTGGTTTACATAAAGCCATGAATAAACGTTATCCTATATCCATCAACTATTTTACATACACAAAATTTACTGAGAACTTACATGAAATAATTCTACTCATTTGCATTTTTTTTGTTTTTAAGTAACCTTAATAAACTTAATAAAGTTTTGAAATGTGGTGCTGGAGAAAATGGAGAAAATCAGTTGGAACGATCGTGTGAGAAATGAAGAAGTATTACACAGAGTCAAGGAGGAGAGGAATATCGTACATACAATAAAAAGAAGAAAGGCTAACTGGATTGGTCACATCTTGCGTAGAAACTGCCTTCTGAAACACGTGATTGAAGGAAAGTTAGAAGGAAGGATAGAAATGAAGGGACGACGAGGGAGAAGACGTAAGCAGCTACTGGATGACCTTAAGGAAAAGAAAATATACTGGAAATTGAAAGAGGAAGCACTAGATCGCACCCTGTGGAGAACTCGCTTTGGAAGAGGCTACGGACCTCTCGTAAGACAGACTACAGAATGAATGAATGAATAAACTGTACCGAGCACCGTTGGCCAATTTGTGTATTACTTTACTGAACATATTATTTTCATTCTTGTATATAACAACAAAACACATTGATTCATCTCTATGTTAGTTGCTTCTATTTCAAGTTTGTCACATTTGCCTAATTTATACACAGTCACCATATTTATAATATTTACGACAAGAAGAAAAGGTTGTACAAAATTTGTGATTAGGCATGACTTTATCTGCCTATCTTTACCGGAAGAACGAGCGGACAGGAAAGGACTGAGAAGATAAGTATGACACAGAAGAAAAAAAGCTGAATATATGGGCTGAATTTTGATTTTTAGAGCTGCATGGAGACGAAGGTTTGTTAACGTTGTGAGGGCGGCGACTGGGGGAATTTAGTAGTTAATTTTGGGAGGGCTGCAAAAATAGTCAAAACTGACATTGCAGCTGACGGTCAGTCACTCGGTCCTTTTTGTCCTTGAGCCCTTAGTAGTTTTCATTACCAGGTTTTATCTATAGTCAGGATTATTGTTGTTAGTTAAGCTCGCTCTCTCTGGACGAAAGACTGGGCCAGTCTGTGTCATCAATGTTTCCCAAACGTTTCTCCATAAAAAAAAACCCTAAAATAATTTTTCATATTCTCAGGAACCCATACCTACGGAAAAGAAAGCAAATCAAAGCAAAGAGACAGTTGGTACTGCATCGAGATTGCTCCAGTATTGCAAATTTCCGGACAAAAATTTCTGCGATACGTCGAGGGATATTTTGAATTTTTCGCGGTATTTCAGAACTTTTATTTATTTATTCCACGATTTATGGCGGAACTGTAGTTGGAAAATAGTGTTGTGTTTGCCTTTGTCATCTGTATATATTTTTTTAATTATTACATTGAAATCTATGCACAATTTTTCTAATACTGTCACCACACACTAAACATATCTTCTGTTTGCGGGGCCTTGTACAGCAAATCGTGCCTTATCTTACTTAGCTTTTACTATAACGACAGCCTAGTCGCTTAAACAGTCGTAAGCTGAAGTCGTAAGTTGAAGACTGATATATTATGTGGTGAACTTCGCCTTTTACACCGTTTGGAATATTTTTATTCTCATGATTTCGTAACACTTCCGTTTGCTGCCTGCATAATTCTGTGATGAAATCATGGAGGTACGGAATTTTGAAAGCCACATACATATCGTGGGTCATTGTGCACATTGGAAAGTTGCCAACCATGTGGAGAATCTTCTTTTGCAGGAATTTTAATTTCAAAAGATAGGTGTCTGCTGCAAATTCCCAGACGGACAGAACCAGCAAGTGCCTTAAGGAGGGCTAATATCAAGTCAATGCTTTATCGTCGGTTCTAAATAGGGAGTAGACTCGAATAAACGCTCTGAGGCCTTAGCTTCCATCGTTTCTATAGTAATCCTCCGTGCAGTATTTCTGTCAAGGATTCAGAGAGACATTTCACGTCATTTGCAAATCTGATGTCTAGTAGACAGTTATTTAGATCTGAAGTGAGGTTTTAATCGTGGCCATCTTATATGCCGAAGGAACAGATGCTGTAAAATTGTAGGCCGCTTTATCAGTTTCTTCCCCAGAGATAATTTCGACTATGGCTAGAATTAGGTCAGAAGGATGGTTTTGAAACCATTCCCAATCTATTAATTATCCCAGAAAGCCTGAAGGTTTCCTATGTACGACTTGATCCTGTATGTGAAAAATGATTGGTAGATGATGGGGGAGTTTTAATGCCCCAAAATATCAAGCATATCATCATTTACTGCAGCAGTGTAACCAGTAAGATATTGTGACGCTGAAATTTCAAACTCATTATTATAAAAAAAAAATCTAAAAGCTCCAAACATGATGCGTCTGAAACTGCGTTTATTCAAAATAGGGGCTGAGAATTCAAATTACCTGCCACTACGAATTTACTTCTAAACCTTATGAACTCAAAAATTTCTACATCACTCCAAGTTAGGTGCGGATATTTCTCAACAGCTGCAACAAAGACTTCTCTATTAAAAATTGGTATGCAGACTACAAGTGGCTCCTACTGGAAAGAAAGTGGTAGGTAGCCTATATATATGGTTATGTGAGAAGCCTTTTTAATTGGAACGGAAATTTCGTCTCATCTGTCAAGGAAGCGGCCAGTCAGGAAAAGAAAATACATAATTTTGAGTAAAGGAACTGTCATATGTTCTTGAGAGCATATGAACATTCATGTATAGTTCTTGCAGCTGATTCCTGAGCACACAACACTGTCAGCCAATGCCATTTCTATTAATGTCACTATTTTTATAGGCGTTTAATTTCTGTTGGCTATTGTGCTTTGTCTAATTTAAAATAATTTAATGATAAACACAAATTTTTTCTTATGACGCAGTTCCAATGAGCGGTTGTAACCACCTACAGGACAGCTGCGATCTTGAATAAGTTAAGAGATGGACCGTTTTGCTTATACTGCTGCTGCTGATGATGATGATATTGAATGGAAGGCTGGATCTCCGTCTTTTCCATCAACGGCGGCTGCGCCTATTGAGGTGGTCGCATTTGAGGCTGCTGTTTTGTGTTGCTGCGCAAGTACGCCGCGACGGATTTTTACAAAACTGCGAATTGTCTCCTTGTTCCAAATCCCTGCCCTTCGCTCCTTCGAGAGCTTTCCCAAGCTGCACTTGCAGAAGCCCGAAGTAGAGGGCTCCTATTCCTTTTCGTGGCTGTCATGCAGGTGGCTGAGGCTGCATAACAAGCGACTACGTAGCCGTGTGCACTTTGCCCACATATGAATTAAACTGCTGTCAGTTAATGTTGATCTTTGCACGCCCCTAGACAATATGGCACATTCTTTAGATTTTAGTATTTCCTGGCATTTAGGAGTCCTCGGTAAAGTGATAAGGAAGAAAGTGTGTTTTAGAGTGCTCCTTCCTCTCTCAGCTGATTGTCGGTTTGCAGTCATTTGCTAGACTTTTATGACATCCAGGCGATATTCCCTGACCCGTTGGAAATATTTTGTGTTGGGATGTCCAAAGGTAAACGGCAACGCCTATCTTCATAAGCTCTTCGCCTTCGGAGTAGACTGCTTAATGGGAAATATATTTGTGTCAGAATTTATATCTGGGCCCGAGAAGTCTGTCATTCTTTTAATGAAAATTTCGTACCATTTCTAATGATACAAATCTAGAAGTTGCCTTGGCATTTGTAACAAATCTGTGGTACAGGAGAGTACAATCGAATGCAAACTACCTGTCTCATTATATGGTGTCTTATGCTAATCCTGTGGTTCAGGTTTTCTTCCACCTGTTACTGGGTTGTTCTCGAATTCCACATAAGTCGATAGAGCAGTACAAAGAAATTACTTGTGGCCAAGATGTTGGTTCATTTTTCTACCAGGATCTTTTATTCTTCGTACGCCGACGTCGGTGTTGCAGCTTTCTCGATTTCTTACGTTGTTTCAGTTTCTGATGAGTTACTTCAATTGCGCCTTCTCTTCTCACGGAAATCCTTTTTCGATCGCTTTGTTGCGCCACTCTTGCTGCTTCATTAGTAGTTCTGGTTGAAGCTTATATTTTAGAGGCACTCTTTTGCACTTGTTACGGTTACATGCATTCCGTAATAATATATAATAACCATGGCTCGACAGCCCTATATGGGCTTGGGCCTCCTCTTTCCGAGGTGACGAGGTCTTTGTGCATTTGCGGCAGTGAGGGACCGGCCCACTGCCGCGCTTTTCAACTCAATCCTGATGTGAATGCCACAGCCATCTGGCAGTCAGTCAGGAGACTTGGGTGAGAAATGGCCGCTTGAATTTAGCTTACAAGCCCGAAGGTTCTTTTACATGTCGTAAATCTACTTCCCCTCCGAAGGAAGTAGTGCTCCGGATTTTTATCACCCTTAAAAATACATCGACCTCGGTCGGGATCGAACCCGCGAACCTTGGGTCCAGTGGCGAGCACGCTAATTACTAGTCCACAGAGGTCGACACAGCGCACAAAATAGCCTCTTCCCTTTAAGGACTTTGCATTAGTTCTTTAGGTCTTGAATGGCATTTTTCAAAATTTCAGGCCACTGTTCACTTGCCCCATTTGCAAAATACGTGCAACCCTCTAGGCAGGTAATATGACTAAAAAAACTATAAGGTAAAGGTAAAGTTCACCCTAGAACAGGCCATGAAGGCTCAGAGGGGGAGTAGAGGTATATCTCTGCTCTTTCTTTAACCTCGGCGCTAGATGGGGGTGGGTGGTAAACGCCACGCCCCGGCTGCTTTACCCCCGGGAATGACCCGCTACCCATTGTACAGGAGGCTGGGTAGGCCCCAGGGCCGGTCTGGACGAGTGCCGAAAATCTCGCCTCCCATCTGGATTAGATCCCCGGACCGTCCAGCTCGTAGCGAGGAGCTATACCGAATACTATGCAATTGTTTAATCACACTAGTACGACCTGTGCACTCTTCCACTCTATCGGTGTATTCGCACCTCAAATAGCCTATTCGAATTAATCTGCCTCTTGCTTCTCGGGCTCCAGTACGTGTATTTGGGCCATTCTTGTCGTAAGCAATATATTTGCAGGGTTTGTATGTACAGAGTTAACTGTCACGGCCTGCCGAAATGCAAAATTGGGCGCCCTACAAGATGTGCCTCTGGCTGGTTTTATGCCGAGCAGCAGAATTCTTTCGGTCGGCCACCCAACACGCGGCCTGCGACCGGTTGACGGGTCTACGACGTAACAATGAGACGCAGGACAATTGCCAACGGTGTTCACAACAAAGCACATGATACATTTGTCACTTCACTCCACTTTATGCTGCAAAGCTTTCTGCGGCGTACACACTTCTTCAACTATCTCCTTTCTTCCGATATGATAAATCAATGAAAAATGGTGTATTCTTGCGCATGAGAAACTTAATATACATTATATAAATAATTTATTTCTTACTTCGCAGAGAAAAGTCTGTGACGCTATATATATAGTATACAATCGGTTAATGTTATACAGGGATATAATCGATCTTGATTGTAAGAACCATTAGCAACCACAGACATTCTTTTTGGTGGAAAATAACGCGAAATGTTTCAAATGTTAGACGTGGGGTGGGTATAATAACCATTCAAACTGGAAGGTGTAAGTCAGTGATGTGAATTGTGCGGGCCGTACAATGCATAGAAGAACTATTACACACCTTTCTACTACGGAAACCCTGAATGGCAGAGATAAACTATGGAAGGCATACCTATGCGGTCAATAGTGAAATTCTCAGCGAAATGGCTGCCCTGTGCAAGCTTTTGGTCTGGTTATGGACAATACCTTGTCAACAGAATATATGACAATGTTTTTATGACTCTATTTCATTAAGATAAACAAATAAATTTAAAAATATATGTAAACACATTCACCACGAAGATGTGAAGAATGTGATTACGAAAAAGAAAACTTTAGTCGGAGGATATAAAGTAGGCTTAACTGCCTCAGGAGAGGAACCAGTAGCAGGATCTGGCTGAAAGGAAAAGCCAACGCTGGGCTTAGTAACAAGTAGCAAAATCTTGACCAGGTTGAAGAATATCGGCTCTTCAAAAACCATTCTGTTTCAAGGAGTAAGAGAACTGAGAGGTTTTGATACTGTATTATTGTGAAAATTGTGACAAACCTTTATATCGATAATAGCAGGACACTTCTAAACTGTCAACTGTTTAATAGATGGCCGGAATCACGATGTCTTGTCCTTGATTTCAGGCTTCCGCCGCGATGTTGATGAAATCTGCGGTCTTCTGGGTTATTATGCGGCTTTGTGTGGTAATTGTTTACCGAAGTTTCAGGACAACGTACCGGTCCCATCCTCACGGGTCAAGAGTCCGAGTGGTCCCAGAAGACCGCAGATTTCAGATATCTTGGGTTATGACACCTTGTAGCCTGGTTGGTACACACGACCTATTCGGAAGGACACAGGCCTATTGCCTTCACCTTGATGATCATGGGAATAGGTAGGAGTGAGAAATATGAGGAAGGCACGTGCGTGGCGACTAGAAGTCACGGCACCCAGAGGCTGCTTTCCGTTATTTGAACAGTTTTATTACTCCTTTAACAAGCAAACGGCCCTTCCAATTCAAATTAAACAATGATTTCCTTACATTCCTACTGTTCATTTGAGAGCTTATGTTCTTTCCTAAAGGGATTCCGCCTTCCTAGAAGCAGCTAAACTTTTTTGCTGTCTCTGTCTGTCTTTAGTGCATTCCACGTCGTATAGCGAGAGGGCACTGATTACTGAAACAACCCTAGGTTTCTGGTATTTGTAACAGCACCATATTATCTGCTGGGTTTATTTAGCGTAGAATACAATGGAGATAAATAAGAGAGGTAAAATCAAAAGGACTATCAAGAACAGTGTGAAAATTACAGTCATCTGAGGTACGACCTCATGTTGATTGGTAACTTGTTACCTGTGTTTAGGAGTAACTGCTATATGTATCTACAGGACAGTCGGAGAACCTGAGATACCCTGAGGATGGAGACAGGTAACTGCTCCGAAAGGATGTTAACTAATTGTCAATCAACATGGTGCCATCCAAAAAAACTGTAATTTTCATCAACGTTGTGAAACCTCAAATCACACACGAGTTTTGGCTTATTTAAAGGTAACGTAAAATTATTCCTTCATTTTCGCAATTACGTCTATATCGATTGTTCCAGTAAAAAACCTTTACAGACATGTTTTAAGTTTATTTTCCTTCGTCTGTGCTAAGTTCTTCTAAGTCAAAAAATCTAAGAGCCACCTCAAGATTCTAGGCGCCAGAACTGTGACATGAAGTAAGGCCCACACTGAGGTTCCGCTAATATTATGCGCCAGTACAAAATGTAATCGCCACGGCAACCTGACGCACTGTATTTTTGCACCCCAGGTATAAGTGTCTTTTGTTCTGTCCTATCTTTCTACTTGACTTTTCAGGGTCTACTCCCTCCTTCTCCGCCATCTGCTCTCCTCTGTAAGTCACAAAAATAAACTTTTTGCGCATTGAGTGCAATAATTCAGTGACCTTTCAAATGTTTTTGGTCTTAAGACTTTAGAACCTTTCACAAATTATCTATAGACAACAGTACTTTGTGTCAAGAACAATTTAAAAATTGTTTCAAAACATTCCAGAAACTTTATCAAATAATTTGTATCATGACTTTCTTCAGAAATTTTCGGGCACGAATTATATAACGGTGTTTTAAGGCTGATTCCAAAGTACCCCCGTCCCGATAAACTTTCCCCTAAAAATAAGTCAATACAATTTTTTCAAAAAATTTCTTCCATCCGCGACCTTCTTGACTGAATCATTTGATACAATCCAAGACTGTAGGAGGATAAACGAACAGAAAGCGCATTTGAAACGCTGCCTAAACTGAACTACGTTACCACTGCTGCTGCTTGCACCGTCACATGCTTGCTGTCTTAGACTTCTTTTACCTAAGGCCGAAACCCATATAAATAAAATTATAGTACTTTTCACTTTTTCGCCAATCTGATCTCCTATAACTCGAAACCTGAAACACTTCCTACCAGTTTCACTTCAGTCACTGCCACTCACCCTTTACCCATTACGCTACGCTATTTGACCAACTAAAATACTTTTTCAGACCTGTACTTTACTTTCTGAACATATTCACAAACTGTTCACTGCTTTCCAGACTGCACAAACAAAATAAAACTTCATTTGAATTACACAGAATATTTTCCAAGGCTTCAATATCATAAGTAAATCAATAATTTTCAGTAGCAATAATTATTGCACAATATTATTAAAGGCACAGAGACACCTTTATGCTTATCAGCACACATATATGTCTTTCCGAACCTAATTAAAACACAAGGGCAACATAAGTTTTAAAACTTTCGCGGCGACATGATTCAATATAGTTTTCTCGGGCGCACAACCGCGTCAATTCGTTTGAATACGTTTCGGGGACTAGCTCCGTCCCCATCCTCAGGCAAAACTGATTTCAGTTTTGCCTGAGGATGCGGACGGAGCTAGTCCCCGAAACGTTGTATTCAAACGAATTGACGCGGCTGTGCGCCCGAGAAGACTATATTGAAACAAGGGCAACAATTACTTTTAAAATTGTAAAAAGTAAGTAGAAGTACATTCCGTACCGCACAATATATATAGGCAGCTATTGCATGAGACAGGTGGGCAGATGCGACCTCTTGTATATTAATCGCGCTACTATGTAGCCACCGCACCTACACCGCGATGCACGAGGGTTCCCATAGTAATTTTTTCCGCGAATAGGCGAAACTGCGATGAGGTAAACCGTAAACGAGAAGAGTGTCCCGTAAAACACAAGACTCGAATAACAGGTGAATCTGAAGCTTTGGCGAAACGCAAACAAATTACTACTAGGATGCGACACAAGCAAGATTTAGTGATCGAGACAGGTTGTGACAAGGAACGTAAATCGCAGTGTCGCCGCCAAGATTTAAATCCGCTGGGTGGCAATTCTAGCGGTTATTTGATTTATCAAAGAATTTGTAACCATACAAATTGTTTATAATTGAAAACATTACTGGCGGATATTCAGATCGTCCGTGCTTGAAGTTTTTTTAATAATGACTGGGGCTTTTAATCCATAAAGATATCCAGTAATGATCTTTTTTTGTATGAAGTACACGGAGCCCCAGTTTGTCCTTTCAAACCCTCCGTCCTGGACAGGAAGCACCACTTGCACCAGTGTAGACACGCCACTGTTGTAACACATTTCGATTGACAAAAATGTGGGGTGGCTTCATTGGAAACCTAGAGGAAGCTGCCCAATCATCAGACAGTAATAGAAGGACAAGATGTTTTCTAGCACAGGAAAATTTAGTCTTCAAAATATTTAAAAGAAACACACATAAGCCAAAAAAATAATTCATGGTCTTAATATGTTTTCCATTTGCAACCCAAACGTTAAAGCCAATTCACAGAAAACCTCCCCTGCATCTCATTAATCAATACCAATCGGTTAATGTGGTTTAGGGAAATATTCGCTGCATATTGTTAAAATAACATGAAATTAATCAATACACTGCAAAGTGCAGAGCTTATATGTTAATGTAGATGGCACCTCTGTGCCTTGTAAGGGTTAATGAAAAGAACTGCTGTTGACATTTCAACATGCATTTACTTCGGCCAGGCACAGCGCCACTCAGTTCTTTGTAGTAATTGTTGTCCATTGTTTGTACGTGTTTACCAACTTACGAATCACATTGTCCCCCCCCCCCCTCCCGCTCATAACGACGTGTTTAAGCACGCATGGCACAACTCAGCGCGGTTAGCGATCGTGCACGCTTACTTCCTTATGAATCACACTGCTTCTACTGTCGATAGGCTCCATGTGTTCCGCTGTAATCAGGACAGCCTGGCACGCACTTTGATAATAAAATTTTGTGCAAAGCTGTGACAACGTGACAAACGTGAAACGGAACGTTCGCTTATCGCTCAACACACACACACACACACACAGTTCTTCACACGCTAGGCCAATAACGTACAAAGTAAAAGTTTGCTCTCTGCGAAAGCACCGAGCTGTGGAAAATGTAAGGCAAAAACTCCATGAAAGTTTAGATCTAAGCATTAGGCTGAATTGTGTAGTTAGTTTGACGCTGCAGCCGCTTTACTTCTGAGGAAACAAGACTCAAATATCCCCAAGATGCATGTATAGCGCAATAATTACGCAGCGTTCCTTCAGACTTATTTAATAACCTCGAACCCCTTTCGAAACATTTTGTGGCCGTGTCATGCGTGGCTCAGGCTGTTATTCGCCGGCCTCTCACTTTCAGCGCCGAAGGCCGGGTTCGATTAAAGGCGAGACCATATGGGATTTGTGGTGGATAAGGTGGCACTGGCACAAGATTTTCTCCGAGTTCTTAGGCTTTCCTCTGTAAGTATCTTTCCATCGATTTTCCAATCTCATTCATTCATTCATCTATCATCCACGCAATATAACCTTAGCAATTATCAACGTTATTATATACACTTAACAGAAACATATACGGACACTCAGTACAACACACTTAACAGAAACATATACGGACACTCAGTACAACACACTTAACAGAAACATATACGGACACTCAGTACAACACACTTAACAGAAACATATACGGACACTCAGTACAACACACTTAACAGAAACATATACGGACACTCAGTACAACACACTTAACAGAAACATATACGACACTCAGTACAACACACTTAACAGAAACATATACGACACTCAGTACAACACACTTACCAGAAACATATACAGACACTCAGTACAACACACTTAATAGAAACATAGACGAACACTCAGTACAACACACTTAACAGAAACATACACGGACACTCAGTACAACACACTTAACAGAAACATAAACGGACACTCATAGAACACACTTAACAGAAACATACACGGACACTCATTACAACACACTTAACAGAAACATATACGGACACTCAGTATAACACACTTAACAGAAACATACACGGACACTCAGTACAACACACTTAACAGAAACATATACGGACACTCAGTATAACACACTTAACAGAAACATATACGGACACTCAGTACAACACACTTAACAGAAACATATACGGACACTCAGTATAACACACTTAACAGAAACATATACGACACTCAGTACAACACACTTAACAGAAACATACACGGACACTCATTACAACACACTTAACAGAAACATATACGGACACTCAGTATAACACACTTAACAGAAACATATACGGACACTCAGTACAACACACTTAACAGAAATCATATACGGACACTCAGTATAACACACTTAACAGAAACATATACGGACACTCAGTATAACACACTTAACAGAAACATAACGGACACTCAGTATAACACACTTAACAGAAACATATACGGACACTCATTACAACACACTTAACAGAAACATATACGGACACTCAGTATAACACACTTAACAGATACATATACGGACACTCAGTACAACACACATAACAGAAACATACACGGACACTCAGTATAACACACTTAACAGAAACATACACGGACACTCAGTATAACTCACTTAACAGAAACATATACGGACACTCAGTAAACACACTTAACAGAAACATAACGGACACTCAGTACAACACACTTAACAGAAACATACACGGACACTCAGTACAACACACTTAACAGAAACATACACGGACACTCAGTACAAAACACTTAACAGAAACATATACGGACACTCAGTACAACACACTTAACAGAAACCTTTTCAGCTGCGATAAATATTTACCTAGCTACGCTCAACAAAGTTTCAGAAATCCAAGCTGGTTTTCACATTTTTATTCAACTTTTATCAAAATCAGAAAATATTTTAGCAAAAGTGTCCAACATCAAACTGCAAAAATATCAGTTCGGTGGCGTCGATCTGTTAGATTCAGGGGGTGGCCAGCTAGACGATCTTCAACAGCCGCAATTTAAGAGCTATATATTAGTAGCTTTCTTTTGTATTTGATGGCTTACCTCCGTTCATCCAACTACAGTAAGTGGTATTCAACTAGTTAGACGTCTCCTTTCTTTAGACAACCTTTTCAAATGCCGTTCACTCTCAGCCTTGTGTGCATGTGGCCTACCTATATAATTTTTAGAGCCAATTTGCGCAAGCCGCACCTGTGACGTGCGCCAGCCGCGTTGGAACCACCCTTGTTACATGTAAGCAGACAGACACACACACACATAGACATACTTAATCTAATGAGCGCACTTCTTTGATACACTCCTTACAACCGCGTCAAAAACGCCCTGCTTTACTATGAATGCAAACCAGCTCCTTCAGCCAGTCACTACTGACTCACATACAGAGGTTAATGCCTCCGCATGTCCCTCCCGTAATTCAACGACGGATATTGCCTTCATAGTCCAAACGGAGCACGCTTAAGTCACAGAGCTTCACTTTTGTTAGGGACATTTCAGGATATAGTGTACGTCAGACGTCAGGTCCTGCACACCGATGGCGAGAAGTATCCCTAAATTGGCCCACAATCATCAGCGAAATTTTTCTGTCACCCCGTTTGACGCTGCTTATCCTCTTCATTTGATATAACAAAGTCAAACTATAAAACCGAACTTACTCGTATATAATACGAGTTCAGCTACTGATTTTATACAACATGATATGAACATTACGATATTTTTATCGTTCTGTCGTCATTACTTTTAGCTTACTGTCGTAAAAAAGAGAAACATGGCGAAGGCGTAAGAACTATTAGATATTTCAGACTGCGGCTTTCCATGTTATGATACCGTGTAATCTTGTTGTTAAATATATTTCGGAGAACATTGCTGACTCTATCTTCAGGGCTGGCGTTATGTTGTAAATATAAAATAAGAATTGCACTCATTTTTGGCAAAACCCCGAATACATGTAGGCCTAAAAGGAAATCCAGTGTTAAATGGAGGGATTAAAAAGAAAAACAGATTTTCAATTCGGCGCCCTTTATTGGACAGCTTGCCAGTAGCTAATAGCAAGCACTGCAGATGTGTGCAAAAGGAAAAACCAAGTGAAAAGAATTATGGTATCATCAGCGGTGATAAATAAATATGATCAGCAAAGGAAAACTATTCCGCATGAAAAAGACAGTGAGATTTTTACTAAATAAACCTACAACTTCGCATATTTTGTTCTTAGCAGTGCCCCCCCCCCCCCCCCAATGATGAAAGAATCCTAGCAGCATAGCTCACATGAAAAGTGTATAATTATTTAGTCTGCTCAGTCGATAAATCAACAGGACCCCTAATAGGACGAGAGCAGATATTGTATTTGGAAACTTTAATACAAAATATTGCATTCAGTTATCGTCGTAAAAAATTAATACGTTCTGAGGTTTTTTCAAAACTAAAACGTAATTATGAAGAAACTCGAAATGAATAGAGAAGAAATAATACAAACGTATAGCAATAATAATAATAAATAATAATAAGTAAACAACACGAAGCATTGTGACAATATAATCTGCGGATGCCCCATTTGGCGAAGAATGAGTACTTAATAAAACATGATAAAGTTTGTGCAAATTTACTTTACTTGATATGCAAAGCACTAGGCATCGAAACGACAGACAAATGGTACACACACACACACACAAAGCCAGTATGTGAACATGAAGATGCGACAGTGTTATGGAATTAAGGGGTACATACAGACAGAGAAGTTACAGCAAATAGGCCAGATATAATTAAAAACAAAAAAGAGAAAACATTCGTACTGATAGATGTGGCAATACCAGCGGACAGAAATGTGACCAAAAAGAAGCAGAAAAGAAATTAATTACAAGAGTTTATGTATAGAGATACAGCGAATGTGGAACATGAAATGTATGATTATAACGGTAATAACTGAAGCCACGGGAATAGTAACAAAACATTTAAAGACAAATTTGGAAGCAATAATAGAAAACATTGATTCACTACAAAAGACAGCTATAGTTGGAACATCACACATATTACGGAAAGTACTGCTTCTGAAACTTTAAGCCAGAGCGGTGGGGATCACCGTTCGTTCAACAGAAGAAGTACCAGGGTGAAACGGCCTATGACAAGAGACGACGAATACAACATAATAATAGTAATAATAATAATAATTATTATTATTATTATTATGTTCAGTTTTTTACTTACGTGCTGAGTCAGCAGCTTTATAAAAATTATGAATCATAGTCATTAATTATAAATAATAATACACGATATAAATTATACACTACACAATATATTCTATGTGGTCTATATATACAGAGTATACACAAAAGAATGGTGCGGTTTCAATAGTTTTCACTATTGAAACCGCACCATTCTTTTGTGTATACCCTGTATTCTAAAGCACAAAACAGTAATATTTAATATAAAACGGATAGTTAAAACACATTTAGCAGAATAATGACTAAGAAGTGCTTGGTCAGGGACCCTTACTTTTTGAAACCAGCTAACTGCTGTAAATAATTAATAATAATAATAATAATAATATTTCTCTGTGCAAGACACTGTAGTAGAGATGATATTGAGGTACGGATAAACTACAATGGTAATTGTGAAATTTACCGATTTTCATCGCCATATTCACATCAGTTTGCCACCGGATGTTGTTATTAGCGCCTTCCAGATCCAATCCATATCCCAAGACCCCCACTGCAATAAAGTTTACGTTTATCGACTAAAATTGTGTAATCCTCCCTCCTGTAGCCAACGCTTGCTAAAAACTAGGCCTAACATTTCATGAAATGACAAACTTTACGCATCAAAGTCTCTCACTCAACTAGTCGTAATGTCTGCCGTGTCTAATGCAACCCGAAAAATCATTAGTGTCTTCACAAGATTCCGCCACTGATACCTATCCATAGCCTGATGAAACCAGTCCACACTCTAGCACACAATTATTAAAATCCCTTTTATTATCATCTCCCTAACTGCTCCTAAGTCTTCTAAGCTGTATCTCGCTTAAGTTTTATTTCCAAAATTTAGTATTCGTGTCCGATCTTTCCCACACGTGCTGCACGCCACGCCCATCTCATCCTCCTTAACCGACATCCTTAGAACGCGACGATGAAACTTTTTACGCCGAGTCTGGACCGAAGTGCGCACATGGTTAATCGGTTTTCAGGCTTCGACACGTGCACTGTAGATCTATTTAGAAAACTGTCTACTTTATTGAAACTTTTTTGCCAGTCATCACTAATTATTTATCCATTAATCTACAAAGGCATGAAATTATCTTCAAGTACGCAATAAGAAGGAAATATATTTAACTCTTTCTGCGAAGGAGAAAAGGCAGGTCATAGCAAAAGCGGTCTATAGGGAACGGCATACTTCGTGGTGAAAACAGCACTCCTCGTACCTTGAGCTTACACGAAAGCATTGCGTGGACACAAAGAAACTACGAACATTGCCTTCTGTGATGTAACATCATGTTGCAGAGAACCTCATTGCCTACAGGACCATGGCGTCAAATTCCAGTAGACGGTAACCTGGTAAATTCTAAAAGTTTCTCACGATGGTATATAACATTGAGAACTAATTGTCTTCTGGACTTTGTCCATCGTCCGGATAAAATATAAGAATATAAAATTACGACGTTTCGGAAGCTGGTTCTTCTTCCGTCTTCAGGTGAAGGGAGGGGAGACACCTACTTAGATGGGTCCTTTAGACCGAGCTAATCTCGGTCTGCTTAATGTTGTGTATCTGGATGCGATAGATGCGTGTGACTCTGATGAATGCCTCCTGAGGATGGCAACTTTATTGCCGAAACTTATGTAGGGACATAAATACATCTTACTATGTTAATAATCTTGTGCATTAGTTGGTTTTAACTTAAACTCATCATACCTCAAATGTTAATGTACAAACTGCCTAAATGACAAAGTATCACAGTAAATTAACTAAATCACAGCCAGAAATCGAAGGTTGATCACGTGTTTTTCTCCCACGCCCCATCCATCTTGTCCACCTTAATTTGATCACCAAAACAATAAAAGGCGAAGAGTCCAGGTCATGCAAATGTATTTAATTTTCTCCGTTATTCTGTTATATCGTCAAAGCAACTCACTCAGTAGCTGCTTTATTGCTAACATATGTTCCTCAAGTCGCTATAAATCACCATCAATACAATTACTACATGTTTCGCTTAACGTGACAAACTAAGTACCTACACCCACATAAAACAGTAAGATAAACTCCCAACACGCAAGTTCAGTAGCCCCGTTATAACGTTCCATTTATGATGCTCACATTGCATACAATTCGCTCTCTCATCAGTAAATAATATTTACTTCAGAAAATGGCAAAATAGAGTTTATGTTAAATGATTCAATTTTGTATATTAATAACACTAATGTAGTTCCCTTCTTAGAGGTTCACATGTCGGCCATGCTAGAATGTATCTAGTGGATTTATGGTTTCATCCTTTTCACGAAGAAGCATAAAATAACTTATATTTAAATTCCAGTTCGTACCGAGCTGTAAACACACTCCTTCTCCGTTATGAAAACCACTTAGTTAATGCTATAGGTAAATAATCTCTGTTTGTTCTGGGAACCAAATAAAACACATAAGCGCAATGTGTGGGCATATAAAGTAACCACTAAGTTTTAAAATACAGTATTACGAATCTACCAGTAACCCAAATTTTGTAGTGCCGAATGTTAAGACAATCGGTAAATAATGAATTGGAATTGAGGTAGAAGCAAGCCGTTGTAAACACCATCGAAGCAAACCTACAATACGTGACCAGCTTCTAAGTAGACCTACAGCCTGTGACCAGCTTTGAAGCAGGCTAAAAGTGCCATTGAGCAGCCACAACCTGTGATCAGTTTCAAAGTAGACCTACAGCCGTGCAGTTTGAAGCAGCTAAAATGTGACTTTGAAGCAGGCCACAACTGTGACCAGTTTCAAAGTAGCTCAGATGGTGACCAGTTTTAAAGCAGGCCTAAACATGTGACCACTTTGGAAGTAGGCCCACAACCTGTGACCAGCTTCAAAGTAGGCCTACAGCTGGTGACCAGTTTTAAAGCAGGCCTAAACATGTGACCACTTTGGAAGTAGGCCCACAACCTGTGACATTCAAGTAGGCCTACAGATGTGACAGTTTAAGCAGGCCTAACATGTGACATTGGATAGGCCACGGCAGTTTCAAGTAGCTAAGATGGTGCAGTTAAGCCTAAACATGTGACCACTTTGGAAGTAGGCCCACAACCTGTGACCAGTTTCAAAGTAGGCCTACAGATGGTGACCAGTTTTAAAGCAGGCCTAAACATGTGACCACTTTGGAAGTAGGCCCACAACCTGTGACCAGCTTCAAAGTAGGCCTACAGCTGGTGACCAGTTTTAAAGCAGGCCTAAACATGTGACCACTTTGGAAGTAGGCCCACAACCTGTGACCAGTTTCAAAGTAGGCCTACAGATGGTGACCAGTTTTAAAGCAGGCCTAAACATGTGACCACTTTGGAAGTAGGCCCACAACCTGTGACCAGCTTCAAAGTAGGCCTACAGCTGGTGACCAGTTTTAAAGCAGGCCTAAACATGTGACCACTTTGGAAGTAGGCCCACAACCTGTGACCAGCTTCAAAGTAGGCCTACAAATTGTGACCAGCTTTGAAGCAGGCCTACAAACTTGCATTTTCCGGGGGAAACTGAGGAAAGCCACAAGGAACCTCAAGCCCAGACAACTATTCTCCGTGCATAACTCATGAAGAAAGCAATATTAATAAAAGTCCTATATATAAAATTACATTCTTCTCCCATCTTCTGACAAAGTAGTCTGCCATGGACTGCAAGATTCGGAGTTCTAATCCCAGCAGGGGTTAGAAATTTTTCTCATCACGAAAACGTCCAGACCGTCCCTGCCGCCCAGCCAGTCTTTCACTCACATCCATCTAGTGCTGAGGTTAAGAAGACCGGAGCTACACCTCAACTCCATGGCGTGAACAGGAACGTTACATTTTCCACATTTTCCTCCGTTTTTCCATCTCTGGTATGGCTTTTAGAAGACTAAAATATTTTATTGGTGCGTTAAAAGATTTTGTTAACAGCTACCATGTTAGTTGGTGTTTAATGCATTATGCGGCACCACTGTAGTAAAGAAAAGCAAAGATCGATGTGCCACGTTACACGCTTCGTTTTTAGAATATAAATTATAAGATAAGGATAATTTAATGTTTCTGTCTTTCAGTACAATTGGACGACTAAAGTATTCATAATACTAATATCAAAGATATGCCGATCCCGGTGGCCGTGCGGTCTAAGGTGTAGGTCTTTGGCCGCCTTCTTGCTGGGATTGCGGGTTCGAAACCCACCGGGGGGCATGGATGTCTATCTGTTGTAAATGTTGTGTGTTGTCAGGTAGGGGTCTCTGCGACGGGCCGATCCTTCGTCCAGAGAAGTCCTATCGAGTGTGGTGTGTCTGTGTGTGATCTCTAAACTTCAACAATGAGCTAGCCTAAGCCCAAGTAGGGGTGTTTCACCACAGAAAAAAAATATCAAAGCTGTGTCATGATTTCAGATACTTTATTTTTTGAGACAAACCAGGAAAAGCAGAATAAAATAAGGAGGACCATTACGTGTGTTATACTGTGTGAAGGTGAAACATGGGATCTCCTACCGAAAATAATTCGAATTTAAACTATATAAAGAATGGAGATATTAAGGGCAAAACACACAAATCATGAGCTGATAATTGGAGGTTTCATTAAGAGTACTTCAATCAAAGAGGTGAATAAATTTAGGAACAAACAAGATAGTCTTTGACTTTCATATACCATGAACTGGAGCCCACACCCTTAACACATTCCCATAATATTTTTGCTTTGCTGCAAAAAGTGTTCTGGACGAAAGTTCTAGAGGGGAAAAAACATAGCTTTACGTCCAATATGCCTTTTCCATAAACCCTAAATGTTTTAGTCATATTTAAATTTTAAAAAAGCAAAAATCTCAAATGTTACGCTAAGCCCAAAGTTCCGAAAAGTTATACTTAAATGTCAACGGTAAAAATCAGAACACATCCAAAAATTTCCGATGTCTCTTGTTACTTACGTCTTATGACTTCTGTCTCAATGTGTTGTGTACGAAGAGGAAGGACGCTTTTAAAATATTTGCATGTATTAGTACCGCTGCTTAAAGGCGTCAATTTTCTGCTATTTATAACGGAAAATAAAATTGTGTACAAACAAATATAATACAGAGAAGCAACAATAAATCGAAAACTCAGTAACTGATATTTTACGTTTACGTTACGTGTCTTAACTTGTTTGTCTGCTCACTGGCGGCTCTACAACCGTTACGCGTGTGGACTGAGCACCAGCCAACTTGCTCAGACATATGACACTTTACCATATTAGAAAGAGAGCGCAGTCGTAGTGCCAAGCTATGCGGATGTAAAAACTGTATAATAAGTGGGAGCGGTCATTACTTTGCAGAAATTAAAGTTGTTGATTCGATTTTTCATATGGGATCTGTCTAGTCGAACGTCTGTCACACGTATGAATATAAACAAGTGCTGCAATGTTGGGAGACTTCCATTGGTAAAGCTACCTACAGAAGGAAAATTGTGTTACTTCCAGCATTGAATTCTTGGCTAACAGCTAAACTGACCGATGGAATAAATTACCTTTTTAAGATTTGTCTAAGCAGGCAGGTGTCTGTTGGTTCCCTTTTCCACGGAAACCAATCGCAAACTAACTTCACTCATCTTGGATTGCTTCATCTTGAACTGAAAGAAATACGATGTTCCGAAAAGTCGAAAATTACTTACCAAACGACGTAGTATAGCATCCCAGACAACTCAAATCTTACTGTCACATATTTGCAAAGAGGGGCAGAAGATGCAGGCGAGGAACTGAATTGTTTTTTACTATGTCGATCTTTGCACAGAAAGGTTGGGTGCTTCTTGTGGACATCATTATGCTTACGATACAAATTGTCTTTAAGTTTATGGCGTGCAGAATCCTTATAATCCTGATAAGCATGTAGCCTGCAAGGAATATATAACTTAGTCTGTGGGAGGGTAAGCGCGTGGAGTTAAATTATTCTTATAGTTCATGATAATACAGATGCCAGTCATGAAGCTGTCAAGAGGCACCTATGCTTCGGTCGGCACAGCAGCGTCCCACTTTGCCGACAAAACCTATTAAGATGTCTAAGGTGAAATTCTGTTTTCATAACATCCCGGTATGGTTATACTATATACGAACGGATAAACTGAAGGATTTTCTATGGAAATCATAAGTAGAGACGCTGCAAATCAATGCAGGATACTAGGTTAATCCCGTCATTTGATGAGGCCGTTTTTAATAATAAAAAGAGTGTATCTAAAATGCTTGGACAAACTTCAAGAGCAAGTTATTCACATTAAAATAAAGAAAAAATGTATATAAATATATGTATGGAAATTAGTGGTGTTTGATTTCGATTGAATAATTACATTCAACACTAAATAAAGTAAAATGTAATATTTTATTTAAAACTGATATAATACATTTACAAGTTCCAAATTTAACAAGTGTTGATTTTGTATTATTTTTCAAGTCACAATTCACAACAAATGCTCAAAATATCCACCTGAATCAGTGCACGCATGGACACGTCTGATCACGGACTGTCGCACTCTGTCAAAGGTCCCGGGGCAGTTGCGAAAGATCTTACAGGCATCAAAAGTACTTTGGTGAAGTGTCTCTTCACTTTAAATTAGAGCTGAATACACCTGGGATTTTGTGTCCCCACAGACAAAAATCTAAGAAATTGAGGTCGAGCGAACGTGGGGGCTGGTAAAGGTAAAGTTCACCCTAGAACAGGCCATGAAGGCCCAGATGGGGAGTTCTTTCTTTAACCTCGGCGTTAGATGGGGGTGAGTTGTCAACGCCACGCCCCGGCCGCTTTACCCCCGGGAATGACCCGGTACCCATTGTGAACGTGGGGGCTGAACATCGAAAAATACATATTGGTGGACGTGTATTGGAAGGAACCTTTTTACATGTTTTGGCATGTGGAATTCACTCCTGAATTTCTTTCGAGTCATTTTAGATACACCCTGTATAATAGTGGATCAATGGATAAGTTGCCTGTAGAAACCGTAACTAGTGATTGGGATTGACAAATTTTCCCGTTACGTTTTAACAGGTTTTCCACCAGTCTGGATAATTAAACCAATGAGAAAGAGATGGGTGGAACATGCGATACACGTGGAGATACGAAATTTACACAACATGTTAATTAGCTCTCAAAACAAGAGATCACTTTTCGTAACTTAAGCGCAGATGAGAAAAACTGCAAATTATTCTTCAAAGTAATGTGAGAGGATGTGGAATTGATTCAGGGTAGAGTGAATCGACGAGCGCTTGTCAACGAGCTAATGAAGATTCGGAATTCATAACAGTAGTTATATTTGGACTAGCCGAACAACTACGGTTCCTGCCTCACAAAAGTCTCCGTTACAAAGGCCAAATGACCAATGCTTTTGCAAGGAAATACTCTGTTTATTCACATAATTATACAAAATTCATGAATACACTCCATAAACAAACTAATGTCTTGTTGAATGTTGAAACACATCTCTTTTATTCTCGCATTTATATAAAATCAACAAATAAATGAAAAAGTCAGGATTTTTAAGTATTAAAGTACATGGTAATGAGGGTAAACCCTGCCAATGCTGAGTTCAAATTCATCACACCCAATACACAAAGAAGCTAACCTTACATCCTCCAACTAATTTCTCTTTCTTTTAATATAGTATGTTCCTAAATATATTTCGGTTATATCGACCAACAAACATTTCGTTTGTTACATTGTTGCATTAAATCAGATACACTAATCCAGTGTTTATGTAGGTGGAAGCCCTCTAGAAAATTAAAGCAAATTACCTTTCAAACTATTGGTTCAGTTAAACCAATTAAACGATCATTAAACGTTATCGAGATATTAAGGAGAGAAAGACAAACCTCTTTGTGAAATTGGCAATGTACTGGATAACGGAAACAACTAACCTACAGTGTTTTTGGGAGGTACCGTAGCCTGGAGGCACAGTTTTGCAATTAGCTAGAGTACTACTAACGAAAAGCGTGGTAGAAATTAAAAAAACAAATTTTGGGTCTTTAAACAAAGAAAGATGATTGTCTTTTATGATAACCCTCAGTTATCCCCGCAAAGTATCACTTCCTGTCATTAAAAACTTAAAGGAATTCTATGATAGTTGGGGGGGAAAAAAATACTATCAGGCCCTAGGCCTTTTGGTCGGTTAGTGAAGGTTCATTTGAAAGACGTTCCAAGAGCCTTGTAATCTCCTACTTACCCCAGGTTCAGCGTACGGACAAAACTGCTGTAGGCCTTTATCTATGGTCATCAAGTAGAGATCATTGCTGAAGAAAGCCCTGCAGTGATAAAATGTTTAACATACTTCTGTAGAAACATCCCAAGTAAAAACACGCATCATTCAAAGTCGGAAGTCCCCTGCATCAAACAGTCAGATTCAAGGTACATTTTGAAAATCCAACGAAACCTCTCAGCAAAACTCAGAGGTTCAAAACTGAAAATACCAAATCCTGACACTGGAGAGGATCCTAACACAGCACTCTCCATCTCCCATCCCACGACATATTTTCCTAATGTCTACCATTACTAATAATTAAACAACTCTTTGATAGCAGAACCCTACGTTGCAACAACGTTTGTACCAAAGCCTGCCATTGGAAGGGATCTTCAGCCAGTTTCATCCAACTCAAATCATCACAAACTATTTTGCCAAAGTTCATCATTCTACTAATAAACTAATTCTCGGATAGCAGAACCAGAATTTTCAACACCGCCAATTCCAAGCCCGCCACTGGACACAGTGCTAAGCCCCCTTCCATCTAACTGCCATTTTCTGTAAATATTATCCGAATTTTATCCACGGATACCCTTCTGGTCTTCTAAGGTGTCTAATGTCATAAGCATAAAACTCACAGTTACCAAATTTAAAAATAAAAGACGAAAAGTGCCCATGATTTGCAGGACCAGTCGGTAGATAAACCGTTCAATTGCTTAGCCAAGTAGTTAATAGCGGACAGTTTACGTGGTTGAAGAGAAGACCGAATGTAGTTGATCATACCGCTTACTTTTCACAAAGGATGTGAAATTAATGCATTATTTGAATGCCTTTTTTGTCAATCTCTCCACATGTCCCATACCCGAAACCACACAACCATCTTACGTGGAACGTGTTATTGATTGCCTGTTCTAAAATTCTTTTTCGAAAATGTTATGTTCCTAATATCCACAGAGTCAAGGAGGACACACACTAAATAGAAGAAGCCTAACTGTACTGGTCACATCTTGCATAGGAACTGTCTTCTAAAACACATTATTGAAGGAAAGGTAGAAGGAAGGTTAGAAATTATGGGAAGATGAGGATGAAGACGTAAGCAGCTACCGGATGACCTTAAGGAAAATAGAGGACACTGGAAACTGAAAAAAAGCACTAGATTTCATTCTGTGCAGAACTCGCTTTGGAAAGGGCAATCGACCTGTCGTAAGACAGACTATATAATGAATGAATTACGGATGCAGTACATTTCCCTCCTACAAAAAATAAATCTCAAATCGGACTTATAAACTTTCTGAAAACGCGCTCAACGCAAAAAGAAGATTTTCACAATGTAAGACACATACATTATCTATATCTACGGTACGAACTCATTTGAAAACACTTCTTGAAGTGATACGCATTATACAAAGGCCACACTAAGGTTTTTTACAATACACACATCACAACATCAAAAGTTTCAATAGACGTCTCAGCTCACTAGTGGATCTATATCACCCCTTGACCTTGAAGATGAGAGCAGTGCGGTCCTTCGAAACGTCGGGAACCACTACCCCAGAGACACAATCCCATATCCCAGACGGGCCTAAATTCTCTAAAACATCACTGCAAAAAATTCAGATCTCGCCTATCTGTAACACGTTATTTTGTAAGATAAGACGTTGGCTATTTAAATGAAGAAATATATATTACAGGTTATACGAAGCTTCTGCGAGCGTAGATTTAATTCGCCAGACCACTTTCCATTTTGACATCATTAATACCAAATTTAATACAAATCTTTTGAATTGTCGGACATAAAAATGAGAACTTTATATTGTTCATTCCGTGCATTGTCAATAACTAATTGTCAAACATTTTAACTATTTGACTATTTTACATTACGTCTACTTTGTGCAAATGTTTGTAATTTGGTTTTGTGCAGTATTGCTTTGGTTGGTTCCCTCATGAAGATTCCTTTGGGATCGAAACATGTAGGAATATTTCATGTGATATTATAATATAAATATCTAAGGAAAAATATTGTGCATTTTATTTGCCTGAGTGTTGCAAATACAAAATGTAGTTCGGGTAATATGAAAAGAGATCTTAGGTTTTCGTACATGAGACTATCAAGATTGCTGTTTTAGGGACGTGACGCCGAGTGGATTGGTAGATACTTAGCTACGTTTCCGGCGAAATTGCTGCATCCAGTATCAGGGTAGATAAAATGTCGGTGTAAATTGACCCCCAAGTTGGAAGAAGCAATTTCGTCCGAAACGTCGGTATACTTATACCAGGCTATATGGCGTCACATTCCAAAATTCAGTAATCTTCTGAAGCACACTGCACCCACATAATATGTCCACTTTATGTATTTTACAAAACATTAAGTTTAAGACAAGAGATAGTAGCCATACTACATCGAAGAAAGAACGGCCAGGTAAAAGTTCACAGTATGCAAGACCAGAACATGTTCACTAGTCCGATTCATATTAGAAAATAGTATTATTTCTTAATTTTAATTTCCAATTTAACTCTTCTTAACTCTACAGTTAAATATAAATGAATTGTCATACGGGATGATAATGAACTTCCTGGTGAAGTGTACTTAGTATTCGGGTTGTCAGAGGTTCAAATCTTGGTCCAGAGACCGAATACCCTGACTGTGGTTTACCGTATTTTTCCTTAATCCCTGCCGGAATGTACAGGGATTTTACCTCAATTAGAACCCTACCACAACTTGGTTTGCCTTTCTACTTATAATTCATTATTCATTAATCTTACGATTTGACACTGTCTGTAGCCTATTTTAGTACAAAATTAAACAAGCTACACACACAATGCATAGGTAAATGCATGCATGCATACATAAATACGTCCATACATACATACCTACATGCATTCATGCATATACACATAATACATACATACATACACACATGCATGTATGCATGCATGCACGCATACATGCACACATATATACACACATACATACTTACATGCATACATACATCTACATACATACATACATACATACATAATACATACATACATACACATGCATACGTGCATACCTACATACATACATACATACATACATACATACATACGCACATACATACACACATACATACATATATGCATACGTACATACATGCATATATACATACATATATACAGACATACATACATACATACATGCATATATACATACAAACATAAATACATATGGAGAGTCAGCGCTTCAACAGTTGCTTGCGTCTTCCACTAGGTCGATTACACATGTACAGTTAAATGTGTCATTGACATGGCAAAGCCTTAGTAAAACACGTACAAATTTCTGTTCCTACTTCCAAGAAAACACAGCACATGTGATTTTAAAAATATTATTTTTAATAAGAACATATTAAAATCTATAAATACACAATGAGGTCGAAATGTTAAATTACTGAACGCTTAAGCAGGTGGTACATATATTTACCACTGCCCTTTAAAGGTTTTAATACAATTTATTCTGACTCAAATGCCCATTATTCACCTCACGAAGAAAGATTCTGACGTCTAGGGTCAAGTATCTGAAATCACAAATTCTCTGGTTGAAATGGCACAGTGTTATTTATGGCTCCGCAATGCATGGCACGTGTCACAACACACAGACTGCTTGGAAGCAAATTCTAGGAAAGAAGACAGGGAAATCGGCAATAAATTACTGGCTGGCTACAGTTAAATCAGATGTACTTACTGCAAGTACTAGGGAATGTAAGTCAGATAAAATAACATGCTGTGAAAGCGATCAGGCACTAGAGCGTTATAAATTCCTCCCTTTACATACAGCCAATTCATTTACCCACAAAACCACATTTTATTAAGCAACGCTGCTTAGAAGTGCACGTAATTCCCGACAGCAGTCCACACAGCAAAACCCACCGAATGTTAGGACCACGTGGAAGGTCGGGAGGTCCAGAGTGCAAACATCAACCAGAAGACCGAGGTTTTAAGTGATTTTCCTTAGTTTCTCCAAGCAAAGACCAGGCAAACACCACAAATTGATACAGTTGACTACTTCTTCGTCGTTTCTATGTCCTTAATTATTAAGAATTCTAACCAGACTGTCTGACTGACTGATTAAATAACTAACTACTTAGAGCAGAGTATTTCCTGAGAAGCTAACAGGTCCTCAATTAGTCAAGAAATTCTCCGCATTTTATGGAACCCGAATGTTTATCACAGCATTCACAATCGCCCGCCACCTGTCCCTACTCTCAGCCCGTCAACTCAGCCCATGCCTCCCCATCCCACTTCTTGAAGATCCATTTTAATATTATACTACCATCTAAGGCCTAGGTCTTCCAAGTTGTCTCTTTCCCTCAGGTCTCCCACCAAAATCCTGTATGCACCTCTCCTGTCTCTCATACGTGCCACAAGCCCCGCCCATCTCATTCTTCTTGATTTGATCACCCGAATAATATTTGGTGATGAGTACAGATTATAAAGCTCCTTGTTTTCTCAACTTCCATGTTACCTTGTCTCTGTTAGGCCCAAATATCTTTCTCAGCATCCTATTCTCAAGACATCCTTAGCCTATGTTCCTCCCTCAATATACGATATGAAGTTTCACACGCATACAAAACAAGAGACAAAAACACAGTTCTGTTAACATAATATTTATATTTTTTACAGCAAACTGGAATACAAAAGATTCTGCACAGACAGATAGCAAGCATTCCCTGACTTTCATCTATTCTAACCAGACAACGTCGTCAAATAAACCATAAATACACAACATTAGAGCTAGTTGGCCAAGCAATAACTTAGGATTTAAATTTGGAAGGCGTCCTGTTCACATGTCTACGGCCTTAACGGACATTCTGACTTGGATTTTTCCGTAGTCTTCCTCAGGCCCTTCAAGTGAATGTTAGAAAAATGTAACTTGAAATGGACTATGCACATCTTCTTGCAAACCCAAGATTTTGGGATTCGATAATCTGATGATACTGCACAGATTTCGAAAAGAATTTTTATGGTACCAGAATTGTACTACAGACACCTCAAAGAGCACGGGTTTGATACCAGGACGGCACTGCACAGGCTTCAGAAAACACGGGTTTGTTACCCGAACTCTACTGCATAGACTTCTAAAAGCACGGGTTTTAAGAATACGCTGCTGTGATGACAGAAATTTTAAGAAGGCGATCTCACTTTCAGCACAGCACAAAAGTCCGCAGTATACCATGTAACGGTGATGTCTAGCGTTTTAGCTACAGTGCCTGCAGTTTCAAAACTGTTAAATCTGGCACTGTGCACGATCAAGAGCTACTCCATCTACCTGTTTTATCAAGAATAATCATATCGTTTTCTATTATCCGTTTTCCTCGGTCTTGCAAGTGGCCAGTCCTAATAGGTTTCAACTAGAAATTATATATAAACGATGACAATAATGTTTGACAACATTAGTAAAATTCAACACTTTCAGTGTTAGTGGGTCATGGGGCAAAATTTCCAGAATCTCAACGTGAAGATTACATGCTCCTTTCGCTCTCTTGCTGCTTTAACCCTCAACGATACCCTTCGTTTTCAGTTAATAATAATAATAATAATAATAATATAAAATAATATAGACACAATCACAAGTAAGTGGTCAAATCATGTAACGTCCAGTTCAAATTTAATGCAACCTTGATGTAAACTGATGGTGTTTACAGACGCTTGCAATATCGACCGCCTCCCTCTCAGAATTAAAGCAGTAGCAGATTATGTCCTCTCATCAATGAAGCGAGCAGGAAGGTAACCCTCTCTGTCTTCTTGTTTATTTTTGAATGATGGTCCAGACCAGTTGGCGGGAGATGGTTTCCATGACAACCATCCCCTCTCCTTGTTTGTATTTTTTCTAAGTAGAGGTGGAGTCCTGCACAGCGCATGCGTGACGCTCTTTACTATAACAAGCCTGTGGATCAGGTGTGTCTGCCAGTCGCGCTGCTTGCTCGGTGTCCGGTTCATTAGCTGGTCAGGTCAGGACAGTCTCAGGATACGGTGACGCCGACAGCCTTAAATCCTCTCTTAACAGCGGAAGTACCAGAAGATCTGCGTCCTGCGGCTTGGAAAGTCAGCGCCCGGTGACGACGTCCGTCTTGCAAACCTTATCCCTCTCTAACTTTCAACAGTATTCGAAATCCCAAGATTTTGCTCGCGACATTATCTAGATATATTCATTTGTGTCAGAAATAACGGATACAGATATATTTCGGGAATTCCTTTCACGTTTTTTGGAAACGAGAGATAAGACGTTTCTGTCAGTTTCATTAACAAGTCGTGTGCGTTAAATTTGTGAGTTTTCAACTCATATTATCTTCAACAGAGAAAAGGACAGGTCTAAAGTTTTAAAAATGATTAACAATACATCTGTATTTACAGCTAAAACAACATTAAATATTCGCGACTAATAACAGTGTCGGTCTCCCACAGTTACCAGCTCTCGCTTATGAGTGGTTGATATATTCAAATCAACTCACAACTAATTATTAGAAATTTTAGTCCTGCCTACAAAAAACACGTTCCTGACGGGCATAAAATTTAACTTATTAAATTAGCCTTTATTTATATATGTATTTTTAAAGCACCATTCATAAACAAATGGACTTATAACAATATTCGCATATATTGACGGTTTGGTTCCGATGACTCTCTTTGTACATCAGAAACAAAAGCGTATGAATATATCTTACAACAAAAATAAAACAAGTGTCTCCTCAAATTAAAATTACGTTTTAGAAGCACTAAGTGTAACATTATTTTAACAGGAAATTCCTTCCATGTGACGTGGCTTACATTGGCCCGAATTCATAGACAATAAACTGTCCATTTTGTGCGAGAACTATTTCCAAATAACTTTATTGCAATCGTGTTCTGTCCAGAAGTCAGTGTGTACTACAGACCTTAATAGTGTGTAGTGTTATGTATTACATAGGGTCAGATTAGCATTCTAGTCTTCTTCGCGAAGAAAAACACGATAATAATTTTAAGACTGTGACCTTATTTACGAAGAGCAAAATACACAAATCAGTATTCATAATTCATTTGAATATCTTATTAGTAAAACATCCCTTTTGACTGATAAAACTTGAAAATTACGAATATCCTCTTGTCAATTCCCCGAATGGTTACGGCGAAACAGAAAGAGTCGGTGTACGCCATTGTATCTGCGGAATACAATTACGTCACTCAGCGCTGATTTGAAGTAAACTTCAGATGCTACCGTTATTTATCGAAATCCACCTGGAGCGTTTTAGCACTGCACTCTGGCAACCCTCCCAACACCACTGTATAGCGGGACGGACTAGAGAGAAGGTGCTGCTGTGCGCTAAATTTTTGACACAGGTAAGTGATATTTTCAGGTGTTATTTCATTATAAAATTTAGTACTCTTATTATATCTAAATCAGTTCTGTCTTATATATTTATATATTTTAGAGCTCTGGCATCTACGTCGATAAAGTAACTGGACACAATGGAAGGTAGTGTTTAGAATTGGAGCAGGAAAGTTAGAAAAATTTTATCTTCTTCACGATATTCAATAGAATCTACTACCTAATGGTTACTGGGTATACTGGCCGGAATGTGAACCTAAATACGCCCTTACCTATTCTGGTACCGAGGTAAAATAGACACCCTCTCGTTCCATATACAGCACGTACTTACACATATAATACATACATGCATATAACCACTTTAAATATGGCTAATTTGGAGACATAGAAATTGAATTTAAATATTAACATGCACGTCTGGGAAACTGCTTATAGTTTTAACTATAGTGCGTGATACTATCAGTGAATGAATGAGTGGGTTAGTACATGTTCATATGTCGTTAGCAAAATGCAGGACAAAACCATAACATAAAGATAGCCAAAAAATCCTTAAAAAATGTGACACATATCACATATTTCGAAACGGCACTGATAAATCAAAATCACATGTATAAAGAAATTAAGACCAGATTCAATTCTGGCAATGCCTGCTACCATTCTGTCCAAAATACTTTGACTTTCCTTTGGTTGTCTAAAAATATAAAGATTGTAATATTCAGAATTATTATTTTCCTGTTGTTTTCTGTGGGAGTGAAACTTGGTCTCTCACATGAAGGGAATAAAATAGGCTGAAGGTGTTTAAGCGTCAGGTGCTGAGAAAGATATCTGGTCCTAAGAGGGAGGGAGTAACGGTAGAGTTGAGGAAATGCTACAATGAGGAGCTTCACAATTTGCACTCCTCAACATATATCATTCGCTGATCAAATCAAAGAGCAGGAGATGGGTGAGCATGTAGCACGTATGGGAAATAATACAAAAGCATGCAGACTTTTCATTGGGAAATATGAAAGAGTTTACTTAGAAGACCTATGCGTAGATGGTCGGTTAATATTAAAGTATATCTCACAGAAACAGAATATATGAGGTTGTGGAGTGGATTAAAATGGCTCAAGATAAGGGCAAGTGGCGAGCTGTTGAGAACACGATAATTAAGCTTTGAGTTCTATAAATGTGGGGTACTGCTTGACTAGCTAAAGTAGCTTATCAAGGAGAATTCTGCTCTGTGGATTTAGTTACTTGGTTAGTTAGTAGTTCTTAATTAGGTATTTAGTTAGCGTTTCGGATCATATAGCCTGAAATGGCATTATAATCACTGAAAACCAATAAATGGAACAGGATTTGGAAGGAATGTTCTTGGTCAACTTTGAGCTGCTTACACAGCATGTAGCTGGAGGTAGGCAGAAAGAACTCAAAAATCTCAGTTAGGTTACCCCGTCTGTATGTCGAGATTTGAAGATGTAACCTTCCCAATACTAAACATGCCACCCACTCGCCTGCAACATTAACTGCTGACTGACCATACAACAAACAGTCACGACCTAACAAAGAGTTTTTTGCCTAACTGACAAATCGGCAATGTATGTACTTTATTTTAAAAACACCGTGCATCTTATCACAATCACTATATAAAAACACCAACTGGATGCACTTCTTATTTTAAGAAATGTATAGTTCTTTAAAACATTTTTATAAAACCCGACATATGTTTCGGCTCCTCACTAAAACTGCATATATTTAAAAACGTCTATTCATTGATTACAGTTTTTTAAAATAAGAAGTGCATCCAGTTGGTGTTTTTATATAGTAACGGTAATGTATGATTTCCGTTTAGTGTATATTTAAATGAAAAGTTTCGCTGCTGTTGCTCAGTATCTGTAACACGCCTCAAATCAAGTCTCACTACATGTGAACATACACCAGTGTGTTTTCTACTAACTGAAGGGAGACCTGGTGGTCTTAGCGTAACAGATGTCTTAGCTCGAATTCAAGTTTTCTATGTACCCACAATTTCTCATCACTATAGATATATTCAACTTTATCTACAACAAAGCTTTTCGAACGTGAAGAAAACCTTGTCAATCTACATTAAAATGAAGATCCCTCTGCCGACCATCATCCTTATGATAACCCTGTAGTTTGGTATTACAGAACTTGCCCTGTTGTTGTCCCTATCTTAGAGGGACGAAAAAGATCAACACTAACCATATCTGGAGACACTACGAAACAACACTAACGACAACATATCACAATACTGCCAGCAAACAGTTGTCATGAAATTTATATATTTATTTCTGATGAGGCCTGTGGTTTATTTTGATCCGGGTTTCGAATCACGGCAAGGGCAAGAGGTTTTGCTCTTCTCCGAAATGACCAGAAAGTCTCTGGGGACCACACATCCTTCTATTCAACGGGTAACACAGTTCCTTCCCGCGGGAAAAACTGGCCTGAACTTCAAGTAGACCACCCACATTCTTCTAGCGCCAAGGTAAAAGTGAGTAGAGATGCACCTCACTCCCCCAATACGCCTTCATGGCGTGTACAGGGACAGATTTATTTATTTTACTTTTACTTCTGGTTTATTTAAAGACGCTTTCAGAATCGGAGGGTGAGTAGTGAGTGATGAATTAGAAGGGGTTTGGAAGGAAGCGGTCGTGGCATGTTCGAATTTCTGTCACTCTACTGCGCTAGAGGGACTGAGAAATCCCACAAACAACCTCAGTCAGGACAGCCGGTGACATAAAAGTCAGCAAATGTACTGCTACCAAAAAACAGTTATGGTGGTCTGACGAGTATTAGCATTGCGACATGGCATAGAAAGCAAAGTTGACACTCTGCCTAACCAAGCGTGTTACTTAAACTGGGCACTAGATGAATGTGCGTGACCAGATTCCCGACCCGGTAACCTTCATCAAGAGGAAGATGTCTCCGGTACCTATTGGAAAGCAGGCTCTGTGGGTCTTAGAACCGTTCTGGACGCGGTGTATAGATAAAGGCCAATCCTTGAGAGTGTCAGAAATTTTTTCACCTAAATTTCGTTAAATTTCATTAGAAAGAAAAATGCGTCAAACACATGTCGTGGTCATTACAGAAACCGGCTTGTTACATAAAGCATAAGTACTTATAATGTAAGCCCTTTTAAAAAATCGATAACGCTTTATTTCAAAGTCATATTAACGAAGATGGAGTTAAAAAACCAGAAAATTATTCGGTTCAAGACCTCTTGCCAAATGTAATCTAAATCCATTCAGAATTCGGAAGGTGAAGAATGAGGACGGACAGAAAAATTTATTTCACGTAATTTGTAAAATAGAACTTAAAAATCGCAAAACACATCATCTATGGCCGGGATTCGAACCAGATACATCCTGCCTGCGAAGTAAAACGCGCTAAGACTAAACTAATATGCTCCTTCCGACGTAATCCTTAGCGGCTACATACAGTATACGTTAAAGCCAGCATTCAGCAATAGATGTATATGTTATTGTAAACGAAGATGCATTTCTTCATTCCTCATTTAGACCAAGGCGGAGGACGTAACAAGAGAGAACACAAAATTATACGAGGAGCTTCATATTGTGTGCCTTACACAGAGTATTATTAGCACGATAAAATCGAGAAAAATGAGATGGGCGGGGCATGTAGTTCGTACAGCATTTCGGTCGGAAAAAATGAAGGGAAGAGCTCAAGTTCGAAGGTCTAGACGTAGATGGAAGGATAAAATGAAAACGGATCTTAAGAAAATTTTAGGGAGGGTTGGCACTGAATTTATACGCCTCTGGATATGTACCAGTGGCGGGCTGTTGTGAATACGGCAAGGAAACTTCTGGTTTTCTAACAGGCAGTACAATTTTCAGCAGATAAGCAACTGTTAGCTTCTCAAAAACATTACTCTGATCCCTGGATTTGGTTAGTTAGTTAATGTCAGTTAGTTAGCTAGTTAATCTGTTAGTTAATTAGTTTAGTAGTCAGTCAATTAGTTAGTAGATTGGTTGGTTGGTTGGTTAGCTGGTGGGTCTTTTAGTTATTTGATTCTTTGGTTAGTTGGCTAATTTGTTAGTCCCCCAGTCAGCTATTTAGTTAGTTGGCTAGCTGCTTAGAGAGCTAGTTACCCCAAAGCAGAGCCAGCTTATATTCTTGCTGTCACAAGCGCCTGCGTAGCTGCTAATGAAACAAGAACATCAACAAAGTTAACCTTGACTGACGTAAGAGTTCAGATGGTGTTTTGGGAGAGTGGGGGGTGTGCACAGATGGAGGGAAAGGCGCTCCGACAAGATTAGGGAATCATCGTCCTTGTTTCTTCAGTTCATTTCAAAGTCTTTCATGTGTGTAAAAAGAACAAGTAAATCCTGACACAACAGTGATGACTTCGCGGCTTTGCGAAAATCTGGCTGTTGCAGGAGCCTAACTGCATCCCTCAAAACATTTTAATCACACACACATTTCGTGTGATCGTTTTTGAAGAAGACATTTTGGTACTCCTAACATGCTATGTTTTACACTTCCTTCAGTGTTTAATACAGGGTTTCCCCACTTTAATTTGGTCACGGAATACTTCCGCACTCTCAGAAAATTCATCGACATGTCGATGGGTAAAATTTTTATGAACATAAGAATTAAGAAAACTTGACCACAAATAGGTAAGGATAAGTACGAATAAATATTAAATAAGTGTATGAGGAGAAAATACATTTAATCGCAAGTATTTAGAAATAAAAATCTTATCCAAGCTTACTAAAACCGAATTTAAAAACTCATATGTGTTTCCACATACAACAGCTTTTCAAAGTTTGGTAACTAGAATGGCTCAAAAACATTTGAACGGATAAATCGTTATTGTATAAAAATGAAAATTAGTTTAAAACTGTTTGTAATATACTTTGAATTACAATTTTTTATTGTAATGGAATTTTCTGAACTCTTCCTGTCATATCGCGCTCCGCCGAACCCGGGCTTCCGCAAAACACCATTTGGGAAACACTGGTTTAATACAACTTAATATCAACACATAGGCCTGCATTTCTGAACGCTTATTAGTCGACGAACCCCTCTGGTTTCAGAATTAGATTTCATGGACCGACTGAATTTCATCTCAAACTAGGTGTCACCCAAATATTATGTGCAGTTTTGAAGATAAAACATCCTGACGGAAGAGTGACCTCACATTTCTGCGCTTATTTTACTAATGAAGCATGGTAAACAGACGATTCCAAAGTTTTTTGTGTTAATTAGCGGAAAGAATTATTGGCAATAAGCTAATCGTGGCAGTCAGGCAGAAAATGAATCGTGACCTACTTAAATGCGATACCACCAGTAATCTAGGTATCTGAATACCACGAAGAAATGTGGAGAATGCGAGTCGAGGGTCTCACGGTTGTAAAATTAATGCTGTCGTTCCCTCAAACCGTTAGTATATGTTAGCACTTCCAACACAGGCGGCGTGAGTTTTCGAATACTAGTCTCCTAGATCAGCACTTCGTGTCGGATAACAAGTTTTTTCCGTCATATTAGACACCTGAATCAAATTTAGTCACCCTAAAGATGTAGGCAGCAAGTTCCTACGAAACACCAGAACAAACTCGTTATCCAACGCTATGTAATAACATAGAACACTAACATCTGAGCAACCCTCCCCTTCTCCATGAAAGTCCGTTTCTGTAAAGAACTTTTAAGAATGGAGATTGTCGATTCCGGAGGCCGCGCGGTCTAAGACGTAGGTCTGCGGCTGCTCGCTTCCTAGGATTGCGAGTTCGAATCCCGCGGACGGCATGGATGTCTCTCTTTCTCTTGTAAGTATCGTGCGTTGTCAGGTAGAGGTCTCTGCGACGGACCGATCCCTCGTGCAGAGGAGTCCTACAAGGCGTGTGTGTGTGTGTGTTACTGAGTGTGATCAGGTGCAACGATAACCCTCTACACGTAAAATGAGCAGGTAGAATAGGTCAGACTGAGAAGGGAACGAAGAATAGTGGATCCACGCGTTAAGAATTTTGTCTCTACTGTTTTTGCCTTAGTGTCAGCAACGCCTCTCTTTTAACAATTACGATTAATGAATTTAAGCGGACAGCGTATGATCATGGCATCGTTGGAATATTTACTACATTTCGCGATTTTTCTTTCTTTCTTTCTTTCTTCCTTAGTCTGAACTCTTCTACCTACTCATTGTCGTTGTAGAGAGTTACTGTTACACCTGATCACATTCAATGACACACACACCCAATAGGACTGTTCTGGACGAGAGATCGGCCCGTCGCGATTTCTTTGAAAAGGTCTTTCACTCAAATTGAGGCCAATGTTTCTCACCCCGTGCACAGTAGTCCACCAAGGTGCTCGGCCGAAACTTAATTACAAAACTAAGAGTCAGTACTTTTCGGACAGCAAGTATCACTCAGATTCATTAGCAATAGTGGGTGTAAATTAAATTCACAGCTGGGAACTTAAGTGCCCTTTAATTAATCATAAATCAATTTCTCGCCCAGGAAGAGACGACCAACCGGTACTGGCAAGAGGCAGCCTGTTTAAACACAAGTCGACACTTTAATACATAAATTCATAAACACACTTTCTGCACCAGTATGCCGTGACACAACAGTATTCCATAAGGTTATTTGATTCACAAATTAGAACATTACTGCATATAATTTTAGACCATTCCCTCTCGACTACTAGCCTAAGTCCTGAACCACCTACTTCGCCAAAAAACTTACCTCTGTGGAATTTAATACACATTACTTGATACAAATATACGGCTAAACCATCAACATTCGGCATTAAAGCACTCAAGTCCCACAGCTTAACACTATTCTATAAAGGTACAAAGGGGCGTGGAATTAAAACTCCAAGCATGAAAAGTCTACATCATAAGTCTAAAAAATTATGTGCTCCTAAGAACCCTTTGCCTGGATCAGTAGATATAAAGCCTAAAACTTACCCACATAAAGATATTATGTTTCTGCCTCACAGAGAAAAATTCTTCTGCATTATAGAACCAATCAGTTTAGGAAAAGTGGGTATTTCTTGTGAGAACCGCACAGAACAAATAAATACACTACAGGGGCAAAACGGAGTGTGTTTTTTGTAAAAGCAGGACGTAAATATGGTAAGCATTTTACATTAGAAACCAGACTCACAATTGTGTTGTTTTGCAGCAGTGTACAAAAGTTGGTATTAAATACAGATTTGACCACATGTAATGATTGTGCCCATCTGCGGCTTCTCGAGTCTCAAATTTCCAAGAGTTTGAAGTGTGTTCTGCCTCGACAGATGTTTTCCGTCGACTCGAGTTGAGCTGCGTGGGAACCGTTCATGTTTTCTTTAGAACATCCGCACGGTTCATGCAGGGTTGAGAGAGTGGGGATGGGCACGTCAATCAGCCCCCAAATGAGATCTGGGCGAAATATGTGCGCTGCTCCTTCATTAACAAAAATGGACGTTTACATAGCTCAAAACACGTCATTCCAGAGTACATTTATGCTCAAATCAAATACTGTCTTCTGTTTATGATCTATTGGATGACGCTGTCATTATCTGAGATTGTATAGTGTCGAAATGAACAAACAGAGAACAAAAACGCGCACAAGATGCGAAAAAAGAAACCAGTCATGATGGTCTAACTGAGGAAAATCCGCCAGGGAGAGTGAGGAATACCATGAAAAATCTGCCAGGATGATCGGTACTAGACTGAAATTCGAAAGGGTTCCTGCCGATGCAGAAAAGAAGCGCTTGTGCTTGATTCATCTTCTTCTATCCACAGTTTTTGTTTTTATTATTGTTATTAACCTATTCTACATGATCTCATGTAACCAGTAAGTAGTAAACAGGGAGATTTTTAAGGACCTGGCCGATTTAAAGTGCTTATATTTCCGAATATTATTTACAAATAACAAAACTTCAAAGAAGTACTAGCAGGGACAGATAACAAGTCTTTACTCCGCGTGTCTCAAGTTACCAATTACAAGTTACTTGTTCCATACATGTACTCCACTAACACGACAAACTCCCAGCCTACCTTCACACTACTGCCGGTTTCTACGCTACTTATCCGCCGTCACAGCTGCAATGGTTTCATAAATACCTTCCTCCAGCTCCTTAACTGCTCCAGGTAGAAGTGAAATATGAACGTGTTCTTTGACATAACCTAGGAGAAAAGAAGTCTAGTGGGGTAAGGGCGGATGACCTCGGAGACCAAGGGACTGGTCTCGCTCGCCCAGTACAGCGTCATGGCAGGTAGTCGTCAAGGCACTGTCGCATTTCCAGGTGACAGCGAGGTGGCGATCCGTGTTATGAAAAGTGTATCAAGTCCTATTGAATATCTTCCTTTGAGAGTGGCAGCCACCAGTTCTGTAGCATGTACAGACAGAACCAGTAATTGTGTTTTCAACAAAAAAGAACAGCTCATACACTTTCTGCTCCGTCAATGCACAAAACACATTCAAATTCGGTGTATTTTTTACCAATTCGACAGTATCATTTAGATCCTGTAGGCCCCATATTATATAGTGGTGCTCATGTACCATGCCAGGAACATGAAAAAAACTTATTCAACAAAAACCATCTTAAATATGCTGATTTTCATCACCTGATATCATGCCAAGGAAATCCACAAAAATTAGACTAGCTGGTTTTTTGTTGTCACTTAGATTTAGAAGTAACTTAAAGCTCGGCTTCTTGTGCAAGCATTTATTCAGAAGCCGCCAGACAATTGTGGGTGGTGTCTCATCACTGGTTCGACGACTGGACTTCCGTGGGCAGTGTGAAAAATCCATTCAAACTCATTCCACATTCGCGTCACTATTTCTTGGACGCCTAGGCCCACACTTCTTGCAGAGGAAACAGTCCTCATTAAGCTTCTCGATACCACTCCTTAATCGAAAGCTTAAAAGGCGCATCCTCTCCAAATCTTACTCTTTATCGCCTCTGCACTCTCGCCAACCATTTTGCAGCAATATACCGGAAGCAAAACAGCACTTTTTCGTCCGGAGTAGCCATTTTGTTTAATTCGCGGATTCAGCGCTAATGTATGGCCAAAAAAAGAACCACTGCTTTACCGGGAAATATACAACTTTCTATAGCTGATACCACGCTATACATTTTCATAATCCGGTGTATAAATTAAGGTACGGAACTAGCCAAAGACGTGACTGCAATCCGCCTAATTAGCTGCTTACATTGCAGTTACGTAACTGGTCACTACACGACCTCAGTTACTTGGTACGAGGATCTCCTTGAGCAACCGGCAAAACCTGCTTGTTCAGAATCTGGAACGTTATCGACATTTCACTAAAACCCAGTTCTAGAACCTTACACTTATTTACGAATGCACCGCATTATTTCGAAATACGTTTCAACATTATACTCCCATCTAGATCCAGTTTCCAAAATTTGCTTCTTCTCGGGGCGTTTTCCACTAAACATTTATGGGCTCCCTATATTGAGAGTTTAATGTGAATATTTGGAGTGGAATTAGATGGACTCAGGCAGTGGATAGAGGCAGCCTTTTGTAAATATATTGATACATATCTTTTTGTGTAAATTTGGGTAATTTCTCAATCAGATAGAAGAGTACAAATTTTCGGGAATAACCCTTCGTCAAAGGGTTGATAATTTGCAAAACCTGTGTTGCCGGATAATTCACTCATCCATTCATTCATTTGTAAGTAATTTTAGACGCCAGCTCAGTTTATAAAGCTTGAGAAGCGTTGAATAGAATGCTGGTTATATTCGAAGAAGTGTCCGTGTCAATATCAGTCCAATAATTCGTTTGAAGGGTATGAGGGAAGAAAGAAACAAATCTTATTTGAGAATAGAAAATGAAAATCCGAATTAAAATTTAGACGACTGAAGAGATGGCTAACCCACGTTAAGGTAACTTTATCAGCTGTTGGAAAACACTGAATTTATACAATAAACATAACTTTTATACTACCCAATTTATCCTTTAGAAAATTATAGTTGAAACATAATTGTTAGTAACTTCAACGTGTAGGCTATAATACCTTTCTTGGTACTGATAGCTTCATAGCTCTTCCACAACTTCTCCGCCCCTACTAAATAACATATTGTATTTTACAAAATGCTGCAACTTTTATCCAAAGCCCGAATGCAAACAGCGATGATTTAGACTCCAATAAAGACTCTCACGGCGACCACTATAAATAATGCTTCATTATGGAATATGCTGCCCTGAAAATGGAGGAGTAGGTTCCCTTCAACTGCTGCGCCCATCTGCCAACATACACGACGCCACATCTAACAATAAAGCAATATCCGACTGCTACACGTTGCTCAACTACTCATCATATTACATTCGGCTTTCCTTCTTCCGGAAATCTTAGCGTTGCCCTTTTTGGCTTAGTCTGTTGGTTTGACTTTCTGAGATATGAACACAGGTGTAATTGGGGGGGGGGAGCAAGAGAGGCAAATGCCCCTCCTTATATTTTTTCTACCTAAGAATATTTTTTCGGCTACTGAATTGAAGAGGGGATATAGAAAAATGAGATGAGAGTGGGGGGAATGGGTGTATGTATTATTAAAGACTGGTTCAAACCAAGTTTCCCCCTCTTTCTAACTTGACTCCTTCGTAAATTAAAGATCCTAATACCTGTGGTCTCCTCCCCCCCCCCCCCCCCCCAATGTTATTAGCCAAGCGTGCTTTTACCGGATCGGAGTGTTTATTACACAGTTTAATAATTACACAGAAAATGTACTACACTGTTCTGCCGTGTAATCGCATTCAATCAGTTTATTAATAATACTTTATGTAATTTTAAAACATGACATATCGATTGTAATGCGGACTTTGCAGTCAGAAGGAAGTGTAAATGACCTATAGAGTACACAACACACTCGCAGAGTAGCTGACAGTACCTTTTGCACCTCCAGAGAAGTTTAGACAAATATCTTCAGGCTTCATGATGCACATTCACACTGGAATTTTACAAATGTAAGTAAATGACTGACTGCTTCTGAAATCGGAAGCAGCCAATTTTCCGCTAATTTTGTGTATTATGGATGCATGTGGCCTCTCTCATTGGCTACCCTCTTAAGGTCTGGATTCGAGGTTTTTGTTTTGTCAGGCTAATGGTTCAGCATAGCAAAGGCATGTAATTTTGAAAAGCGTGGGTGTTCCAGCAATACTGCTGATGAAATACAGGTACTCAAATTGTTAATTTTCGAAATGTCAGCTCGTTCCTTCTAAATTACGTCCATCTGGTAAGTAATCCCTTTCGAACTAAAGACTTGTGAACTAGGTACAAGTCGCCAGCCCCATCCTATGACTTCTCGTGTCAGGAGCTGGTCACTTCCTGTCGGAAAGCACCGTGGTGAGAGGAAGTCGAACCCTTACTTGCACACACATGGCTTCTTCTGTTCCTCTTTTATTCAATTCACAAGCTTCAAATCGAAATAGACCTCTTGAGGAGTGTTCGATTACCCTACAAACAACTGCTGCTAGACATGGTGTAGGACACAAGTGTATTCCGGTATGACGTAGCCTATATTAACTACATATGAAAATAAATGTATGCACAAAATGGGAAGTATTATTTCTTTTTTGTTATTAATTTACCGTTCTTCTTCTTTTCTATTTTTCTGTTGTTTGGAGGAAGCAGAGTGATCAATTATTCTATGTACAGTCGAACTCGTTTATAACGTCATGAAAGGGACAATATTTCGTGTCGTTATAACCAAGGAGTATAATGTTATGGTTAACAGTCAGAAACTAATTGGTACCACAGAATATCGACTCTAAGGCGAGGTGTCGTATAAACCGACGTCGTTATAACCGGGTTCTTCTGTACTTGATACATACCTTATTGTATGTATTTGATATGTTTATGTGTGTTTTTATATTTGCAGTAAAGGGAGTCTATAAGGATGCCACGTAACAATGCAAGCAGTGGGGGAGACGGAGACATGATGCTATTGGTCCGTGCGACAGCAGCACTGATCCCATTGGTGCTGCTACATGTCTGCCTATTGGTTGCCGGAGAAGACGCAGCTGATCCGACGCCGATCGATCAGACGCGCACAAGTCGATTTCCACGTTATCGTTTCAACATAAGAAAAGATGACATCTTTCATGACACCAGGGTTATACCTGTGGAGCATCAGGTGTCGGCATTTCTCTACAAGGGCGAGACAAAACTGTGAGTTCCGCTTTCTTTATAGCTTTTTAGGCGCGTTCGCAAAATTGAGAAAAGCGACTACTAGCTTCGTCACATCTGTCTGTCTGTCTCCCTGTCTGTCCGTCCGTCCGTCCGCAAGGAACAACTAGGCTCCCACTGGACGGATTTTCATGAAATTTGATATTTGAAGATTTTTCGAAAATCTGTCCAGAAAATTCAAGTTTCATTAACATCTGGCAATAATAACGGGTACTTTACATAGAGACAATAAGAAATGTTTCAGTCAAAGTTGCAGATAAAATCAAAACACACATTTTATGTTCAATAACTTTTTACCTTAACTCGTGCCGTTTATGAGTTAATGTGGAAAAATATGGTACAGCCGGACAGACCAGAGATGACACATATAATATGGCGCATGCGCTTTGCATGCTGGGAAAATAAGGCTACAGACACACACTCAGAATAGTAATACTTATGGCTTTTGCTCAACAACAATGGTTATGCGAACGCGCCTGAATATTACGTTATACTTACATTGCCTGTCTTGTTCTTAAGTGAAATGAAGTCGCACATAAGCACGGCACAACGCACATGCTTGGTACGTTCAGTCTCATTAAACTGTACATGTTCACTTAATAGCAAGGTAAAATATGAGGTTTAGCTCCATATCTAGGGCTAGGCAAGGTGAGCCGTTAGCCAGAATGGCAAAACCAACTGGCACCCCTGATTAAAAGTCCTGTCTATTTTAAAATCTGGATTCACTTGATGATTGCATTATTTTTCATGAGACACAATCTTACTGTAGTTCAAACCTGACTACTGAAATTTTGGTTACTCGGAAAGAGAGAGTTAGAAGAAAGAAAAGAGAAACGTAATATTATCGTGTCGAATAATTTCGACTGGGGAATACATGGAGTGAAATTTTATACTCCGTCTCACACATTAAATGATTACTAATAGTTATATTAATAACATAACGCACTATCAATTAAAATGTACCTAACATTTCATATTGCATTTTATCCGACATGTTTTGGTTCCCATGGAACCATCACCAAGAAGTCACACATCACGTGGTGGTGGTAGGACATACACGCATATAATTATATCGATATTGTGCAAATCATATCGATATTTTTCAAATTACACAGAAATTTCATGCACATTTGTCAAAATATGCACTCAATTTTGGTCAGGTTCAGTATTTTACATTTAAGTATATATAACTTTTAGCTAAAAGCTACCTAGCCAACAATGAGTGGATATTTTGACACCCTGCATTTACTTTGCTGTATAACTTGCATAATATCCGTAATAATTATAAGCATATATATATCCTTGGTAATGGTTCTATAGAAAACGAAACGTGTCGGAGTTAATGTGGAACGTAGGCTATTCTATCACGTACATTTTACGTCATACAGTATGATACGTTGGTTAAATAATAAATATTGAAAATATATGCAACATTATAAAATAAAATTAGTGTATTTTGTGCAATTCTCGAACTTATATATAAGGTAAGAATTAAATGAACATGTAGTATCAGATGCCTCACTAAGGACACCACACCGGGCGGTACTGGAGCCACGGAAGGGCTGGCATCACTGTGTATCGGTAAGTAGACCTACATTTAACTGTGGCACATGACAATGTAAAGGCTCGCCAGCAGTGACAAAATTACTGTGTATTCCCGCTATAGTCTTTAAGCCTGACACATGCAGTCTCATTCAGTTATACACGCTGATATGATTGTGAAATAACAATCGAAAGTTAGGCTGTTCGTCCAACATCTAAACCAGCTGCAAGGTCAAATGTTACAAACAGTGCGGGGCGCTCTTCCCCGAAAATAAATCGACGGGGCGTAAAACTGACAACTCACCTCTATTCAGTACCGAGGCTCAGAATGAATGATATTGTCCTTATCTTCATTAAGGTCAAGCTGTCCGTGAACACACATGACAGTATATGGAGCAAGTAGAATTATAAATTCGTTAATTCTTAAACTCGGTACTAGTTAGAGGTGAGTGCTCAGACTCAGGATCCGGCCGCTTTATTGTAGGGGAAAAATCCCCCCACTATCCATTGAATAAGAGGGTGGATGGGGCCCAGAGCCAGTCTAGACACTGCATAAAAGAAAAATGTCTCTTCCCCGTCGGGAATTTTTTTCCAATGGCGCAACAGCCCTTAGTGGGCCAAGGCCTCCTCATTATCGAGGTTTCACAATCACACTCAATTAGACAAACCACACTCGGTAGGACTGCCTTGGAAGAGTGATCAGCCCGACGCACAGACCTCTACCTGACAACACACATCACTCACAAGAGACAGACTTCCATGCCCCCGGCGGGATTCTAACCCACAATCCCAGTAAGCGAAAGGCCGCGGACCCAAGCCTTAGAGCGCGCAGCCACTGGGATCGGCTACCTGCCGGGAATAGAACCAAAGTACCTCAGACTTCCAGCCCGTATCCCACTTACAGCATCGACTTCGCCACTGCGAGCAAGTCTATATGAGAGCAGCTGGTTACAGACCTGCCAACCTGGGTTCGAATCATGGTAGAACAGATTTACTTACCACTGCGCTTTATAAACAATGGTTTCCCCGCTGACAAACTTGGCCGGAGAATAATCAGTGGCTCTCCGACCTAATGTTGATGCCCGGAACACTATGACCAAGCGACTTAACTCTTACAGTATGATGACTGTATTATGTGTACTACATTGACTGGGCCAATCCCGGTGGCTGCGCGGTCTAAGGCGTGGGTCTGCGGTCCCTCGCTTGCTGGGATTGTGGGTTCAAATCCCGAAGGGGGAATGGATGTCTGTCTCTTGTGATTGTTGTGTGTTGTCAGGTATATGTCTCTGCGTCGGGCTGATCACTCGTCCAGAGGAGTCCTACCGAGTGTGATCGTGAAGCCTCGACAGTGAGGAGGCACTGGCTCACTAGGGACTGTTGCGCCGTTGGAAAAAAATATTGACGAAAGGAATTGACTCAGTCATATGTTTTCACGATAAAAAAATCGGTTTTCTATCAACTACATAAGCTTAGATCATAAAGAAGGATGGCTGATAATGACAAATTGGACGGAAGCTGTAAAGCTTAATTGAAAATAATAAAATAGTAATATATATAAGGACTTCAATGATAATAACATAATATCTGTAGGAACGGAAGTAATTATGAGTGTTTTATTTAACAAGGCTGTTAATTTTAAAGATTATAAGGAGTCGATGTTAGAGGACTGAAACAGGAGCATGGAAGATCGGTGGAATGATACTGACAGTAAAAGGTAAAGCGTTCCCGTAACAAGTCATGAATACTCGGGGGAGGGGGGATAGAATGTTGGGCTTCCATCCCTACTTTGACATTCCGCACAACTAGGACAGCAGAGTACCATGAGAAAAGAACTGTTTCAAAACCACACTGTCCACCACAAAACTCACGTGGAATGGCCTCGGATCGAAGTAGGGCCTCCGCCGTGACAGGACAAAAAACGCCTCAGTCTTGAAACAGCCTACAATTGGGACAAGGCTATGTATTTAATAATCCCACCAACTCTGATTCGTTATTTAAAATAAAATATTTAATATATCTTAACTATCAAACGAAAGGTTTTACAAATTAAGGTGTTTTAATACGTTAACTAACCAGAAGGCACGGTACCAGAATTCGCCCACAGCAAAGGAGGAACTACAATAAAAGCCCCATTCAGGCTAGCCAACCTTCGGGAAAGGAATCGAAATGGGACCTTCCAAATAAGGAAAGAGCAGGCCCTACTAAACACGAAGTTCGGATTTAGTCATACCGAAGTAACATCACTCAAATAAATTCTACTTTAACGCCAGCATTACGTGTTGTGATATGTTTCTTAGTTTAAAACTAGCGGCTGTTTTATAGACCGGTCGCGGTGCGTGTGCACCTGCTGTGTCACGAACCCAGAAATGATCTGGACCGAAGGGCATGTAGTACTGTCCCGCCTTGGCATTATGTTACTCTCATTCACTGCTGCGAAACTTGTGGCTAAGTGAGTCTCGAAGTGCTTGACTCTTCATTGCAACGTGCTGACTACTCCTATGTATTCCACTTTCGTAACAAGAAAGAATTAGGCATTTTTCCCCACACAGTAATATTTACGTGTCTATAATTCACACAATAAACAACAATTATTTCCTTCAAGAAATTAACGGATCGACTTTTATAACTGATACGGAATTTGTTCCGTATGGTAGGCCGGGATAGCTCAGTCGGTATAGCGACTCGCTACGAGCTGGACGGTCCGGGGATCGAATCTCGGTGGGGGCGAGGTTTCCAGCACCCGTCCAGACCGGCCCTGGGGCCTACCCAGCCTCCTGTACAATGGGTACCGGGTCATTCCCGGGGGTAAAGCGGTCGGGGCGTGGCGTTGACCACCCTCATCTAGCACCGAGGTTAAAGAAAGAGTAGAGCTATACCTCTACTCCCCTCTGGGCCTTCATGGCCTGTTCTGCGGTGAACTTTACCTTTACCTTTGTTCCGTATGAGCTACGAACTAAATCTTTATATACTTTGGACGAATTTTAGGCTTCAAAGGTTTAAGTAAGTTATGATGGCTCACTTTTAGGCGCGCTCGAAAAGTGACCATTAGCTTCGTCATATATATCCGTCCGTTCGTCCTTCTGTCTGTCTGTCTGTCTGTCTGTATGCAAATATAAACTCGGCTCCAACCGATGGATTCTCGTACAAATTGATACTGGAGACTTTTATTAAAATGCTTCGAGAAAATTCATGTTTTGTTAAAACCGGATAAAAATATCGGGCACTCTACACGAAGGCCTAAGTACATTTATAAGGCTGGCGGTGATGTATGTAGCTTCAGAAATCATTGTTCCATTTCCATGGCAACAACAGTTTCACAAAAGCACCTAAAGTGTTTCGCTCCGCAGATATTTCCTAACTTGTTCAGTTACAGAAAAATGAGGGGTACAATCATTCCACTTCAGTGCCACACATGAAACTAATCATTCAACCCTGATAATAGAGGCAACATTCTCGCTTGAAAGGACCACAATATGAAGTCTGAAACAGTCTCAGGTTTAACTAGCTTAGGATTCGGCTTGTTAACCCTTTCACACCTTCTTGCAACGTCAGCTGTCTACCAAATCGAAGCTTACAGGTCATAAAACGCACATATAACGTGACCTCACATGAATGAAAATGAAAATAAACGAGAGTGGAACATTTGCATACCTAGCCCTATTCATCAACGTGGTGATGCCGAACAGGTGGTCTCCCTGTTCTGAAACGCATTGTCATGTGACACACCATAAAAACACATGAAACGAGGACCTGTGTTTGTGTGTGCGTGCTATTTGCATTGGTACAGTCGTCCTAAAAGATTACAACTCTCAGACACTTTATTTTACATTAAACTTGAACCAAGGAATTGAGTCAATCTTAGGTTACTTGAAGACACTCAGCACCGTTATAAGTTTTATATATCCCGCACAAGGTCAGCCGTTATCTGAATGTAGAAAGTCTCCAACCCAGGAGCATGGATGTGTAGCAAAAAATGAATTACAGCCAAACCCAGTTATAACGACATCGGTTTATGCGACACCTCGCCTATAACGTCAGATATTCTGTGGTACCAATTAATTCCTCACTGTTAACCATAACATTATACTCCTCGGTTATAACGACACTCGTTTATAACGACACAAAATATTCAGTCCCTTTCATGACGTTATAACCGAGTTCGACTCTATTTGTTTAAAGTAAAACACTTCGGTCTAAGGCGTATTACTTGAGAGTTTCGTGTTAGTTGGTCACGCTATTCAACGCTCTCACAGGTTATGTATATAAGATTAAAGGTAAATTTGTCCCTGTCCTCTCCAAGAAAGCATATGGGGGGAGTAGGTATATAGCCCCTCTCATTCTTAACTTCAGCACTAGATGGAACTGGTCAAATTCACGCCCCATTCGCTTTACCCCCTGAAAGAAACCCGGTACTTGCTGAAGGTGATGCAGCGTGGGCCTCAAAACCGGTCTGGACGTTTTGGAGGAGAGAAAAATCTCTTCCCCCTACAGGGATTCCAACCCCACATCGCCCATCCCGTAGCATATCATTATAGCGACTATGCTATCCCGGCTCCGGGACATGTTCCACAAAAGGTGTGCCAACCTTCAGGATGTTATTTTATGGGTAATTTTGAGTAAAAAATTTATTATTAACATATGCCTGATTATCAACCGTTACATCGCTGCGAACACTTTTTAGTTACAAGATACTGCACGGCATCAGTTCTTATGAACCACCTATACGCTTACTCCCAACTCTGGAAAACACAACTCCCTCGTAATTCTGTCTTGAGATGTTCAGAATTGTGCGTAAGGAAAGAGGGCCGTCATTTTGAACAGTAATCAGCGTAACATAAGTGAAATATGACGTTCCCTAATATCACGTAATCAAAATTATATTTTTTTTCCGTGTTGTCACATAACTACGCAAACCAACATAACTCGGTAACGTAAGTAGAAATCGATGTAATTATTTCGTGGAGTCACCTGTCACAATTTTCTTTTGATATTACAAATTCCGTAGGGTACAGTTTAACTTTTGCCTTTGTCTGTGCTGTTATCGGACACATTTTCTACAACAGGTTAACATTTAATTTATGCAGGCATTTCTTTTGTGGCGTTATATGACACATAACTTTCTTTTCATCTGTATAGTATGATAAAGTGTGTATTGTAAAAATTGTTGTTACTGCTACACATGTACAATAAAATGCTCGTAGCGATGTCATGCTTGATAAGTTGATAATCGGGCATATGTTGGTACGGCATTTTTGCTCAAAATACCTCAAAGAATAACATCCAGAAGTTTGGCTTACGTTATGAGCAAAACCTCGCATATATTTATCTATTTTATATTTATTTGACGTTCAGATACGGAGATGCATATCTTTCTATGGATGTGAAACTTCCGTCTGTCACATTAAGGGAAGAACACAATGCAGGCTTGAAAATAGGGTGCTGAGGAGAATATGAGGAAGCAAGACAGACGGAAGTGACAGAAGACCGGACAGAATTTTAGGTTGGGAAAATATTATTGGGATGAGACGGCACAGGTATGTAATACGCATGGAAGAAACAGGAATGCAAGAAACTCTTAGCTTGCCAGAAAATACTCACTTTCCAGTGATTTATATTCGATCAGTTAATCTTGTTTTTTGTTCTTTCGGTCTTTTGTTCTTTCGTTAAGGGTGGATCTTAATATCAATACCAACCTATCTAAGTATAAATGCTACAGTGAATATAAGGCTCTAATAACCCGAAACTCTCTTCAGCATATGACGGCCAGGAAATTTGAAAGACTTTTGTGGAAGTCTAGACTTGTAGCGTTGTGTCTATTATTCAAGGCTAGCTCAGTATCGTCATTGGTATGAGATGGCATGAGATGGACTACTGAGAGATGAAGGTAAGATTCGCAGCGGGATTAGAAACTCATCTCTCCACAGCATCTCAACAGGTCTACATATTATTCTATCCGATGAGTAGCTGGTAGCAATCTCACTCAAGCACACACTCTTCACCCTGGAGTTGCTACTCACTAGCGCCACCCTCTTCACACTGGGGTTGCTTCTCACTCAAGCACACTCTCTTTACACTGGAGTTGCTACGCACTCTAGCGCCACCCTCTTCACACTGGGGTTGCTTCTCACTCCAGCACCACTCCACCCTGCGGTTGCTACTGACTCTAGCGCCACCCTCTTCACACTGGGGTTGCTTCTCACTCAAGCACACTCTTTTCACACTGGAGTTGCTACTCACTCTAGCGCCACCATCTTCACATTGGGGTTGCTTCTCACTCCAGCACCACTCCACAGTGCGGGTGCTACTTACTCTAGCACCATCCCCTTCACAATCTAGCCTATTGTTACCTACTACAGCACACCCTCTTCACACTGGGGTTGCTTCTCACTCCAACACACTCTCTTCACACTGGAGTTGCTACTCACTCTAGCGCCACCCTCTTCACATTGGGGTTGCTTCTCACTCCAGCACCACTCCACAGTGCGGGTGCTACTTACTCTAGCACCATCCCATTCACACTCTAGCCTATTGTTACCTACTACAGCACACCCTCTTCACACTGGGGTTGCTTCTCACTCCAGCACACCCTCTTCATACTGGGTTGCTTCTCACTCCAGCACACCCTCTTCACACTGGGGTTGCTACTCACTCCAGCACACCCTCTTCACACTGGGGTTGCTTCTCACTGAAGCACACCCTCTTAACACTGCGGTTCCTACTCACTCTAGCGCCACCCTCTTCATACTGGGGTTGCTTCTCACTCAGTCACACCCTCTTCACACTGGGGTTGCTTCTCACTCCAGCACCACTCCACACTGCGGTTGCTATTTACTCTAGCACCATCGCCTTCACGCTCTAGCCTATTGTTGCTACAGCACACCCTCTTCACACTGCAGTTGCTACTCACTCTAGCGCCACCCTCTTCACACTGGGGTTGCTTCTCACTCCAGCACACCCTCTTCACACTGCGGTTGCTACTCACTCTAGCGACACCCTCTTCACACTGGGGTTGCTTCTCACTCCAGCACCACTCCACACAGCTGTTTGTACTTACTCTAGCACCATCCCCTTCACGCTCTAGCCTATTGTTACTGTAGCACCATCCCCTTCGCGCTGTAACCTATTGTTACTGTAGCACCATCCCCTTTACACTGGGGTTGCTACTCATTCTAACATCACTCTTTTCACACTGGGGTTGCTTCTCACTCCAGCACCACTCCACACAGCTGTTTGTACTTACTCTAGCACCATCCCCTTCACGCTCTAGCCTATTGTTACTACAGCACACCCTCTTCACACTGCGGTTGCTACTCACTCTAGCGCCACCCTCTTCACACTGGGGTTGCTTCTCACTCCAGCACACCCTCTTCACACTGCGGTTGCTACTCACTCTAGCGACACCCTCTTCACACTGGGGTTGCTTCTCACTCCAGCACCACTCCACACAGCTGTTTGTACTTACTCTAGCACCATCCCCTTCACGCTCTAGCCTATTGTTACTGTAGCACCATCCCCTTCACGCTGTAGCCTATTGTTACTGTAGCACCATCCCCTTCACACTGGGGTTGCTACTCATTCTAACATCACTCCTTTCACACTGGGTTGCTTCTCACTCCAGCACCACTCCACACAGCTGTTTGTACTTACTCTAGCACCATCCCCTTCACGCTCTAGCCTATTGTTACTGTAGCACCATCCCCTTCACGCTGTAGCCTATTGTTACTGTAGCACCATCCCCTTCACACTGGGGTTGCTACTCATTCTAACATCACTCCTTTCACACTGGGGTTGCTTCTCACTCCAGCACCACTCCACACAGCTGTTTGTACTTACTCTAGCACCATCCCCTTCTCGCTCTAGCCTATTGTTACTGTAGCACCATCCCCTTCACACTGGGGTTGCTACTCATTCTAACATCACTCCTTTCATACTGTGGTTGCTTCTCACTCTAGCGCCACTCTACACTGCGGCTGCCATATACTGCAGCACCGTTCCATCCACACTGGTGTCGTTACGTACTCTAGTGCCATCCCCTCCATTCTAAGGTTACCACTTATTCAAACTCCATCCCCTTCACCCAGAGGTTGCTACCTACTCTAGTTCCACCCCTCTTCACTCTTGCGCCATTCCGTCTCTGAAATGATTTCCTTCCTTTTGCCTTCAATCTCTGTGTCCTGGCTACAGGCGTAAATGTTAAAAAAATATATAAATATTCTATAATTGTTGTCTTCGTTTCGTATGGACCTAAAACTTGTTCTATTGTTTCAAGGGAAGAACAGCAATTGGGGATGTCTAAGGCTCACGATGATGAAGACAAAGTGTTACATAAATTCTGAGCCTGCTTAGCTCATTCACTATAGTGACTACAATTTCCCAAGGAGTGGATGGCCGAAATTCGATTCCAGATAGCAGCAAAGATATATTTCTTTGCAGTGCAGTCAAGACTCTCTCTGGATAACGCCCATATTTCCATTCTCAGTGTGAAGAATGGAATTATATCACGCGACTTAAGCGACCGGGTCGTGAATCTGTCCTATCACCTTCCTCTAAAGCCGAGGTTCGGAATGCGTGAAGCTTTATTTCCATACTTCATGTACACCTTCACTGCGCGGACGCACGAATAGATGTACTTGTCCGTGAACGTACTCGTATTTTTCTTACAAGGTGAAAATTCATGCAATTTTGTAGTAAAATACCAACATTTCTGAAAAATATGTTGCCTCCAACGTCAGGAGACCTACTTTCACCTTATCTCTCCCCTTTAACTTCAACTGCTCATACTGACTTTTGTAACTCCACTTTTGTTTCTCAAGACTTCCGTTATCATCTCTTCTTCCCTACTAACTGTCCCTCTGTTCTTTTTTTTTCTTTTCCTTATTCTTTCTCTTTGTCGTCCATTTCGCACCGAAATTTTTAAAAATACCTTTTAACAAATGGAAACGCAATGCAAGCATATTCACAAAATTTACCACATTTCGCTAAGTTGATTAAACTTTAGTGGAATTCACAACATCAGACATTACACAAACGCAATTTAATAACATTTAATCAACAAATTCAGAAAAGAAGTGTATTATTATAAGAAAATGCAAAATATTTGAACATTTTAGACACAAAATTTAAATATTCCAGCAAAGTAATTTAAAATATACAAGTTTATATTACATATATACGACTATATGATTGTAGGTTGAGCAGGAATATGGGTCATTGGATGTATTTATAAACAAGACCAGAAAATGGCAGCAATGGACGGCAGTGATAATTGCCTATACGTCAGTCGGTATTGCAGCCTCTTTACCGAGAAAAGTTACAGAGTGTACATACTGAATGAAATCGTCATTTCAAAGTACCCAGAAGAGCAACAATGTACAAGAGTGGAACCAGGTGCTCACCCAGAATTTTTGGCTGGGGGGGGGGCCTGACCCTGAGGCTATGTGTAATTTATGTTTGATTTTAAAAGCTGTGTTATAAAAATCGTGTCGTAAGTATGAGATCATACTGTTTGCAACGCACTGATATACATACAAATATAACTACATGTTCCGTGACTCAGTCACAGTGTCCTATCTTCTTGTTTTTTTTTAATTTTATTAATTTATTTTTCAACATTCTAACGTACTAGTCATCAGCTGATTTCAGTGGCATTTCAGCTAAAGGGTAAATCACGTAAAACCGTTGATATCATAATATCTAAAATTCTGTGTTTTTAAATTTCGGCAGCCTCCTCTTGGATGTGCCCCTGAGTGGAACCAAAAAAAATTACATGTAGATAAGAATTGTCAAATTTGGTACGTAACTTTACAGGGCATTTTACTATAAACGTGCAAAAGAGCGCACAATATATAGACAATCCACTTTTATATTTCACACCCATATGAACGCATATTTGTAAAAATGTTCTTGCACAAGGTCTCTAAATTGTGGTGGATCAAGCTCCCTCTGATGTCTTTATCAATGACTCTGACTCTCCTTTTTATGATTACATAAAACATTTAATGAAACAGCTTTTGTGCAAATCATCAGCCCGTTTGTCGGCGGGCGGCATTTTCTCTCGCAAGAGTCAGTCAACTTGTGATTTGATTGGTGGGTGACGCACGTTATTGACCCCAACGAGGGCGTGGGGGTAAGGGGAGGGGGAATCAGGCATTGAACTCGGGCCAACATTCAGGAGGGCTTGCCCGTTTCTACTCTCTCTTTCTATATCCAAAACAATCAGCAAGTTTGACACCTGTACAATCCGAGTTGGCTCAACCAAGCCGCCGCATCGCGAAGTGTGTAATGCCCGTTTCAAAAACATTTATCTCTTAACAACAATAACCTGCAAGCATGCGTGAGAAGTGCACACGGGATTATGGTATTAAATCCTGAAAGAAAGAGACCACGTAGCAAGCTAATCGAATCTGTGGCAACAGAATCAAAATAGATCTTACAGAAATAGAACATGAGTTGGGGGGGGGGGGGATGCATCTGGCTCAATACAGGGACAGTTGTGAAGAAGAAAAATGAAGTATATTCCACAAAATGGGAGAAATGTTTTGACTAGCCGTGCAGCTAGTAGCTTCAAGACAGACTCTGTCCCATAAAGTGAGTGTTAATTAACCTGAAGCCTTCCGTTTCACTTCTGAATTTTTAAGATTTTTAATGTCTGTTTCAAAGCCACGACAGAGTGAAGATTTGACCTGGAATAGCTCAGTGAATATCGTGACTGGACGGCGTTCTTATTTCCTTTAGGAGCACAGTTTTTCATCACTGGCTCTCTAGTGCAGTGTACAAATATTCTAGTGCAGTGTACACAATACTCTAGTACAGTGTACACAATACTCTATATTTATTTCTGTAAAATCCGAGAACAAAAATTCATGGAACACAGGGTGGATAAGAGGAAATACACCACTACACATTTATACATTTTAAAATTAAAGCTTTTTCATTAGAATATAGCAGCACATACTGATTTTAATCAATTTAATTATTATTGTACCTGTATTATTCCATTATTTGGAATAGTAACTAATTTATAAATACGTTTTACTCATTTCTTGTAATGGAGGGACCTCCACCTCAATACATTACTTTTGACATATTATAAAACTACCTGGCGATGGCGCAACAATCGGCCGAAACATGTCGTAGTAAATAAATGAATAAACAAATGTTCATGGTGTTGTGTCTTTCGGAAAGCCAGAACATATATAATTTAATAAACAATACGAGATATGATAACCCCCCCCCATAAAAATAAATATATAGAAACTTGATTTTTACCTGAAGGCGATAGGCTACCTATCTTGATCAGAGAGAAATCCGTATGCTAAATTAACTTATTTGGGAACACGTAGGCCTATAACACAATAACTTAATCTGAAAACTTAACAAGAGCAGAACCCTTAAGATTTGTACAGTGCGTAGAAAGGAAGGGTAATACCAATGTCGCTCCAGAGATCGAAGGTGCATTTATGTCAAATGCTTCTGTCTGGTTCAGGATAAGTACCAGTGGTTCACAGTGTAATAAATTTTCGGATTCCGAAAAAACTTCTTGATTGATAAGCAAGGCTGTCCTTTTTTTCTAAAAATGGTTATATTATTCAATCCTATTGTAACTCATGACTAGTATGTTTGCTCGTTTCCGGTTGTTCAGCCGGTTGACTATTCACTAATTAGTTAGTTGGATAACTTTTTTTTTTAGTCGTCCTCTCTACCTACTCCGGATTTCCCGTTTCAGTGTCGAGGTGTAATTTCTTTTGATCACACTGAGAGACACACCACAGTCGGTAGGACTCCCCTGGACGAGGGATCGGCTCGTCGCAGAGGTCTCTACCTGACAACACACAACACTCACAAGAGACAAACTCCATGCCCCCGGTGGGATTTTTTTTTAACCTTCCAATTTATTCACATATATTAACAAAGTTATCTGTTTGTTGAATATACTACAAAATTCTACATCTCCTAGGTGTTTTTTCATCATTTTCATAATCTTTAGGGTTCTTGCGCATAAGCTGTTGATGCTTCTTCTCAACAGTGTCATAAATCAGGTACGCAACCACAAATGGTGGCAGGACTCGAAAAATGTTGGAACGAATGCGGAAGAAAATGTTGGGGACACCTTTACTTATAGCACCGGCAAATGCTCTTTGTTCAAATGGTGAGAGTCGGTATTGGATGATGCCTCGGATTTTGGCCAGCTCACCAAAGTGCTTTCCCACTTTGCTGTAGTCTACTTAAGCTATAACATTCACACAAAAGTTTTATACAAGGATGATCCTTGGATGATTCTAACCCACGATCCTAGCAAGCGAGCGGCCGAAGACCCACGCCTTAGACCGCACGGCCAATGGATCGGTTATTTGGATAACTACTTACTTAATTTACATTCTTATTACGTGAGCTCAACACCAAGCTTCACCTCTTAACATTACTCTTTCGAAGACTGAGGTCCCGACGTCGAATTTCGGCTAGAAGGCGAAATTCCAAATCTTCCTTCAGTTTCCCGTTAGCTCTCACGGCACCAGCTGCCTGTCACAATATTCGCAATTCGCAAACCATTTCCCAGCCGAAGTGCATTACGCCTGTACTTTACACAGCGCTGTTAACGTGCCCTGTGCTGCTGTTTAATCTAACGTAAGCCTACTCCTTCTGCCAGTGCATTTCTACGACAAGGTGTAATTCATACTAATTAACTGTTATGAAGATTTTGTGCTAACGATTGAGACATGGAGTTTTAGCCGCCTTTGCAAAGTTGCGAAAAGCGCCTTTTAGCTTCGTCACGTCTGTCCTTTCTGTCCGTCTGTCTGTCTGCCTGCCCGCATGTATTAACAAGTTTCCCACTGGGCAGATGTTCTTAAAATTTAATATTGGAGACATTTTCAAAAATCTGTCGAGAAAAATCAAGTTTGACACTAATCAGACAAATATATCAGACACTTTACGCAAAGAGATAACTACATTTTATATTATTACTACTTTCAGTCTATACAGAGCAACAGAACAATGTCTTCATACTCCTTTTTATTATTATTCTACTACATGTTTCGGCCGCATGTGGCCATCATCAGGTAAGAGTATTACAAAGCCATAAAGGAATGTAGATGTTGATGTCGATCCACATAGATTGAAAATAGTAATTTTATACATGCACAACGGGATAGGAATTCCAAAAATTACATTTTATATTGTTGATAGTCACTATGTAGATCTACAGTACAGTGAAAATTCACTGTTGCGTTTCCATGGCAAAAAAGGTTACGCGAACGCGCCGGAATGTTTCTCTCTACAGACATTTCCTCTCTTGTTTTGTCCATCATTTATTTGTATTACCTAACATTAAATAAATGCGGAACAGAAGGACCAGGATTATAAGCTTCATCTCCCGTGTAGCACAGAACGAGTTACATAAACTAACTTAGCTTATTACAGTGCGAAACATATTATTTAGTCCTTCTTGATTTTAATTTTCCTGTACCACATGGGTGGTTTATTATTAGAAGGATGCCTAAAATACATTCATTAAGAGCTCACCTAATCCCTAACGGCTACATGAGAAAGTCTTGATCTCGGTTTTAGGTATTTCCTTTACAAATGTTTCGTAGATCTTTCCTCTCCCACCACATCTGACAAACTTCTATTTATTGATTTACCCTCTAATTAAACACATCAGTAGCTAAGACAATGCAGCTTCGAATAGTGTGTGGTTACTAAAGAGTGAGTCACGAATAATGTGAAAAGAGCCAATCGCGGGCTAAGTAATTTTGCAGCCTATCGTGACATTGGTCTGGCGGGATTAGAAAAACGAAGACAAATCTGAGTAAGGACAGCCTGTTTCTGGGCCAAGATTTGAACCCGAAACTGCTCGCATTTCGCAGCTGCTGGGATCGCTCAGTCGGTATAGTGACTAGGCTACTGACTGGATGACCGCGGAATCGTGACTCGATTTCCAGCAGGGAAAGATGTTTCTGTCTACACCCAAACGTCCAGACCGGCTCTGGGGCCCATCCGACCTCGTATTCATTAGGTGCCGAAGGCTGTCTCCCTGGGATAAATTGGCGTCCAATTGAGGCAGAACACTCACGTTCATAGAGTGCCCAGGGTGAGAATAAGTGGAGATATACTCCTTCATGGCGTGCACACGAATGGCATTACCTTTACTCATTCATTCATCCGGCCACTTTTTGATACTTCTTATTTCTTCAAACCAAAGAGTAGCTAACAGAGTCTGTCCCACGACTCGGAATTTACAGGACAATCTTTTTATAGCTCTTCTACATGTCTTCCTTTCTACAACACTAATTATTTAACAACGGCGTCAGTAGCTAAGGCTATATGTGGTCGAATGTTACCACGATTAAAGAATGAAATTGGAAAGCGTGTGAAAGAAATGTGTCGTGGCAGATTCGAAGTACTACCCAAATTTACGTGGAGTTCTTCCTTGGTCTTGGAGTCCTTTCGGTTTATTCTGCAGATTCTATTTAGGTATCATTTCGTCAATCAACATTATTTGTTCATCTTTGTCTGTGTTTATCTACTTTGTTTCATACTAATCGTATTTTCAGTTCCTTCCTAATAACTCCGTTTTTAAGTAGCATATCCCATCTCTACCAACTGCGTTGTTTCTACTTCTTCTTTCAACTGCCAAATTTTCACTTTCATATATGAAAGCTAATACTGCTAGTCCCCCCCCCCCCATGGCGCAATAGCCCCTAGTGGGCCAGGGCCTCCTCATCATCGAGGCTTCACGATCACACTCAGACACACCACACTCGGTAGGACTCCCCCAACTAGTTGCAGTAGTGCACTTGATCGCCCACATATTGTGTCAGGTCAGGTGTGGGGCAGTATACATGTGCTTCCACACACACAGATATGTTAGGCATGTTGGCATGAAGATCAACGCTAAAATTGTATCAGCTCTTGCAATGTTTCTCTGTCTATTTTTCTTAATTTATTTCTTAAATACGCGCTGTGTTAACACCGGTAATCCATTAATCTGTAAAAAAAAATCATAGAAAGAATAAATAAATCAAATACAGGGCAAATTAAAAAGGCAAAATAATGTAAAAATGAATACGCATAAAACAAAGAAAACGTTATCAAATTACGCACGGTACGACAATTCTAGAGCGTCCGACCACATTTCTCTCTCGCAAAACTAAATATTGCGTGAGTAAGGCATGTTTAAGCGAGATAAGTTCAAGGTGCTCGCGGTAATGCGTTTGGGTCTTCGCCTGAAGTGTCCTTTTTTTGTCAGACTTTAACCAAAAGAGGTGTGGATGTACGAATTTCAGGTAAATCCTCCCTTATGCAATCCTTATTAAAATTTGTTCAGCAGTTCTCGAGATCTTTCTTGCCTACGTCTGGACAGATGGACTGACGGAAGGACGGACACCGAAATTTTAACACGCGCTCCGCAGAGATGTGCGCGCACCTAGCAGACAGCTCGACAATGTCTGAGCACAAAATGATGAGATTTTCTGGACCCTGGAAGAAGCTAAAATTACATAATAAAGTAAAAATGTAAATTTCACCCTATAACATGCCATGAAGACCTGTAGGAGGAGTAGAAGTATAGCTGTACTCTTTCTTTAACCTCGGCGCTAGGTGGGGTGGATGGCCAACGCCATGCCCCGGCTGCTTTACCTGCGGCAAAGAGACCCGTTACCCATTCTGCAGGAGGGTGCGTGGGCTCCAGGGCCGGTCCGGGATTCGATCACCGGACCGTCCAGCACGTAGCGAGTCGCTACACCGACTAGGCTGTCCGGTCCCAATGTTACATAATGAGGACTAAATTTTGTGAGACATTTTTGGGTAATTTTTGATCTGCAACCAAACGTTTAAGATGATTAAATTCAAACCAAGACCATAGGTGACACACATAGCAGGAACGAACGTAAACGTAGAAGCACAATGATCAAAGTTGGTCATGAAACGCCAAGGGAGGAATTTAGAGCGTAGATGGCAGGATAATATTAAAATTATACTAGATAAGTGAACAAAGAATTAAATTGTTTCGCAGCTCAGGATAGAATAAAGCAGACAAATGTACCGAATATCTGGGCAGAGTAAGAAAAAAATTTTCTTTTTTCAGTTTCGAGGAAACCCGATAATGTTCGATTTATGTGACATGAACAAAAGCAAAAATTGCCCAACAACTTTCTTAAGTACGATCACCATTAGCGCACAAATTTAATCGAATCTGCAGAAGATTTTCAGAGACGAAATATATGGTGTGAAGGATAGATCCCCATTGCCCATTGCGTTTATATTTTATACATCGCTCAGGAAAGAATAAGAAAACATATAGAATCGATCATCCACAGGCGGAATCGTTCCTGTCTAAAGCAAGTTTCAAAACCAAAGTCAGCACAGCTGATACACGAACTGAAATATTAAAAGCATTTCTCTTGTTGTGGTGGGTTAAGAAAGCTGCGGCCATTGTCAGGCTGTCGAGATGCTCAGATACTGAATGGAGCCTTCAAAATCGCTCACGACTTCATTCGGAACTAATGGACCGTGTAAGAGACGCGGAAATAATTTTAGACAAGTGAAAAGGCAATGTATATGACCTCATAAGAAGTTGAACTCCGCTGTACTTCTGCTAGGTTCCTGTGAGGTTAGCGTATGATTATCATGACTACCTAACATCACAGGGGGCCCGCCATGGCGCAATTGGTTGAGGCACTTAGCTACAAGTCGGAAGGTAGCGGGTTCGATTCCCGATTGAGTCACCGAAATTTTTCATTTACTTAATCCTTCCGGCCGCACTATGGCCCTGGAGTCAACTCAGCCTCCAAAAGAAACGAATACCAGAAATATTTCCTGGGGGGTAAAGGCGGCCGATGCTTAGGGCTTCATATGCCGATTGTCTGGAAATCTGGGAGCTTCGATCTCCTGGAAAGCTACGGGCTTGTCCAGACCAGTATGTATCTAATATCAGGAGCACAGTTCTCCTAAAGCTTACAGCCACTGAGCTGGGTAACAAATATCCACACAAAGGTTTATGATCATCTTCATGATATCACACCACAGGACTCCAACCTGAGACAGATTAATCTAATTTAAACCCCCACACTCTCCCTGTATAGATTTTAATATTTTCCTGTCATTTACTCCCAGCTAGGCCTATCATACAGTATAACAAAGATAAGCGGATTTAAGTTTTGCGATTATCTAATCAAGATCTAAAATTAGAATTATTTAGTTGCACACAACCCTTGTTGTTCAGTCAGCCTAGCAATTAGGCCACAGGACGTACCACCATCCTTCGTCTTCAGGTAGGGTTAAATCTGAAAAATCACCTCCATTTCTTGCGGAGGTTAAGAATTCATGGAATTCTACCTCCACTCCCGCATGTGTCGTGGTGCCATAGTGCTTAATTAATCACAGGGACTTCATCTTTATCTTCGCACGTACTTTGCTACTTTAATGGCTGTGTGTTGCCCTGATAGCTGAAGCATCGCGTGAACCGCGCTTAAAGGCAATCTCCTTCTGCTGATGGCCAAGAGGAGGCAACAATTTATCGCTGCGTGTCAGACATGTGTTTATATTCACTCAATAGACGTCATGAACGAAGTATAATCACCAAGTTGCTAGGCCATTGCTGAAAAAAAGCGGAGACAGCGAAATTTAGCAGCCAGGAGTAGTGAGTTGGTGTAAAGAGTTAGGATGACAACATCGTAAATTGGAACTCCTTTCAGTAGACAAGTATAAGACTTTAATCCGTCCCCATACAGCAACCAGTCGCTAGGAGACAGATCCACTCCTTTAAACACCATTATGCAAAAATACACTATACATTTCACAGAAGAGCCCCAGGCGGGCTACGATAAAACTAAAGTACACCTCACTTTTCGGCATCCGGGATCCATAACCTTGTTCAGTTTTTGTGTCTCGGTTCCTTTATACCACAGCTTGACGCACTTTGACGTTTGTAGGACGTTTGCTAGTTCAGGTGTTTCTGGTCGCTTTCAAACGTGACCGGATGGAAGTCGTAGCAGTTTGCTTACTCCATAATACATGTAATTTACATACATATGGATGTTGTGGAATAATTGTGAGGTATTCATTTTATGTACTAGGATTTTGCGTTGTGTAAATAGTTTTAGTAGTAGACAAAAAACTAAAGTAGGGCCTATACTACTAGTTTAGCTGTGTATGATTTTCTAAATCCTTACTGACAAATGATGAAATAATATCTCAACTTAAAGGAAGGCAGTGCCACTCCGCCCACATTCTTCCCAATTCAAAATTCACAAAGTTTAATACTACACCTTAGAGAATTCCTTTTATTTGTCGTTTATATGACTATAAAAGTTTTAGAAACAGTTTAAACGTTGTACAGGACACTGAGAAATAGAGAAGGTAACGGAGAATCCATGTGGAAAGATGGAGTTTTAGTAGGCTGCTTAAGAAAGGTATAGGGTAAGCTTTGGAAAAAAAAGTATTTGGACTAGCGGTGAGACGTGGCGTAGGCTCTGGAGGCCTGAACCTTGAACGTACTGAAAAAGAGGTATTTGGAAGAGCGATGAGACTTGGAGTAGGCCATAGAGGCCTGATCCTTGACAGTACAGAAGAAAAAAGAAGATACAATACTTCAAAGTAAATAATATAAGTTCTGTTTGACGGACTGTAATTGGTTTTCACCTTAAATAACGAATTATTAAGAGCAAAATTCGGAAAGGTGTCACAGAACGAGGAACCTTGTGATTTATGCAGATTACCTAATTTTTTTGGGTTTTGAAATCTAGAAAATTACCCGAAAACTGGTAGTAGTTCCGGGGCAGGTGAAGCAAAATACGCACAACAATTCAGTGGGGAAAGCGACGTTTTTGAAGGGCGGTAAAGGAAATGGCAAGACATTTAACACTTTAAAGCTCATTGGTTACTACATGTACCACCAGTTTTAAAAATAAAATTTTCTAAACTATTTCCTCAATACACTGTATTTACACGTTCCGTAAGATTATCAAAATAAACATCAGCCTTTATAAAGTTGACAATCTGTATTATGTAAGATATGGACTGAATTCTTACATGTAATATATTAATCCAAAATAGGCCACACAGATGACGCTACTAGGTCCTATAGCCTCCCAACGTATAACAGCAAGTTACATTTGTCGTAAGTTGACGGATGTGAAAGACTGCAAACGAGGTTAAATTTACAGGCATAATAAAACAGAGTAAAAAATAAATATTGATTAGAAACTGATATAAGAAAAAATACATTAACAGTGAAACGTTCCGTTTACGGTACACTTGATAGCATAATAATAAGTTGAGAAAAATTTAGAAGATTCCAAGAAAAAATTAAAGAATGTAAGCAAATTCAGTATTAATTTTCATAATTCCAAAAGTAAGAATCCTATAAATAATTAAGATTTGCCAAATAAAATAAAGCTTTCCACTTTACTGTTGTTACAGATCAACAAAAGAGAAACTTCGTCTTCGGGTAAAAAAGAAAAGTAAAACAACGAAAAATACGCCTCTCACACATTTAAGCTTGGCACTGACGCACCCCAATATATTATAAATACTTTTGGTTTAGTATATTTTCTTGGCTTTAATAACATAGGCCTACAAAAATATCAGCAATATAAGAATAGCTATAGTGAAAACATCGTACAAGACAAAAAGGCTAAATTGTAATTAATACAAAGTAATTGTGGGACCTTACAAAAAAGTATATATATATATATATTACAATTTTACCTTCATTTTAAGTTTTTATACACAGAGCCTTATGATGGTCCAAAAGGATCAAAACATGTAGCTTACATGAAAATACACAGTTGTGTCAGATGCTATTTGACTGTTTATTTATTGAATACATGTAATTTACATGAAATTTAGTATTGGAGTCTAGGTTTTCATAATGAGTAAAAGAGCTGGCTATAGACAAGACGACCGGGATTCGTTACCCGGTTGGGGCAGATATTTTTCTCACCTCCCCCCCCCCCCACGGCCCCAGTTTACGTCCTGTTCCATCCATTTTCCTACTCAGTGAGTAAGCCTGCCATAAAACAAGTGGCTGACCTCCACATTCCTTACAACCCTTAAGAACTTGGTGCTTAAGCCCACGTATAAATTTACAGGGAAATAATTACGATAACTCTGTCAAATGAAGAATTCTCGCTCCAGTTAGGAAGTACAAATATTTTCCTAAACCTCTATATTTGGCATGAATTTTACTGGGCACATGAGGCATGCTGGTTGAAAAAATTATCTTGATTGCTCACACTACAGAGTTCCGGATTTCAAATTACATGTACAGAGACACTCCTATGTTAATTAACGCGTATTTTACATGGCTTAGATTGAATATTTCCTACGTAGGACAACACTTATATGGAAGGAAGCCTTCCTGAAATATTTTAAAGCACTATCCCGGTATTCTATTTTAGGCACTGAGGAAAATCATAAATCAAACATTCGTCATTACGACTGAGACACGAACCGGCACCTCCCAAATTGAGAATACACGCAGCTTTTCCTACAAGCTTCTAATACCTCTTTGCCATTACAAAGAAAATATTATTCTCGTATCAAACTTAACTTGGCTATCGGCTGGATGGGACGTTAGGTTTCGAAAACAAGAACTTCTATTAGTGATTAAAATAAATAACAAATCGTTCGTACTTTTAAAAATATACTTCTAGGTAGACGAAAATATTTGCATTTACTGTGGCGGACTACTGATTTTGTGTCAAAATGACAGGTGGGGCTCAAGGTACAAAACGTCACTAAAAATATTTGTCACTTACAGTTAATACACACACACACATTATGAACTTATCCCACACAATATATTTGTGTGTTCCTCATAATTCACGTAATAAATACCGATTAGTTCCGTTTCTTTTACAACACTGAAATGGAGACTTAGTGTATGTACTGTAAGAAAGAACAAATTATTTTTTAGATAAATATCAGGCTTCAAAACGTTAATATTTTTTTCCCCACTAGATGCTCATCCAGTCATGCCAAAAATTCCCCTCCCTCCCTCCCAACAGGTGTCCCGCACTTTCTTCTGATCGTGACATGTTAATTTTAAATTCCAAGTAGCTGATAGGAACAAAAAAGAAAGCTTGAAACTTACGAAGAAGATATCGCAAGTGAACCACGGAGAGTATATGAATCAGAACAGGTTAAGCACCATGACGAAAGTTCCTTAAATATCCACCGGGTGCCGATAAAGACAGACGTACAACATGGCCCAATAGATCGTAATGCTAGGATGTGCAGTATAACGACAAACAACACCACTGCAGGGTGCTGTTACCCACTCCGATACATGTAGGCCTACACTGTGGGAGTTCGCACCTTTCCACATAACTAGATCACCATGTGAAAAATTTTCAAGCGCTTTTCACTGCTAAATATGTTCATCATTTCCCTTTACTGTCCGAAAGCATGAGTGTTACAACGCATCAAATCAACCATTTGAATCACAAATTTCGAATTTGTATTTGGAGGCCTGCATTATGACAAAATATTGATGACGTATGGACGACGGAGTGTGGGCGGAAATTACTGAACACTGCTGCATGCAAAATAATGTATAATTTGGTTACTAGGTGAAGGGCTGCATGAAGAGCATAGAGGTTATTGTGGATCTGGGTACCGACTGCAGTGCTGCATGAGAAGCACACAGTAAAACGTGCATTTGGGTACCGACTGTAGTGCTGCATGAGAAGCATAGAGTAAAACGTGCATTTGGGTACCAACTGTAGTGCTGCATGAGAAGCATAGAGTAAAACGTGCATTTGGGTACCAACTGTAGTGCTGCATGAGAAGCATAAAGTAAAACGTGAATTTGGGTACCAACTGGAGTGCTGCATGAGAAGCATACAGTAAAACGTGCATTTGGGTACCGACTGTAGTGCTGCATGAGAAGCATAGAGTAAAACGTGCATTTGGGTACCAACTGTAGTGCTGCATGAGAAGCATAAAGTAAAACGTGAATTTGGGTACCAACTGGAGTGCTGCATGAGAAGCATACAGTAAAACGTGCATTTGGGTACCGACTGTAGTGCTGAATGAGAAGCATACAGTAAAACGTGCATTTGGGTACCGACTGTAGTGCTGCATGAGAAGCATACAGTAAAACGTGAATTTGGGTACCAACTGGAGTGCTGCATGAGAACAATACGGCGAAATATAGATTCAGGTGCCACTAGGAGGAGACAAGCCTACAGTGTAACATGTTATTTCATACCAACTGAAGGGCTTCATGAGAAGCAAAGGGTGTAACTTGATTTGGGTACCGACTTGAGTACTGCATACAGTAAAACGTGCATTTGGGTACCGACTGGAGTGACGCATGAGAAGCATAAGGCGAAACGTGCATTTGGGTACCGACTGGAGGAAAACAATCCTAGAGTTCAACGTGGTCGTTGGGTACCGACTAAAGAAATGCATGACAGGCATAGGGGACATTCTGGAATATGGGAAACAAATTAGCATTTATTATAATAGCTAGGAGAACTACAGAAAAATTTGATCGTTTTGGCTTGAAGCATAAAAGTCAAGATTCATTTCCTGGGAATGTACGTATAATGTAATATTGCGGCGCGTTCGCATAACCATTGTTACCGTGGAAAGGCGAAAAGTATTATACTTGTACATTCTGAGTGTGCGTTTCTAGCCTTAGTTATCTAGCATGCAAAGCGCAAGAGCTTTTTATTATATCGTCAACGGTGGCCTGTCTGGCTGCACCATATTTTTCCACTTTCTCTCATAAACGGAATGATTTTTTCGGAAAAAGTTATTGAACATAAAACGCGTGTACAGATTTTCTCTACAAATTTTGTTTGAAAATTTTCCCATTCTAAGAAGAATTCAGCCAGCTACTGTCATAATTGCACATAGGTATTCATGTAAAGTACCAGTCATTTTCCAAGATTTTAATGAAGCTTGAAATTTCTCGACATATTTTTGAAAAATACTCATATCAAATTTCAAGAAAATCTGTCCAGAGCAGAGTTGTTACATGCGGACGGATGGACAAACATGACGAAGCTAATAAAGCTAATAGTAGTTTTCGCAATCTTGCGAAAGCGCCTAAAAAAAGGAGTCTTAATGGGAAATTTAGGTGATCAGGAGGTAAATTTTAAGATTACGTTATTACGGTGTGTGCTTCCAAGCAGTCTGGTAGATTGGTGCTAACGTTTGGGACAGACCTGCTGTCTCCATTTTCAAGGTATGAGAATACGATGATGTGAGTAATTCGTTTCTCCGGAAAGTTGTTACCAACCTACCAAGCTAGAAGTCAGCTTAAAGCAGAAGGCCACACTATGAATTTTCACCACACTGAGAACTTCAAATCTTATACAGAAATACCAGCTATTTAAGAACACCTACAAGAAGATCGGCCGAGCAATCATATGAAGTAAGAAAGACATAAGGAGTAAAATAATAAGACAGAGGAAAAAAGTCGGGGAAGACGAAAAGTTTAATCTTATCTGTTACATGAACCTAAGGTCTGATCTTGGAGTACAAGAAGCAGTAAACAGCTCACAAATTACACCAGACGTTTTGTACTTGAAAGATATTTCGCATCAATAATGATACAACCGACAGTTATTTATGAACACCTTCTGTTTCGGCAGAATATAAATAACGCCTCGAAGTAAAAGATAAATATGTCCCTGCTCTTAATTAAGCAACATGCCATGAAGACATAGAAGAAAATGGAAGTCTAGGTCCACGCATTCTTAACTCCGGCACTCTAAGATCAGAGGCCAGCTACATATACCTCCGCTTTTCCTGCGGGAAAGAACGCCTGTACCCTTTAAATGGGAGGCTGGATACATCTCACAGTATTGTTAAAGAACCCCTGTACCCTTTAAATGGGAGGCTGGATTACATTGTTAAAGAACCCCTGTACCCTTTAAATGGGAGGCTGGATACATCTCACAGGTATTGTTAAAGAACTCCTGTACCCTTTAAATGGGAGGCTGGATACATGTCACAGGTATTGTTAAAGAACCCCTGTACCCTTTAAATGGAGGCTGGATACATGTCACAAGTATTGTTAAAGAACCCCTGTACCCTTTAAATGGGAGGCTGGATACATGTCACAGGTATTGTTAAAGCTGTGACTAATATATCTGCACTTGAAAATAAACAAACCCCAATTCTCCCGTCATACATTGCGTAAAATAGTCACTATACTGACTGAGCTATCCCGCTTCCACGTATAAGTACTGTAAGCAAATATCAAACAAGAAACAGACAATTATAGCACTGTCATGGACAGAATGCTTTTTATTTGTGGTACGACCTTCTAACTGCTTAAGAATTCTACATTGATGGACCTGTCAGTGGAAGTTCCACGTGGGTGGGCTGCCGAATTTGCTGGCCAGCGTCACTCAATTCGGGATTTCCCCGGCTGCCAGTCGCCACAGAGACCTCGAGATTTGTTAGAAGCTTTTCACAAGAGACTATAAATTATTGCTGTACTCACAGATGTAACTTCTGATTGCCACATGCAAATAATCTGACATAAACATCAGACGAGACAGGAAATCTGTTACTTGTGTTTATCCTTTTGAATAGTGATAGTCTTCTAGAAAGAAACGCATTTAAATATTCAGTTCCTGTATCCCAGTAAACATTTTACGTCTCCATTAAACAGACCGCTCAGGTAATGCTGTTTAGGGAAACGATCATATGAGAATACAAATACACTCAGTGGGCAAAATGCAGATTTCGTAAATGTATACAATACAAACGGTTCTTTAAAGGGCTGAAAAGGCTGATATACCAACTTCATACTTCGATTTTATAATTATACCGTAACTGTCCATGATAAAGCAAATTCTTTAAAGATTAAGTGAAAGCACTTTTCTATCCAAGGCTCCCCGATTTCAGAAAGAACACTGCTCTTTGGAAGGTTTCCAGCCTTCGCCCGTTTGTCCTTCTGATAAGAGAAACATGTACATGAATATGGGTGCGAAACACTGATGGAATGATATTGACAAGCTAAGGAAGAAGTACTCGAAAAAGACAATGTCCCAGTGCCACAGTGTCCACCTAAATCTCACGTGTAATAAACTGCGATCGAACCCGGACCTCCCCTGTTAAAGGCCGGCAACTAGCCGTCTGAGCCATGGCATGGCCCTTTAAGACTAAGATTAAATTTATAAAAGCTCTATTTAAATATTCAGTTCGTACCGCGCAGTAAACACTCTCCCTGTTTCTTGTTAAAACTTAACAGTGAAAGCTGTATAGGGAAAAGCAGCTGTTTGTGCTCAGATCCATACAAAAAAACAGAACTACACCCGTGAGCAGAATACAGAAATATTTAATGGTAAAGCTGGTGGTGTACAAAGCAACCGCTGGGCTTTGAAGGGTTAAAGAAGATATAAGAACAACTCTGAAAAACAGCACAAGCAGTTAACGCCTTCAGTTACCTTGATGTTTATTTTTACATGTAGGAAGAAAGTCACTGTCAGAAGTAACATTTCATAAAAATATCTTTAAATTATCCTAAATCCAAAGTAAGTATTGTTATCCAGTTTGGGTAAAAATCATTTTTAAACGCTGTTTGTTACTCTTCTACCTAAAGCTGGAATAAGGACGTTCCTCCGAAACGTCAACAAAGTCATGTCCAAGATGATAATGTTGGCGGGAACCTCGGAATGGCCGGTAAATCTGCGAGGTTTCGACATGGTTGCTTCCTGAATGCGAATCTGACGCATGAATCTTCTCCAAGAGATGAACAGTGAGGAGCACACGGTAAAGTAGGGCGGTGAAGAAACTCCAGTATTTGGCAAAAAATGTAAGGAATGAGCAGGAAATGACTAGCTACATCAACTGAGACGACTGCTGATGCTAGCGCTCCTTGTACTCTAAGAGTGGAAAGGCAGAAGCAAAAAGGCAATATAGTATAATGTAACACTGTGGCTCGTTCACCTAATCATTGTTGTGGAAGGGTAACAATAAATTCTGTGTCTGTGTTGTTGAGCTACGCGTCACTTTAAACTATACAAAAGATTGAATGTTGCACAAAAATGCTTTTATGGCAAATTTATGTCGCCGGCAAAAATAAAACTTTCTTACGTCTTCATGTAAAGTTTCCGATGCTACATTGAAACAAAAGCAAGTTCGTTTGCTCACAGTCTTCCTTAAATGTACAATTTGGCTAAACAGCTCGTAACGACAGGTAAGTCGTTGCGCAGTTTCTCAGTTATTGTAAGTGTTGCCGCGAAACATTTCAAGAGATCAGACAAAATTAACCAAACATGAAGTAATAAATATTAAATGTTATGACTGTTGTCTGTATTCTTGCCTCAGTTACACGGCACGCAAATTGCGTCTTTTCTGGGCCGCATTATATTGTTATCTGTATCCTGTCTGGCTTTATCATATTTTGCCATATTATCTCACAAACGGCACGGTTTTTGGAAAAAAGTTATTCAGCATAAAACGTGTGTTTTGACTTCGTCTACAACTTTTGCTTGAAACATTTCTCATGCTAAAAATAATTCAACGAAATATCATACATTTACATAGGTCTTCTAGTAAAATACCCTCTATTCTTCTCAGATTTTGATAAACCTTGAATTTTCTTGACAGATCTTGAAAAATCATCAATATGAAATTACATGAAAACCGTGCATTGGGAGCAGATTTGTTCCCTGCGGACAGACAGAAGAACGAACGGGCGGACGGACAGACATGATGAAGCTAATAGTTGCTTTTTGCAATTTTGCTTAAAATTGGAATGATGGACACAGAAACATGAAATTAAGGTAGGGTAGTCCTGCGTGATTCTTGTATTAGTGGCACACATGAAAACAGAAGTCAAGACATGCATCCTTCGTTTTCGAGAAGTTCCAGTTTTGAGTCCGGACTTTGGCAATGACTACCCTAACTCGTAGCCCCTTTTGTCAGTTCCACTAAACAAATACCCTCAGAGAAACCTAAAATATGTCGCGACCACATTTAAAAAAAAACTTTCTGATGAGGCTATTGGAGGGACTATAGAGGCTTCAATTCTCTATAAAGGCAAGAGATTTATCTCTTCTCCAGAAGGTCCAGACCGGCTCTAAGACCCAGCAAGCGTCCTCTACAATGGACGGATATTGCCTATTCAAAGGGGGTAAAGCGGCTAGAGAGTGAGGCTGACCACATACATACATCTAGAGCCGAGGTTAAAAAATGAGCGGAGCTATGCTTCACTCCCTCTTTATTCCTTCACGGCGTGTACTGAGACAATTTAAACTTTACCTTTCACCGCTATACAACCCATGCATTTGAGAAAGGGTCTTAATAAAATCCATGAATAATCGGGGTCTATAAACTGTGTTCAGTGCGGATTTTCTCTTCTTTAGCTTTTCAGCATCAGAATTAATAAAGAAGCATGTGGGTTCTAGGGCCGAAGGACAGTCATACAACGTGGCAACATACACAGTTCTAGGGCCGAAGGACAGTCATACAACGTGGCAACATACACAGTTCTAGGGCCGAAGGACAGTCATACAACGTGGCAACATACACAGTTCTAGGGCCGAAGGACAGTCATACAACGTGGCAACATACACAGTTCTAGGGCCGAAGGACAGTCATACAACGTGGCAACATACACAGTTCTAGGGCCGAAGGACAGTCATACAACGTGGCAACATACACAGTTCTAGGGCCGAAGGACAGTCATACAACGTGGCAACATACACAGTCGAGAAAAGGACTACACGAAAATGTAAAACAACGACTTCGCCAGCAAACACCCTCCCCCCTTCAGTGTTTTAAAAATATATAAAAGTTCGATGAGCCTTGCTTTTTCCAGATTTCCTGATCCCGTTGTAAACATTGTGCGTTTATGCGTGTTTATTGAGGCCGACACTAGACTAAACACGGACAGAAATGTACGCGAACGGTCCGCCAGGTGCCGAATTGCAGCGTCCTGTCTTATCGTCTCCACCGCCGCCTACATGACGCACACATTAAAGAGGAGCAAGAGGAGTGGGTAATGGAATTGGAAGGCAAGGAATAAGAATTATGAACGAAGGCCATACGATTATTTTAAGTTGATTTCGCTACGCTTTTGAATTATAAGGTTCACATGTAGTACGGAATTATATGGAAGGATATTCTTGAATGGTAAAGATAAGGATTTGAAAGGAGACGGTTGTAGCTTATCTGAGAATACTATCTCACATTACCTCAGAAAGACAGAAAAATCGGAACGTGACATAGGATATCTCGATGAATGAATAAATGAGCAGAAGAGAAAATTACATGAATGAAGATTGTAGAACGAGTAAACTTAGTATAAAAACAAATGAAGAACAGAAAAGGGGAAGCAAAGTATGGAGACAAAAAGAAACAATGACGAAATTTATGGAAAAGTACAATAAAAATGAAAGTAAGACAGTGATACATAAACATAAAAACTATACAAAACAGACGAAAATGTATAACACGTAAAATGCAAAGCATGACAGGAAAACTGGACTTATCAATACAGTAAGATTAGCGCGGTTTACAAGCTAATGGAGAGTGAAGATTTCGTAAAGTAATCCTTCAATATCGCTGGAGTCTATAAATTCCAACTACTGCCCAGAACATAACACGCATTCACTTACGAATGGCAGCATATAAAGAATAAAAGCTCCGTACAGTGCACCGAGGCCGGATAAAGAAAACAAGAGATATTAGAACAAAAAATTATAGAAAGAGAAAAACAGATGAAGAATGAAAGAGGACACATATATTGCAACACCACTAATCGGCCGGTGTTAACACAGGAACAAGAACTTCCGTTTTTTCTTTCAGTACCATGTGAATCGTTATGCCTGCTCACTCTTTGTGTCTGATAAAACATCTCGATCACACGAGCCACGTGTTTGGTCTAGGCGCGGCCAGATGGTGTTCCCCTGTTTCCAAGGTCCACTAAACACAAAGAGCAACACATTGAGTGAAAAAGTTTATATCTTGTTTCAGAGTTTCGGCTTGTCTGGAGGTTTATAAAGGCGCACAAATGAGCCAGACAAGTCATAACATATTGTATTACAGCACGTCTACAAGATCTGTATGTATATCGCATATACACATATATCGCATGTATCAATATCCATAAGTTTATTTTTTGTGTGTGCTGCATCGCCTGCTTTCCGAGTAAATCAAGGGCACGAACACAGCAGAGTTTACACTCAAGATTTAAGCTGGACGGCAGCCGATAGGCCATCTGTCCCGTCGAGAGAGGCTGCGAAGTTTCTATGTCTTCTACTTGCAATATTCTCGCAATTGTACGAAATCCCTCACCACAAGACTAGTACAGCCTTTTTGAACTGGAAATTTCGTACATGGATTCACTATAGTCAGTAATTCGCTCGAAAAATTAGGCAGGTTAAAAAGTCAGCTTGTAAACTTATTGGTAAAAATCTGAATTATTGCTGGTTTGTTTGGGATGTGACGGAGTGTAGTTTGACACAGAGCTACAAACATTTCGGAGGAACCCCCCAGAACATCGCAATCTTGATAGGCACTGCCGTCAAAACCGCAAGCAATCTCAAAAAATATATAAGTTGCGGAAGTTATATAAGGAAGATTTTGGTAAGAATGATTACCACGTGAAAATAAGCTACTTGCTACCGCCCAGTTAACATCTCACCGTCTTGTTTGAATCACAGAATTAGACCGTCTGCTTTAGAAAACCATGAAGTTCCGTGTAGTTACCAACGTTTGAAGGAACCTGCTGCCTCCATCTTCAAGGTAGAGTCTCTTTTGCCATTGAAGATGGTATGCATGTCCACGATCTACACATTTTCTGTCTAGGTTTCACTAGTTACGTCAGTTTTCTACATACGGAAATTGACTCAAGAAAGCTATAACATCCTTCTTAGTTTATTTAACGACAATTTCTCGAACTGAATTTTATATTCCCACGACGTCAAGTGGTGCAATATGTGGAGGCTTTTAAAACCAACGAATCTTAGAGGAATCCAGACACAAATACAAGTATAAACACTTGGTGTAAAGATTTAGCACAATAAATCGTGAAAATTAATCTAAATTTAGAAACTCATTTCCTACTTCACACAGAAAACTCTGTCTCTTCACTACAGAAGCACGCAGATGCACTATGTAGACAAAATGCAAACTTTTAGCGGGAAACAGCTAACACACACGTCACCACTTTACTTCAAAGAATTAAATGAGCTGAAAGTAGGTTGCAACCTTGTCTTGAAATAGTCAGTTCTTGTCCGAACATTATTCATTCCACTAAGGACGTCACCAACAATTTATTTTGCAAAGAAACTAGACAGGGACTTAAATTACAAATAAAACAATAAGCCCTGACCTAAGTTGAGAGCATAACAAAACATCCTCCACTTCCCCTCCAATGCGGGAGATATAAACTCCAGCTCTTTGGCACACAAACTGACGTGATTCTTTGAAATATGTGGGCTCGTGGTCAAGTGATAATTATCTGATATTACATTATCCACTTGATATGAAGTCACAGCCCTTATGCTCCTGTATTTATTTTAAAAAGTCTCTAGGTTACACTATATATACATTCATTGCCTCAAGTGACTTCATTAAATATGTAACAGGACGTCATACACTCCGTTCGCGTGTCAAATTGAACCTGAACTTAATTAAATACCACGTCTTGAAAAAATATTGCGGTGCAGATACATCTCTTAATCATTAAACGTGGCAATACATGGAGATGTGTTATAAGCTTCATGTTCCGGCCGCGTTACCACCCAGGAAAGAGCCCCCTGTTCCCAGCGGATAGGAAACTTGAGTTCCGGGAAGAGAAACCTCTCCCTTCCCCTAAATAGGATCACATTTCCCACTGTCCAGTCCGTAGAGCCTAGCCATTATACTGACTGAGGTATCCCGGGTTCTTTGTCCGGACATTTCGTCTCCAAAAGTACTCAATTTTTTCAGTTAAATATGGTTTTGCAGATGCACACTAAATTTTCTCGGAGAATTTATTAACCCCCACTATACATAAAGTTAAATACAACCATTATCAGGCCTCTCATAACGTTTATCAAATAAAAGTTTGGTATAAAGTAAGACAAAGGTCACGTTTAAGTGCACTCTGAAAGAAATATTTTGTTCGTATTACATTTCCGGTCCCCCGAAAAACCACTGCACTGTACTTTTTGGTCAAATGGGTAGCACTTCATCTTCAGGAAGACTACAGCCTCGAGGCAGTGTAGCCTGATGCTAATTTAGAGACGTTTTAGAGGAACCTGCTGCCGGAGTTTTGAAGATGGAAGCAGGATATTCCTGACAAATTCGATAAATATCTACTAGAGTGCAGGGCGTCACATCACAGACGGCAGTCGTCATGGTCACTGTCTGAGAACCTCAAATCTACACCAGCTCCTTATTCTGATGTCCTGAATTCGTACTTCAACCCAGACACCGGATGCAATTACTCAAGTTTTTGATGGTTTTATGGTATATACCTTAAAATAAGCCACGATTGCTTCCTTCCAAATTCCTTACAATTTATTATTCAATAATCATCCTATCATTTGTCGTTAAATAAAGCATCTCCCTACATGTAGACCTACGTTTACACAGCACCTGAGTCTCATGGTGTGGGTCACACTTCGTTTCCGTGATTCCAGATTCCATGGCTACCGTTTTTTTTTCTTCAAACCACATTTGCTACTGTTACCGTTTGCCATTATTATTGGGTGGTGATGTCACACGCTGGTTTTCGTGGTAAGGTAATTTTGATATCACATTCCGGTTGGCATTCTTTGACGGTTTCCGTGGTTACCGGTTTCTAACTTCAGGGTACGAAGAACTGTTTTATATTTTGCCACATTTAAGTGATAATTGGGATTGTATTTAATACAGGAGGGCACAAATCCCGAGCGTCAGGTCGCCCGTGCTACCAGATTTTGTATCGTGGTTCCTAATACGTATCTGTAGGTCCTCAGTGTGGAATTGCTTCATGTCTTAATTAAGGTGCGCAGAATTTTGAGGTGTCTCCTAGGTTTTGAAAAATCTGTGTTGTTTTTGTTGTTTTGTTGTTTGTTCAAGCGCATCTTTCACAGAAGGTGGTTAAAATCAGGAATATTACCAATAATCAGCGATAGTGGTAAACGTAACCACCAATCAGATTGTACATTGAGCGCTGAGATTAAAAATATCTAAAGTGTAATGAAACTTTAAGAGGCATCACTGTATTGAGTCAATAAATAATCATGGACCAATAAAAAATTTGAAAGGGACATAGATTTGCGCTTGCATATTGTGATGGCCCGTCTTACGACAGGCACGTGTCTAGAAGTAAAACAAGAAAGACGTTTGCTTGTGTTTTGGTTGCACGTGGCCCCATCCTACAGTAAAGTGTCACCACCACCTTATATGCCAATTTTAACATTACAAACTTGTTTTTAGTATTTACTCTTGTTTTACGCTTTCAGACTTTGACGTGACCTTCTGCGCAAGGCTGCATTTCACACTTAATATTTTAAAAAAGTGGCACAACATACTATTAAATAGTCCAAACGTGACGTCATTTTGCAAATTGGAGTGTAAAATTATTAACAAACGAGGAAACAAACAAGAAATTAAAAAAGAACTTGAAGCACGCCTTTCTTTTTCGCTGATTTACTTCACTTTAAAACGCGTTTATTTGGCCTACATTTTCACTAATCTTCAAAGTATCATCCCTGATTTACATTCTTGAGACACTGCTTTCTAATTTCAGCCTGGATGTCGGTAATCCCGCCTGACTTCTTTTCCTCTCTCATATTCAGCAACTCTTAGGAAAATTATGCGACATTATATTAAAACAAGCCACGCGCGCTTTTTTCAACATCTGCTTTTGCAGTCACTTTAAATGGCTTTATAGGCCTATACCCAACTTGAAAAACTGACAGAGTGGCATTAGCCCTTTAAGGACGAAACATTATTTGTTTCAAATAAGCAGCCAGGACGTACCGCGCAATAAACACTTTCCTTCTCGGCTATAAAAAAACGAAGCAATTAATACTGTAAAAGGCAAAAGTCGCTGTTGTTCTGAGATCCCTAAAAACACATAAACACACTCTGCGGGCAGAATGTAGAATTTGTTAATGTTAAACATGATGGTAAATAAATTAACCGCTAGGACTTAAAATTAATTATGCCAGATTCCTAGATTATAGTTGCTCAGTTGTGTAAATCGAATGTTTATTTACGTGTTCTTAAAGAGAGTAACGTCTCCTATTCAATGTCCGTTTAATGTAGATGGTGGGAATAGGTGGAGTTCCGTCTAACATTTTCCATATGTTTTTATGAGGTGATTAACAAGTGCATGCAAATTCGCCAGTCTCTGAGCCACTGTTTGAAACACATAAAGCAATCCCTGTACAGGCCTGGACAGGCCCTGATGATTCCAGGAGGTTGAAGCTTCCAGATTTCAAGAAAATCGGCATATGTAGGTCGTAAGGTTGTCGGGCCTACGCACCGACAGCGTTAACCCCCCGAGGAAATATTCCTGGTACTCATTTCTGTTAGAGGCTGAGTCGATCCCAGGACCACAGTGCTGCCGGAAGGATTACGTCAATGAAAAACTCCAATGACACCATCGGGAATCGAACCTGCGACCTTCCGGCTTGTAGGCCAGTGCTCTGAACCACGTACATCCCGAACAAAGAAGGCAATCCTATGACACGAGACTTGCGATAAAAAAGGGCGATTTCAGTGCTCTCTCTCTCTCTCTCTCTCTCTCTCTCTCTCTCTCTCTCTATGGAGCAGAGTCCTTCTTGAGAAGCTAGCAGGTCGTTGGATGTGAGGCTAGGTGTGTCTCAAAGCCCGAGATGGTGAAAAACAAATCTGTCCCCTGTCGGGCATCCAACCCCCATTCCCCGGTCTTCCAGACTTTAGCTTAGTCACTATTCTGACTAAGCTAATCCGATTCATAGCAAATCCTGTGTATGGGAATAAAATAGAAAACTATCCATAAAACAAGACGGCAATTATTAGTTTGCCCCCAATGAAACCAGAAGACATACATGATATAACCACGTCTGGATTCCCATTTGCATAACTACTAAGCACATATATATCCGCTGGGTGACACGAATTGAATTCATTACACGGTTATATAAAACTAATAAATATTTCTTTGTTACGGACATTTCAGTTACACATGAAACGTTTTAAATTTTGTACACGGAAAAGAACGTCATTTCGGGGAATTCTAAAGCGTGAGTTCATCTCAATTCTGGAAGTATACATTAACTTATCTATATATATGATTACTACTTCATTAAGTTTTTAAGTATCTGTGCCTTAAAAGTGAAAAACATTCTCGATTTTGTTTGGGAGTTAGGAGAATTACATAACACGTGCATAGGAAATTTACTCTTCAGGCATTAATGAATATTTATACAGGCGGACATATAGGCTAATAGGTACAGGAAAATAGAAGGACGTGAAATTGTAGTAATTGGACTGAAAATCTAATGTGACTGCACTATTAGAGGACATCCTACAGAAGTGAGTTCTGAAGATATAACCTGGAGTTAGTGTCCAAATTGATGCATTCGTGAATGTGATGATAAAATCTTGGCTTCCGTAATTAACTGGACGCTTCTACATCCTCTTAATTACCTACTAATTGTTCAAGGAAGATTTTTCAAGGATCTCACCTAAGTTCAGGATCTTGGTTTCGGTTTCTTTGTCAGATTCTATCTACGTCGGCGTCTCCCTCATTGTTTTTGTTCCCTTCCTTTCCATCTTTCTTCCTTTCTACCTCTTCATGGTACTCTTTATTTCCTACTCGCGCTTTGTTCTTTCTTCCTCTCACGCTGTTCCCCTCTCTCCTTTTCTCCCTTCTTCCCTCACTTCTGTGTTATTTTTATTTATTTCCTTTTTAAGTACTGTGAAGTATTCTATCGGTGGTACGTTTGTAGCTGGTTGGTATCCTCGGAATTTCCGGTCAATTTCGGAAAGAAAATAATGCGATCTTCCAGGCAATGGTCCGGAATACTCAGGGGAAGCCTGAAAGATTCCGTACTCCCAGACGTGTGGCGTGTTAATAGAGTATTATTATTATTATTATTATATTATTATTATTATTATCCATCCACCATGGACATTTTTGATCTTCGAGTTCCCACTCGGAAACTCCGAGATTTCCTTTGTTTCATTTTAACCCTTTAAACCCTAAAGGTTATTTTATATACCACGAGGCTTAACGGTAAAAATTTCTGCATTCTACCCACACAGTGTATTGTGTGTTTTGTATGGATCTCAGAACAAACAGCGATTATTTCAGTATACAACATTAACTGATTGGTTTTTATAACCGAGACGGAGTGTGTTTACTGCGCGGTACGAACTGGCTCCTTAAACAAAACAGATTATCTTTCTTAAAGGGTTAATTCCTCCTACAAAAATTGTCCCTCCGCCAGGTGCGCCACTGCAGCAAATTCAGTTTGTAGTCAATTGGATGTCTTCATAATGCAAATTGTCACACTTAGATGTGATACTATTTTACTACATTATTGCAAGGTGTACTAATTAATTATTTAAGTATTCTTTTATTTTTTATTTGTTTGTTTTGGTTGTGTCTGTTTCATTTGTGTCCTGTTCATTGTCCGTTGTTATTTGTGTTTGTATGTTGTGCTTTTTTTTGTAATTGGCCACCTGGCCGTTGACTCAGCACATTAATAAACTAGAATTAAACTGAATTGAATTATTACCATTTTGCGGGGAACTTACAATTTTATACCTGGAATAAACAATGTTTCCAGGCTTGCAGCTATTCTATTGTTACAATATATGGTACCCTCTCTCTATCTCTATGGCTCTACGGTCCATGCAGGACCTTGATCACCTTTAGGATAAATTTCCAGGCGTCTCCATCCCTAGCTATTTTTCTCCGGCTCTAACATCCATTTTCTTCAGATCATTTTCAACATCGACAATATATGGTACACGTAATGTTATTTCCTATGATAAAGGTCTTGTACGTTCACATTCTATTTTCCGAAGTATCTGTGCAGTGCGCAGTCTGGTTGTTTTCTGCAGTTCCTTCATATCGTGCTTTGCAAGTAGGCTATGTTGCTCAGGTATTTTCTGAATGACTTTGAGGTGGTTTCAGCTGACCCTATTATTACTGGTATCACTTTTGTTTTTTTGCATTACACATAAGCTGTGTTTCTATTATAAGTCTTTGTATTTTAAAATATTTCGGCTTCTGTCTTAATCACATTTCTATCTCCCGAAACTGCAACGTCTATAAACAGGCATCCCCTTTTAAATTTCACTTATTATAATGTCCGGTTTATTGTTAGGGCTGGTTGTCAGTTTAACTTGTGAAAACTGACAACCAGCCAATTTAAAATTATACATGAAAAAATTTTAGAACAAAATTAACTTATCTTTTCCTTTCTGCACTTCTACGTTTTACATATACTTGTGTAAACAATTAAAGTACGATGTTTATCACGTATTTATTTTAGTAGGTCCTTCTATAAATCGCGAAGTCGTAATATTCCATCACATCTCTCTATGTTTATACAGCTGGTTTCACAGAAAGAAGCTGAGAATATTCATAAACTGACCACATACTTAATGGTTCCCTTGGCAACCACAAATCCGAGATCAGTGTTCAGGATACTAAACACTCAAACCCACACGAGTTCAACTACCACTTTCTTTAAATACTCGTATTAGCGTGATAAACTTAAAACGAGTAACTGAAAACTTCTTTTTTCTCTTTCCTACAATTTAAAATTATTATTATCATTTTCTTAAAAGGTAATGAGACTGTCAGGAAATATTTTATCACTTTGTATAACAGAACAAATGACTGACAGATTAAAATTACGCGAACAAGAGCACATTTTTGTATGTGGTTCGCTGGTATAAATTTCTCCTACCTCAAAGTTATTTTAAATAACCTCAAAGTTTCCCAGCTTTGCCAATCTGGTATTTTGTAAACCGCTCCCACGTACCTCTGATCTGTTATTGTCCAAAATTTTGAGTGATTTAGACTTCTTTGTTACGAGTGATTGGCCCACTACAAAGTAACTACCTTCACAGGAAAATATTATAAAGAAAAGGGGGCATGCATTCGTGAGCCAAAAGATGCAAACCTACCAGACTGCCTAGTGTCATAACAAAGAAACCACGATCAGAATATTCGCTGTGTGTAAACTGTGCATAATCATACGTTCATTTTTAAAAGGTAATCGAAATTACTATGAATATTATCATTGTAACCGTCCGATAAAAATGCTTCGTACTAATTGTATGACCACTCACCAAAATACTCCGTTCCGTATTACACCTAACAATTAGAATGGCTTCTGTTTTCACAGGTTCTTCTTCTTACACGAGCGAGACCAGAGCCCTCTGTCACTCACAGTCACTCCTTGCACATCGAGTGTTTTGTGGAGCGTCCGCTACAGACACCAGAACGACACGGGGAAATGTGAGTACTAGATATTCCCTAACATCACTATAAGTACCAGATATTCCCTAATATCACTGTGAGTACCAGATATTCCCTAACATTACTGTGAGTACCAGATATTCCCTAATATCACTGTGAGTACCAGATATTTTCTAACATCACTGTGAGTACCAGATATTTTCTAACATCACTGTAAGTACCAGATATTCCCTAACATCACTGTGAGTACCAGATATTCCCTAACATCACTGTGAGTACCAGATATTTCCAAACATCACTGTGAGTACAGATATTTCTAACATCACTGTGAGTACTAGATATTTCCTAACATCACTGATGAGTACCAGATATTCCCTAACATCACTATGAGTACCAGATATTTCCCTAACATCACTGTGAGTACCAGATATTTTCTAACATCACTGTGAGTACCAGATATTTTCTAACATCACTGTAAGTACCAGATATTCCCTAACATCACTGTGAGTACCAGATATTCCCTAACATCACTGTGAGTACCAGACATTTCCTAATATCACTGTGAGTACCAGATATTTCCTAACATCACTGTGAGTACCAGATATTCCCACACATCACTATGAGTACCAGATATTCCCTAACATCACTGTGAGTACCAGATATTTCCTAACATCACTGTGAGTACCAGATATTTTGTAACATCACTGTAAGTACCAGATATTCCCTAACATCAATGTGAGTACCAGATATTTCCTAACATCAGTGTGAGTACCGGACATTTCCTAACATCAGTGTGAGTACCAGACATTTCCTAACATCAGTGTGAGTACCAGTCACTTCCCGGCATAAATATGATTACCATAAATTTTCGAACACCAATGTGAGTACCGAGCACTTCCTAACATCAATAAGGTACCATACACTTCCCAGAGTCAATGTAAGAAGCTTTCCAATAACAATCTGAGTGCCAGATTCTTCCCAACATTAATGTGAGCAGCTGACACTTTCCAACATTAGTGTGAGTTCCGGACACCTACCAATACGAGTATGACCACCAGATACTTCTGCAGGTAAATATGAGTATCACACACTTCCTAACATCAGCACGAGTACCAGTCTCTTCTTAAAGGTCAGTACGACTACCAGGCACTTTCAACACAAATGAGTACTGCTCAATTCCTATTAATACGAGTACCAGACGCTTCCTCAAGTACAATGAATGCCTGTCCACTGACTTGCGTGAACACAGGTGGCCTGCCAGTTATGTGCTTCACATAAACATGACTACCAGTCCTCTCATTCACATTACCAAAAGTAACACTTCTGTCTCACGTGAACTTGATTAGGCCTAACGGTCCTCTGTCTCACAAAAAGTACCAGTGCTGTATTTCTCGCGAAGAGGATACCAGTCGACGAGCGTCCCGTACCTGAAGACTTCCCCCTTACCCAGATTTGCCCTGGTAGCCACCTCCTTGATTTCAATACTTGGAAATCTCTTAACCGCATTAGAACAGGGGTGGCACCAGTGAAAAACAAATATGGTGAAATGGGGCAAAACAAACTCCGAAGACCTGTATTGTGCTGTGGAGAGGTACTGTATAGATATGGGACATCTCCTATCATGCAGGGACTGCCTTGTGGCTGTGGAGAGGTACAAGATATGGGACATCTCCTATCATGCAGGGACTGCTTGTGGCGTGGGAGGTACAAATATGGGACATCTCCTATCATGCAGGACTGCCCAGAAATGCACCTCGATGATTATGGCTTGCAAATAAAACAGGATTTGACGTAGCCCAATACTGGGCAAAAAAATCTTTAATTTAATGGTCCGGACACGATAAAGAAAGAAAAAAAAGAGCGTCCCGTATTCGAAAACTTGGATCTTCAGCAACTCCGTTGTCAGAACCTCGAATCTCGTTTGATATCAGTCCTCTATCTCGCGTGAACACGAACACCAGTCATTTGTCACATGGCCATGATTGCCAGTCTCCTGTCTCACATGAACATGAATAACAATTCACTCGCTCATGCCATCATGAGTGTCAGTTAGGGCTCAAAATACAGGTCAAAATCTTAATACCGGTATTTCGGTATTTTTAATTTATGAAACCGGGATACCGATATTAATACCGGTATTCTAAAAACAAAGATTGCGCTACAATTCCAGGAAAGATAGTCGGTTGGTTGTTGCGTCTTATCTTGGTCATAATTATGTCATCACTCGCCGTCACATGTTGTTATAAAACTACCTCGCTAACAAAAAAATATTTTTAGATTTCTATAATACAACAATCTCTTAAATTATTCATTAACATGCAATATTTACTTTTTTCTTTTATGTGCAACAAAGTGTCCAGTAAACCAGATGTCAGTTTCATGACGTTGTCAGTTTTCCGTTACATTTATATTGTGTATAACAATCCCTCAGTTGCAAATTCAGTAATATTCATTATTTACTGTTGTCGATCTTATAACCTTTATGTGAATAAATCATAAACTACTATTTTTTAAATTAGTATCAAAAACCGGTTTGTTTGTATCAATACCGGTAAATTTCACACTGTTGACACCGTGCATCTTCGTCATAATTAAATTAAGTTAGAAACCAACCGATGCACACTAAAACCACTCTTTAAGTAGCTTTATTATAAAATTGTTAAAATTGTACCCCTACACGTGTTTCGATCCTAGGATCATCGTCAGGGGGGTTTCTTGCTAAAAGCTACAATCACTTCAACACATGATTTAAAATATTCTATCTGCACTTTGAAACATAGGTTAAAATCTTGTCAATAGATTCGCTAAAAGTTGTAAAACAGTGCTTTTATAATTTTACAACTTTTAGCGAATCTATTGACAAGATTTTAACCTATGTTTCAAAGTGCAGATAGAATATTTTAAATCATGTGTTGAAGTGACTGTAGCTTTTAGCAAGAAACCCCCCTGACGATGATCCTAGGATCGAAATACGTGTAGGGGTACAATTTTAACAATTTTATAATAAAGCTACTTAAAGAGTGGTTTTAGTGTGCATCGGTTGGTTTCTAACTTAAATCAATACCGGTATTTGAAGACCGGGGATCCCGGTATCATGGTACTGTAAGCCCTTGTGCCATTGCCCGCTCCTACACCACCTGCACATGAATGTGACACCAGACCACCCTCTACAGTAAAGGAGAGGCAAAGGAGAGAAAGCATGAAAGAACTAACAGAGCTGACCTCTTGTGTCGTGAACAATGCTGTTCCATTTAGTGCAACGCTCAGCACAGCTCAAAATAAACGCGCAGACAGCAAGCAATATGTTAATCGTATGTACTATAGGCGTGGAATCTGCATGCTAAAGATATATCACTACCAGACGATTCCTAAAGGGCAAAGTGTAACTTGCGTCACGGTGTTTTGAAAAAAGGTGAAATGTCATTCTAACAGGAAATACCTCTTCCTTTACTTGTCCCAACGACACAGGAACAGTGCGTACACCGACACTATATCTAGCAAGGAAACGTACGTTCGCAAACACACTATTTTGGCCACTCATAGGAGAGGTCTTGGTTCTTACCCATCCTAGGTTTGTTACTCATTTCTTCTCTTCATGGGGCATATCGGACTCTGTCGACGATGTATGTTATAATGATTATCAGTGATTAAGAATGAACAGGGGAATAGGAGGTCGTGGTCTGTCTAAATGTAAAGGATTTACGTCAGGAGATTGAGGAAATCTATGATGACATCACATAAGACAAGCAGCTCCTAACAGCTGATACTATCCGATTAAAAGAAGCAAGATACAAGTGTGGTGGACATGTGATCGTGGTGGCTTACATATTTGCCACAGTTTCTGCAGGACAAGTGATCGTGGTGGCTTACATATTTGCCACAGTTTCTGCAGGACAAGTGATCGTGGTGGCTTACATATTTGCCACAGTTTCTGCAGACAAGTGATCGTGGTGGCTACATATTTGCCACAGTTTCTGCAGGACAAGTGATCGTGGTGGCTTACATATTTGCCACAGTTTCTGCAGGACAAGTGATCGTGGTGGCTTACATATTTGCCACAGTTTCTGCAGGACAAGTGATCGTGGTGGCTTACATATTTGCCACAGTTTCTGCAGGACAAGTGATCGTGGTGGCTTACATATTTGCCACAGTTTCTGCAGGACAAGTGATCGTGGTGGCTTACATATTTGCCACAGTTTCTGCAGGACAAGTGATCGTGGTGGCTTACATATTTGCCACAGTTTCTGCAGGACAAGTGATCGTGGTGGCTTACATATTTGCCACAGTTTCTGCAGACAAGTGATCGTGGTGGCTTACATATTGCCACAGTTTCTGCAGGGCAAGTGATCGTGGTGGCTTACATATTTGCCACAGTTTCTGCAGGACAAGTGATCGTGGTGGCTTACATATTTGCCACAGTTTCTGCAGGACAAGTGATCGTGTGGCTTACATATTTGCCACAGTTTCTGCAGGACAAGTGATCGTGGTGGCTTACATATTTGCCACAGTTTCTGCAGGACAAGTGATCGTGGTGGCTTACATATTTGCCACAGTTTCTGCAGGACAAGTGATCGTGGTGGCTTATATATGTGCCACAGTTTCTGCAGGACAAGTGATCGTGGTGGCTTACATATTTGCCACAGTTTCTGCAGGACAAGTGATCGTGGTGGCTTACATATTTGCCACAGTTTCTGCAGACAAGTGATCGTGGTGGCTTATATATGTGCCACAGTTTCTGCAGGACAAGTGATCGTGGTGGCTTATATATGTGCCACAGTTTCTGCAGACTCCCTACTCAAACTGCGATAGGAGGGCGGCCACCATGCTTCCGTCACGGTTTTCTTAAACATATTCAAAGAAATGTCAGTAGGCTACGGTATGGTGCAATAAACCCATTCTTTCCATTTATGTCTTCTGAGTTATAACACCCTGAAGTCTAAAAGGTGGGAACCTACGTTTCGGAGGAACGTAATGCTTCCATCTACAATTCATTATGCGTCTATTACACAAGCATCATCTCAACCTAATTCGGTGCTAAATAGCTTCTTCATTTGAAACATGGTCATAAAGATTACATGAAAACAGAACAGCGCCTTAAATCGAGCTACTCGTGAATGGCAACTCATTGATAGAGGTGCGTATTTGGCAATTATTGAGATATCGGATGGCATGTGTGAGTCTAATACTACTTACAACAGTCACTTCATAAGTCAATACTGCATGACAAAATTCTTTCTTGCGAGACACATTTTTGTTCTTCATTTATGGATAGCAAACACCGAGAAGTACGCCGACCCAGAGGCAGATCGCCCACAAGAGTACGCAACATTAAACTATCTTATGGATTATCCTGAGTCCTGAGACGCATAAAGACAACAAAAAGGTCGCCTCACGGACGGAAAGAGCGTAATTTTTGTTGCCCAAGAAATCATACAAATACTTCGCTGTTTTTAAAACGTACCCAATGAAGCCAGCACATTAATTCGCTCTGTTGATGAGAAATGCAGAACAAAAAGCACTGCTGTTACCGCAGGAACCTAGCACCAATGAAACACTTCATGTAGACCTACCTGAATGTTTCACACGCGCTACGCATGGTCATTCCTGTACTCAAAACCTACACGCCCGTTTCTTCAAAAACACAGGCAGATGACGATAGTGACCAAACCCAGTGTATTGAAACTACACTGACTTCGAAATGCGATATTAATTATCGATTTCGCGGTGGGGACTTTACGGAGCTGTCAGTAATCCAAATTATACAGCGTCGAATGGTAGGAAAACTGGTGAATGGGCAGGACGTGGAAGGAGTTCATTGTGGACAAATCCAAGCAATATCGCGGCGTTTACCTAGGACTGAGGAAATCCACGAAGACATGGGTCAATACAGCTGATGACCCGACCAAGATCCGAACTCAACATGTGATGAACAAAAACTGACTGCTGGGTCGTAATTGTTCGTAGGCCAAACGGCAAAAGGAAAGCCGCCGCCTGTTTTATTTTACATATTGCATAACGAGCGCAACGAACACGTGCCTGTAGGTCGCTGCGCCTTGCTTCAGGCTGTTGGACTACTGCCCGAATCATAAAACCGCTTCTCTTTTATTCCACAATTTTTCCACATCAATGGACCAAGCAGCTTCGTGTAGCTTTCATAATGAGTTCGAGTCTATCTAAATAACCCCAAGTAAATACCGAGACAGTACGGCTTTTTTCCAAATTAGTACACTTCGTCATACACACATCATTCTAACATTTGAAGCAATGTAAGCTGAGGTACTGACAGCGTCATAAAATAAACCATAAATAAATAAATAAGGTGATTCAAAATATTTTGTCTTGAAGATTTTATGTCAGGCTTTATCTTCTTTGTTATCTATGTTACGATTTTTATCTCAGAGTTCTAAACTAAAAATAGCCTTGTCTACGCTTGTTTGGGCGTCTTGTCATATTGTTAATAAATCAGCTGATTGTATTTCACGTTATATTCACAGTGCATCACGATAACAAATCAAAAGTTTAAAAACCAACATAAGCACTGCATTCTTACAAGTAAGTCAAATGCCCATTTGACTTACTTGTAAGAATGCATTGCTTATGTTGGTTTTTAAACTTTTGATCAGCTGATTTTAGTTTCAATTTAATACCATCTATTGCTTCCCAGACAATATTCTGCCACGAGGTTTTCAGCTAAAGCGTTTAGTGTAATTCTCTTTCTCTTACGTAAAATAAACCTCAGTCCAATCTCAGTATTCTTTATTTAATTCAAATAATTTTGGGTCAAATATTGCCAAAGAGTAGAAGACCCTCCTCGTGTCACATTCTTGTTTTATCTATTATTGTCACATGCATGTCCTGCTGCAACATGTTTCGTAGCACTTGGTTTGCTGCCTCATATATCCACCGTACTGACAGTGCTGTCACCTATCGTTACACCGCGTACTTACTAGATTTTTGTCGAGCTTATACAAGCTTTCCTTCAGTTTCACAGAACTCTTTAAGCTGTAAGTCTTGCAAGTACTCTTGAGAGTTGTACTTCTCCTACATTTTCAATGTTATTAATCTCTTGGATAATCTTGTAAGTATAAGGCAACTAACCTTTACGTTAAAACCGGTTCCTAAAGTAATGCAAAGTAATTATTTAATTTTATTTTCATGACCTCAAGGTGGAATGAAGAATCAATACTTAATGCATAAAAACGCACTGGTAATTTCTCCTTAGCTTTCGGTTTGTTCTTTTCATGTAACATGACACAAAATGCCAATGTTTCCCAAACTGAGGTCGCAGCACAAACAACGTCGCAGTGTGGCCTCGAAAGGTCATAGCAAGGCTTTCCTTTCTTCTTACCTTTTTTTATTGCTAACTCAAAAAATAAAATAGTGATGAAAAAATTACTTTAAGAGCTAAACATAGATTTGTCCCTGTGCTTAATTAACAATCACGGCGAAATGAAGAAGTAAGGAGACCTGAAGTCATGGCTTCACGAATTCCTCACCACGCCACTCACATAAGTAGTCACCTCCAGGTCCCGGGTGCTTTCCCTCCGTAGAAAGAGCCCCCGACATCCATGGAATAGGAGGCTGAGTGGCCTCCTGAGCCAAACTTGACGATGTAAAGAACAGACAAATCACCATTTTTGCAGGGAATCAAACCCTGTATCCCCGGGTCGTCCAACCTCTAGCCTAGTCACTGTACTGACAGAGCTGTCCTGGCACACTCACACATCGAGGAGCTTAATCATCTCTGCCTATTCTTCAGCTTAGTGACGTACAAAGAATCGGTGGGAAAATAAGTTTAAAAGGCATGCACGTATTTTGGTTTCTTTATTTTCAACTCTAATAACAACAGTCAGATGTCACTCTATTGCTGGCCGACTTATTTCCGCACCAAAACGTAAGCAATTATTTCATCGTGAGACGAATTTTTCTATTCTCTGTTGAAAGAAGACCGTGTCCTCTGTTATCAGCCACCGTGCCACAACTACTTCAATCTCGCGATCGTATTTAAATTGTGGCCACAAAAATTTTTCTTCAGCTCTTGAAACGGAAGGAAACCGCTCGGCACCACATCACGGGTTGTTCCAAGGTCCTGTAGTTAGGAACTTATAAGCTGTGAAGACTTATGTTCTGCGCAACACTCTTGTTAAATGTTAGCGATACCGTGGCTGGGACAAGTAGTAGCCTCTGCACGGAAGTGATATTGCACAAAACGGAAGACATCATATGGGACCTGAGCATCCATATTACAAAACGGAAGAATCATATGGGACTTGAGCATCAATATTACAAAACGGAAGAATCATATGGGACTTGAGCATCCATATTACAAAACGGAAGACATCATATGGGACTTGAGCATCCATATTACAAAACGGAAGAATCATATGGGACTTGAGCATCCATATTACAAAACGGAAGAATCATATGGGACTTGAGCATCCATATTACAAAACGGAAGACATCATATGGGACTTGAGCATCCATATTACAAAACGGAAGAATCATATGGGACCTTGAGCATCCATATTACAAAACGGAAGACATCATATGGACCTGAGCATCCATATTACAAAACGGAAGACATCATATGGGACCTTGAGCATCCATATTACAAAAAGGAAGAATCAAATGGGACTGAGCATCATATTACAAAACAAGACATCATATGGGACTTGAGCATTCATATTACAAAACGAAGAATCATATGGGCTTGAGCATCCATATTACAAAACAAAAGACATCATATGGGACTGAGCATCATATTACAAAACGGAAGAATTATATGGGACTTGAGCATCCATATTACAAAACGGAAGAATCCAATGGGACTGAGCATCCATATTACAAAACGAAGACATCATATGGGACTTGAGCATTCCCATATTACAAAACGAAGAATCATATGGGACCTGACATCCATATTACAAAAAGGAAGATATCATAATGGCCTGAGCATCATATTACAAAAAAAAGACATCATATGGACCTGAACATTCCATATTACAAAAAGAAAGACATCATATGGGACCTGACATTCATATTACAAAAAGGAAAGAATTATAATGGGCCTGAACATTCATATTACAAAAAAAAGACATCATATGGGACCTGAATCGATATTACACAAAAGACGATATCACAATTGGGCCTGAGCATTATATAACAAAAACAAATACATCATATGGGCCATGAACATCATATTACAAAAAGAAATTACAAGGGCCTGAGCATCGATATTACACAAAAAGACAACTCATATGGACCTGAACATTCATATACAAAAAGCAATGACATAAATGGCTTGTCAACTTCATTTACACAAAACAAGCATAGATAGGACCTGAACATTCATATTACAAAAAGAAAGACATCATATGGGGCCTGAATCGATATTACACAACAGACGATATCATTTTGGGCCTGAGCATTAATATAACACAAAAAGAAATACATCATGTGGGGCATGAGCATCGATATGATACAAAAAGACATTACACAGGGCCCAGCATCGATATGACACAAAAAGGAAAACGTCATATTGGACCTGAGCATCGATGAAAAGATAAAGTTCTCAATTGTCAAAACGGCTTGTCACCTTCTTAGTCACGGATATGAAATAGGCTCCAGATAGGAAGAGGGGGTAGATATAAATATATGAAATAAAAAACGCGGTCAGCCGACAAGGGATGGTCCACCAGATTGTGCATTGGGTGCACAGCTAACGACTGCTCACCCTAATAAACCAGCATGTTACGAAATGTTACGCAGGATATCGGACTTGGATTATTTAGGCATGACCACCGGCAACTGGAGTCATCTGTAGGGTTTTACCTGAAACTTTACAGTTGCTTAAGGGCCAACAAATCCTCCGTTTTTATATAACCCAGAGGTTGAGATTTGCGCTCTTCTGGGATATTACGCAGCGTCGTATGGTAATTGTTTACCGACGTTTCGGGACAACGTATCAGTCCCATCGTCAAGGGTCACGAAGTCCACAAGACGCTGAGTAATATCCCAGAAGAGCGCAGGTCTCACCAATATCGTGGCGGAAGCCTGAAATCACGAACCTAGAGGTTCATTGCAGTGTTTACGATACACCGCTGAAAGAGCCTACCTTGCCCCAGTTGCAGGTAATTCCCATCCTCACGCTTTGTTTCATTAGTATTTGTCTCTCAAGAAGTTCCTTCTTCGGTTTGCTAACAAGGCTTTTCGAGATTTGAGGTTCTTCCAGCTATCACTATGAAGTTAACATTCTTTGGGATGTGACGCCCTGCAGTTCGATAGTAAGCACCAACGGTTCGTAGAACCTTCCGCCTCCAAATTTCGGTTAGGTGCTGAAAGCTGTAAATTCTTGCTGAACCTAAGTAACCAACTACTAAAAGAGAGCCATCAGATCCCAGCTAACACTACTTTTCATACGCCTATTTCTTTGCATCCTATCTCCTTGATAGCGTCCTAAACGTGTGTTGTATGTTAAGACTATCCATTGATTTAATTACCTTAACAGAAGCAAGTAAAGTACAAATTATGGAATTCCACGTTATGTAATTTTCTAAATACTGCTACTATTTTCTTTTTTCTAAAGTCCTAACATTTCTTTCAGCATCCTGTTCTAAAATACTGACACTCTTAACATTCAATGCCTGCCTCAGTGCACTCTACGGACCTTTGTTACTTCACATGTTTCTGGCTTTATTGCACTACATGGCCATATATGTATTTTAAGAGTAATATAAATTAAACCCCTCCGCTCTGGACAGTACTTGGAAGTTAACCCACAGCGTTATTAAAGGGTTAATCTGTATTCTTCCCTTAGTATGAGAGACGAAGGATAACATCTGTACTAAATAAAAAATAAACCTATATTTTATTGTGTACCAATGTTTCTGTTATGAGCCGGGACCCAGGGAGATAGATGCTGCCAAACAGTCGTGTTAACATAAGTCACTGTTTCGCAGTGGATGACATGGCGATTCAGACAGGCAGCAACAGATCAGAACCGCCACTGGAAGAATTCAGAAGCAATGAGATGCAAACCTTCAGCACAGAGACGGCCCGTCCAGGGCTGTACATTCTGCAGGTGTCGCCACTGGAGCGAGAGAGTTACGTGAAGCTCTACGCCAGCCTGCAGCCTGGAGGCCCACATCCATTGCGGCTCTCACAACGTCCCCGCCTCCGCCTGCAGAAACGACAGCGCCGAAAGAGTCTCACAGTCCGGTGGGAGCCCAGGTAACACTTGTTCTAAACTGAGTAACTGAGACTGGAATTGAGAGTGAAGTTGTCCTTGTGATTACGCTGGAGCATATATGAGTAGGGATGTAGTCCCAGTTTTCCCTGGACAATTCCGGTTTTATGGGTTTGAAAGAGCTCTGTTTCGATGTCCTGCGAAATTCGGTTCGACACTTCAAATGTCCCGGGTTTTTCAAAGCCATAATAATAGGAATTTTATAACCAAGCCTACTAACATTTTGATTGTCCCGCGGCGAGAGGAAATGTCTATGGGTGTATGACAGCCATCAGCTAGCCACTGACAGGAAGGCATAGTAGAGGGAGAAGAAGATGTGCAGATTAGTGATTGTAGAGTGGACTGAGATTGCGAAGGGTGAGGAACGGAAATGTAGGTCGTGCCATGGCTCAGGCGGTTAGCCCGGGTCAGTCCATGTGGGATTTGTGGTGGACAAAGTGGCGTTGAGACAGGTTTTTCCCCGAGTACTTCGGTTTCCCCCAGTCAATTTCATTCCACCGATGCTCCATTACTTGGAAAAACGAAAAAAACTGATCATTTTCTTTTCATCTTCATCACAGAATTGCACAATAAGCCTTAAGGCTGCGAGTGCGTCCGTAGCTTTTGCTTGGGGGCCCTTTTCCCAAAAAAGAGGGGTATGTAAAGAATAATCAGTAAATTAAATGAGTGTTTAATTATTAGTATTATTATTGTTAGTATTATTATCATTATTTAATTTTTATCTGTACACCATAATTTTTATCTGTGTTATCTCGGTGCAACAATATTAATAAATTACTGCACTTTAATTGCGTGATGTGTTAAAACGTCTGTCTTCTACCCCCCTCCCCCCCCCCCCCCCGGCCACATAGATTTTGATAAATTTTCACGTTTTCGGTTTTTAAAAAATTGTATCTCAGTATACGAGGTGAAGAAGTCACTCCACAAATTATTAACCTCGGCCATCAATCAAGTCCACTCAAGCTGTAACGCTTGTGTTTCTAGTCGGGAAATAACCGGTCTGAACCTCGTTACGGGACACCGACGAGCCTGATTGAGGTTCTCCGTGATTTTCCTCGCTTCCTCCACACAAATGTCGGTTTAGTACAACGAATTAAGCCACGATCTTTCTTGCGCTCGTCCAGAATATAAATACAACGCGAACATATTAATCAATCACGAAATAACTGGCCCAGTCAAAGAGCCTCTAATTTGATGAACAACCAACCCGACAGAGGAAAGTCAATAAAAGAAAAACTCTGAACCATCCTTCCAAGTTTCTGTGAAATAGTCACTACAGTCATAAGCCAGTCATTAAAGCAATCAGATCCAGAACCAACCACTCAATCACCCAAAAACTGAGTCAAGAGGACTCATTGGAACAGTCAGCCAGATATCAGTCGCTCAACTAGATGTTAGTAAATGAATCAGACCTGAGATTATCAGGATCTCCCAACCGACTAGACAGTAAGCCCTCAAACAACCAGAGAGAGAAACATTCAACCACATGTCAGTAAACATCTGTAAACCAATAAAACATCCGGATCTAGAGACAATTAGTCCAGCAGCTAGGGGCAGTCATACGTTCTGAAATTCCAGGCTTGGAACCAAATATTCAGTGAATCAGCCAGGCACATGATCAGTCACAAATTACACCAAATATACAGACGTCGATTAATAAGTAAACAAGTTACGTACACACAGACATCTTAGCCTGCAGAGCAATTAGTGCGACAGACGGCGTGCTATGTGTGATCGGCATCCATATGACAACCCTGACCTCGCCATATACGCGTCTTTCCATTTCCTGTCTCCTGGTGTTTGCACACTGGCTGCAGATTTTATCACGCTGGGCGGAAGACTGCTCGATCAAATCCTGCCAGCCGTTTAATGTATTATTCCTTCAAATAGGCTGTACTGTGATGTACGTCACAACTGACCCTCGGTCTAGTAATCAGGTTGGTTGTTTTATGATGCTGTATTAATTGCTAGGCGAAATAGTGTCGAAATAAATTTAGCAGTAACGTTGTGAAGAACGTTTCCCTGTGTTATATTAAGCACATTGCTATGAAGGCTTACGGACTGGTGGAGGTATAGCTCCATGCATACTTAACGTCGGAAATAGATGGAGGTAAGTGGCCAGCTGGGTCGCTCTACCCCAAGAGTGCGAGCTCCTTTTACCCATTAAAGAGAAGGCAGGGGGAAAACAATAATTTTCTTTGCATCGCAAGGAATATTTGAATAAATCTCGTGGCCTATTTTAAAGCACTATCTGGGAAGGGACCGAGGAACCATTAAATGTTCGAAATATATGTGTTTTTCATGGCGGTGAGTCTTATGTTTTAATTCTTCTGATGTATGACATCTCGTACTTTATTAAGTAGACAAAAACCTGTCGAAGATTTTCATCTTCGTAGCCAAAGGTGGTAGTAGCAGTCCTTCGAAAAGTTGGTGTATATTTACCAAACCACACGGCATCATATCAGAATACATTAATAGATACCACCGTGAGAACGTCAAATACCACACAAATATCTCTGTTCCAACCGAAAATCAAACTTTAACAACCCAGCCTTACTTAATTGGCAGAGATAATCATAGCGATGATGAAAATAATGTTCGTAAAGGCGTTGTTCTACTGCTGACATATTGTCATCACTAGCATCTTCTCATTCTTATTAATTTTTTCAATCATCTTCAACATCTTAATAGCAGGAACATCTTATTCTCATTATACTACATCCATACATTATTCAGCTTTATCCTCTTTGAACTTCGCAGTCTCCGCACAATTAACACCATATTCATCTTTCTCTCCTCTTCACCTTCACCTTCATTATATCATCCGTTTACCCATATCCTATCATCAACACCAACCACAAAAACTCTGTCTTCCTCATGACAGTTCTACGAAGCTGCTCGCCACCATGACGTAACCACCGTACGCATCTGCATGTCCTGTAGTACCTCACCTCTTACTAATCCTCTACAGGTCACAGGTTGTTGAGTGCCCTTTTTACCACTATTTCGTATTTCCCAGTGGGATAAACTTATATCTTCGTTTTGGTCGTCTATTATCTTTCAATCTTTTAATCACTTCCTCTCAACTCCTTTTAATACTTTCTCTTCTGGGCTCATTCTACTTCCTTATTTCGTTATTTTGTATCACCCTCTCTTGATACCTGCTCTTCTCAAATATCCTTTTCAATTGCGACTAATTTATTCTATAATCTTATTCCTATCTAATACTAGCTTCGAATTCTTCTCCCATAATATTACACAACTTCATCGTCCATGCCGTGATATTATCCTACCTTATCATAATCTTCATCACTCTCATCCTTTCTTTTTCTCTTCTCATAATGGGGCTGGCAAGGAAAAGAAGTCTGCACAGAATTGCAGTGCCAGTCTATTTAAAACATTTAACCTTCAACTTGTTTTGACAGACTTAAACAAATCCCACCATTATAATATCCCGCCTATGGCCTGAACTTAACACAAATCGCACCCAACCTCCTGGCAAAAATACCTAATATTATGCAGATAATTATACTGCAAAGAAAACGAAAGTGTGTAAGACAAATTACTTGGCAGCTGTTGGAATGTTGGCATTGGGACAAAATTAGGTGTTGCAGGTCTCAGAGCCATTCAGATAGAATTTATGTTCATCCGAAAATCTGACCGTACTTAAAATAACGGCATGCCAATATGTTGACCGAAATGTCGTTTGGAATGTCCTATTCGAGAGATTGGCACTCCTGCTTCATATTATGGAGGCTTACAATCTCCCCATCGAGACCGAGTACCCTGACTTAAGTGCTGCGTGGATTCTCAGTCCGCCAGCAAAACACCTGGACTCTTTTTTCAAATCAGGACACGACGGCTTTATCCATTTCCTTTCTAATTCCATAATTGCCCCATCATTCGACGCTATAGGCCAGTGTTTCTCAACCAGGGTTCGGCGAAAATCGTGGAACAATAAATAAATATTTTGATTTTTTAGGTTCGCCAGCCCTAGTGGGCCTAGGCCTCCTCCTTGTCGAGGTTACGAGATCACACTCAGACACATCACACTCAGTAGGTCTTCCCTGTACGAGTGATCGACCCGTCGCAGAGACCCTTATCTGATAACACGCAACACTCACAAGAGAGAGACATCCATGCCCCCGGCGAGATTCGAACCCGTAATCCTAGCAACCAAGCAGCCGTAGACCCACTCCTTAGACCGCGCGGCCACCAGGATAGGCAAATATTTTAAAATACCGCGAAAAATTAAAATATCCCTAGAAATATCGGCGAACTTTTTGTCCGGCAATTGGCAATACTGTAACAATTTCCGTGCGTTAACAACTGCCTTTTTGTTTTGTTTTGGTCAGTTTGTATTTAAGGTTATAATTAGCTGCATTTTATCCATGTTCGTTTCGTATTGTTACAGAGCCGCCTCATCGCTGCACAGAAAATAAAAAATCAGGCGCGTGCCACCAAGAGAAAATGAGCCGTACCGTTCCTTGCGAATAAATTTTCTTGAAAATAAATTAACATTAATTGCATTGGCGTTTCCCCCCCCCCCTAAAATTTTTCTGGCCTGTAAACATTTCTATTGGTAGGGGTTTCTTGGGATATGAAAAACTACTTTAGGGGTTTCTCCATGGAAAAATGACCGCTACAGACAACGTCATTAAGTAAATAGTGAATGAATGTAGTGAAGATTAAATACCGTCGTTTCGGTTCATTAAAAGGAGCGGCTACTTTGTAATCATTTTAATGATAAATGCTTTTAGGCCCTTTCAGTTGAAAATATGGTCTTGTGATTAAGTCAGTCCGCAGAGCACAGCCCTTATTTAGAACCTAGTAGTTGCTCAGTTATGCAAGAAATTCCCCGCATTTAAGAAAACACAAAGTTTATTAGCCTCTCCACAACACATCGCCTCTGGTCTTCAACAGAATTCATACGGATCAAATGCACATCAACCCATCTTATTTCTCGAAAATCTATTTTAATCTCCACATCCAAATCCAGGTCTTAAACCGTGCCTTTTTCCTTCATTTTCTCCCATCAAACCTCGTATTTCTTTTCCGTCCCGTGCGTGCTACATGCCCCCACCCATCTCATCCGCTTTATTTTATTTATAGTGATGGAATCTTGTAAATCATAAAGATTCTGACTGCAACCTTTCCTCTAACCACATTATACTACCACGTCTTGAGTCGAATTAATAATATGCAAAACGCAATTGCGATACATCAGGGAAGAACAATATAATTATAAAAAAAATGATAAATTATGAAAATGGCTGGTGGTACGTGATGCTGCGTGTTTTGGCAGATAAATACCAAAATTTCGGAAGAACCTGCTGCTTTCATCATCATGTTCACTGGTCTGTACCTTGAAGATGAAAGCAGCGTGCTTATTCGAAACGGTTAAATTTCCCTACCAAACTACACGCTCAAATCCCACAATTATAACCGCAAATCTCACAGCCAAATAAAATTTTACTCAGTAGGGAAGCACAAAGAAACATTTGATACTGGGAAGACTTTATTTCATGTACAGTTTGCCCTTCCAGACAAAGCACGATATTCGAATTGTCAAATATTTTACCCAAATATACGAACCAAAAAAAAAGTGCGGTCTGTACGTAACGCGTCTATTTGTACCGTACATATCTGGCCTTCTCTAGCACGTCTACATAAACAAACTGTTAATTTAAAGTGTGCACCGGACAGTCTGCCGTCCCCAAAACGGCCTTTCCGTCTAGTCGGCGAGACGTGAAGACTTGTGATCGTTTGATTGATTCCAACCTGACTGATGTCATGTACACACGTGACCTGCATGGTAACGCACTAATTACGCCCTCTTTGAGCTAGGTTAAGGATACGGACAGACAGACACACGATTAAAAAACGGTCAACAACAATTCCCACGGAAACTTTAACAGAGAATATGAAACAACTTGGCCTTGCAGGAAAAGGAATGTCTCCTCTTTCAGTTGGTATTCCCCAGGCGATAACTGCTACAACTGGTAAGAATTAATTAGTTTTTACAATGTGTTATTTATAGTTTCAAAGCGATGACAATATAGAAACACTGGTTCGACACGATGCAACACGACGTGTATTTCGATGTTACATTTCGTGATGCTTCACCAGTTCCAGAGGTTAAAACGTCCGACGTAGCTTAAAGTAATTTGCGCGGTTTCGGCGCGTTTAATGATGACTTTTTTGTTCAGGCCCCCCTTGTGGCATAAATATAAGTTTTATTGTTTTCTGTGTGAATAGAGATTGATCGATCAGCAACTGGACATACTGTCGAATGTCCGAAAGATTAAATTAATTAGAAGTCTGTCCACCGTTAATTACGCTTATAATCGGGACTTCTGTGTAGAGGTTCTTACGACACAATATATATCGGTCCCAGGGGAGCCTATAACATTTTCTGTTTTGCTGGGAAAAGTAGCATTCTGGGAAAGTTTTCATGAAAACTTAATTTTACTCCTGACAATTCTCATCTACCAATTTTCCATGAAAAATGTCACAGAAGTAATGAACCGTTCAGGTAGAAGACAATCACGTGACCCGGTAATAAACACTAGGCCATAAAGATGCACGAAGGCTAGAAGAAATAGTTCCACATATTCTTAGTCTCGGCACTATACGTAGGGGAGTTATCAGTTTGACGCCCCAAGCCTCTGGAAAAAGGCTAATACACCCATAAGGTGAAGATTGGTTGGGCCCCAGAATTGGAATGGAAACTGAGAAGACAAATACGTGCTACTGTCAGGAATAAACGCTTTTCCTCATACTTGAACACAAAGCCCTCTCACTGAGTGGGCTATCCCAGCTCAAGTAGTTCAAGAAACCTGCGATAAGGCATTAAAATCCAAAACTTGCTTGGAATAAGACACTCTGGTTGGTACTACCCCCAAAATGTTCTGTTGTTTGCATGATGGGGCGGAGAAAAATTCAGACTTCAGTCACGACAAAACTGTAACCCGGAACTTTTCGAAAACTTAACATTGTAAGAGCGGCCTAAGTCTTCAAAAAAAACGTCTCTACATATAATGTCGATCCCAGTGGCCGCTCGGTCTAAGGCGTGGGTCTGCGTCCGTTCGCTTGCTGGGATTGTGTGTTCGAATCCCGCCGGGGGAATGGATGTGTCTCTTGTGAGTATTGTGTGTTGTCAGGTAAAGATCTTTGCTACGGGCTGGTCACTCGTCCAGGGTAGACCTACCGAGTGTGGTGTGTCTGAGTGTGATCGCGAAGCCTCGAAAATGAGGAGGCCTTGGCCCACTAGAGCTGTCGAGTCACTGGAAAAAAAATATATAATAATATAGTTTCCAGTGACGTAATAAAAATCGAAAATATGCACGTGAAAAACATGTATATACCAGCATGTACATACATATCCTTAGAGTCAAGCCGTATATAAGTCACCACTGTCGCCTGTATTACAACTATACCACGTACATAGGCGTTAAATGTATTGCATAATCTCCAGGCACTCATTAACTTCTAATGAAGAAGTTGACTAAGGCAGTTCATACGTACCGTGAATTGGATGGGTAACAAAAGTGGGAAGATGTATTTTCCTTTCCAAACCTCAATATAAATAAATTTCAAATACTGTACTCTTTGTGATTTGTACATCTTCTTCCTCTTGATATTTATGTATTTCAGGTATAAAGTCTATTGTTTAAAAATCTGACCGACAACACTGAAATCAGACAAGAGGAAACGCATAAATTATGTCAGAAATAAGTATTAGTCTAGAGTATTCCGTTACAAAGACAAAGCTTTCTTTCTAAATGTCCAGATCCGACTACCCAGTAACGCAGCATCAATGTCCCAGAAGAAAGGAATCCTCTGCTACGTCGCTGCTAAAACCCAAAACCTCCAAATTTCTACCTCATTTCTTTAACCGTTTAATGTCGGTCCCGATGCACTGTACGGACTTCTAATTCCTCACATATTGTCGGCCTCACTGCACCATAAGTTCGTGAATGCATTTAAGGTTACTAAAAATTTAAACCTCCCCCCTCCCCCGCCCGTCCTGGGCAGTAGTTGGAATTTAAACCCCAGCGTCATCGATAATTTAAACGTTCACTAACAACATAAAACACCGACGTTTTGGAGGAACATGCTGCTCAATCTACCGCTCTGCTTTTCCCCCACGTGTAAATAGGTCACTGTTTCAATGCACGAAATGTTTTTCCTGTGAAGATTAGTCTCCTGAAATGTGACACGGTGTAGTCTGGTACAAACATTCCATATTTCTGGGGGGACCTACTGCGTCCTCTTTCAGGGTAACTAATCGGACGCTACTGGTTGCTCAGAAATGTTAGTTTCTACCATACTAAACGACGTCACGTCCCAGGAAGCAGTAAGTTTGGTCACCGCTGTGATAACCTCAAATCTCACTCTCCTTTTTCTACATGTTGCAGTTCCGTGGACCCACACCTGATGCACTACTGCCTAGTGGTTAACACTAGACGTTACTATTCAACTCTTTGCGAGGCGCAAGGCGAGCGTAACGGGGTGTCTCCGCCCGATACATCGAATGCAGCGGGTTTTAACTTTCCACGTGAACAAGCAGAGGCTCATAAGAACGAGCTGGCTAGCAAAGCGGCTCGACTAAACGCCAGTCGTTTGGGGCGAGGTAGCGGTGGTGCGGGAGGCCAACTGCACGAGGATATAGTGGTGAGATATTTAAGAGCCACTTTTCTTTTACACTCTGTTCTCTATTTCCTTCTATTTTCCTGACTTCTTCTTTCTTAATATTTCTGCTGTAATCAACAGTCTACTTAGAATCCCAAGTCACCCGAAATTGATTTAGCGTAAAAATTGCTCTGTGTTACTGAATTATATTAAACTAAATTTTCTTTTGTAAGGTTGGCTGTGTGGGGCGCAAGACTAGTTACACATTGTCCAACCTGGAACATGGAAAAGTGTACCACTTTAACTTGTTCGCGGTGAACAGGCGTACGAACCTCAGTTTTCCGTACGGGCGCACCACCTTAAAGTATGAGCCGCGAAGCAAACCGACCGGACTACGAGACGGCAAAATATCTTCTATCAACCTCAGAAAAATGGATGGCAGGGCGACATTCAAGTTTAAGGTAATGAGCATTGAAAATAACGGAAAATTTCACTCTAAGCCGACACTAATATTGGACACTATACACGCCAAGTCACTGACAGCATCAGACTTGAGGTGCTCTATTCTTGGGTTCTGGCCGATCCCGGTGGCCGCGCGGTCTAAGACGTGCGTCTGCGGCCGCTCGCTTGCTCGAATTGCGGTTTCGAATCCTGCCGGGGGCATGGATGTCTGTCTCATGTGAGTGTTCTGATCACTCGTCCAGAGGAGTCCTACCGAGTGTGGTGTGTCTGAGTGTGATCGTGAAGCCTCGATAAATGAGGAGGCCTTGGCCCACTAGGGGCTGTTGGCCATGGAAAAAAATTCTTGGATTATAAAGAACCCAAGAACAGAGTACCTCAAACCAAGAACGTCAATACTGAAAATGTACCCATAACTTAAGTGTGACGCGCGTTCGCGTAACCATTGTTGCAATGGAAAAGCAACACTTTATTTCGCCGGCAACGATGAAACTTACTTGGGTCGTCATGCAAAGTGCCCGACATTTTTGTCCCGTTTTAACCAAATAGACAGTTCTCAAGAGATTTCCATAAAAGTCCCCACCATCACTATTCACGGCTATCCGTCCATTACGAGCCAAGAGATATAAGCGGACAGATGGGCAGAAGAGAAGACGGACGGACAAACATATGGACGGACATGATGAAGCTAAAGGGCGCTTATCTCTATTATGCGAATGCCACTAAAATGAATAAATATGTTATTGTGCTGTATAATTATTTGTGTTATTTATGTGGTCACATTTGTTTGTCGCACGTCAACAGGTGGGCAATGGTATACACACTGAGCTCCACCTCTACGTCATGCCGTGTGGAGGTGCAGTGGACACAGAACTCACATTGAAGGGAGAAGCAATAGTGTCCCGGAAACAAATATATGGATATGAGATGTTCCGGGTTATGAACCCAGTTCTCGGCCAACGATACTTGTTGCGAATATCGGCGTCAAAGTCAGAGGAACTGCATCGAATCTCGACAGTTGAGGTAAGCACAGTACAAATTTTCATCCCTAGCCGCAGGTTGGGCCGCGCTAAAAGTTAAGCTACGTCAGGATCATTGGACGACAGATGGAAGTACTGGTAAGGTGACACTGTTAAATAAGGTAACTTGTTTTATGTTATATTCACCGTGCATCTTAGCTATAAGCTTCAATTCTTTAACCAACGAATGCACCTTTTATTTTCTCACTTCTATCCACCCTACATATGTTCCGACCGTAATATGGTCGAAACATATGTAGGGTGGATAGAAGTGAGAAAATAAAAGGTGCATTCGTTGGTTAAAGAATTGAAGCCTAAGGTAACTTGGTCACATCGCCTACATGTATTTCACGTGCTTCTTTACTTCTGCTTCCTCAGTTCACACAGGTCCCATATGGAGCGATGTATTATTGCTGCTTGTTCTGAATTCACATTACTTTATTTCATAACTTCCAAATTAATCACACAGCAATCAATTAATAACAGTTGTTTAGAATTAGTTAGAAATTTTGTCTTATCGGGAAGAAAAAGGCAAGCATTTGCATGGTGCACGAGAGGAATCATATTCCCGAATTTAAAATCCCAGTGTTTTTGATTGAGCATTACAAAGGTAAATTTTTGTTGTTCATGTGCGTAACACCAGGCCACGAAAGCGAATAGGGGGAGTGGTGGTAAAGCTCCATATCGGCCTAAAACAGACCTTAGAAATAGCTAAATTTGAGTCATTACTTTTACGCTACTGTCGCTTTAATCCAGATAAATGAGTTTCCATTTTCCGTTGGGTAAGACAGCAGTAAAATTGGCGAAAATTTCCGCCATGAACTGGAAGCAAAGTCAGAAAGTCCATTCCTTAATTCCTCATTTTACTGCCTAAACTAATAAATCTCATTTTCGACAGGAAATTAATATAAAGGCATAATGAGGTAATGATTATTAGTTCTGGACGTAGGCTTGAGACTGGTTCATTTTTCAGGTCCTTGCCACTACGCGCCCCGGGGTGAAGTCCCCGTTACCGGAACTTCCGTCGGAGACGCAAGTGCATGAGTATGACAGTATGAGGAAGTGCAACTCTGTGACGGTAGGCTGGGTACCGTCCCCTGACCCGCGGATCGCCCGCTACTGTGTCTTCGCGCGGAGGACAAACAGATGGAATTAGAGACGAGACGGCCCAACCAGTGTGCACTGGACTCTAGAATTAAGAAATCTGACTTTGCTATGATGCACTGTCAGGATAGGGTCCCAGACAATAACAGGTGAGTGAAGGACGCACTGGATAATATACAGCGATGCTTGAAAAGGTGTGGCTTCACTATAGCGCGAAGTTAGGAGCGGAAATCTTGTCTAACTGCAGGCCGGCAGGCCACACATGGGTTTCTAAAAATCAATGCACAAAATTAAGAGAATACCTCAAGAAATGCAAACATAATTAACTAACCATTAACTCCATGGAGCAGAGTCCTTCCTCAGAACCTAACAGTTCCTCAGCTAGACAAGAAATTCCCCCATTTTATAAAACCCAAAGGTTTATTACCGCATGCACAATCACCCGCCAACTGTCTCTATCCTGAGCCACATCAATCAAGTCCATGCCCCCATTTCACTACTTGAATATCCATTTTAATAATATCCTCCCATCTACGCCTAGGTCAAAAATGAAAACATAATTTTGTATAGTATTTTTTGCTGTGTTTATATCAATGTATAAAGGGATGGTGTTGACTGAATTTATACGGCTTAGAAGATGCACCAGTGGAGAAATCTTCTGAACACAGTAATAGATTTGGGTTTTTAAAAAAGATTGAGAATTGCTTGACTAGGTGAGATACTGTTAGCTTCTCAAGCAGAACCTTTTCCCATGCAGTTACACTAAGATGAAATGAAAACGGCCTCTGTCCACCCACGTCTCAGTTGTTCCTGAGCGAGACCCTTGACTGATTTCTTAACCGCATATCTTATAATAGACTGATTTTCCGCTTCCATTAAGAGTCACTATCTATGCACATACGAAGTTCCAATTACAAGACGAGGGCTAAGTAATGATCTAGTATAGGCCTACTCGTTTTTACAAGCACGTTCGCAGGGTCATAAATTGCAATTCCCGTGGGTACATGCCTGCATGCATGCGTGTAAAACAGTGTATTTCTTTCGCACCGGGCAGGACAGATCTATCGCATAGCAAGCCAGCGTCTGCCGGGACATCCCGTGATAGAAACCTATAATTTAATTCACTGTTTTAATTTTAAAGGATGTCATCCATTGTGTTTTTATAACAGAAATCAAGTTAAAATCTGTCCAAACACAACTAAGCTCCATTTATTATACAGAACTACATGTTTCGACCTATTTCAAGTCATCCTCAGGTTCACAATTTGTGTTAAAAAAATACTGAGGAAGGAATGTAAGTCCTTCTTCAACATGTTTTAAACACAAATTTTGAAACTGAGGATGACCTGAAATAGGTCGGAACATGTAGTTCTATATAATAAATGGAATTTAGTTGTGTTTGGACGAATTTTGACTTGATTTAGTATCACTGTTCTAACATAACACAGCTCAGAGTTAAAAGGGAAAAGGAAGCTAAGGAAGGGTTGAAGAAAATGGAAAATACGTGAGGGATGCAAATATTAAAATAAGTGATTCTCTGTTAAATTTCAAAAAGTATTTTCCACCAGTAGATCCACCTCTAGCATCAACAGATAGGATACACTCATCACTGTGAGCGGTAGTACCACTTTATACACACAGCTAACTGTCCACAAATGTCTCTGAATATGTTTTCAGGTCAGTGATAACACAGACTATAGGAAACCTCAAGCACGGACGGCGATACATTATTCAAGTGACTGTGACTAAGTCACGAGGAAAGACACTGTCCTACGACCTACTGCAAGTAAAGACCAAAGCTGCCTGCACGTAACGCACACCACTTGAAAGTACAGGCAACTCTATTTGACAGTTCAACGTTCTTCTGCACGTCGCCAAGTGGGCGTCTCAAGAACTGCGTACCAAATACTCATCAGTTATTTTGAATTAAGTCTTATTTGTACATTTACACTGAAGTGCACTGTGAGAAGATACTCACTTAAATACACACACATCAATCACAAGAACTCGTGGCCACCAAGATACTGCCATGACGAACATTACATGTCGTTATTAGTTAATTGTGTAATGTGTTTCAGTGACTTTCTAATACTTGCAAGGTGCTGAATAATATCATGCTATGATAAAAGAGCTGACTGATCAGATAGCGATATGTCTAGCTTATATATGTAATTACAACCGAAAAGTGTAGTCTAAAAGATCTGACAAATTTTGTCTTTAACTATCAACAAATGAAGGTAACAAATAATTTCTGAACGGTAATATCACTATTTAGCACCACTCTGTACTGTGCAATGAATGGGACACTTTACCGATTAGCAAGTTATCAGGTTCACTGTGTCTAAACATAGAAATGAAGTCAACAGTAATCAGTCGCTTCGTTTCCAGTGATGCATAATAGTGTAGTTCAATCAAACGTTTCTAGTTTCAGTATAAGTTTCTAATTTTAAGGCTTAATTACATCATACGGTATAATGTAATTACAGAATTCACAAAAAGCAAATTGAACTGATAAATCTAAATTCTGATGGACATTGTCCGTTTATAAGATGTATTTAAGATATAGACGTTTAGGCAGTTACTGTACTTCCATGTACAGGCGGTTTTTTGTCATTATACTGAAATGTGGATAGCTAATGACTACATGACCGCTATGATTGGCACAAAATTCGTATCGTAATTACAGACCCCTGGCTTGTCATAAACCAGTAAGTGGTATCAGTTGTGAGAGTCATCTACAGTACAAGGTACAAATACTGACGAAACGTCGTATGTATTAATATTACCTGAGACCATGAGAAATATGCACAATACTTATGATGTAATGAAGCGTCAAACCAAATCTTCAAGCAATAAGAAACATCTCTGGTTTCCGTTCGATACCAAAAGTCTCTACGCGTCCAGGGGGCCTGTCTCAAAATTCGTGGTGTATATGCCTCATCACCGTAAATGTCAGAAGTTTCTAATAAATGTTCTATCACACAAAACGGTATTAATGGTTAACATTATTACAGAACAAAATTGTCACATTTATTCATCCTCCTCATATGACTACTATCATATGATTTATTTGCCTGGTTTTTCCGCAATAGTTGATGCTATTAAGCATTTTTCTTTTAGAAGCATCCAAGAAAATTGTGTATTAATAATTAAGTTGTTGTATGACCAGCATAAACATTTTTACTCAAAGGAAAATATGTCATCAAAGTAATGTAAACAAAAACAAAGCATATAAATTTATTTAATCACAGATTTCAAAGAAACGTCACAAAACACAAGACATTATGTTTTGAAATATGATAAGTACATTTCATCACTTTCCGTTAAAGAGAATTATACTCCCAACTTAATTTATGAAGTAGTATTTTTAAGAGCAATTTAAGTTATTTTATAAGCTTTTAGAATTCATCTTCAATTAAAAGCAGACATAACCGAATGCTTTGCAATCTAAGCTATACACTGCATTATTCAGTATTATTTTCTGCAAAGTGATGGTTATGTCGCCTACATACAACTACTAATGACTAAGTGCAATAACGACCTTACATTACACAGAAAACCATTACATCCTTGAGAATCACTGAAGAAATTTCACAATTTTGTAACGTCGTAAGTAAATTATTTATTGTACAAAATCTGAAGTTTTCAAAGCAGTGAAGTTTATATTGTGGCCTGCTGGCTTATTACACATTTCTACATTGTGTCATAACCCAGAAGATCTGAATCTAGGGTGTCATACGCATTGTCTAATGCTCTGAACCGGTCCGACAGTGTGCGTAGCAATTCAGCTTAAAATCAATACACCAATTTAATATTCCTATCTTTCTAAGGCGAGTTCTTACATTTAATCGGCGTGGAGGGGGGTCGAATAGACATATGGTAGCATAATCGAAGTAATCGCGTATCAGAAAGCATCGCAAAAATAGGCCTGCTATAGTTAAGAAATTGCAATTATTATATTATCGTTATTATTATAATAATTGTCACTGGCTCTGTATAATTTACGCACACATCAATTTAGTAATATTATTAATAATTAATTCGAAATAATTAGTTGTTCTCATGACACACATCTCCTATTCTACAGTGGGTCTCACTGATCTGCCTCACATGGGAGGTTAATGAGGATAGTAGACAAGTCCTCAGGACCCAGGCCGGGATGGAGTAGTTGTACAGAGATTCTCTACGGGTTGGAAGATTTGGGGTTCGAACCCCAGTAGGTTCCGAGATTTCCGCAGCCGTCCAGCCCGGATTTCAGGCCCACCCAGCCTCCTGTACAATAGGTAGAGGCTCTCTTTCCCGGGGGTAAAGAGGCCGGGGCGTGGCATTGACCACCCACCCCATCTAGCACAGAGGTTAAGCACAGGTAGAATTATATTTCTACCCCCTTTGTGCCTCTAGTATCATGTTACAGGTTGGCATCTACCTTTGCTTTAAGGACCCTAATTAACCATTTAAAAAATCAAATTTATCTACCTACCCCCACAGAAAACACTTCGCATCTCCATTATAATCACCAAGTGTATAATGTTTATGAAAATAATCGTTGTTTATTCTAATAATCAAAAGAAACAAGAATTCTGTGTGGACAAATTCAGCGTTTTTGAACTGACAGTGTTTGTTCTAACCACTGTGCTACACAGGTTTAATTTCTCGGATTACAAGACCTTGTCTGCACCATGTTTGATAAAATACTGATACGAGCTGACAAGGAAACATATTATTGATCTCTGCTGACCGCACTGCATATTCTACGGGGGTAGAATATCTAGGATAAGATCTAGGAAAGAAGCTAATTCGCTCTTCACCACCGAGGACAGAATGCCACGATTCCACAGTAGTGTTTTCTGTGGAAGTAAACATAGGCAGAGAGTGTAGCTGACACCTGCTGTTTACAAAACATGGCGGCTTAATTCAATGTTTAGACATCAGCACAACACAAATCAGTGCTTTAATTATTCCACTAAATACAAGACAAATTGACATTTCGTAAACGTTTATCTAGCCTGTCGGACCAGTTATCAGTCCCTGCATGAATGATCTAAGTGCAGATTTTGTATAAATGTAAGGCTCTAAGTTCTGCCTCATTTAACAACTGCTGCAAAAGTGAATGTAACTGGAAAGCTTTGATCCTTTGAAGCAGGAAGTTGACTTATTAACATTTAAGAATTGATTTTCTACCTCAAAAAAGAGACAAGGTGTTTCCATTACAACAAACTGGTTAGTGCTGTTGGTGAAAATTCTCTTCATTGCGACAACCACGAGAAAAATAAATTCTGTGAGCAAAATAAAGTATTTATGGATTTTAAAGTAAATTGTATTTACAATTATCAGTATGTTTTAAAGGTGTTAACGGTTAGATAATAGAGCAAATGTTCATTTGTAACCTACATGTACGAAAACAGACGTAATTTTTACTGTAATGTTTCATACTATTGTTGTATGGTAAGTTTTGGCTAAGAGATCTGCTCTCTTTTGGGATTTTACGCAGCGTAGAATGGTAGTTTCTTACCGACGTTTCGGGACAACCTATCCGTCCAACATCTTCAACGGTCAAGCAATCCAAGACTGCTTGACCGTTGAAGATGCGGAACTGTTTGACCCTTGAAGATGGGACGGATAGGTTGTCCGAAAACTTCGGTAAGAGACTCCCATTCTACCCCGCGTAAAATCCCAAAAGAGCGCAGATCTCTTAGCCAAAACTTACCATTGCGGTGGAAGTCTGAAATAACGTAAGGTTTTGGCTAGTCAGTAGAATTTTCTGAAAAATCGAAAAGGTAATTACTTGTGCAATTACTGTGCCAGAAACAAAAGTTACAAACAAAGTATGGTGTGAGAGATTTGGGGTTATCATGGCACTACTCTGAATATTACTGCATTCTAGGTTGTGATTTGTGTCCTCTTCTACCCTGAAGAGGGCAGACACAGCTTACGTCTAATCGTTGGTACACATTGTTACAACCCAGAAGACAGTAATCTTCGGAACATGATGTCAGTGCTACTTCAATAACTGTTTTTAAAAACTGGTACCTATTTTAACTATCGAAATAGGAGGACATATACCTTTCGCCCTGGAACACAGGCACAGTTAAATAAAAGATTAAATTATTTCATACTTTTTGGTTCTCAAACTGACGGTACCACATCTCTCTGCACTTTGCTGGCATTCCATAAATTACGTTCACATGATCAATGGAAACTTTTTGTATTCTTATAATATCTTTCAAATGTATGTTCACAATACTGTAATGGCTTCACATATGATCTAGGACTTAAGAATTACAACAAATAGGTCATAGATTCTAAAAGCCATAATTGACCCTGTAATGATTTGAGGGTCAAAATTTCTGATTACTTTGTAAAATGTTTAAAAATTTTGTGCACAAATACTCAATTTTTAAGGCCCATTTTGGGCGACATATTTACAGTACACAAAGGCACATTGACATATTAACCTTTTCTACATAAGAGGTTCTATGTGTCTTAGATGTCTGCTGTCTCCTGACATATAATAGGAGATGTAACTACATACATGTGTTCTAACCGTTTCTTTAAATCTTGGAAATTTAACACAAAATTAAATAACAAACAAAATATTTCACACAAAATTAAGCAATAAAGAAATAATAAAAAAAATAACAGATTCACGACAAACAAAATATGTCAGACATGTGCTGTACTGTACCATTCGTGACATCAGATGGATTAGCGAAGCAGCTAGGAATTGAGTTCATAAGAAATATATTTAGGTGTGGACATGCTTCTGCGAAGAATGTTTTATGTCAATTAAGTTTTAATCTTCACTATATTTCTTACGAACTGCGTCTTTGGAGACTGGGCTAGAGAAATGTCGATTGATCATAAGCACCAAGATGTGTTTTTCACTAAAGTGCAAAATATATAAACTATGTTGAAAAAATATGTATGACTTAGTACAGAACTTAAATATGTGTAATTAACAGATAAACAGCGTCTCCATTAAAAAACAACTGTCCCACTTTTTGTTGCCATAAACAGTCGCTTCACATCTTAGGACTTTGACACTTTTTCAACAACCGAAGCAATGAGGTGTGATAGTAGAGGATTATAGCGGTGCTATTAGGTTTTGTGGGACGTGACGCGTGTCATTTGTGACTCTGCCAAACTAGAAGTCATCATATTCAGTGGATGAAAACCAAGGAAGGAATTTCAAGGAAACCGCTATCTGCTCAAGCCCTCGACTACGTGATATCAGAAGTGAAATCGGTCCACTACAGTGAATGGAAGTTAAATTCCATAATAAATGGGACAACACAAAGAGAAGTACAATTTACTTCAGTTGCATAGAAACGAAGTTTAAAATAAGATTTATAAAATTTTAGTGTTTTATTTTGTAAGTACAAAGCAACAATGCCTATCTTGCTTAAGAACAGGCCTGTATCATTATAGACAATACAATGGCCTGCCACTGGGCTGCCATTTCTGTTCTCATAATCTGAAGTATGGAGGCTAACACTGCGGTGTCTACTTTACTGTTGACAGCACAGAACAAACGAATGTGTAAGTAATAAGAGGCTCTTTAATTTACATGTATTGTACAGTGAAAGGCTTGCTGTAAAAGAAACATAACACAGAGGCTAGATTTTCATTAAATTACATATCATAATTACAATTTTCAATCTATTTTCTCATAAATACCTGTCATGACCAACGCTTTCCTAAATACCAGTATTCCGCAAATGGTGCCCAGCTTTCAGGTGCGGGCCCGCGGCCTCACTTTTGTCTGTACACAAATTTTCAGCTCTATATTACATTTCACCACAGCTGCGAAAAACCATCTGTAACCCTGGAAGTTCATGTGGCCCCTAGGATCAATATGAGATTGGAGACAAAGGTAACAACTATAGCTAATGCTGGGAATCTGACCTTAAGCCACCGACATTGTAGTTCCATATTTACGGATTATTATTATTATTATTCACCATTATTATGGGGTACGCGGTGGTGCAGTTGGTTGAGGCACTGCGCTACAAACCGGAAGGTCGCGGGTTCGATTCCCGATGTTGTCATTGAAATTTTTCATTGACATAACATTTCCGGCCGCACTATGGCCCTGGGGTCGACTCAGCCTCTAACAGAAATGAGTACCAGGAATATTTTCTGGGGGGTAAAGGCGGCGGGTTTGTAGGGCAGACAACCTTACACCTTCATTTGCCGATTGTCTAGAAATCTGGGGGCCTCAGCCTCCTGGAAACCTAAGGGCCTGTCCAGGCCTGTAATGGGATTGCTTTACCTTTTTACCTTAACCATTATTATTATTATTGTTATTGCTGCTACTACTACTACTATACTATACTACTACTACTACTACTACTACTACTACTACTACATACTACTACTACTTAATGCTGCCGCTGTTGTGCTTTTATGGATTTGTTGATGTAAACACTCTTGCAATAATTCAGATTATTTAGCGTAGAACAATAGGATGATTGGTAAAGGTAAAGGTAAAATTCTCCCTAGAACTGGCCATGAAGGCCCAGAGGGGAGTGGAGGTATAGCTCTACTCTTTCTTTAACCCTGGCACTAGATGAGGGTGGGTGGTCAACTCCACGCCCCGGCCGCTTTACCCCCGAGAAGGAGACCAGTACCCATTGTATAGGAGGTTGGGTGGACCCCAGGGCCGGTCTGGACGGGTGCGGAAAATCTCGCCTCCACCGAGATTCGACCCCGGACCGTCCAGCCCGTAGCGAGTCGCCATAGCGACTACGCTAACCCGGCCCACGATAAGATGGTTGGTGAATAATGAATTGGAAGGAGTTTGGAAGGAAGCGGTTGTGGCCTAAATTGATGTTGTATCCCGGAATATGTCTGAAGGAACTGAGGAAAACCACGAAGAACTCAGTGAGTACGCCCGGTCTCAGGACCCAGAATTCAACCTTGGACCTTCAAATTACGAAGCAATAATGCTGTCTACAGCACCTTGCCCTTGATCCAGGGGTCCATCCACACACGCTGTCTCTGGGATAAATGTGGCGTAATGTTAGAGATGCATGGAAGTTATCTTGCATTCCCCATACATAGCTATGGCGTCATTATGTACGGAGGCATGTGAGTTACGTATCTTCACTTTACATGTTGTTCTGCTGCTGCAAATAAGTCTCACATACAATGGCATGATAACTTCCTATTGCACCATCTTAACACCTGTTCTAACTGTTCAGTGTTTCACTCGAATTACTCATACAAGCACGAACATGAGTTATTGCCCCTTGTAAACAAAAGTTTCTTTATTTACCTGGACTAAGTAAGTTTTATGGAGCCCCGCTCATTCTTAGGTAGTCAAAAACACGAAGTCACGTGACAACGCGGCAGAATATAAGAGAAGGCAAAATGCAGAGGAAATACTATCTGGTTTGCGACGTGTAAAGGACCACAGCTGACGAGAACACGCAACAATACAGCGTCATGGCAACTGTGAAGGGATGTATCCTCATTTTTATAATTGGTACGTATTATCATATTCACAAATATCCTTCAGGTTTTCTGAAAACAAGACATAAAAATAAACACATATTATAAAGGCTTCAGATTACATAAAATATAAACTATAGGTCATTATGTCGTGTATCCAAACGGAGAAATTTTTATACATTCAACATTCCATAGAAGGTGAGTCAGAGAAAAAAAATGGGAACAAAATAAAGAACACTTTTTAGCTGCCGGGTTTGGGACCTCCAGCATTAATAATAAAGTGATTAAAAATGCGGGACAGAATTTACATTCCAAACTTCAAGTTGGGCAGAAAATGTCAGGCAAACAATGCATTTACTTTTACCCTCCTGTGCCACATCATAATCTTCAGCAAGAAGCTTAGTTGGTTTCACGTTTATCGGAAACGTCTTCTACGCCATGAATCGAAAAGAAAATTTTAAATATTTTATCCCGGATGGTTGTTTCAATGCATCGTAAAATAAAACTATGTATTTTATACTACACGCTTTTAAATTTGCGGTCTCCTGCTTTGTTATAGTCTAAAGTCTAAAGTTTCAGGGGAACATACTGATTCTTTCTTCAGGAACATTTCAACATATTCAGAGAAGACAGCCTATATAACTCTGATGCCATCAGGCTCATCAATTCCATAAGTGGATAAAAAGATTTAATGCAAGTTACTATCGTACCGTATGTTCTTATCAATTTCAGAAATATTCTCTATCCTTTAGAGCAAGCATGCCTTTGTGTTCGTAAATTAAACAATAAAGATAATTTTGCTCAACACAACTATCTTTTCTTTTAAAAGTAAAATCTGCCTTTATTAAATGCTACATATTTTGACACTTAAGCTCTGTTAACTAAAACTGCCCTTATTATTCATCTTCTATCAGCACGCACAGTTGCCACCTGCATCTCTATAGCTGACACTATGTTAGAGGTCAACGTCTTCAACATACGAAATTTCCTCCATATTCACTGGACCTATATATATCAACGCTATATTTCAATTTTTTGACATCTCTTTTTAAAAACTACGTCATTCGGAATTTCAGGGATTTTTTAATTGCAACGTCCTTATGCTAATGGAATTCTAGGGCGTGCTGTATAAACAGTTATCAAATAAGAGGAAGAGTCTGAGATAAGTTCCAAATAAAAGCCTATTATTCTTTATTTTTAGGACTGTCAATGTTGTCGCCGGTTCTGGGAGCCTCGTGCGACTCCTGCCCGCAGTGCATCATATTCAGCCCCATCTGCGCCACGTACAATTCTCAGTACGCCACAAACAACCGCCGATCTTTCCTTAGCGAATGCCACATGCATTGCTACAACAGATGCCATGGAACAAGTAAGTTACTGTATTTGTGATATGACACTCCTGTTTTATTTATTGTTCATCTAACGACCCTTTATTTCAATAGCTCAGATTACGTAGCGCCGAATAAGCGGATTGTCGGCGAACAATGAATTACGAAGGTAGGGGCCAACTGAAGAAAGTCATGGAAAACCTCGGGGTGGGTAGTCTGTCTTCGGGCCGCATTTTAAGCCTGAGCCATCCTCTTCCAATGCTATGTAGGATTGATCACCAATCGACAGGAACTTTCGGCTGCAATGACATTAGTTGCCGATCCCAGTGGTCGTGCGGTCTAAGGCGTGGGTCTGCGGCCGCTCGCTTACTGGGATTGTGGGTTCGAATCCCGCCTAGGGCATGGATGTCTGTCTCTTGTGACTGTTGTGTGTTGTCAGATAGAGGTCTCTGCGACGAGCTGGTCCCTCGTCCAGAGGAGTCCTACCAAGTGTGGTGTGTCTAAAGTGTGTGATTGTGAAACCTCGAAAAATGATGCGGCCTAGGCCCTCAAGGGGCTGTCGAGCCATTAAAAAAAACATTAGTTACGTATGAATGAATATTTTAATTCAGTCAATCTTTACAGAGTACTGTGTCCACTAGCACAAGGTTTTTCACAGTACGTACCCCTTACATTCGTGTTTCTCGATTTATACACAATATCACATCCTTACACTACTTGCTCTACTCTTGTTACAACAATTGTACTCGCTTCTCCTCTACTCCTAGCGCTTGACTTCTCGTTCCTTTCCCTCACTTACACCTGGCCTTACATAGGAAGTCTCCTACACTTCTCACATTCCCTATGAGCATTGGCCTCATAGCGAATGTGAGATATTTTAGCCGGAAAGCTTGAGGAGAATGAACTTGCGCGGCCCTGGTTAGATGAGGCGATACAATTAAAGTAAATTTGAAGTACGGTACTGGGTTGTGAACTGGATTAATCTGGCTCAGATAGGCTCCAGTGCAAGATTCTTGTGAAAGCTGTAACAACAAAGCTTCAGTTCCATAAAAGGCAGGAAATTCCTTTACAACATTAACAACCGTCAGATTCTCAAGGAAAACGGTGCTCTATGGAGTTAGCACGTTTTACGTTAAATAGAAATAATAGAACGCATTCATAAACTTCGATATGCCCCGGCCGCTTTACAGTAGAGGAAAGAGCCCCCCAGTACAAAACGGAGTCTGGGTGGTTCCCGGAATTATCTGGACACCTCGATGAAGCGAAAGAACTGTTGCAGCTGTTGTAAATCGAAACCCTATTTGTTGGTCTTCAGCAAGCAGTGACTGGGTTATCCCGGCTCGTGTTTTAAATTACGTGCTTTCACGGTGGAATCAAAAGCTGGTTGCCAGATTGCAGCAAGTAACCCCAATGACTGGGCTACCCCTAGCCTATTTTCAACAACTAATATCAAGTAACATATTATCGCTATGTAACAAACCTGACATAAATATACCACAACATTTTTGTTACTTCGTTTTCAGATTATTTCAAGCTCTACAGTGGATCAAATTGCGTTTAAGAAAAACAGTTGCAACCAGAGGGCCAGAGGATGTGGCCGTCCGCAACATCCCTATTCTGACTGGCTCCATATCTGGCGTAAACTTTACCCGGATGCTCAGTGGTTTCTTCCTACCTATTAAGTCTGAAGACAGAACACTCAACCATTCTATAATAATAATTATTTCAAAATAAACTGCCACGTTACAAATGCAGTAATTTACAAGAAATCTAAATTTCACTGTAGAAAATAGGATTGTATTAAATAGTTTGTAGATAAAGTCTGCCTATTTTTTCAAGTCTCATATTACAGTTTTCAGAAACTCTTCAATAAAATCATTATTCCTCGCACGTGCTGATTTGCCTTCAGACTACAATGAAATTTTACACTTGCTATTAAGAGGGCTCTTTTTCCTCGGTAACATTCTTAATGCAGCCAAGAAGCCAGACAGACTCCTGAATCATACTTCATCAAAATGACATCAATTCAACGTTTTAGCTCACAGTCGAGACTCGTAATACGTCGTATTAAGAGTGCAGAGGGAAATGTTCTCCATGAGAATAGGATTTGTGTTTTACAAACAGAAGTCACATGATGTTGTGCATCTGCAACATTACAACACGCAAGCCATATATCCACTTCGTATCAAAACAATAGACCTCCTGTTTACGACACAAGACAGAAGCCATACACAATAACAAAAACGTGTGCCCGTTTCTAAGACAAATTATGTTCCACAGTAAACAGGTTTTTCTTCTTTATTGATTCAAGGCATAGCCTTAAGATAGTGCGGATCCCCGGCCCTTCTTCAGCCCACGTGACAAGGCGGTTAGAAGAATAGAAACCTGAACGAATAATGCAGGAAAGAATGTGAGACCGCAAAACAGAATTACCTTAGCGAAGGTAAAGGATTGTCTTTGGGTAGCTATGAACCAGAACAAAACAGCAGACATTGCACAGCAAAGTTAAGACTTAGGTACATTCAAGATAACATCTCGCCGTTGACAAGATAAGTACACGAAATGTGTTTGACGACCTCAATAAAATTGCGCCATGCAGGTGCAATTTGCATTCCAAATAATTAGGGCAAAATGTAAACACGCGATAATATTTAGCATTTACTGTCTTGTGCTTGGTTATGATTACATAATATGGCGCCACAGAGATGCAGTGTTTTATGAGGTAACGTAATAATCCAGTGAACTAGTCTGCGTCTTGTTGTGTCAAGTTCCTGTGCGGTTATAGATTGTAATTAAGGAAAATACAAACAAGCAATAATTATATTTAACATTTATTGTTCATATCTGGGCACAGGCATCTTGGTACGTAGCTACATTATAAATTATTCAGATAAGCTAAATAATTTAAAACGTGAAGCAAATGGAATAAAATGTGGAAATATGTGAAAGGTAAATTTAATTAGCTTAAAATAGTAATAACAAGAAAATTAGAGATATATATAGAGGTATAGATGGTTTCATGAAGGGTTACCAACCTAAATTAAATTTGTGAAGATAAGACGGGTGATCTCCTGGCACATTCCCACAGTATTTTTTTAAAAGTGGAAGAAGCACTTCTGATAGTTGTGGCACGTACGTGGAGTGAACGGTGCTAGGAAGACTGACATAAGTGCACCTCAGCCAGTAGCACGTCAGCCTGGTGCATTCGAGGTTTCTATGGCCATTAAAAAATAGAAAGATATATGTATATCACCAGTTACTAATACAATTACAGCCAAACAGATTCAAGTAGGGGGTAGAACAGAATGTTCTGAGATCTAGAAACTCGCTAATTCTATTTGGAAGAACGAAGAATACCTCAACAAATAGGAGGAGCCCATTATTGTAGGTACTTACTTACAAGAAGGGTGAAAAAAATATTGTAGTATTTTTGTGTGATTTCAGGTTTCCACCGCGATGCAAATGATATCTGCACTCTGCTGGTATTTTACGCAGCGTAGGATGGTAATTCCGTACCGACGTTTCAGGACAAACCATTGGTCCCATCTTCAAGGTTTAAGCATTCTTCTTGGACTGCTTGACCCTTAAAGAAGGGACCGATAGGTTGTCCCGAAACGTCGGTACGGAATTACCATCCTACACTGCGTCAAACCCCAGAAGAGCGCAGATCTCAGATTGCAGTGTTGCTTATCGAGGCATATCACTCTTAGTAACTACATACATAATATTATCCAACATTCTTTCGCGAAGGTTAACTCCACATAAAGAAGAAATTACTGGGGAGTGGCATTGTGAATTTTAACGTAACAGATCAAACGCCGATCAGACATTCTGCATTTATCACCTACTTAGGAGAAATGGGATTCCAAGGTGGGAGTAGGTCAGCCATTTATTGACTACAAGAAAGTCTATGATTCACGGAGATTTTACTAATATTCTCATAAAGATTTTATACCCATAAAACGATTTCGGTTAAGCCAAATGCCAGATGAGCAAACATTATCATATTATGAATGATCTGAAACATGAAGACGCTTCATCAATTTCGCTTTTCAATTTAGCTCAGCTATACCATTAAAAAGTGCAAGTAGATCAGGAGGTACTAAAACTGGATGGCATACATCATATAAGTTGATTATATTAACGTACTGGGCGAAGGCACAAAAACTATTAAAAACATAATCCTTATTAGTCTCTAGGTAAGATGTCGTTCTATAAAAAATACCAAAAGCACAATTTCATATTTTCTGAACCGAATGCAAGAAACATATAAAGATAAAAAATAAAACCCTGGGCAATGTGGCAAAGTTTAAAAACCTGAGATGGACAAAACGTATCAAAAGTTTCAACGCATTAAGAAGCTAAGAGCAATTAAATTCGAAGAATTCCTACTGTAATTTGGTCCAAATTGTTGTCTTCCTCTTTGATACCCAACACATGAAGTTTAAAACATGCATGAAATAAAATTTTGCCTGCTGTTTTATACGGATGTGAAACTTGGTTTCACGCATTACGGTAAGTATATAGGCTGAGGGTAATCCAAAACAGAGGGCTGAGGAAGAGTGAATGTAATGGAAGGTTGGAGAAAATGTCATAATGAAAATATATTCATTACTTGTATTCCTCACCAAAATAAGAGTGATTAAATGAAAGAAGGGGAGATGTAGCATGTAGGGGGAAAAGGAAAATGTATACAGGGTTTTGATTGGTAAACTTGAAGGTAAGAGACAACTTAGGAGACTTAGGCGTAGATGGGAGGATAATATTAAAATGGATCTTAAATTAATAGGATAGGAGGGCTTGTATTAGGTCGTATGGCTCAGGATAGGGATAGATGGCTGGCTGTTATGAATTTGGTAATGAACCCTAGGGTTCCGTAAATTTCGAGGAATTTCTTGAATAGCTGAAGAACTACGAGCTGCTCAAGAAGGACTACTCCACAGAATTAGTCCGTTAGGTAGATAAGTAAATTGCTTAAACACCTGTAAAATGTACACGGACTGTTGTTGGTAAGTCACACACTATAAAATACGCAAATGAGTGGAACTTTGAAGCCGGATATGGACGGGAAATTTAACACAGAATCAAGGAAGACATATAAACAACAAATTCTTCATGAAATTTAAATAACAGAATATAATAACGGTAATAAATTTCTAGAAACTATCTACAATTTTGAATGATAATAAAAGTGTGACCCCAGTGGACTGAATTTGAAGTGGCCAAATATTACACACATGTGTTTCCTGTATTATTAAAAGTTAAATTTGATTTTCGTAAGAGCTATTTTACTTGAAAGGATAAAAAATTGTTGTATCAACCGAGTTTTACGAAGTATTTTAGAAAAGATTTATGTACGGTCCTTATAATTTGTGAGTGATCATATAACCCATTAAAAGAGGTGTATATTTTTGTCGGAGAAGAATAAACAAAGGGATATACAAATTGGCACGATTAAATTATTCGGGGTTTCATCAAAGTCACGGTTCTGTTCTGCGCCACACCGCAAAGTTATGAAGCTGAAACAAAGCAGTATGTAGCGCTGGTTCTCATGATGACTTTCATTTGTTCCCGTCACAATGGCAACCATCTTGTTATCAGCTTATCATACACGTTAAGCAAGAATTTTAATTGGCAATTACTGGCCTAAAGCCTCGTAAACGGTTCAATAGGAGCACAAGATCAACACGAGCCCTATGCAATGTACTTGCTACGCAACATATGGCCGTCATTGATATTAAACCCACCATTTTACTGGAGCTGAACCAACTGGGTCACTTCATGTTCGCTTTGTTTTGAGTAGTCCTCTGACGTCATTGTAGAACAAACATGTTATTCATCACAGCCATTAGCGCATTTAGGATTTAATTTTCGGTGCAGGGACAGTTTCCGAAAATCAAACAAGAATTTCAGGGAAGAAATGATGACTTCTATTTTCCTTCAATTGCTACCAGTAAATATCTCCTGCTAGTAGGAAATACAAGTCAATAATCATGCATCAGAGTACTGCTCAATTCCTGAGCAAACTTTACACTGCAATGCATTCCAAATACATTAAATTCCGTAAAAATGACAACAAAGCTGACACTTATACTTCACTTTTTCATTGTCTCTTTATTAAAGAAACACTAGGTTTCGGAAGACAGCTCTGATTATGCCATTAAGCAAAATAAATTATGCAACTTAATCTGCTGGTTCCACTGTATGGAGCACAAAACTGTGTACAAGGTACTTCTCCGTATATACAGGTATCCACAGGTATACCCTTTTCTGGTCTCCTCACACTGGAAAGTTACAAAAATTTGCCTTCTACACCTGTCATGATTTGCTGTCTGTTTGACCGTACAAATAAAGCAAGAAGAGAAGAAAAAAGTTTTATTAAACTATATATCAGCATGTTCCTATAAAATTTAGCAACATAAGAATTTTCTTTAAAATGAGATGACAATGAAGACTACTCTACAAAGATATTCCTATGCATTTCTTCACGCTTCGAGTGTCGTTCTCTAAATATTCAAAGTTGAGAAAAATATTTAGAACAAAAGTTGAAGAAAAGAGAAGTAACATTGTATCCTTCATGCCATGAAGGCACAGAGGGGCAGCAGATGTATAGCTCGACGGAGTCTCAATCTCGGCGATAGATGGAGATGAGTATTCAACGTCACGCTCCGGCCGATTTACCATTTCGGGAAATTTTGTGTATATCCAAAAACGAAATTTTAAGAAAATACATTAGGTGAGATTTGATCTCTTTTCTGCGGAAGGACGAACGGACGGACAGATATGACAAAGCCAGTTCAATATAGGGACTATTTAATGTTTTACAACTTTTTCTATATTTACGCCTACGTGTCCTAAATAGTCTCTTCCTATAAGTTCATCCAAAAAAATGTAAAGGCCTTTCTTGTTTTCCAAGCGCTCTAAATGCTTAGCTCATTTTATCTTCTTTCTTTAATCCCACTAACGACATAAATTATCAAGCCTGCTAAGCTCACCCTTCTTCAGTATTTTTCCATTATATTATCGCGTTGTCGCTCGAAATAAAATTGTTCCTTACAACTTTGTTCTTTCACGTAATCATCCTCCACTCTTCCCTCAAGTGAGAGACCTATTTCACCTCTCTTAACTGCGGTATTACGAACTGTTTTATCTATACAACATTACCTAAACAAGTAAGAGGGATCGGAAAGTCTGATATGTTAAAAATAATAACGGTTATACATAAGCCAAGTCTTATCTTGCTTAATGCAATGTGAAATCCTATAATGTGTGAGAAAAGGTACTTCAAAATGACGATAAAATTACCTGTGCTTTATACATACAGCAGTCATTACTGGCAGTACGTTGCGTCCTTTCAGAAGACATCGATTTTCTTAAAATTTGATAATCGACAGCACATAAAACCATGAATTTAAAAAGTTACATATGTTTCAGGTTCCTAGACAATTGTAGCTCTCCACAATTCCTACATCCCAAATGATGAACTGGCATCAAAAGATAAATTCACCACAATCATCAGAAAATTTGGCCTTGTGCATAATTTTCCACCAAGCTAGCAGAAGGTATGATGGCGCGTATGTATAGATCCAAATGGACGGAAAGCTTCATGCCCTGGCCAATTTACCCACACAGAATGAGTCCCCATTACCAGATTCAAAAATACGTGCGTAAGAATTTTATGTTGTAAAACGTTACTCGTATATAAAGTAAAAGGGACTGAAATTTATATCTTACTGAACAAAGTCTATTAGAAAATATGACACTGTTAAATGTGTAACATTTTACGTAGGTGTCTGTTTTCAAACCGAACTAATATTGCATCCTGAGCCGGAGACAAAAATAAAGAATGAGGGAAAGAGATGAGAAAATAATATCAAAATTGATCTTCGAGAGGCAGGGCTGAAGTGGGACCTGGATTAAACTGGCTCATGACAGATTGCAATGGCGGGCTTCATGAAAACAGTACGGAACGTTTGTGTCATTTAGCTCAGATAATTAACTTTTTAACCGACAAAGATTTCACCAACTTTTCAATAAAGACGCGTGGTGTTCTTGGCTACGTCGGATACTTCTAACGAGTTTTGTTTCTTTGTGTTCCTAGATGTTACATTCTTAAATACTTTCCAGGAAATGATTTATAACACGCGCTGTAGGACTTCTCCATATCTTAGCAACAGGCATACAATTGATTATCATAAAGATATCGTAAACGAGAAGATTTATATTTGATATTTCTTACACTTTGATTCTCAAAGTTTAACACTCATCATGCTTGATGCTCAAATATTCCTTTAGCCCCAATCTGCACCGTACAAAGTACAGTCTCTCTCAATTACAAAAAGAATTTTCTTCGATACCATCGCATACCTTACAGAGAACACAGTCTGTCACAATTATAAAGAACAGTCACGGCGAGAGATCATAAACCCTGGTAGGTCTTAACATAAATTATCTGTTATTGTTTTCAATTTCAATCTAAATCAAAAAGTGTCCACAAATTGCAGTAACATTTCAAAATATAAAATTTCACAAAAATATGTCCGGTGGGACTCGCTTCTTTCCATAAGCGCTGACGGACAGACAGAAAACAGGGAGGCAGGTGTAATAAATGTAACAGTAGCTCTGTTCCGTACATACTGACGGACAGACAGACAACAAACATTCAGGCATGATGAAAATTAATAGTCACATTTTTGCAATTATTTTGCAAAGGCGGAAAAGAAAAGGGATCAGAGTTTTCAAATGTCTGTCTCAGAATGACTCAAACTAGGGACTAAGATGGGATTTACTTTTGTTATGAAAATAATACGTACAAAATATAAACTGTTAGTTTTTAACAATAACCGTAAGATGGTGATTGCTTGGATCAAATATTATCTAAAATAAACTGTCGCATTAGAGAACAGTATTCAGCAGACAGTTACCAGCTGTATATAATGAATATAAGTGGACTATTCTGACTTCTAGGGCTACTAGAAGTATGTGTAATAGGAACAGAGAACAATGTTCTAAAATGTGATTATTTTTGTGCTGACGTATCCTGAGATCTGAACACATAACACTGAATCTTTCATAATGTAATAACATCAGGAGCGAGCATGCGTACACGTGCCGTAACTAATGTAATGTTATCTACAGCTTTCTTTAATAACAGCAATCTGGCTGCAAGCTGTCACATACACTGGACTGAAGAGATCTATAAACACTTTTCGCCCTCACAAATCTCCGTTACTGAGCACCGGACACTTCTCATTTGTCCATTATCTAACGTGCGGTGAACAAGTGTAGTTCAAGATGCATCGTCAGAACAAGAACTTCTTCAAACAAGTTTCATTTGCCGGTTAATTTACAACACATAATCTCAACGCAGATCAGATCAGGCAATGACTATATTTTATTCGTTGGTTGAAGAATTATAAACAATAACCGGACCTCCAAAGAAAATAAGGTAAAAAATTAGTGTGTTATATTTAGTGTGTAATGCTGAGTACAGTTAAAAAAAGAAGCGAATAAATTTGGTAAATATATCCCATGTAAATAAGCATATTCGTAATATTAAGGTACAGATGGTATTAAAGTGGACATTAACTAGTAGCTGTGAATGTGAACAAATCGGTTGAATTTAGTGTCTAATAGTGACAAAAATTTAGTTCTTCAGAAAACTTTTCGAGGGTTAAACGTTATGAAAGTGCTGAGTTCTGTTGCCTGTTGGCTTGTTTTCCACAGGCAGCTGGCTACTGCTAGACAATCCGTAAGTTATTCAGCCAGTCATTTATTTGGCTACTTGAAAGCTGACTGGTCGGTTAGTGATTTAATTGGCTAATAGCTGTTACATATTTAATCAGTTACTTATAGTTTTCTACTGATTGGTTCCTTAGCCAATCGATTATGTATCCAGTTATTTGCGCAGGTTGTCATGTCCACATTCAAGCTATACAAGCATACCTTCTTAATATGTCAGAGGTAAGGGTCTGCAATAGTTTAAACCACATTCTCTTTAGCGAAGTATTTTTCTCCTCCAGTTTAGGTCTTCTCACGCGAGCTATAATATCATCGTTGCTAATTTCTTTTAAAATACCTATAGGATCCTCCATCGATACATCAAATAGTATCATGCAACTGTACTAAAAAACAAATTGTAATTTGAAGGCGCCATGTAGAACGGTAAAATTATGCAGAGGTTTCATATGACACTGTTAACATCAGCAAAGGTTAAAATCTACGCGCTTATACCAAACTACACGGCGTCACATCCCACGAGCACAGCAATCTTCTCATTCACCGCCATGATACCGCCAAATGTCACGACATAAAAACTGCTTAATATTCCCAATTCTGTAAAAGTCGAGGAATTACAGAATTTTTTAAATAAGCAATATTCTACCACCAAGTTTGGCGAAGCGTTTGAAAATTTTTTGTTCTTATTTAATGGTGCTCTGTTAATTATATGTTACCTATTTTCGACATAAAAAGTGGATGAAGATTACGTATTTGAGTGTGAAAGAAATTGAAGAAAGCAGTCGTGGCCTGTTTTAACATAAAAATCCAGAATTTGCCTGGAACAACTAAGGACTACAACAAGAATTAGTAAATATTCTCCGGCAGAGATTTGAACCCGTACTTCAGCATAGGAACCAGGAGCGTTAGCCACTACCCTGACTTGACACTACTGCTATTAACCTCTTTTATATCTGGACTGAGGTCTTGTGAGTTATGGCACAATAGCCTGGTATGTGGTTACCAACCTTTCCGAAGAACTTTCCGCCTCCATCTACACGACATATAGCCCGAAGATGGCAGCAACAAATCCTTCCAAATCGCTGGTGTTCACTCATCACGGTACATGGTGTTATAACACAGAAGGTTAACACCTTAATGTCTACCGCCGTGAGAACCTCAAATGTAACACTTGTTTTGTGCTGTTTCAGGAACACCTGTCAACCATGAATCCGCAACTGAATGCATGCATGTCTATGAAAACTGAAGTAAGTTTTGTGCCAGCCATAAGAGCATGTAATTACAATACAAAGAAATGTGTCGTTTATTTAAGAATGAGAAACAATTTCCTTGTTTTAAAATCATTTAATTAAAAAAATTCCTTTATAACGCGTCTGAATGCTTAATGCATGTTCTTCAGTATGCGTAAAAACGTTTTCTGCTTGTAAAAACGTCTCAAGCTTCCACTAACACGAGGGGCGCCCGGAAAGTAATGCAACACATTTTTTTCTCATTTCACAATAGATTTTATTAAAACTTCAAATATGTCACATCATTACATGAAATCTTTGGCTACCTAAACCTATTTTTCAACATAGTCTCCTTCTAAATCTTTGGCCTTACGCCACCGAGATGCGAGAGCCTGTATGCCTTTGCGGTACCACTCTGCAGGTCTCTGACGAACCCTTCTTTACTTCGGTAATGACTCCTCGTCGTCCTCAAACCTCTTTCCGCGGATGGCATCTTTCAAGGGACCGAAAAGATGGTAGTTGGAAGGAGCCACGATCCGGCTGTAAGGTGGATGAGACAGGACAGTCCACTGAAGCTTTGTGATGGCCTCTCGGGTACGCAGACTTGTGTGTGGCCTCGCATTGTCGTGTTGAAGAAGCACTTTTATCACATCTTTATGGAAACGAACCCTCCGGAAAAGCTTCTTCAGCTTCTTCAGAGTTTCCACATAGACTCCGAGGTGATCGTTTGGCCACTGGGCAACACGTCTATGAGAATGACCCCTTCACAATCCCAAAAGTCTATCGCCATGATCTTGCCGGCTGAGGGAACTGCTTTAAACTATTTCTTCCGAGGAGAGTTCGTGTGATGCCACTCCATGGATTGCCTTTTCGTCCCGGGCTCGAAGTGATGAATCCATGTCTCATCACCCGTGACAATGGTGGACAAGAAATCGCCACTCTCAACCTCGTAACGAGCAAGCAACTCCGAGCAGATGGCTTTTCTTTGTTGCTTATGCTCTTCGGTTAGGCTTCGAGGGATACATCGGGCACAGACCTTTGAATATCCTAACTGGTAAATGATTTTGTCGACGCTTTCCTTAACAATACCGAGTATAGTGACGAGTTCCCTAGTTGTGATTCTCTGATCTCTCGAATAAGACTGTCGGCTCGTTGCACTGTTGCAGGCGTCACGGCTGTTGATGGGCGACCCGAGCGCGGGAGATCAAACAGATTGCCTGTCCTTGTTCTGATGATGCGAATCGCTTCGCCCAACGGCTGACGATGCTTTTATCCACTGCCATGTCTCCACATACCTTTGTTAAGCGCCTGTGAATATTTGCGATTGATTCGCTCGATTTGTTTTCTGCCAAAAGAAACTCAATTACTGCTCTCTGTTTAGAACGCACGTCCTCACAGACTCAATTTTGAAAGTTCACTACTGCCTTACCATCTAGCGGGAAACCTTGCACCTATGTGTATAAACGCGGGACACTTCAAACCTGCAGCATGCAACATATCGTTTTTATCAAACACAATTGGGCCGAGAAAAAAAAATGTGTTGCATTACTTTCTGGGCGCACTAAGTATGTGAATTAGTGTCAGCTGATGCCGAATCGCATCATTTGACTTCCTTACTTTCCTTACATTTTTCTCCCCTTGTACTGTTTATTTCAAGTTAGTTACTATCCACTCCATTGTAATAATTTCGCGCGAAAAATTTGGTTTTAACCCTATTAGCAGAGATGATGATAATGATAATGATTATGGTGGTAGGGGTAGAAGGGATGATGATATTATCAACTAGTTTCCTGTACTGGAATCCAAACAGACTTTCAAAGTTTTAAAAAATAGTGGTAATTACACATACCATATGATTTAATATTAAAACACTGTATTTGCCAATGCAGCAATTTTATGTGTCTCGTATAACTCATTTCCTTAAAACAATTTTACCATATGGTTTTTGTAATACAGGCAGACTTTGTTCTTTTTGAGTTACGAGTTTAAACGCAAATAAGTTATGTAAAATAACTCAACACCTTAAAGTTTTAAATGGTTCCACAGTCCCGCCATTTTCATTGGCCGTTAGTACATGAACTTCAAATCACAGAAAATAAACAAAAGAAAACACCACAGGTAGCTAAACCATACAGAAGTACCGCCCTGCTATCTATAAGTAACAGGTAAAAATTAAAATGTTCTGGGTAACACACGCTAAGAACTGACCGCCATTGTTGCACACAGTGTCATCCTACACAAGACAAAATCAATAAACTTTCTGTTTCGCGCAGAATGAGACGTATAATCTGCACGTAATGTGGGAAGAGAATGACGTTCTGAAAGTGCTTCCAGAGGAAGAGCGCATAGTACTCCTGACAGTAGCAATTGTCCTCTGCAGCTTCTGTATAGTCGGCAACTGTGCAGCTCTCTTTACTGTAATCCGCAGGTAACGTAACAAGAAACTAAAACATAGCAATGACATGATATGCCCCATTTCCAAGCACTGTACCTGTGCGACTTAAACACTGGAACTTGCTTCCCTCTCTCAGGAAACTACGTTTGCTTTACAAGAGTTGCCTGGTTTCGCTGGCTCTCAGCGATCTGCTGCTTGGTCTCTGCTATTCCACCATTTACATCCCAAAGTTCGTCGTGAAATATTCCAATTCTTGGGTATGTACGTGATTTCACTTTTCTGTTTTACTTTACGAAGTTGTCAGTGTCTCAGACTATACAGCGTGGGATGGTATATGTAATGAATTGCAAAGGAATTGGAAGATGTGTGGCCTAATCGTGGAGTTTGTCCACAGAAGCTCAAAAAATCACGAAAATTTTCGGTCACAATTAGGTTCCAGCCTTTATTCGAAACGGGTACCTTCCGAACATAACCCTAGAGTGTTTTTAGTGTGATAAAATAGACCCATTTTTTGGTGCCTTCGCAAAACTGCGAAATGAGTCTGTTAGTTTCGTCATATCTGTCTGCCTAAGGTCCGTATGGAACAGCTCGCCTCCAACTGGGCGGATTTTCATGAAATTTGATACTTGAGTATTTTTCGAAAATCTGTCGAGAAAATACAAATTTCATTAAAATGTGACAAGAATAACGGGTACTTTACGTGAAGACCTATGTACATTTATTGTAGTAGTACTGGCTGAATTCTTATCAGAATAAGAAACTTTTCGGAAAAATTTGTAGAGAAACCAATAAACACATTTTGTGTTCAACAACTTTTTCCGAAAAATCCGTTTACGAGATAAAGTGGACAAAGATGATAGAGCCGGACAGGCCACAGATGACAATATAATAGGGCGCATGCGCTTTGCATACTGAGTAAGTAAGGCTACAGACACAAACTCAGAAAATGTAATATTCTTTCCTTTTTTATAGCAACAATTGTTACGCGAAAGCGCCTCAATATTACGTTATACGTATATGCCTGTCTGGTTAACTGTGTAGGTCATTAGTCGTGCATTATTTCTGAGTACTGGAAACTTATCACGAGATGAAGCGTTTATAGAAGCCTAGCAAGTGTGTTATCACGAACTTTACTGGTTAGGTTCTCATCGCCCAGTAAATCTATAATTTGCGACTGAAATTCATCTGGAACAGTTTCGACATTTACGCCAAATGGTGATGAGGAAAACCTGAAAAGTAGCTTCAGGTTTTATAGAACCTTGGAATCAAGAATTAAATTCTTCGCGAAGAACCACGATTAGGCCCATATCAACATATTCCTTAGTGTCAAAAGGACTTTCCATTCCCGACTTGAGAACTGTGCCAATGGATACAATGACTATTTGTCGCATTTCATATCCCTTTGTTTTGTGTTTCTGAAATTAGATCGTGGCCTAAAGTGACGTGCGCCCAACATTAATTTGCAAAATTGTTTCTTCAGTCTCCTTATGATATCAGTTTGAGATCCCTGCTATACAATTTGCGTCACTGACAGTTTCTTTAAATAACAAATGAATAAAACAAATAAATACCAAAGCCTGACTGACTGAGACTAGCCACATAACAACCAGTGACGCAAAGCAACTACCACTTGCAACACTGTATGATCCTTAGTATAGTTAATATCGCCAACTGTACTATCAGTTGTTGGTATGCAGGCTCTAGGTGAAGATATGTGCTTCTTTGGATCTTTGCTGACGACGATGTGTCTGCTAATCAACTCCATGACAATTTCATGCATTGCGCTAGACCGCTATCAAGCTGTGAGGGTTGGCGCTAAGAAGAGATGGGAACCAAACCTGTGGATCTGCCTGGCCTGCATGCTGTTAATCTGGTCTGCTTGTGCAGGTACGTGAAAGTCGAACAGGCGACTAGCGATAAGCTTCAACATACTACACAAACAACAAGCACATCTGTCTCCATCCAAAATAATAACAGGGCATTTGATAAACTTCGGTGCTTCAGGTGATAGCTCTGTTAAAGTACCTAGCAGAGGTGGATACAAAGAATGTAATGTGGAGTAAGTTTCCCATTATATTTCGGAAAATACGGTACCTTCTCTCGAACAGACTATTTCAATTAGAGTAGAGCCGGAATATGGTAGTCGGCATAGTGACTAATTACAGGCTGGACGGTCCGGTGATCGAAACCCGGCAGAGGCAAAAGCCTTTCCCTTCTCCAAAACCGTTCAGACGGGCTCTGGAGCCCATCCAACATCCTACTCAATGGGTATCTGGGTTCCTTCATGGGGGTAAAGCTGCCGGGGCGTGAGGTTGACCATTTACGTTTGTCTAGTGCCGAGATTAAGAATGGGTGGAGCCGCACTTCTACATCCCTGCATGCCTTCATGGCGTGGTTAGGGACAGGTTTTTTTCCTCTTCTACCTACTCCAGTTTCCCGTTTCAATGTCGAGGTTTGTAATTCCTTTTGATCACACTGAGAGACACACCACAGTCGGTAGGACTCCTCTGGACGAGGGATCGGCTCGTCGCAGAGGCCTCTACCTGACAACAACACACAACACTCACAAGAGACAAACATCCATGCCCCCGGTGGGATTCGAACCCACGATCCTAGCAAGCGAGCGGCCGAAGACCCATTAGACCGCACGGCCACTGGATCGGCCACAGCTTTTATTACTGTCAGAAAAAGTAATTGGAAAATCAAGAGCGCCATAGCAATAATTAAGGAAGTTATTGGAAGAGAAGGACATCCATAATTCTCTTTAAGGACAAAATTTGGTAGGTCTATGAAAATGTATATTATGATGAAAACCAACACTTTTCAATAGAAGAATTCATTTAAGTGGAATGACATATGTCAGAGTACGTATATGGTTTCTATTAAATAATTTTCAACCCCTACCCAGAAATTCTGAATGCGGAGACTGAACATTTTTAATTTGTTCTTGGTTTTTTTAGAGTTATTAGGCCTAATATGAGAATAAATGGGTCAGCTGAAGATGTACTAGTCTTATGAAATGGAAAAAATTAACACAAAATTTCAGATAATAGATTTTATAATAATTCTTTAGTGTGGGCGTGTGTATCGAATGGAGGAAAATAAATATGCATAAAACTTTCGTGGTGAAAAATGTTACGAAGTGTCCTTCCGGAAGTCCGAGGTTGATTAGGGCATAATAATAAAGAAAACAAGGCAGAAACCATCCAGTATCATGTCCAACTGCGGGAAATGGCCACAGCTGCGTTTAATTCTTTGGCATCAGTCGGTTAGTGCGATCCTAAACGTTTATGATGACTGTGATACAGCTGTCGCACTTAGGGTTACTAAGCATTAAGACCGCCGTCCTGGTGAGTCCTCGTGACAACACCGGTGATACCAATGTAACAGTTCGATCATATTTCACTTACCACTACAGTAAACGAGGGCCAAGAGAACAAGACTGCAAGTTGCGTTTGACTACTCCGTGACGCAGTACACAAACTCTACCAAGGCGTTTTTACTTTCAAAATATCGTACGATTTTACGGTATATCTGTAAATATATTTTCATTTACACCCGTAAGAAAGATATGATCTTCCCTGTGCCGATTTGAACAAAATTTAGAAATATTTAAAGGCATTATATTCAGAATTTTAATACCGAATTTGAAACAAATCGGGAAATAAATGTGGAAAGTACGGCCAGAAATCTTTTACGCTGCGAAAATAAATGTGGAAAGTATGGCCAGAAATTTTTACGCTACGCAATAAAGTGTGGTTTATACTGCGCCGATTGTCACGGAATTAAAAATCATTTAATGGACACCGCCTTTACCGAATTTCATTCAAATCAAAAGAAAAAGTTTAGAAACTACGGAAAAAAATTTCATTTTCGCCAGTTTGTAAAGTATGCCTCTCACTAACAACGAGTTTCACAAAACTTACAATTAATCACTGACATTTTGTGATAACCTCCTGCACCGAATTTCAACTAAATCGATCAAGAATCGTGGAAAATGCGCGTGGAAATTTATTTACGCTCTTATGTAAACTATGATTGAACAACCATTTTAAAAACTTCTATATAAAGATTTTCATGAAAATCCGACATACGGCATAGCCGTTGAATAGAGACGAGCGGACGGACGTAGCCTACATACAAGGTTTTATTTTAGTTTGTAGAAACGCCTAAAAACTTTAGTTAGAGTGACACGATAGGGCGGTTAGCACTATAGAAGGAACGAGGCTCTCTTCACAGACTTCAAAGAATGTGCCAAGGCTATCAAATTAAAATATAAAAGACAGGCAACACTTTAGCATAGTTTGTATTATTACTCATAATTAGACCTTATGTTAGGTGTGACACATTCCTCTACTTTCACAGATATTCCCCGTCAACTTTAACGTAATTATGTACACTTTACTCGATAAGCAGGTGATCGTTCAACAGTAGTAACTTCGTGGTGTTTTAAAACATTGGAGAACTCTGGTTTAGTGTGATACAGGATAGCAAATATAGCCCTCGGTAACAACATTATGTTAACCCACCGACTACAGCTGTGAGAATTCACTCTTTCTATCCCAGCAGTATTTCATTTTCCCGAAGTGACATTTCTGACAGAAGCGAATCCCATTTCGGTGATTGGAGAGAGAAAGAAAAACATCATTCCGCTGCTGGCTGAACCAGCCCTCTTATAGGAAACTGCAAATACTCAATTGGTTAAATTTAATTCGAAAATACCTGAGCATAAAACGCCCTTAGCAAGAGACGCGGAAAAAGAACCGTACAGATTGGGATCGAAGGTTAGTGGTTAAATATTATATAAACTTAGCGCGTATTAAAACCGTCTAAATTGCCTTATTTAGCCTCATGGATCCAACTACAGTCTTACGTTCAGGAAGTACGTAAGCGAAATTTAATTCGAAAATACCTGAGCATAAAACGCCCTTAGCAAGAGACGCGGAAAAAGAACCGTACAGATTGGGATCGAAGGTTAGTGGTTAAATATTATATAAACTTAGCGCGTATTAAAACCGTCTAAATTGCCTTATTTAGCCTCATGGATCCAACTACAGTCTTACGTTCAGGAAGTACGTAAGCGAAACTTGACAAGCTCTCGGGATCTTCCGAGTCTAGGGCGAGACACAGGTGTACTGGTGAACACCTGCAGAATGTCTGGCTGCGTTTGCTGTACTTCTACTATATCTCGTATTCAAGGAGGAACAGAATGGTGCGGGGCTGGATTTGTTAACCGTCACTAGGCGTAAGGTTGGGGAGGCAGCTATGTTTGAGAAGAGAACTCCGTGTCGGACCCAACTGAGCGTTTGCTTCTTGCCTTTCACCTGAGGATGGAAACAGATACGGCTGCCAAACGTGGTATTCTTTTTAAATACAAGAAAATGGACATCCACAAAGCATATAGTACTAAGTTGTTTAGTTATTAAATAAGTTAGTAAGCCTCTTGCAAAGCGATTTACTTAAAGAAACACGAATTATGGTATAATATTAAAATGGATTTTGCGGAAAGAACTTTTGAAATGTGAAGTAAACTGAACTGACACACAATAGGTTTGAATGAAAGGTTTTGTCACTAAATTAGGAAATTTGATTCCATATCAACAAAATATTCTTGTACCTCCTGAATTAGAATTATGTTTGGTGCAAAACCTATAAAGTCATGCAGATGTCTAAGAGATTAGAGATGTTGCCTCTTCCACGTGAATACAAAATTTCACGAACGAACGTCATTGCAAATGACCAAGAAAAACTTCGAACAAATTCAGCAGTGTGTAGTATTAATGCAAGTAAAAAACAGTTGCCAACTTTCATATCTTCAGAAAAATATGTACTACACGACATCAAAATATTCAAGAGTTTACAGGGCCCACTAATTCAAAGGCTCAGTTTAAAGCAGCATTAAGAATGTGAACAAATACACACTCCTTGTGTTCTGTTGCTGAATTTAGTTTTCAAAAATGGCTCAAAATCTTCTTATCAACTACGTATAATAAATTTGTTGTAACGTTACACTATTGTACGTAAAATACTTATAATATTTTTGTACTTTATATTTTGTATTTTTTATTTTATGACTTATTCCACATCCTATTGTCACTTTGACTAAATTTTGGATTCATGGAATGTATAACGTGTGCATATATGTATGTATGTATGTATGTATGTATGTCTGTATGTATGAATGCGTGTGTGAATGTATGTGTGTATGTCTGTATGTATGAATGAATGTATGTAAGTGTGTATGTATATATGTTTGTATGTGTAAGTATATGTGTATGTATGTATGTGTGTATGAATGTATATATGTAAGTATGTATGCATGTATGTGTGTACGTATGTTTATGTGCGTATGTGTGAGTAATCACTAAATGATTACAAAATTAAATGTTATAGCTCAGTGCAATATTAGTTTTCCTTGAAAATTGTATGATTATTAACATTCGGTACAGCACAAATCTAGTTCACCTCATCTGCCTTCTCTGTTATCCATTTTAATATTATTTTAACATCGTATGTCTCCAAAATGATCTCGTGTCATAAAGACTGCAGACAAAATTTCCTATCCCCACACACCTCTTCCCATACTACCTTCTTCTTCTTCCGCTATGAATATTATTATTATTATTATTATTATTATCATATTCACACAACACTAGAGTGTAAATTGATGATAAAGCTCATTACCTAGTAACATGATGGACAATAGGTGTGAAATTAAATTACTTGGTGTTATTACTTTTACTGTTCCAGGAATTGCCACGCCAATGTATTCCATGTACAATTACGTTGGACCGATACATATTGTAACCGTGAACTGCGACATTATTCCCAATGGCCTGTACTTCTGTACTGTACCCACAAAAGAACTCAAAAGCCAGTATTATTTATCAGTATACGCCCTCATATTCCTCCCTTTATTTGTCACTTTCGTCGGATTCTATGTCGTTGTTGCCTTGTACGTCTGGAAGCAACGCATCCCCATCAGTAAAAGAGCAGCTGCACAAACATCTTCAAACGAAACAGCCACTACAAGTACCAGCAATAATGACACTAAAATGTATAAGAAAGCTAACACAAAGACAACACCTAGATACGTAATTAACACAACTAGCAACACTGGATCAAGGAGCACTTTGCTGACGGACAGTAGCTCTGGAACGCCTCTAAACCGCAGAAGGCATAATGATAATAACACCCCGGGAACTCTGCCTGCGGAACCGCAACCGCCGGTTCGTACAACCCACACCAAAAGAAAAGTTCGCACATTCAAAGTTATCTTGGTACTTATCGCCACTTGCTTTATAGGCCGTGTGCCCAGCTGGACCTACACTGTAGCTCAGTCTGACCCAGACGTACGACTGGTGGAAATGCAATGGTGGCTGTTGCAATACTGGTTCACCATACTGAGTCTCTTTTCCACAGCTCTAAATCCTTTCTTGTATTGTTTCTTAAATGAGACAATGGATTTCATACAAGGAGTCTTTCGGTTTGTACGGAATATTTTTGAATACTGTTGCTTTTCTTGGCAGACAGGAAGCAAAATGAACGTTAAAACAGACACGCAACAAATTGTAGTGGAACAAGAGCAGATTCGTTCAGTTTCCATAGTTCCAAGGGGACCTTATTTGAACAACGAAGAGAACAAACCTGGTGTTCTTGCAGTGTCTGCTAAAGTCAACCACATTTAAATTTTTCGACTAAGATTTCCATTATAGAATTTGTCTTCTATTTATAGCTTTATTCCACGGTAAAATTTATTTTATATTTTACAAAGGTTAGTATGGAAACAATGTAAGCAACACAGGATTTGTAACATATATTATGTTCACACATAGGTTGTATATGTTATTATACTTCAGTTTTATTCCAGTAATCAGGAATTTGTATGGGCCATTTTTTACAAAAACAAAATGGCAAGTGTCTATATAAAGTGTCCCGTTTATTTATTTAATATAAATTGTTTCAAAAGAAATGTATGAGAAAGACATTCAAGTAACTTGACTGTTAATTGAAATGTTATTGAGTTTGTTTTGACAAGTGTACAAGCATTAGATATACAAGTTTCAGTTTGTTCTAAATCATGGTATTACTCAGATATTCTAGAGTTATTAATCAACTTCTATATCATTCATTACAGTCAATTGAATAAGGAATAACCATAGATATTACGTCGAGTGATTGGGACAGATTTATGGGTCCTCCTTAACAGTTCCAGCGTTTAGGGGACTTGTCATTGAAGTAGTACACTTTACAATTTCAGGCAAAGAGGAAGAGTGCTCCATCTTGGTAATATAGAATGGTTTGTTGAAATATGTCGTGATTTTCCTACACTGATGAAATAAAGAACTCTCGTATCAGTTTGAGATAAGCAACTGAAACTTTCACAGCTAAAGTCTGTATTTCTTGTTCCAACCAGTTCATTATGTCAGTTACGAATAACGTTACGTAACTTTCGTTTTGGCAATTCATTTTGGGACACTCCGTGTATTCACAGCTACGTACGAGGAGGCCGTCTCCTGCTGCAATAGGAGGCTGCACCTTTCTGTGGCAACAGTGAGACCCACTTGGAAATAAATTGTTCAGATTTCATGTAAAATTAAATACAGCTGATAAAAAATATTTACTTGTTCTATTATCTCATAATGACCATATGTAACCTGTTTATATCCGTGTAAAACAGGAAGCTGGAAATCAGTGGATCTCAATTTATGTCTAACATGATATACAAAATGTATTTCACGAATATATTGTTATAACTTATAGAACTGGCGAGTAAAATTCAGAATGTATGCCTATAACGGAGTTCTTTGTGTCTCCAAGCTACTGAAAGCAATATCCGTTTATTAATTTTTAATAACCACATACTGCAATAGGGCCACCTGGTGTGTCTTATTTAATTATTCTGAAGAGCATTACTAAGAGTAGGATTCTGCTGACCAGCAAAATGGGTGTATATTGTGGTTAATAGTTGAAGAAATTTGTCATAAAAATATTGTAAAGAATTCCGACGTGTTTAAAGTTCCTGACAATACAAGTCATAGTGACAGAAAGATTGAGACAAATGCATAATTAGTAACGTGATATATACGCTTATTATTCACCAACAAAGATAAGAAATCAAGAATAAGGTGGGTGGAGCACATATAATACATGATGATTAAGGCAAATGCATATAAAACACAGCAAAACCTTCCTGTAACGCAACTGCAAGGGACTGAATTTTTCCGTTGTAGGCAAGTTCCGTTTAATACAGGTACTGGCACAGCTCGAAACTCCAGATCCTCTGGGTGTAGAAGTTTTCCTCTAAAGATAGGTTTCCTTTATATTCAGGTTCCATTTAAGACAGGTTTGACTGTATTAATCTAAGAAACTATAGGAACGATACCACTTGGAAAAATGATATGAAGATAGGCTTTAAATAAACTAAAGTCAGATTGAATATGTAAATAAACGGGCTATTTCATCTTAAAAATATCAAGTTCCGTTAAAGAAGGGACATTCCCTCGTCAGCTTAACAACTATTAGCGTTTAGAGAAAGACTTTATTTAATACAATTAGTTACTTAGTTTATACTTCGGGAAAAAAACTGTAACCATAACCTAAACCCTGAATTTAACCAAACAAGACGTCTGTCGTAACTGGCATGGCGTTCAAAGTAGCATCAAGGCACTGGCTTCTGTCAAATGGATGCAGGTAGGGTTCAGTGGTAGGTGCATGCCTCACTCCAAAAGGAATACGCTTTTAAAAACTGACTTTGTAATATGTTTCTACACGTTTGCTGCAACCTAATAAGCAGATAAAGAATATGTTTGCTGAAACTACTTGTACACAGTAATTAATCAACCGCCATTTTTGTTTGTTGATATACAAGAACATACAATGAAATTACGAGACTACGATCTCCGGCAAATGCACTTCTCCCCTCAGCACCAAATGCAGATATCCCATTACATAATATTTGTCATCCCTTACCTCATATCCGTGCGTTGCCACTGTATTTGATGCTGGAATAACATGATACAAAATGTCGCGCCATGCCCGTGTATGGATGAAGCTTTTATCACAATTCATCTGCTCTATGCTACATAGTTTTCTCAATCTAAATTCATTACACACACCAAGGGATAATATCTCACATATTAGAACACAAAAATCGTACAACTTGCACTAAAAAACGCGAGATTGCAAGAAATTTACCGCGTAGCGCCACTAACACACTTCTCCACAAGAAACGGAACTACGTAACGAAGGTCCGCTGTCATACAATCGTCAAAATTCGGCTCAAGCGTTCGGTAATATCCGATCGCGAAACAAGTGAATGATGATATACTCATTTCAGGGCCTACCTCAGATATGCCATCGCCAGTAAGGGTAGCCGTTTCCTTTAGAAAGTTGCTGACGTTTGATTCTCAGAAGGAGTAGTGGGAAGTTTATACTCCGCCACAACACGGCCGCTACTGATTATAATGTCAAGTAAAGAATACAACATTTAGACTTGTTTCGTATTGATAAGCATAACTGAGACGATATAGTTTAGTACAAATAAGGTCATTCTAACTCGTTTAAACATTTCCCTCATTACAATAATATCAGAATTTCTTGCTTCTCAGTACATGCTAATGCTAAACCCGACATTCAAATAAAATTAATTATTGTTGACAGTTATTTCATTCGCTATGGAATCTGAAAGTGCACAGATCTACTTTCAAAAGCAAGTAATTAGACCCCATTATTAAGCTAAATCCAGTCGACACTTCGAAACCATTTTAGGCGCGTGCGCCAATTGAGAAAAGCTACCAATAGCTTCGTCATGTCTGTCTGTCTGTCCGTCCGTCCGCATGGAACAACTCGGATCCCACTGGACGTATTTCCATGATATTTGATATTTGAGGATTTTTCGAAAATCTGTCGAGAAAATTAAAGTTTCATTAAAGTCTGACAAGAATAACGGGTACTTCACATGAAGACCTATGTACATTTATGTACAGTTCTCCTTATAATGAGAAATATTTCAGACAGAAGTTGTAGAGAAAATCAAAACACACATTTTATGCGCAATAACGTTTTCCCGAAAATCGTGTCGTTTATGAGATAATGTGGAAAAATATCGTACAGCCAGACAGGTCACAAATGATAATATAATAAGACGCATGCGCATTGCATCCTGGATAACTAAGCCTATAGACACACACCCAGAATATGTAATACGTTTTGCTTTTCCACGGTAACAATGGTTACGCCAACGCGCCTCATTGTTACGTTTATACGTACATTGACTCTCTTGTTCTAAGATCAATTTGGTATAGGAGTATTTACGAATATCTGTGTAGTCTCTGTAAAAATTGAGATCTCAATTTGGTAAAAGCAATTGTATGGTCTTTTATGTGTTTTAATAAGTATTTAGCCTGATGATGACCCTTCAGGGTCGAAACGTGCTGCAATAAATCCTACAAACAAAGTTTTTACTTCTTTAACTCTATAGGCCTATTTATATTGTCACGGAAACTAGTCTGTCGAAAAATTGAAGTAGATATGTTTTATCTAACGAAGCTTCAATTGCAAAGTTTACATAGTGTTGGTAACTAATGAATGAAAAGAAAATGGCGCATTGGTGGAATCAAACTGAGACAGGAAGTCCGAAATTCCCAGTTCATAACAGAAGCCGAAAGTTTAGAAAGTACTCAATCCTCAATCATCTTCCACCCAGTAGAGGCTATACAGTTAATCCTATAATAGTCTCATTAAATCTGTGTTTCCCTAACTTTTCTCCATGCAGAAACCTCTGAAATAACGTTCATATCCCAAGGAAACACTGCCTATGAAAATGAAAGCACAACACTGTATATTTGGAATTTTTCGCGGTATTTCAACATTTTTATTTATATATATGTTATGCAGACAAATGTCTGCATTTGTCTGCATAACATATACAGGGCATACACAAAAGAATGGTGCGGTTTTAATAGTGTTCAATATTAAAATCGCACCATTCTTTTGTGTATGCCCTGTTTATAATTAAAAATGTACGGTACAAGTAACGTAAAATTTTTATTTATATATTACACACTTTTTCTCGGAAGCCCTAACGATGATCTGCGGAACCCTAGTTCAAAACGCTACATTAAATGTTCAGTGTCCTACTCTTGTGCCCTTTCCTTCTGATGTTGCAACCTTGTCCATGCACTTAAATTATAATCCTACCGTAGAACCTCACACGAAATTGAAAGATTTCGTGTCAAAGGGTAAACCACTTTTCATTATCGTAGAGCGGTGGTGAGACTGTGTCCCTTTGAACTGGGACCTCTGTTGGACCCAATGTCTATCTCCGAAATGATAGGTGAATGAATACAGGGCTTTGCTGAAATGACATTCCCAGAAAAAAAACCGAAGTATCGAAATAAGCCAATCTGAGTCCACTTTGCCTGCCATAAATCCCAAAAACAACCCGGCCTCAGCGCCAAGAATTCGGCGATTAACTGCCTGAGCTATGGCATGGTCCAAAGTTGAACCTTACAGTAGTCCTAGATCCCCGTTCGAGTCACGCAGGAATAGCCAGCCCCTTAGCCTTCATCCAAGTGTCGCATTCAGAGAGGCTCTTCCTGACCAGCTCCAGCATCTTGCTGCCGGATGAGAACTGCGGTTCTGGCTCCAAAATTTTGATACCCCTCAGCAGCAAGGCCCTCGACTCCAAGACCCTGCGAGACGTCTCCTCTGCAGATACGACAGGCGGCTCTCTCTCAAAGTTACGACGAGCAAGATGAAACTCTGCGCAGTATAGCTCGTGCAGTATGACTGAGGAATACAGCGCAAGTCTGGAGGCGCCAGGATCTACAGTGTCTGTTATTGCTAGCAACTCCCGACACATATCTGAAAGCAATAAGTATGGTTCACTTGAGTGTCCCGACGTGTAGTTGGTACATGATTCGGCAAAACAACCGTCTCAGTTCTTTCCGCCGAGCAGACTAGCTCAGCGCTAATCCGTCTGAATTTAATACAGGAGATATTACGTTAGAATTTCCTCCGGTCCAATTTTGTTTCCATCTAGAGGTTATGTTTGTTTAATAACTACTTTAATTTATCTTTGATATAAATTTTTTCTCCCAGGTAAAATCTGCCCTTAAAGATTCTAACAGAACTGTGTAATTTTAGTCTATTTTTAATCTATCATTCTAACAGAACGTTCGCAGGCACTGTCGGTCCCTTCAGCTCAGATAATTACACTGAACAAAATGGTATAACGATGACGCTACAGAATTGTATTCGGAAGGTTTCCGGTTCGAAATGATGCCAGGACACAATATATAGTGACAAGGTTTTTGTAGATTTCCTCCGTCTATCCAGGAAAACTCCGAGAATTACCACAAATAGGCCACTAATCATCCATTTATCGAAGCTTTAGGTTCTGCAATACTGAGCAGAGTTATCAAATAAACCACAATAAAGGTACAAATGTTTACTGCCCCACTGATTTGTCACGTTTTGGTGCAGCATATGACATAGTACTCTTCTTTTGTACTCTGGAATTCCTGTATTTATGTTTCGACTTTCAAAATAGATATATTTAATGAAGTTTGTAATGGTTTTCTTCAACCTGTGCACTTTCTTCAAATAGGCTACAATTTATTTCCTCCGTACCTGTTTTAATTAACCGATAACAAAATATTCTCTCTTTCCCTGCTAAGTTACACTCACTACAGGCCTAAGTTATACAGTTGAAAAAGCGTCCTTAAGGGAACCGAATATCAATCTTTGAAGTAATATCCAAATGACAGCCTTGTTCAGTAGTGCCAAGAGATGTGCTGGCACGTACCTGCTTTTCTCTCCAGCTGTTGGTCGCTGAGTTGGCTGATCTGGTACCCCTGCTGGTGTCCGTAGAGCTGCACCAACGAGTGCTTAATTGAGTACAGGTGGTAATGGTGAGGGTGCAGGAATGTGGACAGTTTGGACAAAAGTTCTTCCAGCTGTGTCACTTTTGGACTTCCCTGCCAACAGCATATAAATTAAGACTTGAGTTTCTACAACACTAAAGACTTAAATTGTGATTGTCTGCTTTACAACACCCTGTAGTCTTGTGAATGGTTACCAGTAATTCGTAACAGCCTACTGCTTTTTTCTTCAAATATACTTACCCCAAAAACATCATAACATAGAAGACCACAATCTAAAGATATGTCCAAAAAATCAAGTGAATCTGCCATCACAGAAAAGCCTGCACGTAATAAAGTAATAAATAAAGTAATAAATAATACCCTGAAAATATAGGCAGCATTTTTAATATTATTCATTCCATGCAATGTGACTATAATCACCCACATACACCAACAAATGTACACAATTTATATGAAATCACCAAACATCCATATATACGTATGAAGTCTCCTACATGTTTCAGCGAAAAATCGCCATCTTCAGGGAGAAATTAATACAAAGGAATACAAAATTAATACATCAAATTTATACACAATGTTAAAAATATATAATGCAGCTATAGATATAAAGACGTGGATATTATAAATAGTGTGGTGCTGACATATTCTTGAATAAAATTCACTGATGTGCCACTGTCTTTACTGTATGTGGCCATATGCATACAACATCTAGTAGCGAAGTTTTAGACCCAAACACCAAATCCTGAAAGAGAGTTAAATTAAAATTAAAGTATAATAAAATTACCTTGACATCTCACGTAGATATCTATGAATCTCGATATTATATATTATATATTATATATTATTATATATGTGCCGTGTATTGATGTGTCTCGTTTAGGAGAGTGTTTGTAGTGTTAATGTCTACCTGACGATGGAATTTTATCGCTGGAACATGTAGGAAAGTTCATATAAATGGAGGATTTGCGATTTTGTATAAATTGTGCGGATTTGTTGATGCATGTGGGTGATTACACGCAGCATGTTCCTACGAAACATTTGTAAACACTAATCAAACTTCACGTTAAAATAACCCGTAAGACTACAATCTGCAATTGCAATATATTTTGAATTCCACATAAACTTTACATGCCTTCTGTATCATATCGGTGGGGTCATTGATTTTCCTGTACTGATTGCTGCAGACAGACACGATTAGCAGCATTAATTTTATGTTTTAATATTCTCTCAAACATCCAGTTTTCACAATACAGCAAAATGTTTCATTTCAAGTTCAGTACTCACTGCTTGGATATTATCCACCTCCTCTCCGATCCGTGACACTAGATCGTACACCTCTGAAGACGTTAACACAACAGGACAGCGATCGCAGTGCCAATCAGAATTGTCATCCAGTGGTGAAACCGGTAACTGGGTCCCTCCACATGACGCCCCATCTCTAAAAATAATAGGTTTAGAACGAAAAATAGCAGGCCTTATCAAAATACAGGGTGTATGAAAAAAGAAGCGTATAGGTTTTGATGAAAAAACAGGAGTGTTTACGTCATCTATGATTGTCAGGGCAACAAATGCAGGATGCTAGTATCACATGACATGTAGCTAGGATGCTGACAAAATAAAAGCATAAAAATTTTGAAGAGACAAATTGAAGGCAAGAAAATATTTACGAGACCTAAACGTAGATAGGAAAACAATATTGAATTGAATCTTAGAGAAATGTGTTAAGGGTGGAGTTAATTACGCCGTCACAGAATATACTAGCTTTTACGTTCCACAAGGATAACATTTTATTTGTGTTTAGAAGAGGGACACTGCACCATGGTCTTACGCCACAGGCAATAACACAACAAAAATTACGTTAAATAGTCAGATAAGAGAGTACTGGACGTACAATGAGAGAGTGCTTTGCGTTGCAACGTCTGTTATCGCGTGTTCTTACAGTCTGCACTAAACACTATTGACACTGGCACAATACTTGCAATTCAGGTGTCAGGATGTGGGCTCCCAGACACCGGATACCGCTGAGGTAGGTACCCAACTCCGTAGGATCGCTGCATCTTTCGCATCGACAGCTGAAGTACTTGGTGGCTGCAAGGTGTTCCCTACGGGCCTGTGTTCCCCAAAGGGCATGCGTATACATAGTTGCTAGGTGTTCACCCCTATAATGTAATATGAATTAAATTCAATACTCACACTTCATGACCAGAAACTACTGTACAGATTAGAATTGCATTTAATGAGGACAAGTCTATAAAATATTTGTCATTTGCTCATTTAGTACACAGACTGGGTAAAATTTAAGTTACCAAGGTTTAATTCCTAAAAGGTGCAATGATACTTCTGTTAGTCACCAGTGTTTCATTGAATTGGTTCTGGAGGGCCTTTTCCGAGATAAAATGTCTATAGTGGGGATAAACACTCATCTTCATCCAGCATCAAGCTTAAAATGCAGAGAACTGTATCTCAGCAACCACATACTTCTTCACAGCATGGCATTTAATTGAACGCAGGGATAATTTTACTTTTACCTCAGCAACTGTGTAATATATCCTTATTTTTAGATGAAAATTAACTAGAAATCAATGAAAAGTAAAGCAATCCCATTACAGGCCTTGACAGGCCCTTAGGGATCCAGGAGGATGAGGCTCCCAGATTTTTCAGGCAATCGGCACATGAAGGTGGTAAGGTTGTCAACCCTATGCACCGGCCGCCTTTACCCCCCAGGAAAGATTCCTGGTACTCATTTCTGTTAGAGGCTGAGTCGACCCCAGGGCCATAGTGCGACCGGAACGATTATGTCAATGAAAAATTCCAGTGACACCATCGGGAATCGAAATCAATGAACTTCCAACAAATAAGTGGCAGCAGGCTGTCAAAATTTGTACACAATTTAAAATATAGGAACTAAATATAATTAAGGTATATAACTTATGTTAGACACTTTGTTTTTGATAAGTTGAATGAATGTTTTATGAAATAAAGAGAACAAATTTTCTAACTGTGCATTCTTACAGCTGTGCACGATACGTCGCGACACATCTCCGGTTCGTGTTTTGGAGATCTCGGGTTCAAATCTCAGCCCAGAGACAGACTATCCCAATTGAGGTTCTCGGTTATCTTCCTCGGTTACTCTAGGCGACTGTCATGACAGCACTTAAAATTAGGTCATGCCAATTTTCTCCCAAATCCCCCCCCCCCAACAAAAGATAAAGTCTGTAGTTTTCTGGGTTATTACACGGCGTCGTGTGGTAATAATTACCACACGACTCCGTGTAATAACCCAGAAGACCACAGATTTCATCAACATCGCGGCGGAAGCCTGAAATCAAGGTAAGTAAAAGATAGTTGTGTAAATTTTGAGTTCTTGTCCATAACAAATAAACATCAAGGGGAATGATGTAACATGCAAAGTCACAAAAATTATATTTCGGCAATGAATGTACTAAGGTGCAGCAAAATTCCCAATCTGTTCCTCCACACAGAGACAAAATTTAAAACGAATCACTGTACTCACTTAAGTATGGGTCTGGAGGCAGTTACTGTGACACGGTAGAGTTTCTCTCCCGGACAGATCTCGAAACTATGCCGAGTGTTGGGCAGACAGCTGTGTTCCATCAGATACACTGTGGGGTAAAAAGCCACCACCTCTGACCCGAGGGTCAGGCGGATGTCCAATCCGTTCACATCCAGAATGCCACAGATCCTGTGGAGTGTGTTCTCCGAGCAGTCCTGCAAAACTGTCTCGCCTTCCTTGATACCTGCAGACAAATTTTGCAGGTAGTTGTCCTGTAGGTAGCTCACAACGCGGTCGCGGATCTCCCTGAAAGACCAGAGGCATAAGGAGTAAGAAATATTAGCAAGAGATTCTGGAAAGTCTTTATTAAACCATCTTTCCTACAACTTGCTTAATGTGGATGATTCATCTCCAAAGGTTACAATTTTAAACTATGTGCTTGGTGTTTTATACTCTAAAGGGATGTTGCTAAGGACGGTCCCACCTAAGAGATTTAATGCAAGTTTCTTGCAAGGAATCTTGCTACCATCAGAATGTATGTGTTTGGCGGTCACGAGCCTATCATCTGCTGATGCCTCGTAATGTTATTGTTATGACGGGGATATTGGTTATTTTAATCCAATCGGTTCGTTTATATGACCAAGTGGAATTTGAAACTAACTTCTGGAAGGACTCAGTAATGAGGTAACGGTTTTCAGTTCGGGTTTCTAAGTCCACTCTACCTGTAGGCATCAGTTCCTGGTCCTCTGTGCCTGAGATGTGCTTCCATCTGCAGGATCTGCTCCCACTTACAAAGGTTGCGTCTTTGCAATAGCAAACATCTGAGCGGCGTCACGGCGTCGTAATGGTAAACCGCAACTTCATTTCGGGCAGTAGCCGCCAAGTTTCGTTTTGCTTGTAGGCACAGTATGGTACACTCGGGGGCATGCACCTTGGGGTCTGCAGGACAGTTCGGCCCGCAGGACGGCCACAGACATTTCGGACATCTATAGTCGCTGTCATATCGGGTAGGGGCGTGGCAGCCCAGGCACAGAGCTTGCTCACTGTGCAGCTTGGGCCCCACAACCAGAGGCCCCTCGCTGATTATCACGTCGCCAGGTGAGAGGTCACGTGACGCCACAAGGTATTTTCCCAGCTCCGGCGACGTGCGGACCTGCAATTGTACAGGATGTTTTTCGAGCTATGTGTCTGTCCACACAGAACGGTCTGCGCAGGGGAAATACTGAGAACATGGAAAGTGACTCCAGCAAGAGTGCAGCAGAAATTACACAGGACATTCCGAAACTTGTTCCCCTAGCCAAAGAACGTGAAAGCAAGTTTGCTCAGTAATATCCTAGATGTCTGTCTGTCGCATCTTCTCCGGTACCGTAGGACTAGTAATTTTTACACATTTTCTTCAACTGTTATTGTCACATTCTGAGTCTTAACCTTGTTAGAGGGGTAGGCCTACAAATCTGAATGTGATATCAAATTAGGCCTCAACAGACAGAAAGAGGATCAGTTAAGTAAGAAGATAAAAGGTGCAATTGTTCCGTTTTGATATAAGTACCACGGCATGATTGCCTATTCTGAACTTTGGCCCTAGAATGGAAGTGAGTGGTACAATCCATCCGCTTTATCACCAACGCAAGAACCCCCTGTACCAACTAGATCAAAAGCTGAGGGCTCTTAGAGCCGGTCTGAACACATTGACAAAAATGAAGATCTCGGGCCTTGACGAGCATCAAACCCCCGTCGTCCTGCCCGTAGAGTAGTCACTATAACGACTGAGCTACCCTGACACCAGTATAAGGTAGATAAAGACATCTGATTGCCAAACACATGAACAGACACCACGGCCAGCTGGAAATGATACTCGCCTCGAAAGGTCGGCAGGAGTTTCTGTGGTCCCTCCAGTCCTGTTTCTGGTGCTCCCTAGAGCAGTATGACACCTGCTTGCAGGCACTGCACCTGTTCATGCGGGGGCGGAACACACGCTGCATACATCCTCAGGCATCGCACTGCAAATGCTGAAAAGTTCCGGATGAAGAAAATGTGTTAATGAAGTGGCTGAAGGGCTGTGGAGTACGGAAAATTTTCCGGAGCAGGAGTGGTTCTCCGGCAATAATACAAGACGACACATTTTGTGTATATAACAATAAGGCAAATTCAAAAGTATTTTACAGTGAAAGATAGGGAATAAATAATAACTGAAATTGTAAGTAGGGCTATATGCAAGACTAATTTATTTAAGATAAAACAGGGCCAACCCATCGATTGTGGCCAGTAACAATGCTACCCCATTGATACCTGCACTTTGGCTGTACCTGTTTACCTTCCTAGCCGAAGCCCCAAAAGTAACAGACCTATTTATACTCTCTATACACTATGCGCACTCAAGGCAAGCTTATGCGTTCTGTACAGCCTGTATTACAATCCATTCTCATGTAGTAGCTTAACTATGGGAGTCCTGAATGAATATGAAAGTCCTTTTCTACCCAGTGCTCCCCAACATTTGAAAGAGCATTGCTTTGTTTGAAGGTACCCCAGATCTAGCCCGCTTAAAGATACCGACAGGAGAAAAAAAAAAGTACTCAGAGAAAAACCTATCCTATCGCCACTTTGTCCACCACATATCGCAGAAGGACTGGCCTAGGATCAAGGCTGGGCTTCGCGTAAGGGACCGGCAACTGAAGAGAAACGGCACGGACTCAAGACTAAAGTTTATGCGCGTAATATTTACACATTCAGCTCGTACTTCACAGCAAACACGCTCCTTTTCCATTACAAACACGATGTATGAAGTAGCTGATGTTGCTTAGGTCTATATACTTAAATACATTACGGAAAAAACTGCAGAGGGTTTTAATGGTAAAGCATGTATGTAATGTAGTCATTATATTTGAAAGGGCTAACTTATGCATTAGACTTATCACATATTGGCAGCGATGCCAATTGCCCTCTTCACATGTACACCCACGAGACGAACTCAACCATGCCTGGCGACTGAATCATGTAGCAGCCAACGACGAACCAAAGCATTCATTAACACGTGTACGAATTACGGAAAGCTAAAGTAAATCATAAAAACTGTGTCATACTTACGGTTGATTTGACACCGTATAACCCTTGACGTAGCATCACAAAGACGTCGATGGCTTGCTGTAATCCGATAGACAACGCGCTCTGTGTCCAGGATGCTAACTTGGCTGATTTATTTTTAAGCCTGGTCGAAAATAGACAACAGCGCTTGAACGTTTGCGATGTGAAGGCCTCGATAAACTGAGGCTGTAATGCATGTCAGTCTGTGGGGAACTCTTCAGCGAAATGTATCTCTGGTTCATTTATGTAAAAGCGTTGGTTCATGTCATTTCATAGCAACGCAGTTCAACAGCCTGCCATGGTATATGTTTACGTACACATAGTGGAAAAATGGATCCCAAATTGCTTTGTTTAAGATATTGCATACATCATTGCTCTTAATGTACATTTATAGCTGACAAGCTGGAGTATCAATTCTTAACCTGGAATGTAGCTGCGCTCCTTTCTGTGCGTGAAGACGGGGGCCGATCCCGCCCCCGAAACGTAGTTTTGTATTTATTAAATTGATTTTTATGCATTAGACGATGGGAAAAGTCCACAAAATTATGAGTGTATTTCTGTTATACCGCCATAATAACCTTCCACAATTATACACTTTTAGGTTTGTCTATTACCTTTATGCCTCAGTTTCATGTAAGGAGAGGTAAATATATCTCTGTGTTTAATTACAAGTCATGAAGTCGTATGGAGGGAGTGGAGGTATAGCAACAGACATTCTTAACCTCAGAACTAGGTAGAGGTGAGTGATTAGCTTCAAGTTCCAGCCGCTTTAGGACCGGGGAAATATACCCTTGCAGCCATTGAACAGGAGGCTGGTGGGCCCCAGAATCGGTCTAAATACCTTGAAGAAGGTACATCTCTTGACCCTGCCGGGAATTGAACAATGATTCCTTTGTCCTTTAGTCCATAGTCCACTCTCTGTAACGCTGAGTGTCCCGGCCAAAGTTTCATTTGAGGTACAAATTATACTATGAAGGACGACAATGAGATTTTGCTCGCAATATTTAGTGCAAGCTGCAGTAAGAGATTTTATTACCAATTTTTAAGCACAAAATAAAAATGTGTCGAGAAAAGACAGACGTGTCCACCATATCACGCACTCATTTTGCGCACTCTTTTTCCACATATCACCTAAAAACTCGGTTTGTAACCGTTTCGAACATGACCCAATTTACGAAACACTTGTTAAGTTTTGATGAAATACAGGGCATACACAAAAGAATGGTGCGGTTTCAAAAGTGAATAAAAAAATTATGTCTCACCTTACACGAGCACAACATACACCGTCAGCGGTGACAACTGTCCAAGTTTCTCATGCGCTACCAACAGTTCGCTTCTCATGCTCAGGATGTGTGTCGTGTTACCCAGGGTGCATACATTGAAGGATTGTAATTACCAAATGAGAAACTTGGACAGTTGTCGCCGCTGATGGTGTATGTTGTGCCCGTGTAAGGTGAGAAATAAATTTTTTATTCAGTTTTGAAACCGCACCATTCTTTTGTGTATGCCCTGTATTATTGAGCGGACGCAAAGACCACAAGAAGTAGAGATAAAGTAGAACATTACAAAACACAAAACACACTCATCGTAACATTTCGTGTGTGCGTTCTGGCTCTCACGGCGATATTTGTGAAGAATAAAATCTTCCGGGATATGACGCTACTTAAAAGCATTTTGGGGGGACTGCTTAGACGTGAAGATGAAGTCAGTAATCTCCTCCAAAAGTCTGTAACTATTTACCAATCTACACGATGTAAAATCCCAGAATACTTGAATCTGATACAATTTGTATCCATTTCTTAACACCGTCCCAAATGCGCCACTTTGCCCGGTCTGTTACCATTTCCAAATTCAAGTGCCATGGTAGTTGGAGCGTCCATCATAAATTTATAAATGTGTTCCAAGCTGCAGGGCGTCCTAGAACACATTGGATATATGACATAACTATTTCTGTCCAGACGATGTAGGAGCCAATTCTAGCCTCCAAGAATGGACAGACCATAGTCTGGTTGCGGCAAGATGTTTAAGAACTCTGCCCCCGCCATCCATATAGACTGCCACTAAAAACGATAAAGTTCTGTCATTTTGTAACAAGTACCAACGTTTCGACGGCACTTGCTGCCTTCATTTTCAGACAGAAGGCTATGGAGGTAGCAGGTTCCTCTAAAATACTTGTTCTTATCAACCAAATTACACGACGTAACAATCCACAAAGCCGTAATCTTCATGTTTACTGCCGTGAGAACCTAAAAATTACGTAACGCTTGTAGTATGTAAAGGGGTACCAGGTGCAGATGGAACTTTCTCTGGGAATGGTGTACAGAAACTTCTCGATTTATGCAATTTCAGGCTGACGCAAGTTTAAAAAAATAAAGATTTGAAAAAACAGCATTTTTGAAACGCGCCGAATTTTTCCTTGCGGGAATGAAAGCACAATGAGAGGAAAGTGGTGGAAGAATACTGTTGGGCGATAACACAGGCGGCGTGGCGGTCGTGCTGTGGTCGAAGGGGATCCGTTGTGTTGGAGTTTGGATTTCAGCTGGAATACCTGGTGTGTGTGTATGTGTGTGTGTGTGTGTATGGGTGTGTGTATGTGTGTGTACAGAGAGAGAGAGAGAGAGAGTTGATCATATGTATATGTATATATACGACCATATGTAGATTCTATTCCGACTTGCACAAAATTCGACTTAGACTGGATTTTCCGAAACATAATCATAATTTTAAATGTGTTCTTTCCTTTCACACTGTTGACACCGTGCATCTTCGTCATATTAAATTAAGTTTAAACCAACCGATGCACACTAAAACCACTCTTTAAGTAGCTTTATTATAAAATTGTTAAAATTGTACCCCTACACGTGTTTCGATCCTAGGATCATCGTCAGGGGGTTTCTTGTTAAAAGCTACAATCACTTCAACACATGATTTAAAATATTCTATCAGCACTTTGAACCATAAGTTAAAATCTTGTCAATAGATTCGCTAAAAGTTGTAAAATTATAAAAACACTGTAGTTAGTAGAAACTTTCTAAACCAGATACACCCTGATCCAACGTTCACAGCAACAGATGAAATAGACAACACGATTTCATCTGTTGCTGTGAACTTTGGATCAGGGTGTATCTGGTTTAGAAAGTTTCTACTAACTACAGTGTTTTTATAATTTTACAACTTTTAGCGAATCTATTGACAAGATTTTAACTTATGGTTCAAAGTGCTGATAGAATATTTTAAATCATGTGTTGAAGTGACTGTAGCTTTTAACAAGAAACCCCCTGATGATGATCCTAGGATCGAAACACGTGTAGGGGTACAATTTTAACAATTTTATAATAAAGCTACTTAAAGAGTGGTTTTAGTGTGCATCGGTTGGTTTAAACTTAATTTAGTGTTCTTTCCTGTTCTGTATTCTGTAGTGGCCTTCATGTTAGTTTCATTCAGACTCTGAAAATACTGTCACACTATACAGTACGTAAGGCAGCTCAGTCAGTATAGTGACATAGCAAAGATTGGCTATTCTTTATTTGTTCAGATTGGCTATATAGCCCCCTCAGTCACCTATCCTCTAGGTTAAATCAGCAACATAAAGTAGAGCATGATCCCTTCCCCAGTTTAAGTACAAAGGTCACGAATGCGTGCAGCTATAATCCTATTCTCCCGTATATCTACATGCTGTGGCCTAAAATCTCGTTAAAGTTACTACAATAATACTTCGTACTCGGGTGGTTATGTATCAAAAACTCTGTCCGAATACCGGCTAGACTGAGTTGTAGGAGTGTTTTTGATTGGGGGGGGAAGCCCTATCTGTCCAGGCAAATTCCTGGATATTTCCTCAAATTAGTTCCAGGCTGTTTTCTTTCATTTCTGTTCCAATTTATCGTCAATTACTTACGACAGCATTCGACAATGCATCATCCTAGCCGCTTGGACCTTCACGTAAAAATCCCATAAGGAAAAACACAGTTTTCTCTCTGTTTATTTAAGTACCTCGCCAAGAAGGCATGTGGAGGAGAGGAGGAATATTTCCTTCCATGCTTACACTGAATGGAGGCAAGTGGTCAGCTACACGCCCCGGCCACTTTACTCCGCGAGAAGACCTTCAGTTTCACACTGGATAGGAATCTGTGTTAAGGCCGTTCCCTGCAAGGAATCGAACCATGATACCTCGGACGTCCAGCCCATAGTGTATTCACAGTGTGGACTGAGCTATGTCCATAACCTTCAAGTTGGTGGATCCTACTGCCGACCGATGTGAAGCTGGTATTGAAGACAGTACATGTCAGGCACTCCCTGCAAGGAATCGAACCATGATACCTCGGACGTCCAGCCCATAGTGTATTCACAGTGTGGACTGAGCTATGTCCATAACCTTCAAGTTGGTGGATCCTACTGCCGACCGATGTGAAGCTGGTATTGAAGACAGTACATGTCAGGGACTCCCTGCAAGGAATCGAACCATGATACCTCGGACGTCCAGCCCATAGTGTATTCACAGTGTGGACTGAGCTATGTCCATAACCTTCAAGTTGGTGGATCCTACTGCCGACCGATGTGAAGCTGGTATTGAAGACAGTACATGTCAGGGACTCCCTGCAAGGAATCGAACCATGATACCTCGGACGTCCAGCCCATAGTGTATTCACAGTGTGGACTGAGCTATGTCCATAACCTTCAAGTTGGTGGATCCTACTGCCGACCGATGTGAAGCTGGTATTGAAGACAGTACATGTCAGGGACTCCCTGCAAGGAATCGAACCATGATACCTCGGACGTCCAGCCCATAGTGTATTCACAGTGTGGACTGAGCTATGTCCATAACCTTCAAGTTGGTGGATCCTACTGCCGACCGATGTGAAGCTGGTATTGAAGACAGTACATGTCAGGGACTCCCTGCAAGGAATCGAACCATGATACCTCGGACGTCCAGCCCATAGTGTATTCACAGTGTGGACTGAGCTATGTCCATAACCTTCAAGTTGGTGGATCCTACTGCCGACCGATGTGAAGCTGGTATTGAAGACAGTACATGTCAGGGACTCCCTGCAAGGAATCGAACCATGATACCTCGGACGTCCAGCCCATAGTGTATTCACAGTGTGGACTGAGCTATGTCCATAACCTTCAAGTTGGTGGATCCTACTGCCGACCGATGTGAAGCTGGTATTGAAGACAGTACATGTCAGGGACTCCCTGCAAGGAATCGAACCATGATACCTCGGACGTCTAGCCCATAGTGTATTCACAGTGTGGACTGAGCTATGTCCATAACCTTCAAGTTGGTGGATCCTACTGCCGACCGATGTGAAGCTGGTATTGAAGACAGTACATGTCAGGGACTCCCTGCAAGGAATCGAACCATGATACCTCGGACGTCCAGCCCATAGTTTATTCACAGTGTGGACTGAGCTATGTCCATAACCTTCAAGTTGGTGGATCCTACTGCCGACCGATGTGAAGCTGGTATTGAAGACAGTACATGTCAGGGACTCCCTGCAAGGAATCGAACCATGATACCTCGGACGTCCAGCCCATAGTGTATTCACAGTGTGGACTGAGCTATGTCCATAACCTTCAAGTTGGTGGATCCTACTGCCGACCGATGTGAAGCTGGTATTGAAGACAGTACATGTCAGGGACTCCCTGCAAGGAATCGAACCATGATACCTCGGACGTCCAGCCCATAGTTTATTCACAGTGTGGACTGAGCTATGTCCATAACCTTCAAGTTGGTGGATCCTACTGCCGACCGATGTGAAGCTGGTATTGAAGACAGTACATGTCAGGGACTCCCTGCAAGGAATCGAACCATGATACCTCGGACGTCCAGCCCATAGTGTATTCACAGTGTGGACTGAGCTATGTCCATAACCTTCAAGTTGGTGGATCCTACTGCCGACCGATGTGAAGCTGGTATTGAAGACAGTACATGTCAGGGACTCAGGCCTTGGGTTAGTGAATGGAACCCTGGACGATATGAATATGAAGCAACATTGCGACATTGGCTCCGAGCACAACAGCTGAGGTGTTGGCAGTTTCGCCGATCGGAATTGTAGCACACATTTCGCGCTGTGCTCTGAACCGCATAATCTGCAGTCAGTTACGAAGGAGTAAGGCGTGCGCAGGCAGACTTTCTACATAGTAGCGTATTTAAATTTACATTTTATTTTCACATTCTGTTTTAGTTGTGACTTTTGTTGTTTTAGTTGAATGGGAATGTTGTGTTGCAGTTTACTTATACAACAACATTTGCTTTATTCTTTGTTTTGTTAAGTTGTTTGTGTTTCCGTTGCAAAATAATTTATGGTTCGTGATTTACGTAAAATTCATTGTGAATGATTTCAGGCTTACGGTGCGATGTTGTTGTAATCTGTGGTCTTCTGGGTTATTACACGGCGTCGTGTGGTAATTATTTACCATAATACAATACAATAATTACCACACGACGCCGTGTAATTACCCAGAAGACCATAGATTTCATTGTGAATGGTCCAAAAACATCGTAATACTGCAAGAACACTAAAGTTTCGTGATTTATTTGCAATATTTAAATTACTCTTTTGTGTTTTGTTATGAATAAGTTTGTTTTCTCTTGTTCTGTTTTTAAGTACAGATGTAATATATACAGAGATCTCAACCAAATTGGAAAATAGTTGCATAACAAAGAAAGTGTTATAATAGTGTCCATCATAGCTCTTTAACTATAGTTCCTTTTTGTTGCACACAAAAATTTCGTTATTTTCACTTTTCCTAAAAACATAAATTAATAATCATAACAATTGCATTAACATAAATTTAACATTAACCGAAAAAGTAAATGCAAGTTTATGTCTTTAATAATCCATAAATTTGTGTAATTTTTTCTCTTAATTCCACTGTGAGAATTTTTCACATGGCCAAGTACATATAAATTTCAAAAGATGAAACTTTGAACCATCTTTTCGACAGGCGCGATTAATTATCTTGAAGGTGTATTGATAAGTGACTTCTTTCTGGACCAGCATGAAGAGAATCACAGTGAATTCGCTGACGTCAGCAAAGTGTTAGCCCACGTAAATCTGAGTTACACGTACTTCTGTTCCAACATCTGCCCTCTTCTTGCACGAGTCCGTGTTAGGGAGATCCGGGTTCGTAACCAGTCATAACTAACACGTCCTAAAAGTTTCTTTATTTGCTTCAAGATCACAGCGGTGCTTAAAGTTGGCCACGAACTTTAATTCTCAAGCCAGCGAAATTATTCTGCGGAACACGTGACGCCGTATGGAAAGTTCTCTGCATCGAATCCGTGTCTCTGTTTTTACGATTCTATACTTTATTTCTCTTGCTTGATTTTTTCCTGCTCCATCTTTGTTTTGTCCTCTTCTTTCTCTACGTCAATCTTCTTACCGAATATTGCTGTACAACAGTGCTTTCTCTTTAAGAGTTTCGCAGCTTAGATCTCAGACGTTAGAGGTGGGAAATGTTTGTGATAACCCTTATTTTCTTATACAAATTCCGGCACAGTAATTTAAAATAGGCCGCGACCGTTTCCTGTCGCGTCCTCTCCAATTCACAATCCATAAATATCCTTATAATATTTTAATTTCCTTAAGCACTTAGAAGATCATCTTTTAACGATTTATTCAAACAATATCAGAGGAGTGGCCATTGGTTTCATTACTGTCAGATGTAAATAGTGTCCATTAGTACAGATCAACACGTGACATTCTCCAAGTTTATATTCCATGGATGTTTAACGTCACAGAGATAACATAATATTAGACTTCAAAGCATAGTGTTTACTATATGTCACCTGCTACAACTTTCGAAAACTGTTCGTGTTTCCCACAGTGTATTTATGTGTTTCTTACAATACTCACAACAAACAGTAACTAGTTGCCTAAGCAGCATTTACTTACTCATCAATATAATAGATGTAAAGTGTGTTTTCTGTGAAGTAGGAACTAAATGATTGTACATTAATTAGATCAATTTCGCTCAAGCGGGGGCGCGGGTTCTATTCCGTCCAGTCTGTATGGCATTTTTGTCGGAAAAAGTGGCACTGGAACAGGTCTCTCTCCGAGTACCTCACTTTCCATTGTCAGTATCAAAGTAGCAATGCTCCATACTTACCTTCATCTTCATGCTTCTCCTATCAGAGGAACAACCGGAGAAGCGTGGGAAACTTTAAGCAAAGCGCTGCTCTTTAGGAGAAAAAGAACAAATTCTCAGGCGCAATCGATAGTCGCGAAAGCCCCTATTAGCTTCGTCATGTCCGTCGATATGTCCGTTTGTCCGCACGTATTACTGCGACTTCCACTGGACGGATTTCCGTGAAATTTGATATTGGGGACTTTCATGAAAATCTGTCACGAAATTCCAAATTTGGTTAAAATCAGACAAAACCTTTTGGCACTTTACATGAAAAGCTTAATATGTTTTATTGTTGCCGGCGACATAAATTTGCCACAGAAAACTGTTATGAGACCCTCAAATTTTTTAGAGTTTTGACACTGACATGTAGCTCAACAATACACACAGAAGACTTGTTACATTTCCATAGCGATAGTGGTTACGCGGACGTGCCACATTGTTAATTTATGTATATTATCTGTTTTTGTTCCACGCTACCAAGGGTGTAAAGCTGGCCAATCAACAAATGTCGCTGTGTAACCGCACACATATTTTGTAAGCGGGAAACAAACGCTTCGAATGTCGGGCACGACTAACAATATCATGATCATATTCTTCTTTCCCCAGAAAAAACTTTGGTACTAAATAAAATAGCCCATGTAGTATCGGGTTTTGCCATAAAGTTTAAACGAAGTGATATCAGAAACAGCGCGCGATTACGATACATTTGGGCTTATGTTTATCGACATTTTGTGAAAATCAATGTTTTTCCCTCTACATATATTTATTAGCGAATAAATTATTCCAGTTGCTACTGCTCTTCAAGCTTCACTTGAACATACAGAAAAACCACATTTCTCCTATTTAATCTTCCGAAGCATCCCAATAGTATTCACAAATTCAGTTTGTACTTCACAGAAAACACAATGCTTCTCATTACAAAGAAAAATTTGTTAATGATGATTAGGAAAATAACTGCATGTTATTGTGAGAACCACATGAAACCCATAAAGGCACTGTATGAAAAAACATAAATTTTTGAATGCTAAATCAAATTGTATGTACATATATTACATGTCAAGGTAAAGTTGTGTGTACAAGATATTAAGGCATATAGAGGAAATACAGCCACATTTCCACCAATTCTTAACATCAGAACGTGATGGCGATAGGTGGTCTGTCTCACGTCCCGGCCACTTTAGCCCCCTGGAAAATTCCACTTTACCCATTGAATAGGAGGTTGGATGGGCATTTTAAGAAGAAAAAATGTCTTATTCCTAACGGGACACGAACCCCGGATCGTCCAGCTCGTAACCTAGTCTCTGATATAAACATAGAATACTGTAAAGGACTATAGTAAATCCGTATGCTGTTATATATGCAGGTACTTAAGATCCGATAGCGAATATGTCTTTAAAATACAATTAAAATTGATGTAATTATATATTTGAAAAGGTTACTAAATCATTCCTATTGGCCTCTTTACAGAAGTTTCGCTTATCATGACAGAGTCTTGTGCTGTGTGCAATGCTGGAGCAACCCAGTGTTGCTCAAGTTGTCGTTCAGTGTTCTACTGTAACCGTGAACACCAGAAACAGCACTGGAAGGTTCACAAAGTCCAGTGCACACCCTACAAGCTGAACTTCTCCGCAGAACTGGGTTACCACATTGTGGCAACCAGGGACATTCAACTGGGCGAGATTATCCTGAAGGAAAACCCAATCATCATGGGTCCCAAAATAGTGACCTTACCACTGTGTCTCGGTTGCGGACGCCGGGTCAAGACAGATGAAGGAACCGAAGTATATAGATGCAGTAGCTGTGGTTGGCCTCTGTGTGGACCGCACTGTGAAACATCCCCATTGCACGTACCTGAATGTAGTCTGATGAAAGAAAGAGGATTCCGTGCCAACATAAATATACATGAAGGTAGGAAGGAAGCGGCATACTGTAGCATAATCCACTCAGATGCCTTCTGCTCAAAAGAAAAGATCCAAATAAATATGAGACGATTATGAAGTTGCAGTCACATTTGGAAAAAAGAAAGGACACTACTCTCTACAACATATTTAAAAACAATATCGTCGGTTTCCTTAGAAATGCACTTGGCATGACAGAATTTAGCGAAGAGACAATACTGAAAGTTACAGCTATTTTGGATACAAACTCTTTTGAGATTCGACGCTCCGAAGGTGATATAAAGATCAGGGGTTTGTACCCTAAAGCCGCAATGTTATCACACGACTGTAAACCAAACACTAAGCATACTTTCAGAGGACCAAAATTTACTTTGGAATTAGTGTCAACAGTTCCAATCAAGAAAGGCGAAATAATCTGTGTCACTTACACGCAAACTCTTTGGGGAACTCTAGCAAGGAGGGCACATCTTCAACACTCAAAGTGTTTTGACTGCACTTGTAAAAGGTGTTTCTGATGCAACTGAACTGGGTACTTACTTAGGAGCCATAAATTGTCCCCAGTGTAAGAAATCTGATGCAAATGCTCCAGTAAGATTATTTCGACCAAACCTTTGGAAGCTACAGCGCCCTGGAAATGTGAAATGTGTTCGCATACGATCCCTGGTCGGCAGATGGCATGGGGAAATGATGCGATACGACAGGAAATTTCAGCTTTGGATAAAAGTGAACCTCAAGTCTTTGAAGAGTTCCTGAATAAGTACAAAGACGCTCTACATCCCACGAACTGGCATATGTTGGAGGTTAAATACGCCCTCTCGCAAATGTACGGGAACATGAAGAAATTTTTGCTATCAGGTAATTAAGAACAGAGAAATTCCACAAAATTTCGTATTTTAATAATTCGCTGCTCTGAGTGGTGGGTGCTAACATTTCGAAAGGATCCGTTACCACCGTCTTCAGGACACATTGTAGATGCATAAGGTAGAAGATGTAGACTATAATTTCCTCCGAAACCTTAGCACCCACATAAAACTACGATGATCAAACAGAAAATAAGTCACAATGCATGTACTTTGGCCTTTTATTCAATCTCTAAGAAGAACACTTCAGATGTAATATTACTGCAGTCTAGCTACTTTCCCGGTTATCGTGTCTTAGGGCCAGCTTCTACACTCCTTGTCGATATCAGTCCGTACCCTGTGACATTAACCATCCTATCACAACTGTTTCCACGTCTCGATTATCTTAGAATTTGTGGCCGCCAAGATTGATTCAGCAGGTGATAATCTCTCGGCAACAATTCCTCAGATATAATGAAAATCAGTGTAGGGTCTGTAGTTACGAAATTATACGTCACGTGAACTTATTTTCTGACCAAACGTTGTAAGTCGCACAAGAAGACAGTAATCTTCGTATGCACCTCCACGACAACCCCAAATCTCACATAAACTCGGATTAGGGTGTTGGAGAACGAGGTGTAGAAAATAATATTGGGACTATAAAACACAGAAGGCAGCGAAACCTGTAGAATTTGTACAAGATGCTCCGTAATTTTCTCATTTTACCATATTAAATTGTGATGATTAAATAAATAAGGTGAGGTAGGTGGATTGTGTAACATGCTTGGTAGAATAATAAATATGTAAATAAATATATATATAATAAATGCCTAAACAACGTTTTGGTCGGAAGAGCCGAAAGGAAGAAGCCACTCTCAACATCCAGACACAGATGGGGCATAGGGCTAACACACATAAGCTTTTATGCAAACAGATCTTAGGACAGAGGTTATGAGTGTGTAGAGTGGCGTAAACTGGCTCAGAATATAGACTCCAGTGGCGGGCGTTTGTGGACTCAGTTATGAAGCTTCGTATACCATAAAAACAGAGAATTTTCTGACCAGATGAACAAAATATGACCTTCTCAAAGAAGATCTGCCTTCTACTGTAGATCAGTAACACGATATTGCTCTGAATATGTTCTTGTTCACAGAGCTGTCGGACAAGCTTTTGGAAAGAAAGATCAATTTGTGTACTGAACTTCTTGAAGTGGCAGACATTTTAGATCCTGGCGCCACGAGACTGCGCGGTCTCCTGCTGTACGACTTGCAGGCTGCCATAGTAGTTCAGGCGAAACGCGACTTGGCCAGTGACAAGATCACAAAGGCTGCCGCGCAGGTGAGTTTGTGCGCATGGGTGTAAACATCCTTGTTGTAACATTGAATCAGTGACATTTTTTTTATTACGGTTGCCAGTACTACTTCCGCATGTTTTGTGTACACCGAAGTAGTACAAGCATCACACAGTCTGTCAATAGAACCCGAACATTCGACGCCGTTGTTAAGAAAGTTTGTCGTTGGATACTACTTGGATCCACTTCAGTCTTCGATTTTTGCAACGCAGATCTCTAACGCGTCTCCCAGTCATCCTCATGCCTGTTCTCAGTCTGCCAAGCGGCTTCCCCACGAAGTTTCTCCACTCTTCCCTGGTCAATCTCCTGTCCGAATACTGTCTAGCGTATTATTATTCAAAACAAATACCGGGATGAAATAACTCCGATGTCCGTAAGTCGGAGCAATTTATTCCATAATCAGTAATAATATAGCCTATATGAGATCTGTGTTACGAAAATTAAGAGTAAAATCTTATTTGACATATAAATTAGTCTGGATGTGGCACACAGGAACAAATTCCGGAAACACAGGCCTAACTTAAAATTTACGCCTCCTATTTAAAACAGAAAAAAGAAATTAATAGAATAAAGAAAAATGGCCATCCGTCGTCACTGACAGTAATTCTTAGCACCTGTGACGCTCAGCTGAATGTTTTCTGTTTAATATATTTTATTCTTAAGCCGATCCCAGTGGCCGTGCGGTCTAAGGCGTGGGTCTGCAGCCGCTCGCTTACTAGATCGTGGTTCGAATCCACGGGGCATGGATGTTTGTGTTGTGTTATATAAGGACAGTAGTATGAAGGACAAAAAAGGATTACACAGTACAAAAATGGATCAAAGGTAAAACCCCAGGAATTAATACAAAAAAAAATCCCACCGGGGCATGGATGTTGTGTTTGTGTTGTAAAAGACGGTTGTGGACCGTAAAGTGACATGAAAGGACGAAAAAGGACTAATACAGAACAAAAATGGATCAAAGGGAAAAACCAGGAATTAGTAAAAAAAAAAAAATCCCGGAGGCATGGATGTCTGTCTCTTGTGAGTGTTGTGTGATTGTTGTCAAGTAGAGGCCTCTGCGTCGAGCCGATCCCTCGTCCAGTGGAGTCCTACCGACTGTGGTGTGTCTCTCAGTGTGATCAAAAGAAATTACAAACCTCGACACTGAAACGGGAAAACCGGAGTAGGTAGAAGAGGCGACTAAAAAAAATAAAAAAAAAAAATATACATATATATATAATATTCGTACAAAATCACTTTTATATACATTGATAAATTAGTTCTTATTGGTTCGTATGTGTAAACATCTTCCTGTTCTTCTCTGAAAAAAAAATATATTTTAAATGGTCCTCTTTCCTATGTGTAGTATTTTCTTAATTCAGGTGTCTGCGAGTACAGGAATGAGTGTATTACACTATTGGGGTCAGCAAATCAGGAAGTGTAATTAGGGTAGGCATATAACATGCTAGGATGAGATGAGAGATGCGTGCAGAATTTTACTGTGAAAGCTTCAGAGAATAATTACACTTCGAAGACATAAGCGTAGTTAAAAGGGTAATACACCTGTCCATTTTATAGTGTATCTACGTATGACATGTTTATCGCACACAAACCCTGCATTCAGCGGAACATCCCTTGACATCTACCGTGCTGAGGGACACCATACACCTATATGAAACAAACAGGATGCGACAGTGTGGGCTGGCTCAGTGGCGGGCCTATTGAACGTGAAAATAAAGTTTTGAGTCCCCTATGAGCCTTGGAGGGAAAAGCTGAGGGACTCTAAGATTCTAAGGATGGCCATTTAGTGTGAATGCATAAGTTGTAGAGAAAGTAGAAAATTTGTAACATAATATGGTACATTTATCAAGTATTTTTCAGTTGCATATCTTTACAGCGTAGGCATCTGATTAAGAATGGTGAGCTCAGGACACAGAAGGAGACATCAGGTTTATAACTAACTCCGTGAAATAGTACTTTCACAGAAGTTAACAGTAACTCTGCTAGTCGAGATGTGTTTAATACAAATAGAAACGAAGAACCGGTCACAAGACCATGCCACTGCTCTGTATTATCAAAGCCGCAAATTTATACAGTAAATTCATTCATTCTCTCGTCTGTAGTCAATTTCCAGTATCTACTCTTTTCCTTAAGGTCATCCAGTAGCTGCTTACGTCTTCTCCCTCGTCTTCCCGTCATTTCTATCCTTCCTTCTAACTTTCCTTCAATCACGTGTTTTAGAAGGCAGTTTCTACGCAAGATGTGACCAATCCAGTTAACCTTTCTTCTTTTTATTGTATGTACGATATTCCTCTCCTCCTTGACTCTTTGTAATACTGCTTTATTTCTCACAAGATCGCTCCAACTGATCTCTCCATTCTTCTCCAGCACCACATTTCAAAACTTTCCAAGTATTTCTGATCTACTTTCCGAAGTGTCCACGTTTCAGCACCACACAAAGCAATGCTCCAAATGTAGCACTTTACTAGTTTCTTCCTTAAATTTAAGTCCAGTTTGCTGGTGAAAAGAGTAAATATACTACCCAATTTAATTACATATTTTTTTTCGTGTTGTGACACCAAATTAGCCAAGAAATTAGGTGTGTGTATTCCACTGTTGGTCCTAATATATCTCCATTATGAAGTATCTTATCCCGAAACAAGTAACGTCACGAAATCTGCGCTCTTTTGGGATTTTACGCAGCGTAGAATGGTAGTTTGTTACCGAAGTTTCGGGACAATCTATCGGTCAAGCAGTCCAGTCTTGGACTACTTGACCCTTGAAGACGGGATCTACAGATTATTCCGAAACGTCGGTAACAAACTCCCATTCTACGCTGCATAAATCCCAAAAGACCTCAAAATCTCATTTACACTGTGACGGAAGCCTGAAATCACGCAAGACCTGCCATGAAACTGGTTTGCAAATGACTGAATATTCCAATTTCAGGACATTATGGGAGAATCCATGACATTGCTACAGCAAGCAGCGGTAATACTGAAAACTGAAGAAGACATGGCGCAGCTTCTAGCAGATAAACTTGCCAGCTTATCAAAGGAACTGGAATTCGATTGACAGAGAAGCAAATTACGATATCACTGTTCCACTACTCCATCAAAGGTTTCAGATGATCGAGATATTACGTCTTGAAAGCAGTATATACCAGTAGCAAAAGCAACGTGTTTGTTTAGTCTTGCGAAGTCTGAATTTCGTGTGGCAGCATAGGGAACTAACACCGTATAATGTTCAAGTCCCGGAATTCTCTCCTGATACTCTGCATATCCCAGACTGATACACTGATATTTTATACATCCCGCATTGGTGTCGTGTTATTTTATACATCAATTATTTCAAACAAAAATATGGAAACATATTAAAAGAAACCAAATTTGGGACAAGCTTTTAGAAGAACCTAAAGGTAAAGGAATAAACTGAAGAAGGAAAATTATATGTAGCAGTCTGTGCTCCACGTCTTTCCCTTCATTTGTTTCGGTGAGTTGAACCATCGCTGCACGCCTCAGACTTACAGTAGAGATTCTTGGGTTCAAGCCTCTGGATCGGTGGACGAGGTGCACGTGTTATGGACACGGTAATTGCAGACCCAAACAGCCGAGAGGCAAAAGCAGTAGCCCGGAAAGCGCGTCGGAAATTCTCATTGCTGAGGCCGTATATAATGGGATCCATCGCAGCATTCACGATGATCAAGTAGTGAGAGACGAACCACAGAGGGATGTAGGCGTTATCAACCTGCAGGTACAAGTACGAGGGTCGGTCAGTTTACAATGCATGTATCTTGGGTTCTTTACTGTCAGCTCTAAGAAAACACTTCAGTTTCAATGGTACTGCTATCCTAGTTACTTTGACCATAGTCCCCGTCACAAGTGATGGGCCGGGATAGCGTAGTCGGTATAGCGACTTGCTACGAGCTGGACGGTCCGGGGATCGAATCCCGGTGGGGGCGAGATTTTCAGCACCCGTTCAGACGGCCCTGGGGCCTACCCGGCCTCCTGTGCAATGGGTACGTGTCATTCCCGGGGGTAAAGCGGCCAGGGCGTGGCGTTGACCACCCACCCCCATCTAGCGCCAAGGTTAAAAGGAAGAGTAGAGCTATACTTCTACTGTCCCTCTGGGACTTCATGACCTGTTCTAGGGTCCCTCTGGTGCTTTCTAGGGTCCCTGGGCCTGGCTGTTCTATGGTCCCTCTGGGCCTTCATGGCCTTTCTAGGGTCCCTCTGGGCCTTCATGGCCTGTTCTAGGGTCCCTCTGGGACTTCATGGCCTGTTCTAGGGTCCTCTGGCCTTACCTTTCTACTCTGGACACTTTTTGAAAGAGGCACATATCATATTGCGGGAGGAGCTTCTCTTTTACCTGTTTACGGAAATTCACGTCGAGTGTTATCAGCCATCATGTCACAACAGTCTCCACGTCGCGATCAGCTTTAAATTTGTGGCCGCCAAGATTTTGCTTCAGGGTTGGAAACAAATTTTAGTCGGTCGCCAAAGCACTCCCGTGATATAATCAAATCAATATGGGTTCCTTAATCACGAAATTATAGACAAATAAATTTATTGTCTGACCGACTCTCGTAGTTGAATACCTGCTCTTTCAAGATACAACGACATTTCTCGCCCAGAAATAACGCCACATACACACCAACCAAAGAAATCTAGTAATAAACACTGTGATGTAATAATATTTATATAAGAAAATTATTTGTGGCTTTAAACCAATGGATGTTAAATATAAGTCTTTATGGATAAAGGTAAAGGTAAAGAGTAAATTTCACCCTATAACATGCCCTGAAGACACAGAGGTATAGCTATAACCTTTTTTTAACCTCGGCACTCTCTACCCCCGGGAGAGAATGCCGGTACCCATTTTATAGAGGCCGAGTGGGCCCTAGGGCCGGTCTGGACGGGTGCGGTAAATCTTGTACCCACCGGGATTCGATCACCGGATCGTCCGGCCCGTAGCGAGTCGCTATACCGACTACATTATCCCAGTCCACAAGTTTGTAGGGATACAATACATAAAGAGAGGGACAAAGGATTCTGGACCAAATGATAGCAGTTATTCCCTGAGTTCAGTCTGCTCTTAATTTCATCATAAATTCGTTAAACGAATGACAAGTAAAGGGAATGACATGCAAAGGTATACGACTGACCTGATTTATAGTCTGTGTTCCGTGCTGCAGTTCGGACCGCAGGAAGATTAGGCTGTAAAGGGCACGCGGCACACCACAAACACCACCACCACCACGAACAAGGTACGGGCCACCTTCGTCTTGTAGCTCACACTGATCGGATGTTCCCGACGAAGAACTTTCCTCTCGTACCGGTCCAACTAAAAAAACAAGCGCCATTGATCTGCACTAAGAAGATGCCAGTTCGAATCTCGGCTATGAACTGTCGTAATATGAACGAAGATTAAAGTTAATGAATATTCTCTTCTGCCACGTGACGCTATATATTCCGGTAGAATATCGCAAACTTTCGCGGAAACCTTTAAGGTAGAAGAGTGATGAATACAGAGATAGTAGTGTCCCCCAACACCACAGCCTTCCACACAGTTAATTATTCACTACTTTAGATTCGATCTCATTCGATACAACATCAACTTTACAGCTGAATCATTATCATTACATGATCAACTTACCACTAAAAGTGATAAATAAAAGGGTTTTTGTTTCTAGTGCAATAGGTTCAGGCTGCCTCTGGAGTCCACATCTACTCTTACACAACTAGTAATGGGAATTGTTTCCACAGTGCAGAAAGTTTATTTATCTGTGGCCTACTTAGCAACGCTGTCATATCAGAATAAACTGTACAGAATAATATTTATATCAGAATAATATTGTGTGAAACGCAATGCCAAGCGTCAGGGTGTTATTACATGAATCACTTTGATTAAATATATTATATCAGCACACGGCCGACTATCAACCGTTACATCCCTATGACCATTTAATGTCTCAAGATACTGTGCAGTACTGTACGGTGCCAGGTCTTCTGAACTACTGACTGTCACCTCTGGTCAACACAACTTCCTCAAACCTCCCCTCCCACTACTCCTGTGCGGTGTTTGGAAATACGAGACTTGCAGTTCAGCTGACACCGTGTCTAAGGCATGTCGCCTGACATGTAACAGAATACAGTAGAACCCCCGTATCCGCGGATTCGGTATCCGTGGTTTCATTTATCCACGGTTTACCGCGGCCCGAAAATATTAACACATTCACTGCCAAAGTCGACCATGGTCGATTTCAGTATTTACGTTTTAATTTGCCAGCGTCGACTTTAGTCGATCTAAAGTTTACTCTGCGCTTTTATATATAGGGTTCGCTACTATTCGCGGTTTCGGACATCCGCGGTAGGTCTTGGAACGTATCACCCGCGGATACGGGGGGAGTACTGTACATTAACCGCAATTATCCTAATTGCAGTATCTGTCGTTTTTTCCCACAAGCAAGACCTGCGAGGTCACCAGATCTCACGCTCCCTGACTACTAGTTGGAGCGGCACACGAAGGACATCTCACGCTCCCTGACTACTAGTTGGAGCGGCACACGAAGGACATCTCACGCTCCCTGACTACTAGTTGGAGCGGCACACGAAGGACATCTCACGCTCCCTGACTACTAGTTGGAGCGGCACACGAAGGACATCTCACGCTCCCTGACTACTAGTTGGAGCGGCACACGAAGGACATCTCACGCTCCCTGACTACTAGTTGGAGCGGCACACGAAGGACATCTCACGCTCCCTGACTACTAGTTGGAGCGGCACACGAAGGACATCTCACGCTCCCTGACTACTAGTTGGAGCGGCACACGAAGGACATCTCACGCTCCCTGACTACTAGTTGGAGCGGCACACGAAGGACATCTCACGCTCCCTGACTACTAGTTGGAGCGGCACACGAAGGACATCTCACGCTCCCTGACTACTAGTTGGAGCGGCACACGAAGGACATCTCACGCTCCCTGACTACTAGTTGGAGCGGCACACGAAGGACATCTCACGCTCCCTGACTACTAGTTGGAGCGGCACAAGAAGGACTCCCACGCTCCCTGAATACTAGTTGGAGCGGCACACGAAGGACATCTCACGCTCCCTGACTACTAGTTGGAGCGGCACAAGAAGGACATCTCACTCTCCCTGACTAATAGTTGGAGCGGCACACGAAGGACATCTCACGCTCCCTGACTACTAGTTGGGCGGCACTACGAAGGACATCTCACGCTCCCTGACTACTAGTTGGAGCGACACAGAAGGACATCTCACGCTCCCTGACTACTAGTTTCAGCGGCACACGAAGGACATCTCACGCTCCCTGACTACTAGTTGGAGCGGCACAAGAAGGGCATCCCACGCTCCCTGACTACTAGTTGGAGCGGCACAAGAAGGGCATCCCACGCTCCCTGACTACTAGTTGCAGCGGCACAAGAAGGACATCTCACGCTCCCTGACTACTAGGTGGGACGGCACACGAAGGACATCTCACGCTCCCTGAATACTAGTTGGAGCGGCACACGAAGGACATCTCACGCTCCCTGACTACTAGTTTCAGCGGCACACGAAGGACATCTCCTACGAGCAAATATCACCGACCCAAGAGAAGAGTTATTGCAGCGATTCGTGGATACCGCTGACCGCAAGGTGAAATGATGGATTTATCCAGAAGACAACAGTTTTTTTAATTAATGTATTTCCTTGTGATGGTATTTTTCACAAAACTTCCTTTCATGATGTAAAATATGACACAACGAATGTATTGTAAAGTTGTCAGTTACAGCCATGTACTTACATTAAAATGCTCGTAACGATGTAACATGAGATAATCGGACATACGATGATATAGTATTTGTTACTCAAAATGGCCCATATAATAAAACCCCGAAGTTTGGTTCACGCTTCCCGCAACATCCTGTACAGCCTCGAATACAGGACGTCAGTAAATACGGAATTCAAAAGAATATAGAAGGAAGCGCTCGTGGCCTATTCTGAGGTGCTATTCCGGTATGAAGAGACTGAAATTTCATTCAGGATGCATACATTTTTGGAGTTAATAAATTTGTTGTGTTTCGCCGTAATATACAAATTACTGCTAGTTTGTCATAGCACAACCGCATGAATTCCATCAAAACACTTATTCAGAAAAGCCGGTCCAGGGGCCGTGACACTAGGAGGCAAAGTTCTAACATCTTTCAAACTTTTACATTTTAACACGGTATAGTCTGGTAGGTGGTTATCAACGTTTCAAACAAGCCTGCTGCCTCCATCTTGAGGAAAAAGTAATATGATGGCAATATAGCCCTCCGAAATGTTGTAATCACCTACAAGATCCCATGGTGTTACAGCTTAGAAGAACGCAGAGTAGCCTAAGGCTTCACGACCGTACAAAACTACAATCTCACATATTACACATATTTCACGTGTACAATTTAATATCCTAAACATGAATTCGTATGCATTAGGTTTGTGGCCAGAGAAGAAGAACCTGCCTTGATGAACAGCGCAGAGTAGAAGAGCACCATAACGAGGAGAGGCAGCCAGACCACGAATACGATGACCACGTACCAATAAATGGGCATAATAATCGTTTCTTCTGTGCAGTACGTCTCACTGAAGTTCATCCACTGTCGCTCCTGTAACCCATTTGATATTACGATAACACAACATTTTAAAAATACTTTAATATTTTAAGGCACGAATTCCATCTATAAATATTCAAAAAATTAACTTTATACCTCAAAGAAAACATTTATTTTTTTTTCCATTAATAAAACCGATGTGTTAATTCTGTTTCGGGAAATAATCTTTATATACAGTCGAACTGGGTTATAACGTCATGAAAGGGACAAAATATTTTGTGTCGTTATAAACGAGTGTTGTTATAACCGAGCAGAATAATGTTATGGTTAACAGTGAGGAATTAATTGGTACCACAGAATATCTGACGCTATTGACGAGGTGTCTTATAAACCGATGTCGTTATAACCGGGTTCGACTGTATATTGAAAATTATACGGTCACAATAAACACATTCTGTGCAAAGTGGAGTAGTGCATATAGTAACTACTGTGTCCCAAATAGTGACATTGTTACAACTACAGAAGAGATATAGCCTACTGTTGGATGAGACAGGAAGTTGATCATTAATAATGATGAGGCAGTCCTAGTCGATTTAAAAGGACTCGGGAAAACCAAGAAATAGCTCAGTCACTATAGACGGTAAAATTTCCGAGATTCCAACCAGGTACCTTCAAAATACGTCGTTGCTAGGGCACCTGCGTCATATTTAAACTAAATTGCATTTAGCAAAAATTTCCCCGACGAATCCTTGACACGTCCTAGCAGCATTGTGTTAGATACGTTCGCAAACTGCGAGAAGGACTATTACCTCCTTCATATGTCTGTACGTCCGCATGGAGCAACTTAGCTCCCACTGGACGGATTTTCATGAAATTTGATATTTGAAGATTTTTCGAAAATCTGTCGATAAAATTCAAGTTTCATTAACATCTGACAAGAATAACGGGCACTATATACATTTATAATTAATATATCGCTGAATTCTTCTTAGAGTAAGAAATATTTCAGACAAAATTTGTAAAGAAAATCAGAAAACAGTTTTATGTTCAATAAATGTTTCCCAAAAATCGTGCCGTTTATGAGTAATGTGAAGAATATGGTAAAGCCAAACAGGCAACAGATGACAATATAATATGGCGCATGCGCTTTGCATGCCGGATAACTAAGGCTATAAACACACACTCAATATGTAATACTTATTGCTTTTTCACGGCAACAATGGTTACGCGAAAGCGCCACAATGTTACGTTATACATTGTCTGTCTTTTGAAACATTGTGTCTGGTTGCTTAGTATTGTCTTACGGTATGTTAAAATTTTGAGACCGTAACTCCAAGATTCGCAAAATTGCCGTGTCTGTAGTTTTCAACAAACTAAGGATGTCGTTTTAAGTTTGTGGGCAACCGTGCTTCTATGACGACAATGACGGGCTTTAATACTGAAAGCGCTGAAATTTCGGAATTTAGTGGACCTGCTAGAGAGCTGGTCAGTTGACCAGTTGGTCAGATTGCCACCACAAAGCAATTAACAAGTCAGTCAGTTATGTATATGGTCTACAGTCATATAAATGTTCAATGGTTAAGAGTTGTCGCTCTCAACAAAGTATAACCACAGTCTAGGTTGCATGCACACGCTATACAGTCAGTAAAAGGGAAGTAGGCTCCATTTATTTTTCCAGGAACTTCTTGTTCTGAACCTAACTCTGTATATCCTGAAGAAGAAGAGCGGCAGCCCGAGGATAACGCCTGTCACCCAGGTGGATGCCATCACGATGTGAGTCCTATGAACTGTCAACCGGGCCTCCAGGGGCTTCAAAATTGCAGTCAGTCTGTCGTAGCTCATAACCACCAGATTTAGAACTCCAGTGAACAGCAGAGAACCTAAACACATTATTAGTATTATTATTATTATTATTATTCTATGACTATTGTTATTAATATTAATAAACAACACGTTTTCTTCGGTCTGGAATTCAAGAAACTTTATCCAAGGCCGTCAGATAATACTGAAAATTATTATCCAATATCGCACGAGTTGAAATGAATAGCTTTTTCTATTCAGAATGTCCATTAAATCATGGTTAACACGTTTGGTGCCGCGTTTCATTTGTAAAACAGAGAGAAGACCAATGTCTTCTGTGCTGTATCCACACAAAAAGTGTTTGAGCCTTTCATATTTACCAGAAACGCTGTGACTGGTGTAATGCACCTAGATATGTTGGAGGAATTCCTCATTCTGATTTCGGAATAAGTTGGTCATAATGACATGTTGACCAGCAATACAGAGGGCAGGCCTTTGAAGTTGCATATTACAGCCTGGCACTTCCTGGATCCAGCGTTTCCACGAGGACAGGTTGGCACAGGCGGTTACATCACTTAGCCACCTCATGCCCCTGAATTTATAACAGACTTTAGACTGACACTAAGACTGAATATCTGCTATTAGTATTAATAGCTTTTATTACTTCAGGCAATAACTAATTCTAAAAGTTTCTACAAGTAAAGACGTCAGATTTCCGCATTATCCCTCCTTCTGTAATTAAGAAATGTTCGCCTCAAATAGATAAATGACTTAGCCTACTGAAGTTAATGACCTCAGGGTTATCCCAATAAATTTTCATTGACTTAATCCATCTGGCCGCATTACGGCCGTGGGATCGACAGAGCTTCTAACACGAAGGAGTACCAGGGTATCTCCTGGGGGGTAAAGACGGCCAGTGCGTAGGGCTGACAACTTTATTATCTTCAGGTCCCGATTGTCTAGAAATCTGGGAGTCTCAACCTCCTGGAGCCCTAAGGGCCTGCTTATCGCAATAAATATTCGAATAAATAGATACCACTTTGTACCCGAAAGCAAACATTGTGCATTATATTCTAAGGCGTCTTTTATTCATAAACTGCTGAACTCGGTTATAACATCATGAAAGGGACTGAATATTTTGTGTCGTTATAAACGAGTGTTATTACAACCGAAGGGTATAATGTTATGGTTAACAGTAAGGAATTAATTAGTACCACAGAATATCTGACGCTATAGACGAGGTGTGCGCATTAACCGACGTCGTTATAACCGGGTTCGACTCTAAATAGTTTACAGCTCCTACTCACACTCAAGGAATCCTTGCGCTTTGCAACCGATCTCTCCAAGTATATAGTTCTGAAAGCAGTCCACGCATATAAATACCCAGGGCAGAAGTACAAGCGTTACAAGATCTGCGACGGCCATATTGGCGATGAGCAAATTTGTGGGGCTGCGCATGGAACGATTCCGTAGCACGACACTGAGTAGCAGGACATTACCCACGATTCCCAGCATGACCACGACGATGTATGCCACTGTCTTCAATCCGATCTCCCAATCTGCTTTCCTTATCCACATTTCATTGGGAAACGGGTACATGGAGTAGTTAATCTGTTGACAGAAAGATATTTTCAAGTGACAATTTGTATCAGTATTCGCATCTGGTGACCTATTGGTTATTTTAGTGTGCTTCAGGGGTTACGAATCATTCCGTGTTCCACTGCTATCCAAAGAGTGATTTTTTACGTAAAATTGTGCGTTATATTCTAAGCGCAATGCATAGAAGAACTAGGAAATAAGAAGGTGAAGTTATCCCTGCCTACGCCATGAAGGAATCCAGAGGCAGTAGAGGTATAGCTTCATTCATTTTAACCTCGGCACTAGGTGAAGTTGAGTGATTATCCTCACGCCCCGGCCGCTTCACCCTCGGGAAAGAACTCAGGTACCCATTAAACATGAATTTGCCTGGGCCTCAGAAAAGGTAAGGAAGGTTTAGAGAAGAGAAAAAAATCTCGTGCCCTTGCTGGAATTCGAAAAACGGACCGACGAGTCAGTAGTTTAGTCTCGCTGCAGACTTACGCTATTCTGGTTCGCAGCGACATGAAGTGAACACAGCAAAAATCTGAGTGATAATTCCTGAAACACGAGTGTTTTAGATCCGTCTGTTTATTTGTAGGGTCGCTACATCGTTAGAGCCTTGAAAGGGAATGCCTTTATTGCCAGACACCGAGCAAGACAACTATGCTACTGACTTATATTTGGGATGTATACGGTTCGAATCCCGGTCGCGATACTACCTACCTTGACTGAGTCTTCTCGCTTTTCCCTCCGTCCCTCAAGACAAATGACGGGATTGTACTTTCAAATAGACCACGACCGCTTCCTTCTACATGCCTCCCAATTAATCAGTCGTTATTCAGCCTGCCATATATATATAATATTCTGTCAAACCCCGATACAACGCCACCACCGAAATTTGTGGCAATATATCGAGAGTGGCGCTAATCGAAGTAATGTAGAATAGAGCGTTTATGTTCACAGACTTTTAAGGGCCCTAAGTAAGGGTGGAGCCATATCGGGGTTTGAATTATATACTTTGAGCTACTGACAGCACTGTTAAACAAACAAGATAAAAAAGGTAAACTTCGCCCTAGAACAGGCCACGAAGTCCCAGAGAGGGAGTAGAGGTATAGCGCCTCCTTTTTAAACTCTGCGCTAGATGGGGTGGGTGGTTAATGCCACGCCCCTGTCACTTTACCCCCGGGAAAGAGACCCGGTACCCATTGTACAGGAGGCTGGATGGGCCCCAGGGCCGGTCTGGACGGGTGCGGAAAATCTCGTCCCCACCGGGAGTCGATCCCCGGACCGTCCAGCCCGTAGCGAGTCGCTATACCGACTGAGCAATCCCGGCCCACGTCTTAAACAAGAAACATGTAATTATCACGAGATGGTAAGCGTGTCACTGGTTCAAATCTGACAGCACTGTCCGGCTTCGAAATCCTCGTCACTACAGCACGTAAACTTATATTGATGACATGGCATGTTTCTGCGTGGTGGTATCTAGTCGCGTACTCCGCGACACAAATCTTGTTACTTACATTGTCGTAGGAAGAGTTTAGAGGCACGACCATGTGGTAGCCAGATCGGATGTCCATTTCCAAATCGTACAACTTCCCATCGGAGTACGTAGAATTTCCTTCCAGTGTCGATGTCAGCTCAGTGGTAATGCAGGACTCGCAATTGGTGTGTTGCGGTAGGCCTAATCCCTCGTGTACAAACATGGCGGACACCTCTAACAGAAACTCACTGATTAACACTTCGCCGAGTGTGCACTCATATGTAAGTTGTAGACTATGATGGGCTGAGCAGATGGTACAAGCAAAGGTCCCAAAGTTGGAGTACTTTATTCGAAAGTCAATTCTTAAATGACAAATGAAAATATACTCGGCATTTCGGAAGCTGGCCGTTTCCTCTCCCCCCCCCCACCCCCCCAGTGGCGCAACAGCCGTTAGTGGGAGAGGGCTTCCTCATTCTCGAGGCTACACGATCACACTTAGACACACCACAGTTGTTAGGACTGCTATGGAACCACACAGCAGATACTTTGCTTTCTAATTAACGACAGAAGCAGACATGTCATGATTGTAATATAACAGTTACATGTGGTATGGGGGGAAATGCTACAACAATATAGAAATAAATGGGAACAGAAATGGTACAGCCCCACTCATTCTTAACCTCGTCACCAGATGGAAGTCAGTGGTCCACTTTATGACGCGGTCTCTTTACCCACCGGTGAAGAACTCGCGGTAACCAATGAATAGGAGGATGGGTAGGCTCCAGAGCCTATCTCCACGTTTAGTAGAAATAAATATTTCTTCCCCCTGGCAGAAATCAAACCCGGATTATATAAATATAAGACAGACATGGTCACTCTATTATTAGTGCAATAATGCCATAGTATCTACATCATCATTTTCACAAGTGGAACCTGCTAAAACACGGCGAAGTACTTCGTCTTGAAAATGTGTGGGAGGATGGCGTGATAGATCCTTCTACTCTCACCTTTCAGCATGAGAGGGGGTGAGTGTTGAAAAATGTGTACTAGCCCTTATCGAAGAGATACAAGATAAGATTAAAGCATCGCCTCTCAGTTTCAGCGCTCGTTCCAGTGACAAATGCTCATCGGCTTTTCGACAGCCCTAACGAGGTAGGTGACTCACTATTTTCACAGATGAATCATACTGCTCACAATCAACTTCAAATAAAGCAGAACACTTGGATAGCAGACGAATGAAACAAAATATTTAACAAATGAAAGGAACATGTTAGACGGTATAGCAAGGAGAATTATCCCTGTGTTTATTTAGACGTCACGACATAAAAAGTATGGGGCGTGGAAACATAGCTCCAGCGATTCTTAACCTTGGAATTAGATGGGGGTTAGTGGTCAGCTTCGGACTCCAGCAGCTCTACCTCTGGTACTTACTGGATAGATGGCTTGGTGGGCCCCAAGCCTAATGTGAGCACACTGGAAACACTGTAGGGCAGCGATTATACTAACATTTCGTTACAGGAAGAACAGTAGGACAGCAGAAAAGAGAATTAGAAACTTTCACTAATCAGAGCAACATTTCAGAGCGTCTCGGGTTTTTCCTGAACAGATGTAAGAATTTTTCTGGTTGTTACTACTTCCAGACTGACTTTAGGACTCATCCAGCGCGTCTCTTGTGGTGGAAAGAAAGGACGGAGTATGAACTAACACTTTGCCTCCTGTGGTGCTTAGGAAGAGAGAACACATTAAAAAGATTTTAGAGATCCAAATTTATACACTGTCAGAGGTTATTCCTCTCACGCTCGATTGTGGATATGTTGATAGAGGCGTTAAAAGCAAATGGCCAAAAATACCTAGTTAATCTTTTTTCACGTAAAGGAGAAGGAAGAGAAGGAAAGAAGAATAACATAGAATAGACAAATTAAAAGGGACTAAATTACAGGGATAACGGAAATATTTTGATGTAAATGAAATGGGGAAAGAAAGGGATGAGGAACTATGATAGGCAGACAAACAGAATGGAAGAAAAAAGAATAAGGAAGAAGAGAGGGACGGAAATAGAGTACATATACGGATATTTGTAAGAAACATCCGAAGCACTATTGACGAGTAGTGCAATAGTCTGTAACGAGTGGCTATTCATTTACAAAATTTTTGGAGTTGCACAAAGTAATCAGAAACAACGTTTTTCAGGCACGTTCTCAAGATTGCGAAAAGGGACTATTAGATTCGTCATGTCTGTCTGACTGTCCGTCCGTCCGTCCGTCTGTCAGCATGGAACAACTCGGCTCCCACTGGAAGGATTTTCATGAAATTTGATAGTTTAGAATTTTTCGAAAATCTGTCAGGAAAATTCAAGTTTCATTAAAATCTGCCAAGAAAAACGGGTACTCTACATGAAGACCTACGTACATTTATGATAACATCTCGCTGAATTCTTCTTAAAATGATAAATTTTTCAGAAAAATTTGTAGTGGAAATCAAAACACACATTTTACTTTCAATAACTTTTCCCCGAAAGTCGTGACATTTACGAGATAATGTGGAAAAATATTTTAGACATGGACAGGCCACAGATGACAGTATAGCGCATGCGCATTGCATGCTGGATAACTAAGGCTACAAACACACCCTAAGAATATGTAATGCTTATTGCTTTTCCACGGCAACAATGGCTACACGAACGCGCCTCAATATTACGTTGCACGTACATTGCCTGTCGTGTTTTTCGTGAGAAGGTCTGATGTGAACTTTCCTTCAAGTGTCTTCACCAGTTTACAGAAAATGCTGGATATTACAAATTAAATAGTAGGCCTATGTAAGATTTCACGTTTTCACCTCGGCGAGTGTTACAAGCAGTACTTTGACATAATTGTAGGCATATATGTTTGGCATAATTAATATAAGTCATCATGGATAGAGTGTCCCATAAGTCAGTTAACCTGGTAGTAATATGTAAAATAAATTTGTAAATTTCTTTGTTACTTATTGAATTAATAAAAATTGCTTGCAATGAGATCTTCTATGTTCAACATACAGCTCACAACGCTGTGATACCGCTTTACGAACTTACTGGCATAATTCTGTAGGAAGATTACCGTTAATAGGAAATAATATTTTATGTTCACCGACTTTTGTGTCAACCTGTATTTGTCAACATTTCTAGTCATTCCGAGGCATTTAGCTGGAAATATTATTTTATATTTCCACTGAAAGTTCAATTTGATTGTTGCCGGTGGCCCTTTCCCCGATCGTAAAGCTACCGCGCCTTAAAGTTTTCCACTCATCTCCATCTACTGCTCATATGCCTTCAAGTTGAATTCAGAAACAAATTTACCTTGAATTTACTTTACTTAAAGCTAAAAATTCAGATTCGGAATGTTACAAATAACCAAAGAAGTGCTGAGAATGGCAGGAAGGTTTATTATCATAGATAATGTAAAAGAAAATGTGACTGACAAGGAAACGTTATACCGTAGACAAACTTTTTATGAACCTGTATTCTGGAGATGATCTGCTCGAAATGTAATGGGAGCACCACATTTTCTGAGGTACCTGTTTCTCTGCCTCATTCCGTCCAAACGAATGACAAAATACTATCTCGATTAGGCCGTCATCGGGTCCATTCAAATTCTTTTCAACCCATTGCGTTACTAATACTGTGCCAATCTTTCTAATATTTAAAGTAATATAATCTACTTAATAACAGCACTGTAAAATAAACGAAAATACAACAATACGATGTGTTAATAAAAAATAAAATATTAAAACTCATTTTAACTCACCTCAAGTAGTCTCAGCTCAGGACATGAATGCAGCTGTGGTGGAAATGACAAGCGACGGACACTCCACCATCCCACTCGGAACTTCAATTTGCCCCATTGTTTACCTTGCACTCTATACATGTCTCCACAAAGTGGTATTTCCATTGCACCTCTCATATTATCCACATTACATAGCCAATCTTTGTGTTTCACCGAAAAGGATCATGGTCAGTTAGGAGTCAATATTTTATCTACAACGTATACATAAACATTCAAACAAATTTACCTCCCTCCCTGCATGTTACGTCAAAGTTTCACTTTTGTTATCTTATGTTAACTCATCGGTGTATAAACGTGCACTGTGCTGCCATCTATACGTGTCGCACAGTAACATGTTAGCACTCGACTACCTTTGACGTTGTTTCTTTCCCGCGTCATATTGTTGCTTTATTATTATTATTATTTACTGCAATTGGGTTTTCACCCGGTGGCAGTAGTCCTTACACTAGTACACACAATACAAATGGACATATAAATATACATAAAATTAACAATACAAAACAAACTATACACAATTACAAAACAAAATACATACAGTAAATACAAGTACACACATTATAACACCGTACACACATTATAAAAACATCCACACCTTGCAAAAGCATCCACTCCTTACAAAAGCATCCACACCTTACAAAAACATCCATACCTTACAAATACATCCACACCTTACAAAAACACCCATACACATACAAAACAAAATACATACGGTAAATACAAGTACACATATTAGAAAAACCCCGTTCACACCTTACAAAAACACCCATGCACATACAAAACAAAATACATACAGTAAATACAAGTACTCATATTAGAACACCGTACACACCTTACAAAAACACCCATACACATACAAAATTAAATACATACAGTAAATACAAGTACACACATTAGAACACCGTACACACATTACAAAAACATCTGCACCTTACAAAAGCATCCACTCCTTACAAAAGCATCCACACCTTACAAAAACATCCACACCTTACAAATACATCCATACCTTACAAAAACACCCATACACATACAAAACAAAATACATACAGTAAATACAAATACACATATTAGAAAACCGTACGCACCTTACTAAACCACCCTTACACATACAAAACAAAATACATACAGTAAACAAAATACATACAGTAAATACAAGTACACATATTAGAACACCGTACACACATTACAAAAACATCCACAACTTACAAATCATCCACACCTTACAAAAGCATCCACACCTTACAAAAACACCCATACACAGATATAAAAAAAAAAAATTTTTTTTTAAACAAGCACAATACAAAAAACACCCACACATTAATTAATTTCAGTGCGTTAGAATATCCTCAGTATAAAGTCAGACCAAAGTACATGCTAATTATATCCCCCAAGAACTTAATTCACTTCACTTCACTTCGAAACCAGAGCACTTCACTTCACATCACTTCACACCCCTTCACTTCACATCCCTTATTTTTATTTAATCTCCACTTAAAAGTCCTTAGCTTGTAATGACGTTCTTGACCCTTTTTTTAAAAGAGCTTAATTTACAGGGGAAAGTCGCTAGTACGCTTGGAGGTAATTGGTTCCAGCTTTTTATGGTCCTATTTACAAAGGAATATTTACCTACATCTGTTCTTTGTTTCCTAATTCTAATTTTCCGACTATGATCGTCCCTACCCAGGTAGCATGGTTTTAGCAGTCTATCCCCTATTGTTTTCCAAGCCCGTCCCCCGGTGTATGCTTTGAAAAGGGCGCATATTCGGGCTATCGCTCTACGCTGTGTCAATGTTTCCCAACTCGATTCATTTGTATTATTTGCAAATTTTGCCGCTCTCTTTTGCACGCGATTCAAAGCGCTTACCTGACCTTCTCTGTATGGGTCCCAACACACCGCTCCATACTCAAGTATCGGTCTCACAAGTGCCGTATAAGCTAAACTTTTCGTATTATTATTTGCCCTTTTGAGTATACGCATTACGAAATGAAGAGCCTTCCATGATTTTCTTAGTGTATAATTTACATGATCTGCCCAGCTTAGGTCGCTGCGTATAATTATTCCTAAATACTTAAAGCTATTTGCCTCTGGAATTAGTTGATCCCCAATACAATACCTCAGTTTACCTTTCACCCTAGCTCTATTGAAGCTTACTGCTTTACTCTTACCTGGACTGCTTTACTCTTACCTGGAACTGCTTTACTCTTACCTTACCTTACATTTCATATTCATCTGCTTTATTTCAAACAAAGAACAATCCTCAAATAAGCATGTTCTTGAATTAATGTGTACCAAACAAGCAAACAAATGCTTTAAAACAGCTTATTACTTATCAAATTTGATACAATAAGATGTCCTTAAAGATCTGTATGCTTTGTTGTTATTGTAGTGCAGACAATACTTTATTCTCTTTTTTATGGTTTTGAGATGCAAGACCTAGCCACTGCTATCTTAGGGCATGGCAACAGGGAAATGAGTTTGCACCTTGTTGCTGACCAGACGTCTGTGTAGCCGAAGTGGATTCTTTAGACTGGACACCATTCTGATTGTAGTCGTGGTGGGTGATGGTGGGATGAAGTTCTCGGCAGAGACAAGATAGATAAAGAAGAGATGTTATTCGTATTAATTTTGATCTTACCCCATGTAAGTCTCGTTAGCTAAATTCATCACCAATAAGTGAAATATGGTACAATTTGGGAATTATTTTGTGAGTTAGAAATTTTCGGATAGAATAGGCACTATTTCCCGTGCCGCGCCCTGAAGCCGGCAGTGACTAGACCTTGCATCTCAAAACCATAACAAAGAGAATAGTGTAATGTCTACACTACTGTATATATAGACCCAACTCATACTTTGTGAAGGTTCACATATGCGGTATCATAAAGTACGCTCTTCTTTGGCTCGTATGTGATTGAAAGGGCTAAACAACGGCAGATCTAGTTTATCGCTGATATACAACAGGGAGACGGTACACGGTGAGGTGAAAAGGGCGATTCGTCGATTCTTAAGCTATTTAAATACACTATTTCACTTTCATATGTTACATAGTGTTGAATGACGTATAATGACAATCATGAAGTGGCCTATTTGATGGTACCAGTCTGACATTCACCTGAAGTTAGTAGACAGTCTTGAAAATTTCAAGGACTGCAGGTAGCCCGGGCGAGGTTCGAACCAGTTATATCCCGAAGCATGGAAGTGGTAGAGGCAGGTTTTCAAGGTCACATCACGGCATGCGCTTGGCCACATTTAGGAAAACTGTTAAACACGGCAGACAATCCAGCCTAGAATCGAAGAGAGTGCCTTCAGGATCTGAGACAGTCTTTGTTGCTGTTCTCATGGACTTAGAGGGGAACCATAAATTAAAGCGACTGACCTGAGGCTGGATGAAACTGATTTGATTCCCGGACATGGCAGTTGCTTTTAGGCGCGATCGCATAGTCGCGAAAAGCGCCTTTCAGCGTCGTCATGCCTCTCTGTCTCGATGTTGAGCTCTAAAATGTGAGAAGCTTGGGCGCAGGGGTGCGTTTTTCTCTGAGCTGAATTACGTACGTTTCACGTAAAGTTCCACATTTTAGAACTTGGCACAAGCTGAAGCTTGGTAATTAGCTTCACGCTCCAGTAGATTTATCCCTCAAAGATGCCTCGTTACCTATTTAATAGGCGGCTATTTGGAAAATACAGCCGGTGTGCAGGTGGTGATGGAGAGAAAAATTTTTGTCTCTGCCAGGGATCGGCAGTCTAGCCCACAGTCAATCATTTTATACGCGTTCGCAAAATTGCGAAAAGCGACTATTAGCTTCGTCATGTCTGTCCATCCGCATGGAACAACTCAGCTCCCACTGGACGGATTTTCATGGAATTTGATATTTGAAGATTTTTCGAAAATCTGTCGAGAAAATTCAAGTTTAATTAAAATCTGACAAGAATAACGGGCACTGTTTACATTTATTATAATATCTCGCTGAATTCTTCGTATAATGACAAAAGTTTCAGACGAAAGTTGTGGAGAAAATCAAAACACACATTTTATATTCATAATTCGTTTCCGAAAATCGTGCCGTTTATGAGATAATGTGGAAAAATACGGTAGAGCCAGACAGGCCACAATTGACAATATAATATGGCGCATGCACATTGCATGCTGGATGACTAAGGCTACAGACACACACTCACAATATGTAATACGTATTGCTTTTCCACTGCAACAGTGGTTACGCGAAAGCGCGTCAATGTTACGTTTATACGTACGTTGCCTGCCTTGCCCAAAATTGTTTATATGGTCCATATTAATTTTAACATAAATGCCCGTTGATTGGTCTTCCTAACTAAAGCACACGGCGTTCTCTGTGAGTCCGAACTGAATATAAAGCAGACTAGATGCTGTTCGCGTCCTTTGAGAAAGCGCCTAAACTAGGTTTTCTTCGCGTGTTTTTATAACGCGCCCAACATTATCACAATATGCCCAGCCAATAGTATGGCACTATTCAGTCACGTATTTGTCATCCAATAACAGCGCTACAAGCAACACTGGACATGCGAAATAGTTACGCAGTATTGGTTAGTAGTTTGTTTAAAACTACCAACAAAGCTGTGGAATATCCCAGTCGAAAGCCTCAACTAGACGGCAGCGGAAGCGTGCACTTGATGTGTTTTGTATTGTTGTATAAAAACAGACGGTCCCCTTTCAGCAACTCATTCAACGTTTAATGTTGTTAGCAGCTATACATAATATATATATACATGTCAATCAACAACAAATAAAAAGGTATTTTTACCTGCTTAGGCGAAAACGTCAGCAGTGTTTCGCTCTGCAGAAGTTGTCTACCTTGTATAGTGGTAAAATGGCTACGGCAAATGGTACAACGAGACGACACGTCTCTGGAAGTAATGACCTACACCTTGTGGAATCTGGAACATGTGACACTCCGAGCAGTAAAAGAAAAATCTCGTTTGGCTGTTTCGATTGGACATACTTTCTGAAAAGACAAGAAGGTAAGTACAGTGCATAAACATACTATAAAATACGGTATCGTGTTGACTGCTTTAAAGCTGCATGCATATAAAGTTACATTAAACATGTCTTGTGCTGTTTGTTCACATAAGGCACGTTGCAGTGTTACATAAATATTTGTAATTGTTTCAACAAGATGTTATAAGCAGTTGGTGTACAAGTGACTCAAAAGTTTCTAACTTTAAATCTCACGATTTTAAAATACCGGTACCCATTATTTAATGCTTAAGAAAATAAATGCAAACAGTATATTTCATCATACGTTGCAGCCATTTTACAATGTGTGCTCACCTCATTAGGTTATATGTTTAAATTAGGGCCATACCACCGTCGGGTTTGCCTGCTACGTAAATTGGTTTATGTTTTATACTTACTGATTGATGTATGGTCTCCCTGATGATGATCTATGAAAGATCGAAGCATGTTGGAGATGTAATAATTGAACTATAAAATTACATATTTAGTTCGTTAGAATAAGATAGTTTACAAAATGACAACTTTATAATTAGGTTATTACCCTACAGTTTGTTTGTGCCGTGATTTATGCAACACAAACAGTACGTGCAAGATATGTTTGACATGTACCTTCCATCTGTACCCATTCTATACAGCTTATATTTCTCAACGTTCATAACACTGCACACAAAAGTCTGTTCGCAAATAAACATAGCATCGAATATCACAGTCTAATATTTCATGCAAATAGCATTACTAAAATTCAAAACACAAAGATTGCATATATATTTTTTTCTTTGTTAACATGGTAAAGGCAAAGTTATCCCTGTCCATGCCATGAAGACATATAGCGGACGTAAATGCATAGCTCCACTTATTCTTAACCTCGGCATTAGATAAAGGCAAGTGGTCAACATCACGCCCCGGTTGCTTTACTCCCAGAAAAAAAAAACACCAGTACCCGTTGATAGTTAATATGGCAACAGTGTTTTAAATTTTGGAAACGTTAGGTACCGCTCAGTTCGAAATATTTCCCCTTGCCATTTGTTACCTTGAAACATAATCAAATACACAAAGCTTACCTGGTGTTTATATGAGTGTCAAATTTTGTATCGATTTTAAGGGAAGAACAGAGATTGATGATACTGGAGAAAATAACCTCATGTGGAGCTTCATTATTTGTGCTCAAACAAATACTATTAGGGTGGTCATTGAGGATGAAATGGGCAAAATACGCAGCACACATATAAAAGATGAAAAAAAATGAATCTAAAACAGAAAACTGAAAGGAAAATAATACGAGTAGTTGTAATTATTGAGGCTTAGATAGGAGAAGCTGTAGAAGTGCGAGAGTGTGGGCTAATATCCTCTGGCTCGGAACAGGGAAAAGTGACAAGCTCCTGCCACCGTGGCAATAAACCTTTGGGTTCCACAAAGAGGGCGGAATTATTTGAAATATCAGCTTCTCGATATAGACTCTGCATCATTGAATTAGTTATCCTAATTAAGCATAAAGGTGTATATAAAATTTTGGGACAAATTTCAGGAGTTCCCCACACCAAAATAAGGGAAAAATTCATGTCAGTATATGTCCGCAAACACTAATTTTTCGAAATGCAGACCCCACTTTTGCCCAACCTCAATCCTTTAGATTTTTTATCTGTGAGAACACTTAAAAATTCTAGTGCATTCAGCTCCAATTTAAAATTAATAGACACTTCACCAACGCATTTTTTATGCCTGTCAAACCATTTCGCAACCTCCCCGGGATCTTTGACAGAGTGCGACAGTCCATGATCAGACGTGTCCATGCATGCATTGAATCAGGTGGTGGATATTTGGAGCATTTGCTGTGAATTGTGACTTGATAAACAATAAGAACTCAACAGTTATTAAATTGGGTACGTGTATTGTAATGTATTGTATCAGTTGTAAGTAAAATATTGCATTGTTACGGTATTTAATTTTGAACGTAATCTTTCAATTAAACTCTAACACCACTAATTTCCGGACATAAGTTTATATGAACTTTTTTGTTTGTTTTGTTATAAAGAACTCACTCTTGAAGTTTGTCCAAACATTTTAGATACATTCTGTATATATATATATGAGCCGGTATAGTGACCAGGCCATGGCCTGGGCGATCCGGGTTTCGATTCGCGTCAGGGCAAGGCGTTTTCCCTTTCTTCAAAATGTTCAGACCGGCTCAGGGGCCCATGCAGCCTACTCAATACGAGCCGAGGTTCTTTTCCTGGAGGCAAAGCGGCCGGGACGTGATGTTGAATTATTGAATTAAAATACATAACGTGAAATATAGAGTTGTTTGCAAAATTCGCCAGAAATATATTTAGCAAGCTAGTCTGATGCTCTTTATTGTGACATATGGAAAGAAATTAGACTTTTTCTGCAATTTTTGTAAAAGATCAGAAAATAATATAAAAAAATAATGCATCATGCTTACCAGCAATGAAAATGGCGACCTGAAGTAACATTAAAATTTCATGGCGTGGTCTACCATCAATGCTTTTACATCGACGCAAAATTGTTTTAAGTTGGAAAAAGCTTCCCACCCCTCCCCCCACTAACGGAGTCTTGGTGTTAAAACGAAATCAAATAAATCATACTTCTATATAGTAATACTCTGTTAGATGTTCAATTTTAACGCAATGAATGACCCTGTCCGTATAAGTTTGGTATTTTCCCCAACATTCACATTGACTAGATACGCACAGCCTCTGCTGTGCCTTGCAAAAAACTCTTTATGTGAGCAGTCGGTCTTAATAACAGCCAAACCTAAGATCACTTTTACTGGCATTGTGCTTACTGATGAAAACAGTCTCCATCATCTTCGCCCTCTACTATGTTAAAGTCAACAGAATCAAATGCTTCATCTGAAACTTTTTCTTCCAATGCTTTTAATCAGGACATAGACACGCCACATGTAGCAGAGTTGAAGGATATAGTAGAAGGAGCTTTCTTGAGCGTCTTGCAAGATGTTTGTGGGAGTATCCGATGTTAAGACAGGGCAATTCGAGGAGCAGAAATGTTATAAAACATTATCTCTTACAATTGGTGGATGAAACCATTTTCGTTCACACTCCTGCCTGTAGGTTTTAATTTTTTCCTACTCAGTGGTAATGCTATTGCTGTTGAAAGTCGTCTTGACTTTATACACATACTAACTAACCTTATCCTTAGCATCTCTCAATTTCAGGTCCGCGATTCCACTCCCGATACGGATATATTAACCGAACAAAAGAAAAACCTGAAGACTGCGTATTAGAGGTATGCCAATTACCATGCACAGCTAATAAATATCTATTCACTGTCCCTAGTGCGGTCCTATAAATACATATATCCTCTTGTTCACTAGTAACAGTAATTTCATTGACAATTTTTTTTTCATTTTACACAAATATTCACCATATCGCTCATGAAACAGCAGTTTGTCCTAACTCACCGATACGCACACAGTTTTATAGAAGAAAGAAACTTGGCCGATCCTCAGTAGACCAACACGTAAGTACGTTAAGTTTTTACGAAAATATAAGGACAAGCAATTCTTGTGGACACAACATTTGACAGAAGGTGTCTTTGTAACACAACTGTCTAGTAATGCAGGAATATCAGTTTGACAAATTGTGTGGGTTACGACAAATTGCCTTTTCATGAGCGATATCCTTACGTTTCTGTCAATTTCAGATGTGCGTCTTCACTCCCCATAGGGCCAGAGAAGACAAATATGATGACAAACCTGGAGAATTCGTATTAGAGGTACAGAAATCTGTTATAAATTAACACACATAGCTAAGACAATGTCAATTCAGTTTCCCCATTGTGTTCCTCTCAATACGCATCCTATTCCCCGTGTTCACTAGTAATATTGATTTCATTGACAAATTTTTCCACTTCACACAAATATTCATCATGTCCTCATATTTCTTTCAATTTCAGGTCTCGGTGTCCCAACTCGATAGTCTAAAACCCGAACGTGAGGAAAACACTGAAGACTGCACATTAAAGGTAAAGCAATAAGGGCCCACACGGCAAGCTCTGAACTACAGCAAACAGTCAAAAGTTAGTTCAAATGTTCCCATTTAAATGTCAGCGCCATACTACAGTGTATCCTTCATTGCACCTTCATGTACAAGCACATCTACATTGTGATAACTTGGGTCTTCTTGCAGCCCGTAGACTCAAACTGGAAAACTTGGCGGCCAGTTTATAAAAATCATACTTACTAGTTAATTATCTGTAACCAACAGAATGTGTTTCTGCTCTTTGTCACCGAATCACTGTTTTCTTTTCATTTCGTAATTCTGCTTAGTTACTCTTTTATTGCGAGATTTCTTATCACTTAATGTTGTGCTGTGCGATACTACGATGCTGATTGGTTATATTAATGTTTTAGGTAACACCAGAGTACCTCCAGAAAATTAAGAAATATACAAAGAAGCAGGAAAATTGGAACAGACGTCTCAGAAACAAACTGATGGAGTTAACGAAAGTAGGTACAGTCTCTGCAAACTATTTGTTTTATGTTGGAGTATTTGTGTGTGAGTTGCACTACACGTGATTATTATAACATGAATGTTGTCGACTCCAGTAGAGCCAAGTTGCGAAGTTCGTATTATTTCTAATGTCACTAACAACAAATATGCTGTGACACATTTGTTTTGCCACAGAAAATATGGCCCCTTGTACGAAAATACTTCTTCTCTCCTCCTCCTCCTTTTAACATGCAGATAATTTTCTATTCAATTTTGTATCCCTAAGTGTGAAAGCTCCTGTTTACTGGTTTCAATGTACTTCCAGGAGCCACTGGAAACGGAAAAACCGAAGCCACCGACAACGCTGGATGTCCAGTCGATAATTTCTTACAGGCGCAGTCTAGAGAGGGACAACAAGGCGATGACCAAACAGATCAAGAGACTGACAAACGTAAGCAACTCTTCTTTCTTTTACACTTCAGCGGTGCGTGCTGGCCAATGCTGCCAGAGGCCTAGCGTTTCATGAGTTGCGGCTGGCTGCCTTAAAATTTAGATAAGCCTACCTCAGTGATCCTGGCAGGCAGAAGTTTGAAAATCTGAACATACATTTAACATTTTATGAGATATTAAATGAATGTAAATTATTTTATTTCTTAAAAGACAGTTCACACCACAGAAACATTCCCAGTGTTCTGATGTACCGGTATGTCAAATTCATGCCTGCCCTGCACACCTGATGTGTAGGACAAAAACAAACATGACACACACACAGCACTCACAAATTACAGCTAAGAAAAGGTCCATCCAGAACAGTCAAATTTTCTTTATGACGCTGTGAAGTTTAGTATGTAGTTCCCGACGTTTCGAGAGATCGTGGTTACTTCACCTTCAGGGTCAATGACCGTTTGACCCTGAAGGTGAAGGCGCCACGATTGGTCTAATCGTCCGAACTACTGATCCGCCGACACAGCGTCGTATCACAGAGGATTTAAATTTTCGGCAACATCGCTCGGAGAATCTCAAATCCAGAATTTCCTTACTGTGTTCCTCGGGATATATCCGTCTCCTGTTTTCACAAGTAACATTACTTTATCGGCAAGTCCTTCCAAATATCCTTACGTCTGTCAGTTTCAGGCCTGCCACTCCACTTCTGACACACATGAGCAACCTCTTGTAAACAATATAAACAATAGCTAAGACAACGTGCATTCAGTTTCTGCATTGTTTACTTCTGCATATGCACCCACTTCCTCTTTTTCGCTTACATTATTAACAAACTTTTCCAGCTAATAAAACTCTTCATGACATCTTTAAAGTCCTGTCGAATTCAGGCTTGTGCCTTAAAACCCGATATTAGTATAAACCCCAGAAATGAAGGACAAACTGAACACTGCACAATAAGTAGTAATTTCCTACAAACTATAGCGAAAAGAACGTCTCTTCAGCAGCCCCACTCTGAAGTCTTCTGCGATGTGATGCCATGTCGTTGGGTTAGCAGTTCCTGACACGTCGAGGGGTCATGGTGCCTTCAACTTCAGGGCCAAACCATCCTTGTATCTGAAGTTCAAAGTACCATGATTTTTAAAACATCGGGAACTACTCACCAAATTACACAGTATCATATTGGAAAGTATTTGAGTCTTCAGCAACAATGCTGTTTTAAGCTAAAATTGTATGTCCTTTCACATTCATTATAGCTTTCTCAGCATGTGTCCATTTCCCCATGCTTACTAGTAACATCACTTTTATTGATAAATTTTACCACTGTATACAAATCATCATCTGTCTATTCCAGGCATGCGTCCCCACCCCCGATATGGACAAAGGAAACATATATGATGACAAACCTGATACTCTAAAACAACCCGAACGTGAGGAAAACACTGAAGACTGCACATTGAAGGTAAAGCAACAAGGGCCCACACGGCAAGCTCTGAACTACAGCAAACAGTCAAAAGTTAGTTCAAATGTTCCCATTTAAATGTCAGCGCCATACTACAGTGTATCCTTCATTGCACCTTCATGTACAAGCACATCTACATTGTGATAACTTGGGTCTTCTTGCAGCCCGTAGACTCAAACTGGAAAACTTGGCGGCCAGTTTATAAAAATCATACTTACTAGTTAATTATCTGTAAACAACAGAATGTGTTTCTGCTCTTTGTCACCGAATCACTGTTTTCTTTTCATTTCGTAATTCTGCTTAGGTACTCTTTTATTGCGAGATTTCTTATCATTTAATGTTGTGCTGTGCGATACTACGATGCTGATTGGTTATATTAATGTTTTAGGTAACACCAGAGTACCTCCAGAAAATTAAGAAATATACAAAGAAGCAGGAAAATTGGAACAGACGTCTCAGAAACAAACTGATGGAGTTAACGAAAGTAAGTACAGTCTCTGCAAACTATTTGTTTTATGTTGGAGTATTTGTGTGTGAGTTGCACTACACGTGATTATTATAACATGAATGTTGTCGACTCCAGTAGAGCCAAGTTGCGAAGTTTATATTATTTCTAATGTCGTCACTAGCAACAAATCTGCTGTGACACCTTTGTTTTGCCACAGAAAATATGGCCCCTTGTACGAAAATACTTCTCTCCTCCTCCTCCTTTTAACATGCAGATGATTTTCTATTCAATTTCGTATCCCTAAGTGTGAAAGCTCCTGCTTACTGGTTTCAATGTACTTCCAGGAGCCATTGGAGACGGAAAAACCGAAGCCACCGACAACGCTGGATGTCCAGTCGATAATTTCTTACAGGCGCAGTCTAGAGAGGGACAACAAGGCGATGACCAAACACATCAAGAAACTGACAAACGTACGCAACACTTCTTTCTTTTACACTTCAGCGGTGCGTGCTGGCCAATGATGCCAGAGGCCTAGCGTTTCATGAGTTGGTGCTGGCTGTCTTAAAATTTAGATAAGCCTAATTAATAATCCTGGCAGGCAGAAGTTTGAAAATCTAAACATACATTTAACATTTATGAGATATTTGAGAGTAGTCACTTTACTTTTAAAAATCTGTTACTATACAGCTGTTCGCAGTGTCCTACGTTGTTCTCAAATTTGGCTTTGCTTCCATATGCGACATGATACACAACCCAAACAACAAAAATTTGAAGACTGAGCAGTAAATGTATAGTAATCTATTATACACTATAGCTAAGATGACGTACATTTTGAAGTCCAAATCTTCTGGGATATGACACTGTCTTTAAGTAAACAGTTTCCCACGTTTCGAGGCGTTGTAGTGTCGTAATCTTCAGAGTCAAGCAGTCCTTGACCCTGAAGATGAGGGCAGCATAATCCTTGAAAACTTCCGAGAATTACACACCCTATAATAGAGTCATATTCCAGAAGACTTGACTCTTCAGTAACACCGCTGTGCAAACCCCAAATGTCTCAAATCCATCCGTTTTTCTTACTGTCTTCCCCTGCATCTGTATCTGTTTCCTCTTGTTCACTAGTAATTTGTCTTTTATTAACAGATCTGTTCTACTTGATACAAATACTAACCGTGTCCTTGTGTTCTGTTGGTTGCAGGGCTGTATCTCCATGTCCAGCACAGGAAAACAAGCTGAACTCGCTGAAGAACCAGAAGACTGCAGAATGCAAATATAATAATGTTGTAAACAATGGCTAAGATAGCATTCATCACCTTTCCTTATTTTGTTGCTTTGTATATGTGTACATTACTTCTTTTTGTCTAATAAAATTTATCTTCTTGTCGAAAAAGATTATTCTTCTTGCCAAGTCCTTTCCACTTGACAGAAACAGTCCCAATGTCCTTCTGTTTCTGTGTAAGATCTCTTATACATAATTACAATGTGAGTTTGACTGACTCTTCTGGGGACAGATAGCAGGATCCTGAACTCTTATTGCCACTTACTTATGGTTGCCCTTCTATAAAAATATTCACACCTACACATTTATAGAGGCCAGGACTCTAAAGCAGCTGCAACTCCGATGTGATGATGATGATGCATTTAATTTTACTTGTTGAACTTGGTCTTAAACCATATGTGAAAGACATAAAATGAATGGTTTGGGAAAATGGTACCAAGAAGAATACCTGCAGAAAGGAAGACTATCCCAACTACACGCTCTATCAATAACCCCAATGACGTCCTCCTACTCCTTAATCCAACCGCCACTTTTAACAGTACGAAATCATCCATCTTTCAGAGAGGAGAGAACATAGCAAAGGACCTTCGAAAGCAAATAGATGATCTGTAGAATGTACCGAGCTCTGTTAATGTGGAATGGAGGGTAATTCCCTCTCTCTGATCCATGGCCATTCTGTCGTCACCACGGAGCTGCCGTTACGTAATGGAGAGAACTGGGAGCCGGGGTTATTATGTAAAGGTTTTCTGCGTGATACAAATATACAAACGGCTCCTGTGCTGGTAATGAACTATTAAAAGTTTTTGAATTAAAGTGTCTTCAAGAAAATTTAAACAGGAATACTACTTCCACCTGAACTCAGTAAAGGGCTATGTCTATAAGTTATTACGAGCTTAACTAACTCCATGGAACATTGTCCTTGAGAAGTTAATAGTTTCTCAGCAACTTTTGAAATCCCCAAAGATTATGAAACACAAAGGTTTACTACTGTGTTAACAAGAGCCAAGCCTACCACCTCTGGATTAATCCTATGTTCTAACATACCATTTCTCTAAGATCCAGTTTAATATCATCCTCCATCTTACCACTGGTCCCTTTCCTTCTGCCTGCATGCATGCCACATGCTCCACTATGATTACCCTAATAATATTTGTTGAGAACAAATAACATAAGTTCCTTATTATGCAACTTTCTCAAATCTCATGTTACTTCCTCCCTTCTAGGGCTAGTACACACACCTACAAACTGTTTGCAAAGGAGTTTAGTCTGCAATGTTTCTCATTTCCTGTTGAAAATGGAAAACAAGATACAGTTTGTAAATGTATCATCATTCCATCAAGTGAACAAGTGAAAACTGGAAGATTATTGAAGACTTACATTCACTGGCCTGTTTGTGGGATGGGCATCAATGGCACGTAAAAACCAAAGTAAAAAAGTTGATGCTAGGGCTAGAACACACCTGCAAACATTGTCAGCAAATAATGTTTGCAGAGAGGTTTAGTCTGTGTTTGTGGACTGTTTGTGAACATCCACAAACTAATCATTTGTAGCAACACTTCAAAATCAGTGTTATGCTGACAAAAGTTTGGAAGCCAACACCATCGTCTAATTTAAAATCTGCCAAAATATTTTCTCTGTACCACATTCCTTCACTGAGAAAGTATGTAGTCTACCAACATCTCCAATTGCATTGTTGCTACCTTTCATTTAACAGAAATACATAGGCAGGGTAAATTACAGTTACACATCCAATGTACAAACATGATGTTTCCGACTGGCTGATCAACGGGATACATGGATGCAACATCTTGTTTGCTGAGTGTTTGCTGATGGTCTGCATACTCGTACAGTCTCCAAACTGTTTGTAAACAAGGTTTTCCAAAGTTTGCCAACAATGTTTGCAGGTGTGCAGCAGCCCTTAGAGCCAAATAACCTCCTCAGCACCCTGTTACTCAAACCATAAACAAACGTTCTCTGATTATCCTGATGATAGTGGATTCCCAGCAGTAACTGTCTAGAAGCCCTATTCACCCATACCGACAGCAACAGAAAATTTAGCGAGTCACTCATCGCAAGCCATGATGTATTACCTTGCAACATTTTACATGGTATACTAGTTACTGCCACAAAACAGGTAAGTAGATATGGAATTTGGTGCAACCACAAAGTTATAGTTCTAGTTTCTAAAAAATATGTCTTAACAAAGGTGTAAATTTTTGAAACTGCCTCCTTACACAAAATTATATGAAGTAACAGCAGTGTTTCTGCCACCTCATAAATTTGCATACATGCCATGATTATATTAACGATGGTAACAAAGTGGATTTACAAAGGTGGTCAGGCCTCCAATTGCATGATTTTCATAAAGTTTCATAGAAATTTTTTAATGGTTTGAACATTTATTCGAGAGGGACACAATGGCATGATGACACAGTAAGCATGTCTTTCCTTATAGAAACGAAATGTGGCTAATGTCTGTAACTGTTTACAATAAAACACAGAAAATAATGTTGATACTTCTCTTTTCACACGTGGGAAAGTGGTTTTAATATTGTATTCATAAGAACTTAGCTAGAGGGTCATTAAATTGACATTGTGGAAGCAAGATTCAGTAACTGTTTATGTCACCAGTGAAGCAATTTCTTGCTTTCATATATCTTAATCTTTTGAAGTATTCAGTTTCTGAAAATGGTAGCTGAACTGATAAGTTGCCTCTTCTGCTGTCTCTTAACACATCAAGTAAACTAACCAGAGGAAGGTTCAAGTCACCTGGGATTTTAAACCATGTCAAATAATTACTGATGTTTCAGGTTTAAGAAGTCCATGAACAGTGACTATTCTTGGACTGCTTGACTCTGAATGTGAAGGCACTACGCTCCTTCAAAACATCAGTAACTATTTACCAGTTGATATAGTGTGACATCCCAGAAGATTTGAATCTTCATCAACACTGGCGTGAGAACCTCCAGTCCTGCAAACTAACTGGAGATTTATAATACTGGAAATTATTTAGGGGGAAATATATATGAAGATGCATCTCATGCCATCTGTGGCAGCAGCCTATTTGAACTCGCATGTAGCTTTGTACTGCTGGATACTACACAAATTACCATCTGGGAAGTGGGAAGAACATGCTCACTCAAATCAATATGGAGGAATATAATGGGATAAATCTAGCTTCATGAGGGTTAGGAACAAGAAGTGAGAGCAGATTTTCTACAATTATATTGGTACAACATATACAGCCACAGGAGATGCCAGGTCAGATTCTATTTGTTGTAGTATTCATTCAATTAACATGCACAAAAAGGCAAATTATGAACTTACACTGTTTTCTCCATCCTCTATCCTAGTTCCAGATATTCTCCTCAGCACCCTGTTCTCGAATGTACTCGATCTATAACCTTTTGTTAAAGTGACATTCCTAATTTCATACCCATAAAAACAGCAGGCAAATTAAAAGGATACAGTAAAACAGGTCACAAAAAAGCAACACAACATCATACAAATACTTTCCAACACAAATACAGAAAGAGATTCAGACAAATATGTAATACCAAGGACAGGGTACACATTCACTATACACCGCAATAAGAATAAGGTCCACAATTTGCCTGAGTAAAGTCAGTCATCATGTACCAGTATTTGTCACAAAAATTTATTTCTTAAGTCCTCATTTAAAACAGATAAGCGCCTTGCCATGGAGGTACATGTATATACAGGAAAGGAAGGTGAAGCTCCACGTATGCTCCTTCAATCCCCTAGAGAAAGCAGCTCTCAGTACCCACTGGAAAAGACCCTAGATGGAACCCAGAGCCATTCTGGACTTTGTGAAATATTCCAAATGCAGCTGCTGAGAACTGAACCCCAACCATTTAGCAATTCACTGTACATTTACTTTAAAAATTACTTTAAAAATTTAAGTTTTAAGTATATGATACATATACCTCTTTATCTTATGTGTGTACACAGTTCCCTAATTGTTCATACACTTCAATTTTAAGGATTGATATGCTATGATAATGTCCCACACAATGCTAAGAGCATGTGGTGCAGGGATAGCTCAGTCGATATAGTGACTTGGCTACTGGCTGAATGATAGAGGTATCGCGGTTCCAATCCCAGCCCTGGTGGGGATTTTTTTCTCTTCTCCAAAACACCCAGACCGGCTCTGAGGCCCACCCAGCCCTCATGCAATAGGTACCAGGGTTCTTTCCCGGGAGTAAAGCAGCCAGGGTGTGAGGCTGACCACTCACCTCTACCTAGCATCAAGGTTAAGAATGAGTGGAGCTATACATCCACTCCCCCTCTATGCCTTCATGACATGGACAGGGACAGCTAATAGTACAAATATACAAAAATATTTTCAGTAATAAGACTCTTATGTCTCATTTTCCTTGCTATATTTACAACAAGCGGTTTATAAGGATGGTTCACTCTGTTTTATTTCTTGCTAAATAACCACAGACAGCAGCAGGATGAGGATGTCCTAACAGCCACATAATATTCACAGCAGTCAAATAAACTTACATGATGTTCACACTCCTGGTAGTCCACTTTCACGTACATATAAATGATCTTTTAACTGAAGTTTCCAGTTACAACCTGTTGAGTCTGTCAAGTCTCAGCACCAAGCAGGCTGGTACAGCAAAAATGCACCAAACTTAATCCTCTTTCAACCAACCCCTGACTATGCACGAATAAAATGATTCACACTCCTGTGCCCTACTTACGAAGCTAAATATGTGCAGAATCAAAACTCTGGATGCAGGATATAATTTCTCAAGTACAAAGACAGTACTGTCTTAACCTTCCACATGTAAACAGGCAATTTCCGATATACAGTGGACGAAGGAACCAACAGAGATAGCCTATAATTTTAACCTTTATACATCTTATACTTTTAATATGTACCTTTATTGTTAATTTGTAATTGTGTAATTTATAATCTAAAAGTCCCTGATGATAATTCCAATAATGGATCGAAACATGTCGGGCTAGTTCAGTGTGACTGTAATGTATTACATAACAAGGTATAATAAGAGTGCATCTGTTGTTAAAGTGGAGTGTGTTCGAATGACAGTGCTCGGTATGAAGAGTATAAAGTTTAACTGAATAGTATTGTCCTGACTGAGTGAGATGGTAAATTAGTCATGAACGATGTGTGGCTAGGGATTCGAAACAAGGAAGTCTTGGCACTTACTTCTATACATCGAGAAATATTCTGAAAAAATTTCCGTCAGCATTGCAGGTAACGTGGCCCAGATGCCAACAGGTATCCCCTGAACATAAGTATTACAGTACTGTCCCTACACCAGGCCTGCTCACCCTTACACGCGGTGAAGGAAGCTTCAGCAAAATTTGGTCTGCATGCAGGCAACATGAAATTCAGTACACAAAATAAAAAATGAGTAAGTATACATATATGTATAATTTTTTGTATTTTTTATACATCATAAGCAATAAAAATTACTGATAATAATATCAAAAATTTATAAAAGAATGCAATTCTCAACATAGGCTGTGGTGTCGCCATTTTTAGCACATTTTTACAATATTAATTAGTAATGTTATATATGTCTCCATAAATAAATAGCTTGTAAGTTTTCAAAACTTCTTCAGCTTTCTATCTCGACTTTGCCAGGGAAAGGGTTAAAAGAAGTTTTCTGATTTTGAATGTCTCCACAGGCAACAGAACACTGTGTCGCAGGCAACACATTGCCCGCAAGCTACAGGTTGAGCGGGCCTGCCATAGATCAGCCTGCAGATCAAACATCATATTCATTTACACATAACAACCACTGCACCATAAACTTTTCAGTTACATTCCACCTATTTCATATTTGCCCAAGGTTACATATTAGTGACTGTACATAACTGGGCACTTGTCATAACTGACATACTGAATATGTCACTGTCTTATTGCAGTATTACATACAGTCAAACTCGGCCATAACAACACTGGTTTATATGACACCTCATCCATAGGAGCAAATATTCTGTGGTACTAATTAATTCCATGCTAATATCACACTTCTCAGTTAGAATGATGCGTGTTTATAACAACACAAATTATTCAGTCCCTTTCATGACATTATAACTGAGTTTGACTGTACTTCAACCTCAAGTTACCTCAGTCATTAAGTAAAATGGATACCAGCTCATGATATGTCACTTGATGAATCATCAAAACAAGTTTTGCCAGCTGTTGCTGGAGGAATGTTATGAGCATGGATCTTCAGGTGGTCCTTGAGAGCAAAGCTGCGGGCATAAGATGCGCCACACACATCACACTGGAACTTCAGAGGGACCTTGCCACTGATTCCCTCCTCATGAGATGCCATGTGCTTCCGAACTGCATAGAGGGACGAAAATGGCCGGTTGCACACCATACATGGGTAGGGCTTTGTATGGCTATTCTTGTGACCCAAAAGCTGGATCAATGTCTTGAACTTCTTAGCACAGAAGGGGCACCTGGACCAAAGTATTAAACTGTTGTGCTATTCATGCCTCAAATGGATAAATTGTATCACACATACAGTAGAACTTCCTTAACTTGAATCACAAGTGAAACAATAATAAATTCAGTTACAATAAATAATAAATGATATATACTGAAAAAAAGACAAATGAAAGTAATATTACACGTTTGTGTTAGTGCATTCTTTATAAATACGGCCCCAAGTTGTGATTAGAAGAATCAACACTACTCAAAATTGTAGCATTACAAGAACATAACATCATGAGATATTTCATGGTTATTGAAAACTCACTACTATTATGCAGCTCACATCACATTTGCAAAAATCTGCCACTATACTGATCCACTTTGGTCTAATTCAATCTACACCTGCACAGCCCACTTCTATAAGATCTATTTTAACAGTATACTTCTATTTATGCCCAGGTTTTCTGACTAAAATTTTGTATTCATCCGTTGTTTCCCCATGTGTGCTACAGATCCCATTCACTTCATTCTTTTTGACACAGCCCACTGTTGACCGAGCACATCTCCAAGATGCAGTTAGCTGCTCTGTCCAAGCATCCACATCACACCCCGGAGACATTTTGAATGCTCACAAAATGTGCCAGTACTGCATTTTGTCTTCAAGCCATAGCAGCCTTATGCTCTTCTATGTCCTTACTGGATAGGGATCCCATTTTTAAAGAACAGAAAACTGGGACACGTTATACCATTTAGTTGGTGATGGGGGGTGTAAAGTAAAAGGTAAAGTTTTACCTGTCCATGCCATTAATGCATATGGCGGAGTAGAGGTACAGCTCCACTCATTCTTAACCTTGGCACTAAATGGAGTTCAGTGGTTAGCTTCATGCCCCGGCTGCTTTATCCCTGGGAAGGAACCCCAGTACCAATTGAATAGGAGGCTGGGTGGGCCCCAGAGCCGGTCTGGACATTCTGGAGAAGAGAAAAATCTCTTAACCCTAACGGGATTCAAACCCCGGACCGTCCAATCTGTAGCTAATCGCTATGCTGACTACACTACTCCGGCTCTGCGGTGGGGTTTAGAGGACAAAACTTTAACCCGTCATGCAATAAAAAGGCAGAGTAATTTATGAATATAAATAACAAATTATGACAGATACAATAAGCGAAATAATAAGAATAAGAATAATACTCAAAATCAACACAGTTCACTTAATGGTTTTTCTTTATATCATTCCTTATCCTTCACAGTCTCAGCCCACACGCTGTAATCATTAATCTACACGTCTTCCTCTCCTCTTGTACAGTGATACCTCGGCTAACGAGTGACCCTGCTAACGAATTTTTCGGCTAACGAAGATTTTTTTCGCTGTTTTTCGGACTCGTCTAACGAATATGGATTCGGCTAACGAATGTTTTAGTGGATGCTCGCGCTAACATAAAGCAGCAAACATGAACGGTCGGGCCATTCCAGGAGCTTATCTTTTCCGTCTGTATGTGTGTGACAAAGAAATGAGCTGACCACATACATAGGGGAGACCCACCAACCAAAAAAAGTAAGTGACAAACCCAAGGGAAGCAGAAAGTTGCTCACGTTTCGGCTAACGAAGATTTCGGCTAACGAATGTGATTCCGGAACGAATTATCTTCGTTAGCCGAGGTATCACTGTATTCCTTTCTGTTAATTGATGGCTATCCTACTCCAATAGATGTTTTCTCACACTGTGGGAAAATCAAAATGTTTGTATGCATTGTAAGAAATGCAGTATTTTTATGACTTGGGAAAAACTGGGATGATAGGCATCCTGGCAACCGGGAAGTATGGGATCCCTATTCTTGGACCAAATAATCCACTTTATTTATCGATATACACCACAAATGATCTAAGCATAAGATAACACTGCAACAGCTGCACTTGCTGCCATTTAAATGCAGCTGCAAGGGCAAACAACCAGGCATTTACTAATATCTTCAGGGGATTAATGACCCTAAAATATATTTGGCTAAGTCAAGGCAAAGTTGACCCCTGTGCTTAATTAAGCACGATGCCATGAAGGCATATGTGAGATTGCAGCTATAGCTCCATGCATTCTTAACCTTACCATTAATATTTGTTAATGATTGTGTATTTTTAGAACTCCTCATTACGTAATTTTCTCTATCTCCTCTGACAAGTGGGGCCACCATGACACATTAAATGAAAGTCAAGTTACCATGTCTCAAGTTCTTTAATTAAAAGATAGTGATAAAGCATGGAGAAAATCAAAGGTTTCAATTATGGAATAAACACCAAGGTTATAAACTCAGCAGTTCTCTCAAGGAATAGAAAATTTTGCCACAAAAATATATTTTTATAAATTAATAGAAAAATTAGTTAAAATGGTTCAAATATTGGAAGTTCAACTGTACACGTATTGCAAACAATATCAAAACTTAATTAATTAAATTATGATGGATAAGTTACAGAGTGGAATATGCAGAATTCTGGGTGCCAATATAAATCAACACAAAAGATCAGTGGTTTGAATGGACTTTTGACATATACAACACTTCAAAATTCCAATTATGTATCACCTCTTCCCTATATCAACTGCAGCTCAATTATTCACCTCGCACGGTTTTACATTATGGGTTAAACAACAAAACTTTGGCAACATACGTACTGCATGAGTAGTACTATAACAAAAGTCCACGTGAGAATTTTTTTTAAATCAAAGGAACACCTTGTTTTAAAATTTGAAGGACAGCTGACACCCTACAGATGCTCCAGTACACTAACTGAGAAACGGTTCGTGACTGCAGTTCATTCACTGCAATGCAATTGCAGGATTCACAGCAAAGATGGCACAACTGCAGAACATACTTAAATATTTCTGTTACCACTATTCTCAGAAATCATATCAATTATTCCACTACAAAAATAGTATGAATGCATTCACAAGACATAAAACAGCAGTTTTCACACAAATGATTAAGTTTTGTCCCTAAGTAACTGATCAACTCATTACACCAGCTAGATGTCCAAGGGACATTACTTTACCAGGTATATGCAGCTCCAGAATAGGATAGGGATCTTACGGACTGGCACTCCATTGCCATTTTCCTACACTGGCTGCAATTCAAATACATCTTTTGAAATACCAAAGAATAATACAATCTACATAACTATTCTTATTATAAAAACATCTGTTTTTATGTAAAATGCTACATATTTTGACCAATAAGGGTCATCAACAGGCACAAATGTATAAAAGGATGGTGGCTAATATTTAAAATTTTTCATTCCTTTGAAAAGAGATCTCTTCCTCACAGTTTTCATTTATTACAATTATACTAATGTATTAAAAGTCAATGTAATGCAGCCTTAATTTTGTACAGTGTAAAAATTCATGCATATACGAGTATAGTTGTGTTTTATGAGATAAAGTATATTTCAGTATTTAATGTATATTTAAAATATTTCATTCCTTTGCTGTAGGGGATAAACTGAACTCGTGTGGTTACTATTTCTGTAGTAATGAGTATTTTTACTATTTCTGTAGCAATGACTATTTTAACAACAATGCTTTCAGAACTGAATTATCTCCAGCTATAGTCTTTTGCAGGTTGTTTACTTATTTCATCTTCTCTTTGGTGTGTTAGATAGGCATTATTCAACCCTGTTTTTATTTATCTGAAGAATTTCTTAAATTTCTGCTGTAAACTTGGCTTGTGTATTGTGCAAATGTCAACATAATACTTACATTATATATAATTAGGCTGTGTTAGGTGGATTTTTAATACAATAACTGTAATAAATAAAAATTGTAAGGAAAAATCTCTTTCACAGGAATGAAAAATTGTAAATGTTAGCCACCATCCTTTTATACATTTGCACCTGATGTTGACCCTTACAGGTCAAAACATGTAGCATTTTATATAAAAACAAATATTGTTTTTATAATATTGTTTTTCTAATAGAAACAGTTGTGTAGAATGCATTATTCTTTGGTATTTAATTCACAAAACACAACAGGAAGTCCATCATTAACTCTTTCTATTAGGGGGAGAGGGGAAGCAGGTAAAAGGTAAACGAATGGCATGACAGCCAGCCATACACCTTAGCTTGCTAGTGAAGGCATAGCCATAGTCTGTCTCAACCTTCACCAGTGTTGCACCGTCTGTTTTACCCGGCTGGTTGCCACTGGCTAGGAGGCTGGGAGGGCCCCACAACTGACATGGAAAGGGCACAGAGAACAGCACAGGCAATGTACAGTATATTCTAACAGATTTAAACATAGCTCTTGGCATACTTGTCTTATTTCATGACTCTTCATATGAATAACATGCCACTAATAGCTAGTTCACATATCTAATTTTCAACTTCTGTCTATTCATAATCAACAGCAGAGCTGCTATGCAAACTTGTGCAGCTGGAGTGACAGTCCTGTCATTTAATGTAATGTCCCGCAATTTACTGTCACAGGCTTTCAAACAGTACCTTTGTTAAAGTAATTATTTTAGAGAACAAGAAATAAGTCAGCCACACAGAATCTCTGTTTAGTGCTGTGTCAATGGTTATAAATAATGAAGTATTGGAGGTTGGCACACAGAATTTTGTACGGAGATAGGCGACGAACATTATCACAGATTATGTGCTGATTGCTTTTACATGTCTACAATTACAAATAATGGAAACAGGGCAGAAATGTGAAGCTGTATGTAATAAATTTAACATAATAGAACTCACACTGGTTTAAATTATATGAAATGGATCGTTAAATGGTATAACAATTAATTTTATAGTTCTTCAAAGTCTCACCACACAGACTGGATCATCTGATGGGATGTGGCCATCTTAAGTTCCCTGAACTTCTTAACCTAGACTAATATTACTGCACACTGGCTTTGCCTATACATGTGGGAAGTGCTGACTGGGCTACCAGTATTCCACTGTAAATTGCCACATTACTGCCATATAAGCAATTCTGTGACTCAGCTGCCAGTACAGTGCTGGCACTTTTTCACTGTAAGTTGCCACACTACTGCCATATAAGCAACAGTCTGTTCTAAACACCGGATGTCTCAGTTTCAGTGTGTAAAGGAGGAAGAAATCATATCCTTTTAATCTGTCAAAACACATAATTCATAATCATTCTACAGCCATTTAAGTGGGATACCAGAATGTAGGACCAAGGAATCAAAATCCAGCACCTGAACATATAAATAGAATGGACTTAATAAAAGTACTCATGATCATTCTATCATCTTCTATTCTGGAACTAAATAATGTGCGCAGGTAGATATAGGATAAAATAAATTATTTACACAAACAAAAATGCATTCAGAGGGCAGAAAGTTGGACATACTTGTAAGCACGTTCATCCAGATGTATCTTGGTGTGAGCCTTGAATGCTGTGCCGGTTCGGAATGTCTTGCCACACACCTTGCAGCTGTATGGACGGACACCTGTGTGTCGTCTCATGTGAAGGGAGAGACAATATCGTACTCGGAACCGCATCCCACACACTGAACATTGATAAGGCTTCTCTCCTGTATGAATGCGTTCATGCTCCACTTTGTCACGAGGTCGAAAGAAGCCACGTCCACAGAAGCCGCACACGTAAGGGCGTTGGACCATATGAGACTGGATATGTGTTCTCAGAAGATTCATGTTTGCAAATATCTTGCCACAATGGATACATGAATATTCTTTGGTTCCTTTGTGGATTTGCATGTGCATGTTGAGGTGGCCATGTTTACTGAAGCTCTTGTTGCAAACTGGACAACTGTACCTCAACAGGGAGAAATGTTTTGCCATATGTTCCTGCATATAAATCAAAGTGAACTCTCATAGATTTGAATACAAAATTGAGGAAAACCTTCACCCCTTGTGTGAGCATTTAATTGGCTTCTTGCTATGTGTGAAGTGGTGATTGGAATTTGCAGTACAACATCCTCAACCCACCATTTTCTTGGTGGTCAAAAATACAAAAAGAAAATGAAACAATATATTGATAGCAAACAGCTGTCTGAAGCTCATCAAATAATACAGAAAGACTATGTCCTGCCATCTGTGAATAAGTGAAAATATAATGCTAGAGGTAAGCAAAAACTTCCAAAAAAAGGAACACACTATTACTGGGTATGGACCTCATGGGCCTCACCCAACATTTCCATGTGATGGATTAATCATTTCTAAAAAACCATTTCACATCTACAACATACTCAATATTCCCTTTAGCTTGCCTCATATCTCTCATTTCAATCACATCTGAATGTTTCATCTTTGCTATAATAAAGTCTATACACTGAACAGCTAGGATCTCTTTATCAGCAGCAGCAGTTTCCTATCAGATCACTAGATCAAGACCAGCTCTGGGTCCAATCCACCCTGTACCCTGTGGCATCATTTGATTCTGTCCCAGGGAATACAATGGATGGACAGCGAAGCCTGCCACTCACCTCTACATAGTATAAAGGCCTAGAATGTGTGGAGATTTACCTCTGACCCCTCCACACAACTTAATGGCATGGTTTTTTTAAGACATGTCAATTTTAGAGCTACCTTTTCACCTTATCAAAGCACTGATATGACTTCCCTTCCAGACATTTTTATACCTTTATTTACATGTTTCAGGAGTTGAATAAGAAAACTCTGCTTTGATTCTCACAATTGTGATCTGGAAAAAATAGATACTATAGGTTCAAAGTATATCCTCCAAAAATTGCAACAGAGGGGAGGTCCGATGCTTCTAGTGTTTGATTTCAATTTCCTGATTGCAACAGAATGAACATTGGCAAAAGGCATATTAAAAGCACATCCAGACTTACAGTGAACATTAAACCTTTCACGGACAGACATTTATACAATGTCTTACCACTTCATATAAATTAGTGGTATTGTTGAGTTACTAAAAGTTATTAAAATTATAAAAACAAATACTGACTCACTGTTATGACGTAACTTAAGAATTGGTCTATGTAACAGCTTACTTAAAAAAAAACCCTGATGATGGCGATATAATTGCCGAAATGCGTACTGGGGCACTCTTTTAATAAAGAAAACATTGACAATCTTGTCCAGGTGCATTTGTTGGTGGAAATAATCAATTATACAAAGATGCACGGTGAATATAAAGTGAAAATCATATAAGGAATTTCAATTTTTAGTAAAGCATCTTCAGAACAGACTTTCACAGAAAGTATGTAGTAGTATGTTTGATGTTATCTCACAGCCTGCAAACCCTGTCAAACATAACAAACAACGCTATTAAAATAAGAGCACTAATTATGTTGAACAAACCGTCTTCTAACACAGTACAGTAATGTACATATGCAGCAGCATGTCATTTGAAACACAAATATTAAACTACAAGATGCTGTCTCTACCTACAAATGAGTATCATTGTCAAATGGAAACCTGTCTGATACACAAACATGTTAGGGTCTCTTGGGATCCTGCTATCAGCCGGTTATACCCACCTCTTTACAACTCTTGTCTATCTCAATGTGACACCTAACACAAGGAGACGTGTTGTTCTTGCGCCGTGCATCTTCCTCCTCAGGTACTGCAGCTTCTGTCATTACATCATGTGCCTGCTCCACCAGTTTTTGCCCTTCCCTTTTTCCTCCTCAGCCTTTTCCTGCAGCAAATGTTCCTGCCAGTGCACTCGCAAGTCCTCATTGTTGCCAAATGACTTGTAGCACACTTTACATACGAGCAAACTGATCTCCCTGTTCTCCTCTTCCTTGTCATTCATGTCCTCATCCTTTGCTCCCTCTCCATCTTCACTCCTCTTCATAGGTAACAGTTCTGTGTGCACCTTCATGTGCTGTCTCAATGTTCGATTGCTAGAACACATGTTATGGCAAACTGGACACTCTACAGAAACCTTCAGTTTTGGCCGTTCATGAATCTTGCTATGTAACTTCAAAGATCTTATCGTTGTGAACGTCACATCACACGATTCACATTTCACAGGGCTGGGTAACATCTGCATGTTGTACTTCCTCTTTGCCATACTGGGAATCTCGGTGTTAATGTCATGAACAGATTCCATGTGGACTCGCATTGCTTTCATATCACTAACATCCTCATCACACAACTTACACACCAGCATACAAGCTTTAGCAATGGTACAAGAATGTCTCTCAAATGCGGACACATTACCAAATTCTTTCTGACAAGTACTACAAGTAAATACAGATATTGCATTCTCTGTTCCTTTATCACCAGGACTCATAATGACCTTTACTTCTGGCACTCTATTTACCCCAAGATATGGGCCTGGTCTAGTTCCACGACCTCCTGTCCCTTTTAATAGAAAACTGCCACTAAACAATTTCTCAATGCTGGTTCTAGTGTCCTTCTTGAAGAGCGGCCTCTTATTCTCCTTCTTCAGTTCACCAGGCAAAGACATCAAGGACACTTCAGTTTTATTGCTTCTGTTGGGACTGTCACTCTTCGATACATCTTCAGCTCTAGTTTCCCAGAATCTGCCAATTTTCACCTCTTTGCTGATGTATTTTAGCTCACTACAGAAATGTCGTTTACTGTTACGAACAGGGGGAATGACCCGTTTTGAGTCAGGAACAATTTGCTTTATTTTCTCTTCATCTGCAATGACTCGAGTCTTTTCCTTAAACCATATATGTCGCTTCACATTTTCATGATCTTCACTATTAACAGCAGCATGATTCAATGCACTTATCTGGTTTCTGGGATGAATTTCTGATGTATGTTGCTGAATTTCAGAAAAAGTAGACAGAACATTTGTTGCATCCATTGGCTCTTGCAGTTCTGCTCTCGCACTGGTATCATTACACTCAAGTGAAACTTCCATGTCTGTCATCTGCTTATCACTGGTCCTCAGAACTGCCTTTGAAGCCCTGATCAACTTGTCAAGAGCAGTTTTCTTAGCTTGTGGCACCTGAAAGTTAAAGGAAAATTATAATATAGGGTAATTAGTTTATCTGACAACTACCTGCTGCCACTTCCTGTTGGCTCACGTATCATATTAATGTAGCCCACTCGGCCAACCGCCTACACATGCGACAGAATTGCAACAGGAAGTGACAAACACAAGTTCTTTGACAAAACATGCACACTATAGAATAAATTTACTTAACTCCAAACTAAATATGGGGTTAATTTCAGAGATCAGCAATGAGTACTCTGTGACATAAGTTAACAACACACGTTAAAAAGTTATGCTTGGTTTCAAAAAGATCTGCAGTTTTTTTAAAATTCTTGTCTAAATTAATTCATCTTTCATTGCTACATAGGCAGCTGTTGTGGTAAGACATACTGAAATATTTTCAGCGACACCTACATAAACTACTGTCTCCTTGTATGTGACACATATATTTTGGCAGATATATAGCAATAATTTGGAGAAACGTGCTGTCCCTCTGAAAAGTCAGTACATATAATCACACTACACTGCATCGCATCCCAGTGGTCTTCATACACACCACTGTCAAAATGTTTCCTCTCCTGAATCATCACATATAAATTCAGATGTTACCTTTCTGTCATATTAGGAATATCCAAATTATTTTATAACAGGATTTCAAAACTACTAAGTTAGTCAAAGGAGATGAAAGACAGGAAAATTTATTCTAGCTTTGGCCAATTTGAAATCAAAACAATTTCTACACATCACCATCAAGTCTTAGGCACATACCTCAATAACTACTTCCTGTCCACCATGGTACATTCTTATGTGTTCCATTACAGAACCAAATGTGATCCCACAGCTAGAACATGAATACTCCGAAACACCCATCTGTCGATCACCTGGACATTCCATTTCAGGTAAAACAGTCTGGGATTCCAAGCTACCACTCACTGCTTCCTCAGCTGATGATAAACTGTCCACAACTGCAATGCACTCCTGACCATCCACTCCTACAAATTCATTTGTTTCGAGACCAGACAGTTTTTCAGGTAGAGCCTCTTGCGATCCAGCAAAATTCTCAACCATCACTTCATAGTTCCCGCTTGCATAACTCTGTTCCAATACATCTCTTAAATCTATAGCTGGACAAGAAACTTATGTGATAAGCATAGTTTAAATTAGCTACCAAATAAACACATTAACTACAGAGATTTAAGTGGTAAATAGGTTAACACTAAAACCTTCTTGGATGTTACACCATGTTAACTGGTAAATATTTAAAAATGCTTTGGAGGCAACATCAGTATAACTATTTACCAGTCAACATGGAGTAACATGCCAGAAAACTCAAATCTTCGTCAACACTGCTGTGAGAACCTCAAATCTTGCACGGTAAATAGTTACAAACTTCCACATCAATTGATGAATAGTTACAAACTAGTAATTATTATCAAACAGGGGGCACGTGGTGGCGCAGTTGGTTGAGGCACTGCGCTACAAACCGGAACGTCGCGGGTTCGATTCCCGATGGTGTCACTGGAATTTTTCACTGACATAATCGTTTTGGTCACACTATGGCCCTGGGGTCGACTCAGCCTCTAACAGAAATGAGTACCAGGAATCCTGGGGGTAAAGGCGGCCAGTGTGTAGGGCTGACAACCTTACCACCTTCATGTGCTGATTGTCTAAAAACCTGGAAGTCTTGACCTCCTGGAGCCTAAGGGCCCGTCAAGGCCTGTAACGGGATTGCTTTACCTTTACCTTTAATTATTATCAATCAACACAGCATTGTATCCCACAAAAATTAAAATCTTCATCAACACAGCTGTCAGAACGTGCCAACTACAGTCCCACCAGGATTTCACAACTTCTGGTCCAATCTGCACATAATGTAGCCAATCACAGCACAGAGGGAAGAATGCAGCACTGTTATCACATCTTTATTTCAGCAACGTACACTGATAGGTGTGGCTGCAAGCTCAAGTGGTCACAGTACAGCCACACTGTGGCAGTGGAACAGAACTTACTTGTAAAATATACAACTGGTACTGTACCTGGCCATCACGCTACTGTATGCCAATAACGTTTTAAGGCAGACAGTGAGGAAAGTTGATACGAGGTCTGACACAAAAAAAACGAGACTGTGTCTGTAACTATTTCTGTTTGACAAATTCAGCAAATTAACTACGATCGCCTTCAAAGTAGTTCCCTTCTGAGTTAACACACAGCTGCATACGATGCTGCCAACGTTCAAAGCAATTCTGCATGTCATTTTCTGTCAGACTGTTGAGGATCTCCGTCGTTTTTACTTTCACATCTTCTACCGATAAAAAATGGGTCCCTTTGAGCACCGACTTGATCTTTGGGAAGAGGTAGAAGTCACAGGGAGCGAGGTCTGGCGAATAAGGTGGGTGCTCCATCACAGTGATGCTTTTATTGGCTAAAAACTGCTTCACAGATAAAGTGTTGTGGGCTGGCGCGTTATCCTGATGCAAAATCCACCCGTTTTGCCACAATTCCGGTCGTTTCCTTCTCACACGTTCCCGTAATTTCGTCAACACTTCAATGTAATAGTGTTGGTTTACCGTCTGGCTGCTAGGTACCCACTCTGCCATCACAATACCCTGGATATCGAAGAAAACAATCAACATGGCCTTGAACTTCGAAAGACTCATGCGTGCTTTTTTTGGTCTTGGAGATGATGTTGACTTCCACTGCATTGATTGTCGCTTGGTTTCCGGATCATACGTAAATATCCAAGTTTCATCACAAGTAATGACCGAATTCAACAAATCTGGTTCATCCTCAATGCGTTGCAAAAGGTCCGAACACAATTCCTGGCGGCGTTCTTTTTGTTCATCTGACAGAATTTTTGGAACCATTTTTACACAAACCTTTGTCATGTTCAATTCTTCCGTTAGAATTCGTTGAACACTTTCCCTATCCAAATTAACTTTCTCAGCTACTGTTCGAACACCCAACCTTCTGTCTTTTCGAATCACATGTAGCACTTTTTCAATGTTGTCATCGTTAACAGCTGTGCGTGGCCGGCCTGGGCGATCATCATCTTTCACGCTTTCTCTGCCTTCCGAAAATCGTTTGTGCCACTCAAAAACGCGTGCACGAGATATGCAATCTTCACCATAAGCCTCAGTCAATAACTGAAAAGTTTCCGTCGCGGATTTCTTCAGTTTAACAAGAAACTTGATGTTAATTCGTTGTTCACTTTTGCAGTCCGACATTTTCCGTCCGAGGGTAAAAACACGCCTATATTTGAAGATGCGTCAACTTGTACTGAGTGAAGCGATCGAGCTGAAACTTGTAACACTGTGACAGGACAGATCATGTTCCATAGCCGTATATTTGTTTCATCCGCCCACTCTTGGTTCCAGAGCTATAGCGTTAGTCTCGTTTTTTTTGTGTCAGACCTCGTATGAGCGATCATTAAATCCTGACGCAATTTTAACAAACGAAATAACAAGACTCCAGAGTAACTTAATAAAATCAACTTGCCCGTACACTGAAACAGCAAGTGCATGTGCACTCCCCAAAGTGTCCAAGCGTATTATTTCTAAGCTGACTGACCTACAGACCAACCAACTCTGCCAGTAGAACCCAAGGTTCAACATCTCCATCAAACCAAACCCAGGCCATGAAATAAAATACATTTACCTCAAAATAGGAGCAAATCAAATCTACAATAAAACAACTCCATAAACTCAATAAGAGCAGAAATAGGCATTCAAAGTACACAATTTTAAAAGTGCTTTTTTAACAATCTGTATAAAGAATGTTGACATTCATACATAGCAATGGTTCTCAATCTTTCTGGTACCAAGGACCCCTTACAAAGTCTCACAACTTGCAGACCCATTAAGGCACAACTTGCAACAACATTTAAAGTTTGAATAATTACAAACAAGAAGCACAACTTTGTTAAGTCGTTGTCAAAATTAATTACAAAATCTATGATTTTCCAAGCAGCAATAACAATAAAACTAAGACAGGGAAAACCTAAAGGGAAAAACCTTATATTCTACTGAACACAATTGACTTCAATGACTTCTTAGACACAAGTCACAGACCCTTGGTTGGGAAACACTGTGTTATACTGACATTTCAGATAATATAGTTGATAAAATATAAAAAAAATAAAAAATATTCAATAATTTTTCCTTCTAACCAAGGAAGAGTTCACAGATAACACTCTCATAACCACTAATTTTGTATCCCATGCAAATCTACTATTAGTAATATCAACTAAAAGCATATGTGCTACAATGCAAATTGTATTTTGTCTTCACATTTTATTAAATGTACACCACATAAAATAATGCAAACAAAGGTAAAAGTATCTATTGGGAGACCCAACATGCCAAGAAACATGGCATTCGGAACATACTGAATGGAAAAGAACTAGAAAGAAGGCAAGCCGAAATCCAAACAAACACTAGACAGCTCTTTGCATTAACTCTACACCACTGGGTAGATTTCTATGAAATGACCCTGAATAAGAACATCCAACAAAGTAGAAGAACATATCAAGAGCAGAGGAAAAAGCTAGCAAAGGACAGAAAAGGAAAGATTATACGATCCGTACAAAAGGGAAACAATGTTAGAAGAGGAAGATAAATAAGAAAGTAAGTAATCAAAAACAATATGATTGGCCACAGGCCTCAAGAAGGTATCAGAAGCAGGCTTAAAAAATACACAAGGCTAGAACATAACCTATTGGTCAGTCTGTCGTTTGGTAAGAAAATCAGCATTCAGTCAGTCACTTGGGCACTACCAGTCATATGACATGCTTGTGAGTAGAAGAAGGTCTAATTATGGTTACTTCAACATGCAACTATGGCACGAACATGAAGCTCATACTTCCACGACCAACTGCAACATCTAATTCCTGTTTAGTGATATCCAAGTATTCATTCTTGATGACAGTAACAGCTGTCTCCTCAGTATCTCCATCTGACACCAGGCACTCAGATTCCAAATCATCCAACTGGTGGCTGGCAGTGACTGAAATTACTTTTTGCATTACTTCCTGGAAAATAAATTAAAAGGATTGGCAGAATTTTGTTTGGAACTTAAACAACTGTCAAGCATAGTTTTTACAAGTTTGCTTCAGGTAATGCGCAGAACTGCTGTAGAATGCTCCCCACACCCTCACCCCCCTTCCATACACATGACCTTCTGGGATGTGGTACCATGCAGTTTACACATACTGGTTCACACTCAAAATTGTATAACCAACTGAAAACATTTATCCCATTACAATTTTCCATTCAGTCAACATTTCACTTGACAAATCACATCATTCATTGATATATTCAAGTCAAATCTCTTCTCAGTTTAGTACTTATATCAAACAGTAGACCACATTTGCCAATCCCCTAACATAGTGATAACAATTAATACCTTTCGTGTGACCAAAATCTACATGAACATAATCATATGAAATTCTGAGAAGGCATGATTTTGTATGGTAACATCTTACGAAATAAGTTCAGGTAATTTGTTTTGTTGAACGTAAAATGACAACATGAGAGCCTCATACACTCCACATTTAGCTTTCAATTTGACAGCTCTAATTAAGAGACTACTGGTGCAAAGCATATGAATTTTTTAATGGAAAAAGATCATATGAATATAAAACGTGCTGTATGAAACACCCCTCATATGTTATAAATTAAATAGGAAAATGGAGTAGTGTGAAAACTGATGATGGGAGGCCTATAAAACAATAAAGCCAAGAAGAAATAAACTACAAACATTCCCGTGGTACCAAACTCTGAGGTTATGTTTGACTACTTGTAGGAAATGGAAATTGATGCCATTAAGTTGGAATTATGTATGGAATTTAAACCGTTCAGCTACTAATTTAAGCATGTACAGGAACCTAAATGTCATAAATGTCACAACCTGTTACAGGACACCTTACCTCACAGACATCAGAGCTCATATTTCCTGGATTATTTATCTCTGTGACAACTTCTGTTTCAGTTGTGTCACCTTCATGCACTACCAGTTTATCTTCCTCAGTCATGCCTTCTGCCATAACCATATCTGAGTCTGGTGTATATTCTTCAACATTATTCACAAGTTCTGCCTTTCCACACATACCATCCAAATGATCAGCAAGCTGAAGAATGCTATCAAATCGCTGACAGCATTCAGGGCAGTAAACATTATCTGTGATACTGAGCAAGTGATATCTGAGTGACAGCTGGTTTGAAAATTCTTCATCACAACACAACGGGCAGACTAAAGTTCCCATGTTGGCAAAATAAAACTGATGTGAAAGTGACCTGAAACACAAATCAACAGCAGCTGTGCCAACCATTTGCCTGCAATATAAAAAATAAGAGAGAAGTGACTAAGTAGGACAAATTACATTTGTCAAAATTATGTGTAATACTCAACAGCCTTACCAGAGACGATTAAATACGCATCACTAAACTTGGCTTACTGCTTCAAGAAGATTCAAACGCCTTTTATCCCTACAGAGCGTTTGTTACAGAAATGCCATACACTAACCTAACAACTTATGCTACATTAGAATTCACTAGCCGTACAAACAGGGCATACAAGACCATCGTGTTGCGTTATAGTGGAATCAGTAACCACAGTTTCATGATCGTTTCCAGTGCCATGAAAAAATTTCCAAGTTGCAAGACGTAAAGTCGTCAAACGCATGTAACTATTCAACACCATCCTCCACCGTTCATTCCTGGGCCATGCTAGCCAACTTCTCGTCGATAAGTCGCTAACAAGCCAAAGCAGACATTTTTTCAAGAAAGAAAAAAAAAGTCGCAAATCTTAAAATTGTATAGGCTACATGGATAAGAGGTAAACGGTAAAAGTTTTCCCTGTCCACCCCATGAAGGCACATAGAGGGAGTAGAGGTATATCTCCACTCATTCTTAACCTCGGTACTATATGGTGAGTGGTTAGCCCCACATCCTGGTCGCTTTACCCCTGATAGAACTCCGGTACTTATTGAATTAGAGGCTAGATGGACTCCCTGAGTCAGTCTGGTCGTTTTTGGAAAAGGGGCAAAGCTCTGACCCCTACCGCGTTTCGAAACCCGGACCGTCTACCCCGTAGCCTAGTCATTATAATGACTATGCTATCCCGGTTGCTTGTCTCTTATTTACAAGCTTATTCTGTAAATAGTAAAGTAAATGAAACTGAAATACCCTAGTAAGTTACACGCGCGAAACACTGGAAGTCTAAAATGTTTTATGAAAGTCCGTGGTCTAAATGTTTCATCGAAGTCTGTAGCTCCACTTCCCGAATTTTGATTGTTCTTGTGGGTGGGCATTGTATCAGCGACTTCCAAATCTGACTTCAGTTGCTCATAACCATAACACTTACCCAGAAAGTGCAGCCCACTAAAGCAGCATTAATTGCGTTGGCAGTATCGCTGTGCATTCGATTGCACATTTTCGATTTCACGACGTTCCTTTGGTTGACCAGACAATCTACATTCTCATTGTAATATGGTAGGCTCAGGCTCCATGAGCTCATGTATTTCACTGTCGGCATCACAGCTCTTACAAGAGATGTGTTCTCGGAGAACCTCTGTACTGTCCATTCTCAATCCAGAAAGCAGCTGTTTTTGTAGAATTGGCCCATTTGACAAAATTGATGTTCCGCCACTGATTGATAACCGCATCTAATGTTTGTGGTCCTTACACACAAATTTCAGCTAGGTCTACATTGTTCTTTAGTAGGTATTTCGCTGGTCGACCATGAAAAGCAAGTTCTCTTATTACACCTGCCAAATATAAGTCTCATGACTACGGCCTTATGCTGAATATCCTCGTCGGGGTCGTTTGCCAGCACCGTTTGTATCCAGCGCCGACGGATAATACGAATCGCTGGCGCCAATAGAAAAGAGTTGTACAGTTCTTTCAGAACTCTGCCACAGATGGTCATTCGCTTGACGTTAGGAATACCAGGGGCACACTCAAGGGGGGCTGCTGGGCTGCAGGCCCGCCCCCTCCCAAAACCCCTAAAACCGAAATTTAAGAAACACAGATTTTGTAGATATGATATCAAAAGTTTTATATGATTTACCCTTCAGCCGAAATCAGCCACTGAAATCGGTTGATGACTAGTACTTTAGAATTTTGAAAAATAAATTAATACAATTTAAAAGAACCAGAAAATAGGACACTGTGATTGAGCCATGGAACATGTAGGTATATTTATATTTATATAAGTGCAGTTGCAAACAGTGTTATGTTATACTTACGACATGATTTTTATAACCTAATTTTTAAAATCAAACATAAACTATATATAGCCTCAGGGTCAGCCCGCTCACCCCAGGCCCAATGAAAAATTGTGGGATGCGCGCCTGAGGAATATTAGTATGCCGATACATTTTGAAGTCCATACGAAAAGCTCCGTTCTAAAAACGGACGCTCTTCTATATTATACTTATTTGAGATGTCTACACATATCCTTAGATTGATTCTGCAAACGCCCAAAAAGTCGCTAGTCGGGAACAGTACTTTTTGTCGCCAAGCAAAATTTGATAGCCCGTGATTTAGTGACTTATTCGCCAAATTGTCGTCCCTGTCATGCATCAGACGGTCACTGAGCGACGAGCACCGCTCACACTGATCGGAGGTTGATAAATTTCGTCTAGTGCTGTGTAGTGTGGTTGGTAGGTGGCAGCAGCATTCAATGTTGCGTTTTACCATTCGGTGCGGTAGACGTAACTTACTGTGTTTCCCTCTAGACGGCAGCAGTAAAGACAGTGTCTGCTGGTGCCACGAACAAGGTGTTCCTTGTGCGAAACAAAAGCCGGGATTTCCAAACTGAAGTACAATTATTCTGTTCTTCAAGGCAAAGTTTGAGACCTAGGTATCTACTTTGAAGGTAGGTGTCGATGGAATGATAATATTACAGTGGATGTGGAATGGAAGGGCATGGACTGGATTAATCTGGCTCAGGATAGGGCAAGTGGCAATCTCTTGTGGACATGGTACTAAAACTTCAACTGCCGTAAAATGTGAGGAATTTATTTACTAGCCGAAAAACTATTAGGTTTTCAAGAAGGACTGTGCTCCATGGAGTTTGTTCCTAGATGGCAGTTGGTTGGTACTGCCATCTTTGGCATGGTGGTGACTGTGGTAAGATAAGTGCAGGAGTTAAAAAATTAAGTGAAATTATTCTGTAACTATTACATTTGTTAGACACTGTTCTGTATGACTGAAAGCTGTTAATTGAAACTAGAAATGAATACATGTGTAGTGTCTCTGAAGTTAAACTGCACTTGCTGTGAGCAATTTGTGCCTCAATGTGACTCAGGTGGAAAATGTTACAGCTGTGCACAAGGGCGCCCCCAAGGAGTGGGGGGGGGGGGTGCTGCCGGGCTGCAGCCCTCCCCCCAAAACCGAAATTTAAAAAACATAAATTTTGTAGATTTTATGATATCAAAAGTTTTACGTGATTTACCCTTCAGCAGAAATCAGCCACTGAAATAAGCAGATGACTAGTAAATTAGAATTTTGAAAAATAAATTAATGAAATAAAAAAACAAGATGATAGGACACTGTGATTGAGTCAAGGAACATGTAGTTATATTCGTATGTATATAAATGCAGTTGCAAACAGCGTTACATTGTACTTACAACATGATTTTTATAACATAATTTTTAAAATCAAACATAAATTATATATAGCCTCAGGGTCAGCCCCCCACCAAGGAAAAATTCTGGGTGTGCACCTAGCTGTGCACAATATTCTTGACTGGTGCAGTGGCTTATCTGTTCACCACAATGATAAGACTAGCTTTTGTCCCCACACTGTCTTCTGTCAAATGTGTTCCAGTCTTTCCCTGGGCCAGAATATGAAGCTGGTCACTCACTTCCAACCTGTGTCAGAGTTAAGGTATGTGGAACTTTGGAACAAAGAACGTTTTTACCTTTACATGATTGAATCAGTGACCATAATGTTATTCACAGAAGTATCATAGATTGGTGCCTGTTGTGGAACTTCCCAGTGTATTTTAATGTAATTCATTTTTGACTGTGTATCTTGTATAACATGCTCAGAATGAACCATAAAAGTACACACATGAATTAGTAGCAATACCTCTTTTATTGGTACTCAAACATGTTTAAATCTTACTATGACCATCATCAGGGAGCTAAGAAATGAGCCTATGTAGGAAATGTTTTCTCTATCTTCTGTGGTATGTAACATGTGAAGAGATTAGTAAAAACTGTACCAACACATGCACTTTTATTAAAACATTAATAGTTTTAAAAAACAAGCCCTACATATGTTTCGGCCAGCTAACTGGCCATCATCAGGGGCAACTAGCGTTCACAGCGTAATCATGTTCAATAGGTTTGTATTAAGATGTGTGGGTGTTGTATAAAAAACGGTTAAAACTATAAAGTTCACGTCGTTCATCACAGACACATCAATGGACACTATATCACTTTGTTGTGGGCACTGTATAATAAAACACTGACTTGGTTTAAAGCACTGTTGTTTGCGTGTTTTGGTGAAGCACGTACTTTCTTTATCCATGCCGACTAATGTCTTGTTCTTGTATGCGATGGTTTGTGGGTGCATTATCTTGGCATAGGCATGGCGTTGTACCGTCTGTGCTGGATGGTTGTTGCTATAGTATCGTGTAGGGTGGAGGACGTCTAGTTGTCTAGAGTAGACAAGTAGATATATGCCGGAGTAGGTGGTGAGTGTTTATAGGTGTGATATGTAGTTCACAGGATGGAACGGGTTAAAATATACCGAAATTTTGATTACAATTTGTCAGTTCAACAAGCAGTGGAGGAAATACATTCTTATAGTGAACTTCTGAAACGTAAACAAACAAGTATCAAATTCAGTTTTTTTTTACATTATGACATTACCCTCTGCATTATGTGGAATATAGGCCTAACACAAATGAAGAAGATATAATGAAAGCCGTTGAGTTCCGCCCAACAAATAGCGCTCATTAGTGCTGATGTTACCATTTTAGCCGATCAAAAATCCTTACTAATAATAAGACAAACAGTTGTGTTGACAGCATTCATTTCTGTACGAAAAACAAGGCTAGGCGGTAATGAGAACTACTACAAAACCACATGGCGTAAGCGTTTACAAACAGAGACATGCAACTCCAAGGTACTTCATGGTTTTGTTGAAAGTTTTTATCATGTTCACAGAAACTTGTCAGAAAGCCTTGGTCAGAGCGAATTCAGTAAGATTCATAACTTAACACTATACGCCATTAAAGAGCTATCTGAATGTTGTCCTCTGATCTAATCCATGGCGTCCTAAAAGGAAAAAATACGGAGATTAAAAGACAATATTAAGATGGATGTTACGTTAATAGGTTGTGAGGATGGGAGGTGGTAATAACGGTTCTGAATATTCAGATTCTTGTGTTAGAGAGTTAGCTGACTCATTTAGTTCAGTATCTGTCTTCTTCGTAGACCTCCCCAGTTTATTATGTTACGTCACGTATGCACCTGAAAAAGCGCCGTAAAAATAAACCTTTTGCAGGACGCCTTCCGTTGCTGTTATTGTTTCATTCAGTGCGAAACAATGATCAACGTCTCAGCTTCGGAGATTTGGAGTGGACAGATCTCATTTGCAAGGCGGGGTAGATCGCATGCGCCAGCTTCTTTGCTGTAATTCAAAATTATACTTTCAAAAGCAATAGAAGGTCTCGTTAATTGAGTAAAACCACGCGGCCCACATGGGAGAGATTCTCTCCTTCACTTAATCGCGATGAATTAAAAGTTAGCAACCATCTCTGTTCACAAGATGCCCCACCACGACCACCACCATCACCACCACCCCAATACCAATGGGTGAAGGAACGGACACACTACGTAGGTATTTAACAAGACACCATGTCTGTACACTCGATGACATAAAAATTCTTAATTAATTAATTAATAATTATTTATGTATTTTCAAGAACATTTCAACATGTTCGGGTCTCGAAGCAAACAGACAAGGAAACGAGGAAGTTCTGGAAGTGGAAAAATTGGCATAAAACACGCTGAGCCAGGCTAAGAGACTGAGATGCGGCAAAGCTGCCGAGTGTGTGGTTTAACCTGCGGGTTGTGCGATGTAGCGGAGTGTGTATACGTAACCTGGAGGACAGCAAGAAGGTGCTACGTGACTGTGGAAGAACACAGGTGAAGTGTGGATGGTCTGCGCTTTGCCGTGTTGCAGGAGAGTTAGAAAACGAGTGAACCGATAGAAGGAAAACTGTAAATAGGAAGAACTACAGATTTGGTAGAAGACAATACAGAAATTGAAAAATGGCATATGGACCCGGAGAACTGAGTTCATAAATACGTGCAGTGTGATTCCTTGTAAACGAATTCTCTTAATCCTTGTCATGTTTCTTTTCAGTTACAGATTCTGTTAATTCTCTGAACTGTAGTGTCAAATAAATATTGCTATTTTATGAACCCACGGGATTATCTGTTAAAATATTATTTAATTATTCTTTGGGTTGGACACAATTTTATGGGTATGACACTAGTATTCAGGTGCGATAAAAATTCCTGAAATAAGATTTATATGCATACTTTAAAACAATTATATAAAGAAACCAATTGGCAAAAAACTCTAAATATAAAACCGTCTGTATTTAACACGCCAACGGGATGCAAAGAAAGAGGAGCCCTTTGAAATGTCTGCTACCAGCAGCCTGCCTTTAGCCGTCTTGGCGCCCTTTACGAAATATATTTGGCGACCACCTCCCCGTCCGATAGCTCTCCCTTTTATTTACATGTTTCCAGTTTCGTTTTAGCGGGGCGTGTAACAGGCTTCATAAACAGATTCATATTATATATATATATATATATATATATGCATATGTATACATATATGTACTAGTTTTATTACCTTAAATAGAAGAAGTTTAATACGTGGAAAGCTAGGTGCTCATAAAATGTTTCAATGAAAGTTGCCTTTTCTCTCTTTCGGGTCTACAAAACCTTTCACGAGTTCGGAGAAATCGGGGTTTTGAGCAATGGCGCTTTCAATTGAAAAAGTAGCTAGAGAACTCAATCTTTCTTCAGACATATGTGATCTTAAATACGAGTATGTCTTAATTAGTTCTTGTTTAGAAAAACTCCTCTCACCACCGGCGACGGAAACTGGCATGGTTAACAGAATTCTTAAATAAACCCGTATATATTGGGGTGGGGCACGCGGTGGCGCAGTTGGTTGAGGCACTGCGCTACAAGCCGGAAGGTCGCGGGTTCGATTCCCGATGGTGTCATTGGAATTTCTCATTGATATACTTCTTTTGGTCGCACTATGGCCCTGGGGTCGACTCAGCCTCTAACAGAAATGAGTACCAGGAATATTTCCTGGGGGGTAAAGGTGGCCGGTGCGTGGGACTGACAACCTTACCACCTTCATGTGCCGATTGTCTAGAACAGTGGTCTTCAACCTGGGACGCGTACCCCCGGGTACGCGAAGACATATTAGGGGGTACGTAAAATAAAAAAAAAAATAAATGTATTATTTCAGAATAAACACTGAATAATCAGGGCCAGATTTACGGTTAGTCACAAGAGACCCGGACGTAAGGACATGCGATTTGGGAGCGCCATTTTTTTCTCTCTCTCTCTCTCCTTTATGCGATTCTTATCTGGGCGGCTAGTTTCATTTTATTCCACGTCGTGCATATAATTTTGCTTTGCTAAAATACCTTTGTTCCTTTATTAATGTTTGTATGATAGGCAATAATATATTTATTTAATAGCTTGACTCTCCTTTTTCCATTTAAAACTTATTATTTAATACACTTCAATTATGCACTAACAACTTTGGGAGTACAAAGTTGAAGAAAAATTATATCTGGGGGTACGCGAATAAAAAAGATTGATTACCACTAGTCTATAAATCTGGGAGCCTCAACCTCCTGGAACCCTAAGGGCCTGTCCAGGTCTGTAATGGGATTGCTTTACCTTTATATATTGGGGTACAGGTTTTCCATGTGGAATTTCTTAACTAAATTTAAAATATTTATTGGCGTATGACTTTTGAGCTTCTTCACAAAACTTTCAATGCCAATTAATTCAGATTATACAGGAGATTCTTCGATATTTGCATCCGAACTAACCGTTAAAGCCAACTGAACAGTATTTTAGTAAGCTCTTCCTTTTTCCCGGTAACTTAATACGTAGTACAGGAAACCAACAGTTTCCGTGTATTGAGGCAATTGGTGTGTTCTTTAACCGACATAAAGCAGCCTTGTGTAACGAGTTAAAAATTCAATTTCAAATTTAATCTTTGGTGTCATAATTGTTTCATCATGAATTTCGTAGTAAAATAACGTTTCACGTGCCGGAAACCCAGGTTCTACTTGAAGAACATTAACAAGTTCCGGAGCTGCTGAAACATCTTTCAGCAAACCGTGCTCTTTATACTGTTTCAGAAATACGTGACCACCTTCAAGTAACTCCAAGGACTTGCACACATCATAATTTAGGCTTTGCATGTATATTCTGACGACGTTAATTTGGAACAGTGCGTCATACCAAACGACTAGTGTGAAACAAAACTCTTTCAACTGCTCAGAGTAATAGCTTCGAAAGCGTGTTGGGATCGTGTTTTCTCTCTCGCTCAGTAAGAGTGATAAGTCGTCTTGGACGTCGACAATCTGGTACCTGAGAGCTTTTACCCAGCCAATTTTCTTCTCCTAGCGCGTGTCGCTTAATCGCTTTCAGGCAAATGCTTTATTTGATCAGTTAAGAACTTCCAAAGGTTAAATGAGGCCGCAAATAGACAATAATCTCCCTCGGGCACAAAACAAAGTCAGACGATTTGGCCGCATCATACAGCAGACGATGCAGATTATGACACGCGCATGACGTACAACACGCCAATGGAATTTGATCTAAAATTCCCTTGAGATCTGCGCTCTTCTGGAATATTACGCGGCGTCGTGTGGTAATTTTTACCGACTTTTTTCTTTCTCGGACTTTTGACCCGTGAAGATGGGACTGATACTTTGTCCTGAAACGTCGGTAAACAATTACCACACTACGCCGCGTAATATCCCAGAAGAGCGCAGATCTCATCACCATCTCGGCGGAAACCTGAAATCAAGGTTAAAATTCCTTTTTTACACCGCCGTTTTGGCCATTCATGTTGGCTGCATTGTCGTACCCTGGTCCTCTACAGTCTTTCAGCGCAAGTTCATGCTTCTCCAAGAACTTCAGTATAATGTCTGTGAGCCCCTTACCACTAGGCACGCGGTGGCGCAGTTGGTTGAAGCACTGCGCTACAAACCGGAACGTCGCGGGTTCGATTCCCGATGGTGTCACTGGAATTTTGCACTGACATAAACGTTTCGGTCGCACTATGGCCCTGGGGTCGACTCAGCCTCTAACAGAAATGAGTACCAGGAATTTTCCTGGGGGGTAAAGGCGGCCAGTGCGTAGGGCTGACAACCTTACCACCTTCATGTGCCGATTGTCTAAAAACCTGGGAGCCTCGACCTCCTGGAGCCCTAAGGGCCTGTCAAGGCCTGTAATGGGATTGCTTTACCTTTACTTTACCCTTACCACTAGAACTATCTATAGAGGTAAACACCTGGAATCATTCACAAATTTCACTATCATTACTTTATTTGTTACACCAATATTTTTATTGTCACAGACAGTTATTCCACATGACTAGTATCTGGTGTACAGTCGGATATTACATAATATAAATATATTTTGCACTGTGAGCGCATGAAATTATTTTAGAATTTACTATTTCCGCCATTAATTCAAGAAATTCCGGGTTGTTATGCGGCGCAGGTTTGCAACTCGTTACCGACGTTTCGGAACAGCCTATTGGTCAAATATTCAAGGGCCAAGCAGTTAAAGACATGGAACAGATTCGTTATTTGCAGTTTTAAGTAAATAATATCTATCTGAGAAATGTTGACCATTTTGATCTTGGAGATAATTTGTAAGCTGAATTTTCCTTGGGCCACAAAAAATTAGGTGATCATAAAATTTCTGTTACATATTTTAGGCCATAAGGCTGAATGAGATGAGCTGATCAAGAATGGTTGGTGGGGGTTGTCACCCAGAAATTTGTAACATCATACGGACATCCTAGATTCTCTTTTGCATTAAAACTAGAATTAGTTACACCCAATTTAAAGGGGTTTTAGTTTAAACAAAAGTTTAAATTTCACCTTGTTTACATGTCTCACTCTCAGTACTTTTTGATGTAAAATATTTTTGCAAATTCATGTATTTTTTACATTATTCAAACTCTTGATTCCTCTTGCCCTTTCTTTTTCTGTATTCAGCACCCGGTGCTTCAATTTTAACACCTTTTTAAGACATTTTTAGCTTTTAGGACAAAACTCCAAGCAATGAAAGACAGATTGATTTGTCACTAAGAAAATCGAACATTAATCATTAAAAATATGGCAAAAATGAGGGGGGGGGGGGTCTGTGGTCACAACACCGCACTTAAACAGAACAATGAATACTGAACCATTTCAGTGAATGGAATTGAGTAAAACTTGCAAATTCTGGGATCCTGAGTAGCTATCACGCAATTTGAATAAAGGTAAAAATTAAAACGAATACTGAGCACCTTGGAATCAACAAAAGCACAGAGAGCTTCCATTCCAAACAATGAAGATGGAGAGAGTGACACTGATTGGCAGGTGCGTAGCTAGAGTGGGGCGAGTGGTGCAGCCCCCGGGGTACCAGAGCCCAAGAGGCGTGAAAATTAATATTTTAAGCGTAAAAATTGTATTGTTTGCGCTAAACAGGTTTTAATTATTGAGACAAATAAAAATAAACGAAAAAAATAATTGTGATTTTCTTTAAAGTTCGTAATTTTTGTCAGGGGCGGACATTACGCTTGCTCGCCCTGGGCCTCAAAAAACCTAGCTACACCACTGCTAATTGGTAAAGGTAGATATAATCTGACATTCCTTTTCTATTAATTGTAAGAAATTAATAGTAAAATATTTTTCCCTTAGCAGACGTTTTATTATAGGTGTCATCTTGGATTTGGATAAATATATTTTCCTTTGGCAGATGTGTGTAATTTGGCGAGTCATCTTATATTAGGCTCTTCTTGCATTCGGGTAATATGGTACATAAAAACGCAGAAGAATGTTGTGTTTAGCAATCTCAAAATCATGGATGAGCAAATCAATAGAAACAACAGAATTTTTATTGGTAATGAAATACAAAAATACCAAACAATCATGGACTAACAAACACAGATATACATCAAGTATCTGTGATGTTTTTCGATTATACTCCACTTGATTGCAACATACATTTCAATATCCGGCATTATCAGAATCCCTCCAAGATTTTGTTTGCAGCATATTAATTTTGCCTGGCAGTTACACGTCTAGCGTCGACAGCAGCTTTTGAAGTTTGAGGGTGCTTTTTGCCCTCATAATTCCTCATTTCAGCCATATTCTGCAATATGTCTCCTGATATCTGCAAGACTCCTGAATTTGCTGACCCATCTTTTTCCTTCCCGTGAAAGGTCTTTTTCTCTCGTCCACTGTTTCGTCATCATATATTCAGTGCATTTGTAGCTTACTTTGTTTAATTCCTGTTTACACATTGTATTCATCAACTATGAAGATGTTAATGCTCCTTTATTTATATAAACACATATTTAAAGCAATTATGTAATACAATATTATCAAAAATACTGTCTTGTTATTATGCTTCACTTTTGATTCATGCCTGCAATCAGTATATCAGTGAGGTGAAACAATCAAAATAAAAACAATGATCCATCATAACAATGCAAACTAGTGTAATTTGAGCGTTATACACCGACAAACCTTGGATTTTAAATGCAAGACACTGCGAAAAGAGCCTTCCTGGTTAGGTTAATTTTTATGTACAAAGAAAAGGACTTTTGGGTTCTACCATCATGTCACATTCCATAAGAGTGCCTGATCCCAAACTAAATTCCCATCTTTACACAAAATTTTGTTACGTTCGGCCATGCCCGTTTCAATATAAGGAATAATGGAAAAGAAGGAACTGTACAATGCATTTTACAAGTTTTTGTATTGTCAAGTCACATTGGTTGGGATCTGGGGCTCCAAAACCCAATCTCCACTTTCGAGAGCCAAAGGTTATTTCTCGAGATCTGCCGGAAAAGTAAACTTACCCTTGCTCCTTTGCACACCGACATGCAATTATGGTCTGCAAGACATTATTCAGCGGTTAGCAAAACAGTTAACAATTGCCATTGGGCCTATATTCCAAAAGGGAAGCACCTTAATCGACACTACGCAGATCTCGGAGCCATCCTGAGCACGTTGATGTAGACAAAATTGGCTACACCCAAAAGTGTTCAAAACACATTAATACTATGAAGTAATGTTATGTTTAACGCTGGAAATGAAGCACCATGACCCCTTGAGACACACTCTGTTCCTTGTCACTTCAGAAACCTTGCACGCGTGCGTCTATATCGGATAAGAGTCTATAATACTGACAAAATGTGTACACAGTATAGGCCTGTATTTTTTATGGTCACGGCGTGTTAAGACACAAAAGTAATACACACATAGTACATTCCACACATACAGAATTTAGCCACAGTGAGAACAGGATGTGGAATAAGTCATAATCCTGTCCTACAGGTTGCAGTGTAAGAAATAAAATGTGACGCGTGAAATAATGTTAATATCTCTATATAGGCCAAAGACTGAATTTGTTATCTGTGGAGATGTAAATGTAGATTATTTATCAGATAGTTTTAAGAAACAACAACTTTTGTCACACACAGTGAATTTCCCCTCGAGATTCCAAAACAATTTTAGTTCAGCTATTGACAATATTTTTGTAAGCAACTCACGATTAGATTTCTGCAAGATTTTACCTTTATATAATGGCTTATCAGATCATGATGCCCAGTGTTTAATTTTAAGAAATGTCTTTAGCAAAATGAAAATAATATCAGGCAAATTCAAGGCAAGATTATTCACAACAAATACAATTAGTTGTTTTCAAGAGTCACTATTAAAGGAAACTTGGGAAGGGATTTATAATAAGCATAATATTAATGAAAACTTTAATAGCTTTATGAAAACATATATAAATATCTTTGAAGCCAGTTTTCCTGTAATTACCATGATAAATATAAAGATAATACTTGGATCACAAAAGGCATCAAGATATCATGTCAACGGAAAAGAAGTCTATATCTTCTTAGCAGAAATTGTAAGGACTTGAAATTGAAAATGTATTACTAACGTTACTGTTCTATTTTAAGAAAAATTGTCAGAGAGACAAAAAAATTTAATATAATGAATTGATAGTAAATTCAGATAATAAGACTAAAATGACTTGGAAAATTATTAAAAAAGTAACATGAAAAATTCAAAATTCTCAACACATGCCTGATACCATCAAAGTAAATGGTGAAGAGCAGTCCCTGGAACAAGCAGCTGAGGCTTTCAATGATTATTTTTTAAACATAACAAAAAATCTAAATCTTCAAAGTGCTAAAGAAAATTCTATATCATTGTTAAAGAACTATTATCCATCTGAATTTCCACCCATGCAGATAATTCCTGTCACAGAATTATCACGTTATTGTCACATTATTATCTTTCATTAAATGACAGCAATGATACAATATAAACCACTTAATGTCCGTAGACCATACTGGAGGCTCATCCAACTTTTAGACAGATTTTATCACTACATCTTCTCCTGTCTGACACACACAAACACAGTGAGCACACAAACATTAATAGTACTACTAAAGCCTACAATTAAGTAACAATTCATTTAACTCATTTGGTTGTAGTTGTGCTTCCTTAGTCCAACTGCATAATGTCTCTAACATCTCTAAATTGCCTCCTTCTACTGCTGTGTCCAACACAAGTTTTGCCATACTTGTTCCTGGCTATTAACAATTCACTTAACTAGTTGTGCTTCGTTATCCCAAATCCATAATGCCCATAACATCTGTAAATTGCTTCCTTATACTGCTGCATGCCACGCGAAGTTTTTAAAACTTGTTCTTTGGCTAGTATTAATTCACTTAACTCATTTGGTATTAGTTGTGTTTCCTTAGCCCAACTCCATAATGCCCGTAAGATCTCTAAATTGCCTGTCCTTAATGCTTCGTGCCACGCGGTGTTGACATACTTGTCCTTGGCTAGTAAGAATTTACGTTTCTCGTCTGGTTTTAGTTGTCCTTCCTTAGTCGAAACCCAAAATGCCTCTAACATCTCTAAATGGCCTCTTTCTGCTGCTGCGTGCCACATGGTGTTGCCACTCTTGTCCTTGGCTAGTAACAATTCAAATAACTCAACTCTAACATATGTAAATTGCCTCCTTCTACTGCTGCGTTCAACACGGTGTTGCCATACTAGTATTTGGAAAGTAACAATTCACTTAACTCATTTGGTTGTAGTTATGCTTCATTAGCCCAACTCCATAATGCCTCTAAGGTCTCTAAATTGCCTGTCCTTACTGCTTCGTGCCACGCGGTGTTGCCATACTTGTCCTTGATCAGTAAGAATTCACGTTTCTCATCTGGTTTTAGTTGTGCTTCCTTAGCCGAAATCCAAAATGACCGTAACATCTCTCAATTGCCTCTTTCTGCCGCTGCGTGCCATGCGGTGTTGCCATACTTGTCCTTGGCTAGCAACAATTCACGTTACTCAACTGGTTTTTGTTGTGCTTCCTTAGCCCCACTCCATAATGCCTCTAACATCTGTAAATTGCCTCTTTCTACTGCTGCGTTCAACATGGTGTTGCCATACTTGTTCTTGGAAAGTAACAATTCACCTAACTCATTTGGTTGTAGTTGTGCTTCCTTAGCCCAAATCCATAATGCCTCTAAGATCTCTAAATTGCCTGCTTCGTTCCACAAGGTATTGCCATACATGTCCTTGGCTAGTAACAATTCACGTAACTCAGCTGGTTTTAGTTCTGCTACCTTAGCCCAACTCCAAAATGCCTGTAACATCTCTAAATTGCCTCTTTCAGCTGCTTCGTGCCACGCGGTGTAGCCATAGTTGTCCTTGGCTAGTAATAATTGACGTAACTCAACTGGTTTTAGTTGTGCTTCCTTAGCCCAACTCCATAATGCCTCTAAAATCTCTAAATTGCCTACTTCTACTGCTGCGTGCCACAGGTGTTGCCAACATAGTTCTTGGCCAGTAACAATTCACCTAACTCATTTGGTTTTAGTTGTGCTTCCTTAGCCCAACTCCATAATGCCTCTAACATTTCTAAATTGTCTCCTTTTACTGCTGCTTGCCACATGGTGTTGCCAACATAGTCCTTGGCTAGTAACAATTCACTTAACTCATTTTGTTTTAGTTGTGCTTCCTTAGCCCAACTCCATAATGCCTCTAACATCACAAAGTGTCTCCTTCTACTGCTGCGTGCCACGCTGTGTAGCCACACTCGTCTTTGGCTAGTAACAAGTTATGTAACTCAACAGGTTTTAGTTGTGCTTTCTTAGCCCAACTGCATAATGTCTCCAACATCTCTAAATTGCCTGATCCTTATCTTATGCTCATGCCAGCGCGCTTGTTGCCATTTTACATGTACTGCTTGGCTAGGTGTAACAATTCACTTAATTCACTATCATTGGTTTTAGTTGTGCTTTCTTAGCCCAACTCCATAATGCCTCTAACATGTGTAACTTGCGTGTCCTTACTGCTGCTTGCCACGCGGTGTTGCCATACTTGTCCTTGGCTTGTAACAATTCACATAACTCATTTGGTTTTAGTTGTGCTTCCTTAGCCCAACTCCATAATGCCTTTAACGTCTCTAAATTGCCTCCTTCTACTGCTGCATGCCACACTGTGTGCCCAGAAACATCTTCGACTAGTAACAGTTTATTCTTGAACTCAACTGTCTCTAGTTGTGTTTCTTTAGCAAAAGCCCACAACTTCTTCAGTACCGCCACACTGCCGTTTACTGCGCTGTGCATGGCAGTTCTCCCATTGCGATCCCGGCCTAATAATAATGTATTCTGTAACTCACTGGAGTTTACTTGTGCTTCTTTAGCCCAAGCCCACAGTTTACCCAATATCTCTGCACTGGATTTTTCCGCTGCCATGTGCCAGGCAGTTTGTCCATCTCTTGATTTTACAAGTACCAATTTTTCCTTTAACTCATTTGGGTTTACGAGTACTTCTTTAGCACAAAGCCATATTTTCTCTAAAACCTCTTCATTACTGCTTTGTGCTGCTAGGTGCCAGGCGGTGTCTCCATTCGAATCTTGCGCTAGCAACATCTGTCTTTTTAACTGCTGTGCGCATATTTGGGCCTCTTTGTCAGAATTCCACGGTTTCTCTGACGTGTCTGTGTGGCGTCTCTCTGTGTTCAAGTGCCGGCTACATGTGACAGCAGGTGTCACTGCGTCAACACATTCCCATATCTTTTTTAATGCGCCTACATTGCCATTATTTGCTGCCACATGCCAAGCAGTTCGTCCTCGAGTGTCTGTGGCTAACAACATATTCCTTAGAGCGTTTGAATGTTCTCCTGATTTTAGGCTGTCTAATAAAAATCCAATAATACGAGTGTTATCTTCTGCCGCTGCGTGGTGTAGTGCTGTTGGAATTAAACCTCTCAGGCGACTAATTACTTCCCTCTCATTCCACTGTTCATCGAGTATTTCTCCGTACCCTTTCAAGGCCTCTTTCGATGGCTTAGATTTTTCCAACAGTCCATCCACAAAGGCTCTAATCACATGACAGTCTGTTCGTAAAAGAACTTCATTGAGTAAAAACTCCTGCACTTCTATGTGCTGTTTAGTTGTCTTTGTCAATTGGTTCATTAGGAAATCAGCCACAAAATACTCCGCAAAAGTGCGGTGGATGAACTGCGGCTTACCGTCATGGTTTCTCTGCACTATCCCAATCCTAGTCAACTCTTCATCTGAAGATGTAGATTCGTGATTAAATTGCAGATGTGTCACCTGATCCTCAGTAAACAATGCCTGTAAGGCTAATAGCTGATGCTGTAATTGTACGCTTTTGATATTGCGTTCTCGTTGCTCCTTTGCAGCCACGTTACCTGCTGGTGTTTTGGACTTTTCCTCATAAAGTATATCATATTTTTTGTCAATAAATCGTCCGTATAACCCCAGCAAGTCTAGCTTGTGCGGTAACTCAGGCTCGGATCTCTCTGACAGATAAAATGATATAAATTCCTCTTTAAAAGAATCAGCTAGCATGCGGGTTTGTAATGGGATGCCGGCGAACACTTTGTCCTTATCGCTAATTGACTGTGCCATCTTCCTGATTAATGCTGTAGCGTAAATTTCTAACCGATGTTGATTCGTGGTTTCAGGATATAAATATTGAAGCCAGAATTTATATAGAAATTCAACTTGCTCGACTTCAGAGAAGGGTTGCAGGGTGTAGGCCAGCTGTTGTAGCTTGTCCTCCAATTCCTCTCTGAGGTGGGGACGGGTGGTGACCCACAGCTGCTCTAATGAAGTCTGCTTCAGAACTTGCAGCATACCAATGACTGTCTGTTTGTAGCTGGGACTGATTTCATCAAAACCGTCCAACATTATCACTACTTTGTTAGGTTCATTTCCTTCAAAGTTCTTCATAAACAAATCCTTCTCTAAACGAGATTCAAGCTTTAGCACTTCCTTTGATACAAATTCAAGTACCCTTTCTTTATCCATCTTCTTTCCTTTCAGAGCCTCGAGTACTTCTGCATAGTCATTCAAATCAATTCTCACCAACCAATGGTGTGGAGATTTTTCCTTGATTTTTTTAGACAGATGGGTCAGTACGGTGGTCTTACCCATTCCTGCTTTGTCGGCAATTAGCATGACCCTGTGGTACCTTGCTTGCTTCAAAAGCTTTTCTAAATCTTTAGGACCATAAGAGTGGGATTTCTGGGCATCAGCATATTTACGTAATTTCTTTAAATTCCCTTGCGACTGCTGCCACATGAGTTCCCCTGACTTGTCTTTAACAAGGCAATGCACATTACTCGTTGGATTCTGCTGACAGAGTTGTTTGAATTCATGTTCATCACTAGCCAGTAAATCAGCAAATTTTCCTTCTCTTTTATCACTTGAAATGTTCTGCCTAATAACGATGTTGTGATTAAAAGTTCTATCGATATAGTACTTCTCATTGTAACCACTGCAAGCAGACGGTACAGGTTCTTCACCAATTCTAATCTCCGTTTCTTGTAACAAATCAGCAAGAGGAAAGGAATTTGTCACTGAGTCAGGAGATGTGAGTTGATTTAAGGCAACTTTTCTGCCTTGAAAAATTATTGCCTTCTCTAGTACTTTTGTCTGTGAACTGCGCGTTAAATCACTCCAAGTTAACTGTTCATCTGTTGTTTTAAAGCCTTCACCGAGTGTTTCTCTAGCTGTTTGTTGTAGATAAGCAGCGGTGCTATCTTCTGATGGCGTGGTCAGAATGATTTTCATAGTCTTCTTCTGTTTTGAAATATTGAACAATTCCTTGAACATGTCTCTTAGCTCGTTATTAACTGGCTGATTGGTCTCACACGCTATCATCAGTAGATGCTGTTTTTCCATTGATGCCAGTAATGTACTCAAATTTGTCATTCGATTGACATTTAACAACCGCTTTAATTTCAGTACGGTACAGTCATCTTCAATGAAGCAGTTGGCCGTGAAGGATGTCTTTTGGAACAGCCGATAAACCTTGATTAGTCCTGTCCAAGTGTCCCCATCAATCATTCGTAACTGCCAAATTTGTTGGTCACTAGTCAGAAATTCTCTTAAACCCAAAGTGCCTGGGTTAAAGTCAAGATCGTTTTGGTTAATCGTTTCGACATAACGCCGAGTTTCGTGTTGATACACCCAACTTCTTGTCTGGGGTGATGATAATTTGTCCTTTATGTTCTCTTTGATGGGTGGGAAAAGTCGAAGCAACCGCTTCACATAGGGAATCAGGGCTTGCAATATGCCAGCGTCTGGACAGTGAACACTTTCATTGTCAAGCTCAAAGTTTTGTAATTTTTGTTCAGCTTCCTGTCGGGCCTCAGCATTATTCATTACAGAAAACAAATCTTCAGGCTTAAGGAATCCCGGCACATGACATAACCAACGATAACCCTCCAGAAACTCCCGCTCGTCCTGAGTCAAAATGCTTAGACTCCTTGCGCATTCGTCGTAAGCCTTAGTTTGATAACGAAGCTGGTGGTAACCCTTGGGCACTTTGCTAAGGACGGTGCCGTTTACCTCAGGGTGGTAAATATTAAGATGTTCTGCCCATTTAAAGAAATCTTTCCATTCTGCACCTCCCTTTATGCCTGCACTGACAGGCCAATCGACCACCTCTCGTATTTTTAGTTTGCCTTCGTCGTCTGTAAGTACTTGCCCCGTTTCGGGATCAAAGGCTTCCACAATTTTATCTATTTTATGTGCTGCTAGATTGTACAATGGAGTATGTTTTTCCAAGGAGCCCATATGAGACAAGTCAATAAAGATTCTATACACTGTCCCTAAATGGGAGTTGCAGGTATTAATGCGATTTGGAGCACACAGATAACTAGTGATGTCTAAGTGCTGTAAGTCAATGAACCGCCCTTTGAGGCGTACATCAAATTTGTCGGTCATTTGTGATAACATATCTTTGCAGCCTGGGCTATCGAAAACTACTGTGTGCGGATGATAACTATCTCGGACAGTGTTGCTTCCAAGAGGTTCGTGTTCTTCTGTTGTAAGTCTTTTAAGAAACATACCGTCTTTCTCTTCAAGGTATTTCGTGGTAAAGGTAGTGATTTGCGCCAGCCAACCCCCTAAAGAGTCACCGGTGAAAAACAGTTCGAAACTGACCCCAGTTTCTTGTTCTATTTCTTGCAGAACTGCGATTACCTTATTAGCAAATGTGCTGGCAGAACTCATTTGATCAACGTAGTTGTTAAGGTAAATACCTTTAGTATCTGTTACAAAACCAGAAACACTGTCAGTGCCTCGATGAGCAATCACCACTTGCTGATGTTCCGGGTGCCAGTAGGCAGTTCCAAAATAGCCGTTCAATATCCCAAAATGAGATGCTGTCGTTAGCAACTTCCAGCCGTAGGGAGCTTTAAGCTTTTCGCTTTTGCTCTCAGGCTCTTCACTTTCGTAGTCAGTGTATGCCATGGAGGCAAACTGGGCTAAGACATGCGGCGTGGGGAACGCGGGCGTTGCTTTGAGTTGATTAATGGCGGATAATTGTTTGTTTTTTATAAAACTCTTCGATGCGATGATTAAAATCATCGTGGCTCAATTTCAGCTCTGTATCTACTGTTAGTTCTCCTGAGAAAGGCGGCAGAACAGTTGTCGCTGCTTGTTTGCCCGTCGCAGCCGCAACCGGATGAAAGTTATGTGACGCTGATCTGTTTGCCTGTGAGAGGGGTCTATGTGCCGTTTGTTCTGTGGGTTCGTTTTGTACTAAGGACTTTGTTAGAATGGGAACAAAATGAGCCTCTCCTTCCTTTAAAAGATGAATGACACCAGGCTCTTTGTATAGGTTGGTACTTTCATCCATTGTAACAGTCCTTGACCCTGAACTGTCTACTAGCTGTGGGGAGATAATGACTTGACCATCTGTAGTATGCTTTTCAAGTAAATGAAGTTTTATGCCATATATTTTACAAAGCATACGCCCTTCAATTTCTGGCCTTCCCCAGATATCGGTGTCTGCCTTTAACTTAGCCAGGTAACTTTCAAAATCAGCTTGCCGACCGCTGAGTGTTGCATATCCCCCGTGGAAGCATTCTCTGCAATCGCTTGGAGCCAGGTCATGTCCGTTTGGCTATCATAATTATCATCTTGGTTCTCTGTGGCATAATTACAACAGCTCTGTCGTAACGACTGGACATTCAATGGTCCGCCAGGGATACACAACGCACTCATTCCTTGCGCCAGGGCGTCAAAGAAACAGTCTTCCCCCTCTAAAGCTTCTCCAAATGTAAAATCACTACAGAGCCATTCTGCCTGTGAAATATGGCTTTTCAAGGCACCAATGATCTGAACATGATTTCGTTCTTTAGCCAAATCTAAAGGCGTTTTTCCATCGCCATTTTCAATGGTAGTGTTTGCGCCTTGAGTAAGCAGAAAGTTAACTACCTCCAACTCATTTTTTTTACTTGCCAAATGTAAAGCGGTGTTCCAATTATCATTACCATCTTGTGCATTGATATCAGGTTGCGGATCTTTTTCTAAAAGTTTTTTAATTTTCTGTAATCTCTTTTGTATGGAAATACTCCTTTTGTGTATAATATTAAAGAGTTTCGCATTAATCTCTAACTCTTCACTATTAGAGCGCTGATGCCCTTTATGCATGGCTTTGCGGTCCATTATTCTACGGAATAGAGGTCTATCTTAAAAAGTGGATTGCCAGAGAAACTGGACACAATTGAAATGACTTCATCCTTGCCTTTTGCACTCTAAAGACAATGACGATGCGGCAGCCAGCATTCTTGCCATTTGAACACAGTGCTGTACCCAAAGATCCACAGCCGTCGTGGCTTCCCAGGTGCTGCTTCCTCAGTAAGTCTTCACTGACCTTCTGCAGACCTGTCAACAGGAAAATGTCATGTAATGTAACGCTATAAGCTGTCTGGTGCAATGCTGCTGACCTGCTGAGGTTCCTGCGCTACATGTCCAGCTGTCAGACTAGACACGTGTTTACTGGCACTGGAATGTACCACCAGATTGTATGAACAAGGAAGAGCCATCACGGTCACTGACGATATGCAGCCTCTGTTAAGCTGTTTAGACTAGTAAACTGCGTGTACGTGAGTAATTGGAAGGAATAATTGTGGATTTTTGAAGACATTATCCTACCGGTTTCCTGAGGAAAAGCACGAAAACCCTAATTCCGTTGTGGAGCAACTTGGAAGACATTTGAAGTGACACAGTATTAATGCTACATTACCTGCCAAGACGCAGCAAGTGACACATATATTTAGCACAGTCCAACAAGACTGCTTAACCCTGAGATGAAGGCAACACAACTCTTCGAAGCATCCGGAGTGCTTCACATTTCGCAAGAAGCGACCCATCAGCACGCGTCAGCAACACAGCTGGCAGAACCTGACATATCGCAACACCAAAGCCTGCTGACTGAACTTCCCACTTCCATTAGCGATCGTCCTACCAACTGGGTCTCAGCCATTACAGTCACAAATTGTCTACATTACTCTTTTGTTATTAACGTGCCTTGCGTGAATTGTTTCAGTTCAAAAGTTGAAACTTTTATTCAAAATCGCGGCATACCTAATCTGTTTGTAACGAATCAGCAAACTGTGGTCCGAGGTGCTATGCGGACACTAGGTGTGGCATGGGAGATTTTATAATGAAGACAACAGTGTCTGAATATACATTGGTTCCTATTTTATTGCCTTTATACGTAACTGACGAATTCTCTAGTATAGCTAGCATTGCGCCGCCATACCACTGAAGTGGAGGAAACGACTTTATTTCTGCATAAAAAGAGAAGGAAAACTTTCACAATTTTTGTTCGAAAGCCATTTCAGTTCTGCACTGCTGTAGTGTAATAAACCTGCACGGTGCAGATTGCAAGTCACAAGTGCTGCACTGAAGTACATGTAATGTAACTTGCACAGTGCAAATGCAAGTCACCAGTGCTGCACAGCATATAACATCTTGAAGTGCACAAAAGTGTGAGTCAGCAGTAACTTACTGCAGTCAGACTGGCGTGCACAGTGTCGGCATCAAGGTATTAATTACATCACGAATTAGCAGTATCATTCTTATGTCAGTTATGCTGTATATAGTTATATTATATTTTACGTGACACTCCATGATTAGTGGGTCCCTGTCAACACGGCATGGCGCGTCCTCGGTTGCGGATGGAGGAACGGCCTCCGAATATGGAGGTTAGCTGCGAAGATGCAGTCGCGGACAGCCGACAAGGGTGGTCTTCCAGCTTGGGGGTTGGGCGAGGTGCTAACAACTCCTCACCGTAAAAAATTACCATGTTACAAACACTATACAGAGACTCGGACCTGGACTGATTCCTTGATAGGGACAGGTGGCGGGCTCTTGTGAGTGCGGTAATGAACCTTCGGGTTCCATACAACGCGGGGAATTTCTTGACTAGCTGACGACCTGTTAGCTTCTCTAAGAAGGACTTTGCTCCATGGAGTTAGTTAGTTAGTTAGTTAGTACGTGACACTTGACTCCATATTTCGATGAACATACTCTAGCTATTCGCATAAATTCATCACCTTAGTAATTTAAGTTTATTTTTGCTACGCGAAACATCTATTACATTTAAATCATAACCCTTCTAACGTCCATTGTTGCAGAATTTTAATTACCAGTCCGACATTTACATCTGAGAATTGCCTGACCAGACACGCCTCATCTGCCACATCTTACAGCTCCCTTCAATCCTACTTTACTTGACAAGATGAGATAATTTGTTATATGTGATGTACAGCTGCGATGCCAAGCTATCGTTTTATATGTGTGTTTATATAGAGGTTGTGCTTATTGACTTTACGTTTGGTCTTTATATCTGATATTATGAGTATTTGTAACGAGACTGAGATCTGAGCCTCAGCGACTATTAATTGTAGTTTAGATGTTGTACCTTTCTGCTTTCTTATAGACAGCCTGATGATGGCTGACTTAAAGGCGAATCGCGTGCATGTAGCTGAGTGTTATACAACTAAACTGTAAGTTGTGTTCAGCGGATATAACAGTTGGTTTTATTTTGATTTCAGGCTTCCGCCGCGATGTTGATGAAATCTGTGGTCTTCTGGGTAATTACACGGCGTCGTGTGGTAATTATTTACCGACGTTTCGGGACAACGTATCGGTCCCATCTTCACGGGTCAAGATTCCGAGTAGGAAAAAAAGCCAGCAAAGAAACTTGGCAGCATAGCGGGGTGGGGGAACGTGCGATGTTGGGCAGCAGATAGGCTGTGAGAGGGGGTGGGGTGGGTACAAGGTCACAATATGTACTGGTGCGGCGGGGTGAGAAATATGTCTGGAATGCGGCGACAACTTGAAGGGAGTGAGACGAACTGAACGGAATGAATGAAGGAGTAAACGAACAAAACCAAGGAAAAATGAAGAAAAGAGGTCGAAACCAATAAGAATAAATTAAATTAGCATAAAAATCATAAAGAAGGGGAAAAGGAAAAAAGAGTAAAGAATTAGTGAAAGAAAAATATAAAAACCGAAATGAAATGAAAAGAACAAAAACATCATAGCTAAGGAGTGTAAACTAGATGAAATGAAAATTAAAAATGAGATAAATGAAAACCAACGGAATAAACCCAATGAGTGTGTAACAAAAAGGACATAGACGATAAAGCAATATCAAACGTATAAAAACAATCAATAGATGGAAGGAACACGAATAGAGGGGGAAATTCCAGGCGGATTAAAATAGTAATGTAAAGGACAGAAAACAGGTCGCAGATGGAGGAAGCGCATGGAAGGGGGGAAGACTGCTAGAACCGGAGGAAAGGATAGCAACAGAAGCGGCTAAAGGAAAAGCAGCAATGGGATATGGAACAACGTGGAACAGGAAGAGGTAGAGTGTGTGGTCCTCAAAACAACCGTGGGCTAGTCACCACTATGGGGGGGGGGGGGGGGGGGGGAGGGCGGGTGTCGTCTACTCTCTCTAAGGAGGCGAAAGAGAGGTTTCCATGACCCGCTTAGAATTAGGCCATCCTCCCTGTTCATATTGTTTGGATGGAGCTGCAGCTCAATCGCCTCCCTGATGAGTCGGTCCATGTAGCCGGATTTTGTAGAGAGGATTTGGGTGTCTTGGAATTTAATGAGGTGATCCTGAGTGAGTCTATGTTCCGCCACCGCCGATTTTTCTGGATGCCCCAGCCGCATATGGCGGCTATGCTCTTTAATAATCCTGGTGGCAATGGACCGACCAGTCTGTCCGATGTCCTACTCGGAATCTTGACCCGTGAAGATGGGACCGATACGTTGTCCCGAAACGTCGGTAAATAAGTACCACACGACGCCGTGTAATTACCCAGAAGACCACAGATTTCAGTTGGTTTTATTGTTCTAACTAAACAGTGTTTTCATTTATAAGACACAGAACGGCAAATGGCTTTGTGAATTAATCCGGACGAGCGGTAGAATTGTGTCTACGCAGCTGCGATCGCAAGATTTTAAAAATGTAAACGTACCCAAGGCTCAACACGGTACGTGTTCGTCGCTAGTGTTGACACAGGAAATACAGGCGAACAGAAACTGCTAAGCAAAATTAGCTACACCAAATACAAGGAGATTTGAATGCTAAACTCTAGGAAATTATTTCCAAACTGACTGCCTAGAATATATCGCCAAATGACTACGGCGGACACTTTTACAGCTTAGCATAGCGGTTAACTTTAGGAAAGCTGTACACAGACTTTGTGCTCCGATCGTCAGTACGATTACTATAAAGGAAAAACTAACTCGAACGAGCTGTTGTATGTGGATATTAGGGTTACCTTATGTTATTCTTTATCTCTACGTTATTCTTTTCTCTGTACTTGTATTTTGAACTTAGCACGTGTAAACCTCGCTTTGGTACATCGCCACTCATGACTAGTCTGCTGACTAAACCCCTCGTGATGTACCAGGCAAGGTCCGTGCAAACTTAACCATTGTACGAGATCAAGGGTCTCTGAGGTCGTCTGGATAGACGTGACTGATGTGAACCTGAGACTCTCGTCTCTTCTCAAACCGTTGTACTTGTTCTGTAACCGTCTACCAAGCGGGAGCTGCTAGCAGCGATCGCGGCCTAAATAAACTTGCTTGTGAAACGTTGCTTGTTCTTGCTTCCACACTTCCATCCCTCTCACGCAATCACCGCTCGGCACGGGTTGGGATCCAACAGAGCAGAGTCCTTCTTGAGGAGCTAACAGTTCCTCAGCTAGTCAAGAAATTCCCCGTATTTTATGGAACCCGTAGTTTTACAACCACCTTTACAAGAGCCTACAAACTGTCCCTATCCTGAGTCATATCAGTCCAATCCAGACCGCTATCCCACTTCTTGGTGACCCATTTTAATATTATCATCCTATCTACTCTTAGGTCTTCAAAGTGGTCTCCTTCCCTCATGATTCACCACAAAAATCCTGTGTGCACTTCCCCTCTCCATCGTACGTGCCTCATCCGTGCCCATCTTATTTTTGTTGATTTCATATCCTAAATAATATTTGGTATGGAGTACAGTTTCCACGGAACGTATCCCTACATTGACGTAGTGGTGGGGCTTGCTACTGGTAGGGCCTCTCAAGACAGACAGGTCAAAGGTGATGACCCGGACAAAAACGGATAACCTGGTCCTCCAGGTTTGGGGTTGGGCGTGGGGCTATCAACCCCACACCATAAAAATGTTCTGTTGAGAAGCTTCTGAAATTGGAAAAAGAGTGGAAACAACGAAGACGACCCAGCATGAGCAAGGTTTTTCGAGTGGCAACTTGGAACGTGCTGTCTGTATATAGAAGTGTCGCACTGCAGCATCTGATTCAAGTAACACAAGACTATAAGATTTATTTGTTAGCAGTGCAAGAAGTAAGGTGGCTGGGAAGGAGTGCTGTAGAAAAGAAGTATTGCACTATATACTGTAGCTTTACACATCTGTACACATCTTTGTAACAGGCTTTATTGTTAGTAAACGCATTAGATCAAGATAATTGATTTTAAACCTGTTGATAGGAGAATGTGTGTGCTCAGAATTAGAGGTAAATTTAAAAACTATAGTTTCATCTGTGCGCATGCTCCAACGGAGGAAAGGCAGAAGGATCAGTTCTGCGAGAGAATAGACAGGACGTACACACACTGCTGCTCATGTGATACACAAAGCACATTAGGTAACATGAATGCTAAGGCGGGGAAGGAAATCTGGACAGGATCAGCTGTAGGTGCCTGCGGTCTGCATGATGACAGTAATGATAACGGAATGCGTTTAATATATATATTGACAGGATCAGCTGTAGGTGCCTGCGGTCTGCATGATGACAGTAATGATAACGGAATGCGTTTAATATATATTGACAGGATCAGCTGTAGGTGCCTGCGGTCTGCATGATGACAATAATGATAACGGAATGCGTTTAATATATATTGACAGGAACAGCTGTAGGTGCCTGCGGTCTGCATGATGACAGTAATGATAACGGAATGCGTTTAATATATATTGACAGGAACAGCTGTAGGTGCCTGCGGTCTGCATGATGACAATAATGATAACGGAATGCGTTTAATATATATTGACAGGACAGCTGTAGGTGCCTGCGGTCTGCATGATGACAATAATGATAACGGAATGCGTTTAATATATATTGACAGGAACAGCTGTAGGTGGTGCCTGCGGTCTGCATGATGACAGTAATGATGACGGGATGCGTTTAATATATATTGACAGGAACGGCTGTAGGTGGTGCCTGTGGTCTGCATGATGACAATAATGATAACGGAATGCGTTTAATATATATTGACAGGAACAGCTGTAGGTGCCTGCGGTCTGCATGATGATAGTAATGATAACGGGATGCGAAAATATTGTGCAGTCCATCAACGCGTAGGCGCACACAGAATGTTCCTTTGGGGGGGGGGGGGGGAGAGAGCTAACTCTTAGGCTATATATAATGTATTTCTGAGTTTAAAAACTGTGTTATGAAAGTCGTGTCAAAATCTCAGAGCCGACATCTAGTTGGATTACAGCGAAAATTAAAACTAACTAAAAAAAGAAAAAATCTACGTATTCGTAAGTTTTTATTCGATTTTTCAATATTCCAATATACTAGTCATGAACCGATTTCAGCGACTGATTTCGGCTGAAGCGTAAATCACGTGACCCCTTTGATATCATCGTGTGTACAGAATTTGTGTATTTTAAATTTTGCTTAGGAGGGGGCTGCAGCCCGTCAGCCCCCCCCCCCCTCTTTGGGTGCGCCAATGCATCAACGTATGGTTATGGGGGGGGGGATATTATTGCCACATAGAAACTTACATAAAGGAACGTGGCATTGACGTGATATTAGAACTGTGGACCAGACCGATCATGTCCTGATTATCAACAACAACGCTCAAATTTATTGTATGTCAGAAGTTACGGAGTTGCTAATGCTGATTCTGATCATAGTCTAGCAACAGCACGACTGAGATGTCGCACAGCTCAAAGGAATGATAAGAAGATGCCTAAAGGCCCACTTAAATATCATAGAGAGAGACTGGGAACAAGAGAAATTAAACAAGATTATGTCAATCAATTAGTAAACAGGTGAAAGGAGACGGGCGAAAATAATTTAAATATGGCTGTACTGCAGCAAATTGTCATAAATAGAGCAGATGAAGTTATAGGTAAAAAGGGAAAGGGTGGTGAGAAGTGGATGTTTCGATGAAGAATGTACTGACGCCACCGAAAATAAAAATGAGGTTTATTGTAAAATGATACAAAGCCGTAAGACTAGAGGGGCAGAGGAACGGTACAAAGAAATGAAAAAAATGGAGAAAAGAATCCGTAGAAAGAAAAAGAAGGAATATTACGATGAACAAATGAAACAAGTACAAAATATGCACGGACAGAAAGAGAGTAGAAGAATGTATCGATTGGTAAACGATATTAGGAAGGAATTTAAGATATACATGACTGTTTGTGGAGATAAGACTGGGGTGATCCTGAGTGAACCATCTGAGATCATAGAATGATGGAGACAACATTTCTAGAATCTATTGTAAATTTCGGATTGTGTAATACGGAGTGATCATCCAAGAATTAGGAAGAAGATTGGAAAAGGAGATGGAGGGAATAGAAGGACAGTAGAATGAAAATGAGCCCCCAACAATAGATTATGTTAGAAAAGCCATAGATAAGCTGAAAAATAACAGATCGCCTGTACCAGACAATATTATAGCGGAACTAGTTAAAACAAAGCAGTGCTTTAAGATAAAACACCAACAAATGCACAAATTATAAGGTGCAAATTTGCTCCCTATATCATGATTTACCCTACGCGTTTCAGCTCCTCATGAGCCATCATCAGGGGTTATTTTCTCTATTATAAAAGGTGCTTTACAAATGCTGCATCTGTGGATCTGTTAAAACTTAAAAAAAAAAAAAAAAGCAGTGCTGTTTACTGTATTGTGTTCTGTTATTGTTTTCGTGTTTCTCACTTTTGTACTCGTTGATTATTGCTGTACTTCCACACGACTTTTAGCGTATATTGCTTTGTAATTTATTTCATTGTAATCATTTTATTCATTCCCAAGGGTTCAGTTTTTAGTTTTCCTATCGCGTTTGTATGTATGATGCAGCAGTTAGCGTCGAAATGTATCTGTCAATAAACGAAATAAATAAGTGTGTGTTGTTGGTGAATACCACGTAGCATGAAAGTAATTAGCTTTTCTACCGACTGATGTACCACCACTTTGGTCCAGATGTGTTAGTACCGGCGTTTTGCATAGGGGTCGCAAATGTCGCATCGTTAACGGGCCGAAAATAGATGGCGATGATGTTGCGTATCGTTTCAGGTATGATCTGGGGTGTAAACTGTGTGTCATTCACAGAGTGCGATGTCAGGTCATGATCTGTGCGTCAGCTACCTACGCGAGTCAACGCCGGAGGGAGAGGTTGTATGTTATATTTTTGTGAATGTGTGCATTTATAAGGTTCGTGAAAAACAAGAGGGGTTAGTTTGATTTATGTTTGGATGTTGCATAATTATGTGTGTTTCAGACTCCTGTAAACATGTGAGTAGTAGTGTGATGACATGTTTTTTGAATGGCCTATTCTGGATTTGCTGCTTTTGCTTCGAACAATATGTTTACAGTATTAAAAGTTGTTTCGGCGTATTGTATTATTAATAGTGGTTGCCTTATAGCACATAATGGATGAAAATTATGTTACGAAACCAGATACAGAAAATTCAAATTCAACTCGTATGTCATCGACATCTGATGCCACTTGCAGCAGTGTTAAAAATGTAGACCCCTTTAGTCTTGTAGAAGTGAATTGTGAAGTTGAAGTAAGTACTGTTCGCTCTTTTTCCATATTTAACGAAGCTGCTCTGCCTGCAGAGCTTACATGGTTGCAAATGAATGTTGACTGGATATTAAACGATGAATTAAGAGTGTGAGGAAGCCCTCATGTTCTATGTTGAGGTCCCACCTCGGCATTTTGTTGTAGAAGCTGGATAAGCGTACAAGAAATGTTAGAACATTCTGTTTTCCAGCCGAGATTCGAACCAGAGGCTTATAAGATCCTAACTACACAGTGATGTTGGTTCATTACAGATAATGAGATTGTGATTCTTTGTTTAATACTTTTACACAAGAACGTAAATTACAAATTAATATTTCTGAATTTAGTATGTAGAAATACATTGATCCAGTAATCCTTATGTTTGCTGATAAGTGAGAGTTACAGAACTGAGGAGATACAGTTAAGTTGTGTTAATAAATGATAACAGTATCCACTATTTAAGAGTGTGACATGAAGGAATGGTTTCAGATGGAGCTGAGTCAGGCAGTTTAATGATTATGTGATGGGCTTTGTGTCCTTAAACAAGGGAACAGCAAGACAGCCTTCTATAGAAACAAAAGTAAGGAACTGGGTACTGATAACTACATTGTCACAAAACCTACCCTATTGTTTTGATATAACAAGAAAGACCAGTTGATGACATTTAAGTCAGTGCATGCTGTACTGTTGCTTCAGCCGTCATCTGTTCCAGTTTCACTTCTCATGCTTTCTAACACCCTTCTGATAGCTGTATTCCAGGTCAGAGATGTGCTATTTGAGTCAGTATACCAATGATATTTGAGATGATAATTCAGCATGTCATGCCTTCACCACTGTGTGCTTTGTTTTAATGCCAAAAATGTAGACAGTGGATTGTGATGTAAGTGAACATAGTTGCATGCTAACACAGAATAGGAGATGAACTTATTTCCCACTGAAAGACTCTACTGTTTACAGTTCTTCATTCATTAACACTTCTCCTGACACATATTTGGATAATAACAGCAGTTTTATGAGCGGACATGCAAGTGTAATGAAAATACATATCTTCATGTGTGCCTTCGTTTCTTGTCACGTCTGATACAGTTCATACCATGAGGTTGACAGCACACAGAATCTAATCCACCAGGGTTAGGCCTTGAGTTTTCATTTGGTGACAGAGTCTGAAGTCACAGTTAGCAGCATACATAAAATTTATGCTGTGAGGTTTCATTTTAGTTACAGAGACTGATGTTGCATATGCAATCACACATGAAGGTTAGACTTTAAGTTTTCATTTTATTGACAAACTGAATATACAGTGATAAATATTCACGTTAGTTGCTGCGACTGTCCATGCCGGCAACAGTCATGCATTGTGGTTGCCACTGCAATGGTGAAAATATTGCAGCACACACACAAGTGTATGTATTTGTATTGCATCAGAATTTGCACTAAAAATATTGCTTGTCTTGCAGCGATTAGATGAAGTGTTGGTACATAAGGACTGGTAGACAGTTGCATATTACATGATGCCCCTTATTCTGTTTTAGTTCAAGAGTTGTACTGAATTAATTGAATGGAATGTACTCATACAAAAATACCATGAGTGACGTTCATGTTTCCTCTGCACATGTTTTAGGCGAGGGAAGCAGTGTTGCCTTGTATAGTTTAATTAAATTTTGTGTGTGAAAATCTTTTAAAATTATGCATTCTCTGTTATCAGAAATGGAAAGTAATATATCAGATGAGTGAAACATTTTTGATTTGCTCAAAATAACTTATGAAACGTTGTGAAGTATGAAATATGGGGAATACATAATCATATCTACAATTCATTTCTTTATAGTTACATGAACCCAAGCATTAATTTCATCTATCAGAGTGCAGTCATCTGACTGCCGTGTTGCATTGTATGTTCAGTGTTCAACTGTTTCTTCAGCCTCATCCTGCCCTTACAGCAAACACTGTCTCACTTGTGAAATCTGTTTCCTTTCCAAGAGCACACACCTCTCAGAGCACATAACCCTTACAAATGGTTGGCATGGTAGCCATTGTGTGACTCACACTCGACGAGTCACACAGGATCCTTACTTTATCTGACAACTATTGCTTGTTACTTGCCCGTGCTATTCCACTGCATGTGTGGGTGGTCAGCTGTATGGTTATGTTAATATGGTAAACACACCGACAGGAAGTGGCAGCTGATAGTTGTGAGATCAAGTTAATGACAATATGTAAGGTAGATGCTGGGACAGTACTGCCATGTAGGCAGTGGCTGCGACCTGCTTCATTCTTTCCAGGACATCATTCACCACTGTTTTGTGTGCAGTTGATAAATAGCATTAGTGCTACAGAAACCAGACATGAAGTGTTACTAATACCAAAGCCTGTCATTTGATATGATCCTAAGCATGTTCCTTCCATCATCCTCCTTTTTAACATACTTGTGCCGGTCAGAGATGCCTGGGTCATTTTAAAGACTCTGCCCTATTCCTAGGCTTGTAAACGGTTTGAACACGTTATTTTACTACGAAACAGCTGTTAACCATCCTGAAAGCTGTAGGACCACCTCACATTATCTGCCAGCTGCAACCCTATACATTTGTAACCCACAGCATAATTAAATAAACCAAGTAGCATCTGTATTTGCAGGTCATTTGCACCCAACGGTATACACAAAAAAGAATACATTTATCCCTTGTTAAATTGTCGCTTTAATTACAAGTTTCTGCTGAAGTATGTGATACATTCACATACCTATTTTTGTTAACTGACTGAACCCACCTTACTGATACGAAGCCCAAGGCAGTAGCTAGTCTCTTGAGCATGTTGAATTACATTTCTCTCATAGTGTCTTGCGGTCTCATTATCTGCAGCAGATCAGTGTAAATCTTGTATTTATAGTGTTTATGTACATCTGTAAGTGCTTTAAAATAGGCTGAAAGTGATTCACAGAGTGATGAAGCTAAGAAAGTGAGAGGGTCATGAAGTGTAGTTTAGAAACTTGACGTAACAGGTGAACTGAATGCCAGGAACATGACCGGGGCACCTTTACAACTGGGAATTGAATGCAGTGAACGTGACAGGGATAGTTGTACAGCTGGGAACTGAATGTGGGGAATGTGATAGGGATAGCTGTACAACTGGGAATTGGATGTGCAGCTGTACAACTGGGAATTGAATGTGGTGAATGTGACAGGAATAGCTGTACAACTGGGAATTAAATGTGGGGAACATGACAGGGGTACCTTTACAACTGGGACTTGAATGCAGGGAACATGACAGGGGTACCTTTACCACAGGGAACTGAATGCAGGGAATGTGACAGTGACAGCTGTACAGCTGGGAAATTAAGGTGGAGAACATGACAGGGAGAGCTGTACAACTGGGAATTGAATGTGGGAAACGTGACAGGGATAGTTGTACAACTGTGAATTGAATGCAGGGAACGTGACAGGGATAGCTGTACAACTGGGAATTGGATGTGGGGAATGTGACAGGGATAGCTGTACAACTTGGAATTGAATGCGGGGAACTTGATTGGGATAGTTGTACAACTGGGAATTGAATGCGGGGAACATGACGGGTACATCTGCAACCGGGAATTGAGTGTAGGGAACATGATAGGGATAGCAGTACAGGCAGGAGTTTATTTTCGTCAACTGTAAGTACAAGTCTTTCTGAAAAATAGAAACTAAAAAATTATGTTGAAAGCTGTGTTGGTGGTTCCAAACTGGAACATGTAACATGAACTGTAGATATTATGCAACAATCATAAAGGTTGTTGGTATGCATATCACATATTGAATGAAGGAATGTGAGAAAAGAGTAACACTTAGACAATGCAAGTGGCTTTAAAACTCAATTTCAGATGGTGTAGCCTTTCTGGATGATGTGTGTGTTGTAAACAATGCTCATTTTTAAACATCTTATAATGTGTGTGTATTGTAAACAGTACATAAATGGCAGTAGAGTGTGCCATGACTCCTTTATTGAAGTAAGACAAAGAGTAATTTGGCTGCATGTTTTGTCTTCATTAGCTCAACTAGAAAATATATATCGAGGGAGACTGACAAAAAATGTCATTCAATCTGTGTTTCAAAATCATCTTCCTGGAGACAGAGATTGCTGAAACTTTGTGTGTCCTTACATTATGCAGCACTTCTTTCAAGAAAAAAAGGGCCAGCCCATGTCTAATGAATACAATTTAAAGACAACATTTTCTTAACCATCTCTGATTGATACAGTTTTTTTAAAGTTGTTGGTTCTCCTTAGGAAGTGACATATGTGGAGCTTATTGTCAAATCATGTATGTCTGTTTTGTTAAAGATTGGGTTACTTATGGCAAAATGCTCATGATACAGACCACTGGTAGTAGGTGTAACTGCTGTAGTGAAAGGTCGGTGCATTGAGCAGTGTGGGTTCAGTAAGTTCTGCTTTATATTCATACTTGTGTTTGTACTTCACTCTTGTGTAATAGAAACTCAGTTTCTGTTAAATGTGGAGATACATGGTGTTGAAAAGAAGCTTCTCATGTATGAAATTGTGTCCCCTGTGTCCAGTTATTGCAGAGGTACAATATTTTGAAATTTTTCTTCAATTTTCCCCTCATTGTGATTCACTAATATGCTCATAACTCTGGTCCTAGAATAGAATACAGAAGGGCGGGCACCAGTGACCTGTGCACTTCAACCATTATCGATCTTTTGTGCAACCCTTTAGCTCATTCATTCAGCAGTCCTGCACCTTGAACAAAGTGCAGTATCTTACTGACAGAGATGTCTTCAAAGTCACCTGGTTTTATAAAATGATGACCCAAGTGCCTGAATCTTAGTGTGGCCAAAGCATCACAGTCACAAAGAATGTGTGAGGCCATTTCAGATGCCTGTTTATATCTGTTACACTCTGGACTGTTTACCAGCCCCAGTTTAAATAGGTGTCCTTTTAAGTGACATTTTCCTGTTAGCAACTTTGTCATTATTCATAGTGCTTTTCTGCTTACATTGAGCAATTCTCCGAATTTTTGCAGAGGGTTTTTTAAGAAATCCCTTGGCCTGCCTTTGTCCACGTATGGACTGCCAATGCTCCTCATGTTTCCTACTCATCCAGTCCCTGATCACCCCCCTGGCAACCTTTGCAGATATACCAAGCTCAGTCTCAGGTCCTATGAGTGTATGTGAGGAGCCTTGTGTGGGTAATTGATCACCTATTTTATTTCCATTAATTCACATGTGTCCTGGCACCCATACCAGTTGGTTCCTGTTATTTTCTTCCAGTTTCACATGGTTTGATGGCAGTCCCAGACTAATTAACTCTGGTCATAATTAAGTTAGGGAGATCACTCTTGTACCAGTTGAAAGCTGGTAAGTGGGGCTGTAATTTTATGTCTCACTTATAATATTCAGGGACACATCAATATTTTGACCTTAATTTATGAAAGTCCCTCCATGTTCATGCAGTGTTTCTGTACAACACTTAATGATAATTTCAGTGCTTTAGTGGAAGGTATCATATTGGGACATGTTTATGGTCTGATGCTGCTGTTCTTGGTGGGTGTGACCTGTGCAGACGTGCTGTAGGGTAGTATGACTTGACATGACACATCCAGCCACACAATTCACACATGATTCTGGTACAGTTTTGTATTTCATTCTGCAGCAAGTTCTGTGATGGTTTTTTTCAACAATTTTTGTTTTTTTCCAAGATTACAATGCCCACATCTGCTAGAAGTGTCAAAGAACAGGATGTTTTAAAACATTGTTTTAATTCCCTGGATGTCAGTCCTAAGAAAAACCCAGGGTACAAAAAAGAACACTGCAGTGCATCAAGCGAATATTAAAAGAACCCGTAAGACCTGTGGTAGAAGGGATAATAAAACAAGTTTCTGGTGGGTATGTTCAGAAAGGACAAGTTTATGGTACATGTAGGAAAACTATTGCATATTTTGCTGAGAGCTTTGGAAATGAAACAGATATTTCCCTGACTCAGAATATGATATGAATATAAAGGACAATGTGGGCAGTTTTGTGAGATTTGATGGCCCCACAGCTGTGTTGCTGAAGATTCAGGTCCTCTGGGATGTTAAACTGTGTTGACTGGTGAACAGTAACAGTGTTGTGAAGGGTTGTAGTTCCTTCATCTTCATGGTCAGCAGTCCTAGAAGAGTAGCTGCTTTTCTTTATGATTTTAATACTTTAAAGAATAAGCCTGCCAGTCCCCCTCAATTAATGCTATTTTACCTGCGTAGTTTACTGTAATATTTAACCCTGAGTGGTGTGTCGTATGGAAGCCCCTCATGAAGGTCCTTCAATTGGTATAATAGTGAGTTCTTTATGTTAGTTAGGAAAGGAGCTGTCAACGTGTTACTGAATCAGTGCCAGGAAAATTTAAGCAAATCATGAAATATCAAGACACAATAACTTCAGAAATAACTGACAAAGGAAGAAATAAGTTCATATTGATGACTTACACACTAGATTCATAGCAGGGTTCCAAGCATGTGGCCTGCCAGTTAATTCATATGGCCATATCACTGGTCTTATTCCAGTGACAGAATGTAGTCTGGCTCAGTGTTGAAGAATGTAATTTAAAATGTTGTGTATCACTAGCCTTAAGGCTCAGAAAGGTTTGCTGCACCTGTATGGTAATGTAGCAGCATACATCAGCAAAGAGATAACAATGCAGTAATTTTTAAATGCAATAATTATGACATATACTGTATTTATTTTGTTGTCAGAGGTATAAAGCATACTTAACCCTTCAATGATGCTGTGGTTTAAATTCCACCTACTGCATGGGATGGAGTGGTGTGAAATTTACAGTACCATTAAGTGCATTCACAACCATACTGTGCACCGAGACAGGCAGAATCTGGAGACTTAGAGGTCTGTACAGTGCGCTGAGAATGGCACTGAAGGGTTAATGGTGTGTTTAAATTTAATGTGAACGTTACCCTCCTTGTTGCTTAAAATGATGTGCAGTGTGTCTTAAATTTCAAAATTAACTGGGCCTTGCTGTATAAAAGCTAGCTATCCCATTATGGGCCTGGACAGGCCCTGTGGGTTCCAGGATGTTGAGGTTCCCAGATATCCAGACAGCCAGTAAATGAAGGTGGTAAGGTCAGTGGCCCTATGCACTTGTTGCCTTTAAACCCCCAGGAGGTACCCCTGGCAGTTATTTCTGTTAGAGGCTGAGTTGAACCCAGGGTCATACTGCAGCCAGAAGGATTAAGTCAATGAAAAATCCAAGTGACTCTATCGGAAATCAAACCCGTGACTTTCCAGCTTGTAGTGCAGTGTCTCACCCAACTGTGCCACTGCATAACCCCCCCCCCCCCCTTCCCTTTTGCTGTATAGGCTTACAAAGTTTCAAATTGAAGTCTAAGGTGGTGATGTCAGCTGCTGTGTTGATTTGACATGGAATGATCCAGTACACATTTACATATTCTCTGCACAGCATGCAAGAAATGAACACATAACTTACATCTCTGTGTTTTGTTTTGCGTGGACTTTGTGTAGTGATAGTGGGAATTACATGTGCTGTGTTTGGTGTTATTACTGAATCTGTTAAAGCAGTGTTATCCCCTGCACCCATGTCAGTGAGGAAAGTTTTCATTCTGTCCCTCTTACTACCACATTTTGTACCCTTCTTCAGGACCATCAACACCCCAAGTGTTGTTAGCATGACTGGACCATGTAGCTTGTTCGCTCAGTGGAGCACATCTGACTTGCTTTTGAAGGTATCTAGTGTGATACATGACGCGTTTCAGTAAACATGTTTCCCTAGGTCAAAAAAATTAAATGAGAAGTCATTACAGCAGTAAGTGTAGTTCATTTATTGCACTGAAATGTAATTTTTCTTCAGCGTAATTCCATAACACATTAATGCATTTTCCCCATCTAGGAACAAGTTTAAAAATTTTGATGCATTAAAATTATGCTGTTTTATTTGCAGCTATTCATGAACAGCCATTTCCCCTTTCTCATTCTTGTGGAATCGGTCATCTGCCAAGTGTTATTTCAGTGGCTCAAACAACAGGGTGAATGGTCCTGGAGTTCCCATTTTAATGACTGTAACAACTCTTGTGTCTGACTTGCATGACAAATTGTTTAGGCTGCTGAAGTTAGGTATCACTATTTACACAATAGTCAGGAAGTGGAAATGGCTGGTTGTGAATGGCTGTGAGTGCAAGAGCCTTATTTCTACCAAGGATTTTTAAATTCATACCAAGAGGGGACAAATGTGTGCATGTGTTTGATGTTATGTTGAAAGATAATGTTTCAGTGAAATATATGAGCTACATGGAATGTTAATTTAATTATTCTACAATCCAGTCAAACACAGCTATTTTTATTATAAAAACAATTCTGTTTCTACAAAAAATCACTACATGTTTTACCCAATAAGTTCATCATCAGGCAAAACTTTTGCAAAAGTATATTTATAACAGTTTCGCCTAATGGTGACCTTGTTGATTAAAACATGTAGCAAACTTTTTGTAAAAACATAATTGCTTTTATAATAAAAATAGTTGTATTTGGATTGTTTTTAGAGTAATTATGTCACAATAACACAATGAAATGCCATCTCTGAATTAATTTAATTTTTATGACCCAAGGAACTCTATATATTGAACACTCTTTATATATTCAGGGACCAGTTCTAGTGACTGGCACGTTTGTGATTTTCCTCACTCCGTCCAGGATGAGCCAGTTGTTACAGTTGTTTCTCTCTCAAATGTAGGAAGCTGTCCAGTACAGTAACAATGCCTCTGATAATGCCTTATCATTTGCTTCAGTGGTATACATTGATGAATCTCTGGCAGTGTCATGTAAGTAACTTCTCATGCTTGTCAACACCATGTATTTTCATAATCTTTTCACAGAAGTGCAGTGTGTGAAATGGATGAACTTGCTGATTGACAGAAGCACAGTATTCAGTGACCCCTGTAGCTTTAGTGTTGACATACCATTGCAGGTTTCAGACCTGTGGGTATATATTTGAAGCACTGAAAGAAACTCCATTTTCTTGCAACATATAATTTTTAAAATTCCTGTAACTGTCCGTAATTGAGTTACATAGCTCAAAGAGTCTCATAAAGGGAACTGAATGAGGTATTACATTTAGAGAATTCATGATTCCAAATCATTTAATTTTTCTTTTGATTTTAATTTCTTAAAATGTCATTCTTCAGTTCTTTAATGTAGGGTCATTATTTTGTCTGGCAAATGTTATTTGTTACTTCCTGTTGGCTCACTTACAATATTAACACAGCCCACTCAGCTGAACATGCATTCACACTGTGGAATAGCAACAGCAAGTGACAAATGGTATGAGTCGGACAAAATGAAAACCCCTTATAATTTAGGGGTAGTACAATACTATGACTTTACATGTAGCCACAGGGGGTGCTAGCAGTAGGGCAATGTACAGGCAGTCATATCAGTCTCATGTTTGTTTTTATTTAATGTTTTTGGCATGGTTCTTGGTCTGATTTCTGGGTGAAATTTTGGATTTATTTTTCTCACTCAGTTTTAGGCCTTTCTATATACAGTGGAACCTCGAACTTTGAACACAATCCGTTCCAGGAGACGTTCGACTTCAAGTTGTTCGACTTTCGAGTTAAATTTCCTCATAAGAAATAATGCAAATTGAATTAATCCGTTCCAGACCCCCAAAATTTACCCAATATAAAACATTTTAAGTGCCCATTTCAAAAGATCATAACGATAAAGCAAGTATATTTAATTTCAATAATTGAAAATTTTTATTTATAATAGTACATACATAAAAAATATTGTATAATAATCAATCAATAATAATAGTAGGAGGGATATTACTGTTCACTGGAAGGTGAATTATCCTTCTTTCATCTGGACCAAGCAGAGAGAGAAGGCGACCACGTGACAACAACGTGATTCTTTGTTCGACTTTCGAGTTTTTGTTCGAGTTTCAAAACCGGATTTTCCTCGAATTTTTTGTTCGAGTTTAAAGTTGTTTGAACATCAAACCGTTCGAAGTTTGAGGGTCCACTGTATTTATGTAATTCTTACTACAGATTTTCTCTTTACTCATTGCTGATGCGTGTGAGACCTAAGTGTGTATGTATAGAGGCAGTTGACTGTCACAGTTTACTTGTTTTGTTAGATTGTACTGATTGTGAGTAGGTGCCTCCTAGCTCTTTCACCTCGCAACAAAAATGGGCCCAGTTACTAAAATTTATTGTCCTTCCAGAATCTAAAGAGTGGACAAAAGTCCAGAAATAATTAATGCCAAATGTGGTCTGAGTATACTCTCATTAGAACTACAGAATTGACAAATGTATGAATATTTGTTAATTGGTATTTGAGTATTTTGTTTCATGGTAAATTTCAGTCAAGGCTGTCAACCATGTGTACATGCAGTCAGTTTTGTTATCTGCTGCAATTGCAGTATTATTACTTGCTTTGTGACATGTTTCAAACTCAGAGGTCCAGCTTCGTTGCTGTATTTTGAAATTACATAGTCTCTGTCATAAAATTGTTTGTTTCTGAAGCATTTCTGTTTAACATTAAAATCAAGCTGTATGTAAAGTTCTTGTTTCTAAAATGCCATTACGAAAATAGTTCATATGCCTACAAAATTCTTGTTTTTATCATTATATTGTCCTATATAGGTTAATATAAAGACCTATTAGAACTAATTTTTGTGTTGCTTTATTTTATTCTTAATAAGGAATCCGTAAGGGATAAAAATGACTTGAAAGCTTGAATGTAAAAGCCTTTAGAAGCAGAAGTGTTGTGGCCAGGTTAATTTTGTGGTTATAATTTCCAAATATAGGCAAGCTGTGAAGATGGCCATTTGAGATTGAAACTTGTCAAAAACTGTATAAGGCAGTTGGTTCTGTGTATAGACAGCTGTCAGTCATCTTGAGTGTTTTCACAGAAAGCTGCAGTTTTTTAAACCAGTTTTAATTGTCGATTGTTTTGTAGGAGGATTGGTGAATTTTTTTCTTTGTTGCAGGATAATAAGGAATACTGTTCAGCCGGTAACTGGGAGCATTTGCTTTGTCAGTCCTCAGTGAGAGGGAAAAAGGATGAATGTGGTGGCAACAGACAGTGTCTGATACTGCATCTGACAAGTCAGGCTCACTTATCTGTAATGGTGATAATAGGCCATATGTGTGTGCTGTGTGTTGCTAAGGCTTTAGTCATGCCAGCAATTTCAGGGTTCATGACATGATACACACTGGGGAGAAACCCCACCTGTGTCAGCTTTGTGGAAAAAGATTTGTTACTGGCATTGAACTCAAGAAACATGCCCTTTCACATACAGGGAGAAGCCACACTTGTGCACAGCGTGTGGCAAGGGATACATACAACGTGGAGATCTACGGAGGCACACAGGTGAAAAACCTTTCTCTTGCACATACTGTGGTAAGGGGTTTACAGATAATTCAAATTTAAAGCCACATTTGCTTATACATACAGGAGAGAAACCGTATAAATGTAACGAGTGTGGAAAAGGTTTCAACAATTCTGGAAATCTTAAAACTCATAACTTGACTCATACTGGTGAAAAACCTCACAATTGTAAATTCTGTGGTACTGGCTTTAGTACTCATGGTAACTTAAAAACTCATATATTGACACATTCTGATAAGAGACCATTTGTTTGCAGCATTTGTGGTGAAGGTTTTTGTAGAAATTCACAGTTGAAAACTCACACATCTAGACATAGTGGCGAGAGACCTTTTGTATGTGATGTATGTGGTAAACATTTTTTTACAAAGGGAAATTTGAGAACACATTTTGTAATTCATACTGGTCAGCATCATCCATTCGCATGTTCTGTTTGTGATAAAGGATTCACTTACAGAGGAAATCTGAAGCAGCATATCAAAACACATTCAGCAGAAAAACAACAGATCTGTAGAGAATGTGTGATCAAGCTGTTGCATTCTGTTTGAAACCAATGGTGTTATTGTTCCCTTGAAATTAATCCAACCTCTGAAACTGGGTTACACAGTATCATACATTTCTGCAGATAAAAGAAGCCCACCAGGTTGTGATGAAACAACAAGTAGAATTCTGAAGACTTGTTCATCTCCGATTAGTTGCTCAGTCAGTCAATCAGTTAATGACTTTATTCATCCTTTGTGCGAAGTTGGTGGCATAGGGCACATCAATAAGGTACGTGGTTTCAAGTTCACATATCTTATAACATATTTGTTTTTCTCCACCCAGTGGTCAGTGTTGTCTGTCTCTTTGTCTCAACAATAGCAGGGTTTGGGGGGGGGGGGGGGGAGCACATCGGAATACCAGTTCTTACAGTCCAAACAAAACCAACATATTTATTCACAATGAAACCCATACACCATACTTACATTTGATATAAAAACCTTGAAATAAACACACATATAACAAAGGCAAAACTGCACACGTCTCCACATTATGAAAGAAAACCACAATAATTGGCAGTGCTGTGCCAAACCCAAAATAAATGAAGCCTAGGTAACAGCACTGCCAAGGACTCCACTAACCAGTGCCTATGTAAAACAAAACATAGTTTTGAAGTCACCAGCACACTAAATCAAATTTAGATGTTAAACCGAACGAAGTTGTCGGGTGCCGAGGCACCTCCTTAACTGCTCAAACGTAACCCACAACAGTACCAAGGGGGAAGGGAAGGAGCTAATATGTATGGCAGAAGGATGACATGTGACATAGCAATGAGTACTTAAAAAAATATTGTGTCAAACATGGCGCAGTTTAAAAGTGCATACATTTGCTTATGTGGTGACATTTCTTTTTTAAATGTTCTGTAAGGTATCCTATAATACAGAGGGTTCTCTATATACTGCTATCTTATGCACTCCAGTGCTTGCGAGAAGTACCATATAACAATTACAGTGATTTTCTCCATATGAGCACCTACATATTTCTTGAGTCATTAGACATACTATAGATGTCTTCAAAGTCACATAACTTATAATTGGAACACCTAACAGAAATAAGTCTTCTTTCCGAAGGATAAATAATTGAACATTAAAATATTACTATTTAATGAGGTGGACTAGACCGTATGTTGTAACAAAAAGGATCTCAGCTCTCACTTAAGGTGTTGCATTTCTTCGAGCTTCCTCGTTTGCGTTGGTAATTTATTGTACAATTTAATTCCTATGTTCATTACACATTTTTTAAAGACACTAGTTCTGCAGAACTGAATATGGAGATCTGAACTTGTGCATGTATTATGGTTGTAGATTTCTGTACTCTGTTCCCACTTACCTATATTTATTTCTATGTAGCACACTATTTCATTTATTACATGCAAGGCACTGGAAGTATGTTTAGAACTTTAAAGAAATTTTCTACACGAAGTAGATCTCTGTGCATTAGAAATTAATCGCATAGGGTACTTGACCTATAAGCACCGGCCTGATGCTCTAATGAGTTTTTATCAGACTTTGTGAAGGTTATTATCACTGCTATCGTTTTTCTAGCTTGTATCATCGACTGCTAAACCTCCCTGATATGCGGCATATGATGCAACGCAGGCAGAGCGTCGGGTGGAGTGTTCGGCTGGTGCTTATCAGTCAAGCAGGAAAACAAAACATCCTATAAAACTCTTCTGCAGTTTAAAAATAATTTTGCTCCCAGGATCACTACCCCAGAATATTAAACCACACCTGAAGTGAGCATGAAAATACACAAAGTACGTACTTCTTATAACCTGTGGGCTCATATCATTAAGAGAGTTTATCACGTAGTAACTTTTACTGAGTTTTGAACTTAGATATATAATGTATCTGTCCCATTGCATATTTTCTTTAGTATGTACTCGTATATGTGTGCCCAGAAACTTTGTTTCCAATTAATAAGTGGTATGTGTACTGTCAAATTTGATTTGTGGTTTCAATGGAATTTTCATTTGCTAGGTATGGAATGACATTGCTGTTGTCTTCTCAATACTTATTATAAGACTGAATGAAACCACAGCTGTAGCTCATTCATGACTGTTTGTTTTATATTGGAGGCCTGTTTAAGTCTGAGGTGTTTTTTTCTAAAATACTTGTTAAGCCATCATTTACATGTTATTAAAATTGGTTCAAACCCTATTTAATAGGTAGAAAACAGTAAGTCTAAATAAAATTATCTACTGACAGAATTTTTTTTCTCAGAGTGGGGAAGAGTAAAACAGGAGTTTCCCAGGGGTCAATTCTTGGGACCCTCACATTTCATCATGTGCTAAATTACCTTCCTCCAAGAACAAATATGCTATCAGAACCAATAACATTCGCAGAACACAATAGTGTCATAATTTCTAGTCAAACTGTTGATGATTTTTCTTGTGTCAGACATAATTCTGTTTCGTGTGTGTAAGTGGTTGGCTGTGACACAGAGTACATAGCAGAGTCTGTAAATACATAATTAGTTGGTTTACAAACTGATAACCACAAGAATTGGAATAATCGCATTAATCAAATGATACTTACTTTATGTTGATCATGTTGTGCGATTAGGTCTGCTTCTCACGTCGGCAATATTGACACTACCAACTTATTTTGCCTATTTTCAGTCTATAATGAAATATGTAATAACTATGTGCAGTAATTTTTCTGACAGCAAAAAGATATTTACTGTGCCAGTGTTGGCCATATGAAAATATATTTGGGGGCCTTAATTATTTATGGTTAGCCATGCTACTGGGAAGTTGATCAGTATGTTTTTCCAGTGTTTTGCGTCGGTATAGTCATTATTCTCTTACTAGATAGCAATCCCTCACCAGCGTTAGGGGTTGTTTCTAAAAAGCACTGCTTATGGCAAGATCAAGGAATTGTTGGAAATTGTGGTTTGAGGAACTGTGGTGGTCTGCATCAGTTGTCCCTTCACTAAACACAAGAGTTTGGTTAATGACCTGTTTGTAAACTACATGTACACATAACTGACCAATCAAAGGAAGGAAATAATCAGATTTGTTATTTGCTTGTTATTTATCAAGAGCTGTAAAAGCATCATTTGTACCTGAAAGAAAGTACGGTGGTTGGAGATGATACAAATGCAAAACTGCCATTACGTTGGCAAGGTTGTATTGGGAGGTTTTGCCTTTAGTCCTAGAATATGTTTTCTTTTGCAGCACACAGAAGCAAAACCATGATGCGATTAAGTGAAATATGTCACTTATGCTTGAGCACCGAAGCAATGTTTCTGCCTCTTTGTAACTCTGCAGAAAATCTTCATGAAAAGATTCGCACAATTTCTTCAAGAGTCAAGGTTAGCTGTTCCGTTAAAGTTCTGTTATATTTGAGCCAATGATATTTATTGACCCCCTGAATATTAACATGTTAAACTTTGTGAGATTTAAAGTCTTGCTGACAGTAAGTATGAAAATGTGAATCTGCATAGTGTGGTAGAGGGTCCTGCTGTCTCCATCTTGTACCCTTACCTGCAGACTACACAGTGTTACATGTCAGAAGACAGTGAGCTATGTATCAAACTTTGCAGATATTTACACCTTTATAGAATGTTGGAATAAAATTCTGAGTTGCGAAAAGTTGTTGATATATTTCAACACACCTTCTTTCACGCATTTTGCTTTATGACATAGTGTGGAATGAAACTACAAACATTTTCTAAAAAGTTACTGATGGTCAAAATGTTAATTTGTAATAGGGTATTTAGTGAATGAGGAAGTGGAAGGGATATGGAAGTAAAAAATACAGGGACGTATCAAATCTAATGGCTGTCATGAGTCATTTCGCGTAGGCTCACTGAACTGGAACTTTGATGTGTAGTGAATATTTTTGTTAGATGTGCCAGTGTGCCTGTGAGCTGATGGCAGCCATTTCCACCACCTTTATAAATGTGGTAAGTAAAACTCCAATATTAGCTGCAGTACCTTGAACTAAAAGACATGGACCTGACATATGGCAAACTGGAATAACATGAGCTCTGCACTGCCTGCTGTCACATGAAATGGTCTGAGCAGTGAGTGATGTTAATTGTGAGATGGAATAATATCCATGTACTTGTGTCTGCACTTGCATTAGTACAGGTAGTTAACCTTGTACGCCAGGGTTACGTTCCTGAAAAACGTCGCGCAAATCTAACACAAAATTCCCATTTAAAACAATGTATTTCGTTGGGGTTAGGGGACTGACAACCTCATCCTATGTAGTGTATGACTATACCACTAGTGGACATACGGACCTGTAGGGTATATATGTACTGTATATACAGTATATGGTGGCGGTGGCGTAGTTGGTTGAGGCACTGCGCTACAAACCGGAACGTCGCGGGTTCGATTCCCGATGGTGTCACTGGAATTTTTCATTGACATAATCGTTTCGGTTATGACTTCATAACAGGTGAAGACGCGCAGCCTGTTTTCGGTCATCGCATTACACACTTCATCAGTAGAATATGTGTATAAAGCCCACTGTTGAAACAGGTATATCGTAACATGTCATTCTGTTATATAGGCTAAAGGTGTGCATATTAGAGGTGTTATATAGAGATAGTGTAGAGGTATTACATATATAGGTGTTGTAATGAGTAATTCCATTTAATACTTTATTCATTGTGCAAGAGGCAGGCAACCAGACTATGTTACTTTGATGATGTTATTTTTTAGAGGAGGTTTAAATTTCAGTCAGACAAAGAGGAGGGGAGCACTGTCCCATTTATGTTACTACGTCTGTACGGCAGCTGGTTGTAAGCCACAATATATCTAATGAAGAGCAGCTGGTTGTAAGCCACAATATATCTAATGAAGAGCAGCTGGTTTTAAGCCCAATATATCTAATGAAGAGCAGCTGGTTGTAAGCCCCTATATATCTAATGAAGAGCAGTTGGTTGTAAGCCCAATATATCTAATGAAGAGCAGCTGGTTGTAAGCCCTATATATCTAATGAAGAGCAGTTGGTTTAAGCCACTATTTATCTAATTACGAGCAGTTGGTTGTAAGCCACAATATATCTAATTAAGAGCAGCTGGTTATAAGCCACAATATATCTAATTAAGAGCAGCTGGTTGTAAGCCACAATATATCTAGTTAAGAGCAGCTGGTTGTAAGCCACAATATATCTAGTTAAGAGCAGCTGGTTGTAAGCCACAATATATCTAGTTAAGAGCAGCTGGTTGTAAGCCACAATATATCTAATTAAGAGCTGCTGGTTGTAAGCCACAATATATCTAATTAAGAGCTGCTGGTTGTAAGCCACAGTATATCTAATTAAGAGCTGCTGGTTGTAAGCCACAATATATCTAATTAAGAGCTGCTGGTTGTAAGCCACAATATATCTAATGAAGAGCAGCTGGTTGTAAGCAACAATACGAGTATATCTAATTAAGAGCAGCTGGTTGTAAGCCACGTCAGACTATATAAACTTGTGTTACTCAACCTAAAGAACACTCTTAGTCACACTGTCAGTCTGGACGTCAGGCGGGCTAGACCTGCCATCAACATCTACGTAATAAACCTTCTTCTGGCTTCATCATCAGTTGTACTTTCTTCAAACCCGGAGTCAACACTACCCATTCTGCTCCCGCTCGGCAACATTCACCGGTATCTACAAGTGAAGGCGCCTTAACGGTCAACCTTCAATTAGCAGATACAACAATTCTTATATAACTGAAAGCGTTCAATAATGTCCCCCCCCCCCCACTCACCTCATACTGCCGTTTTGGAAACCAACGAAACTTTACGTCATAAAACTGTCAAATCATTTTAAATTATTGGTGCTTAGAAGTACACGAACAATTTTGGCTAAGAGTACTTAAAGAACATAAAGCTGTCAAGGCTGTGTTGCGTACCTTCCAAAACACATTATGTATATAATAACCGAAGGTAAATGTAAAGTTGTCCCTGTACATAATTAAGCAATTGGCCATGAAGCCATGTGGGATATATATATAGGGTGTTTTTTTTCCTACTTGACCGATAAGCGCCGGCCGACGCTCTAGTGAGTTTTTATTAGATTTTCTAAAGGTTATTATCACTGCTATCGTTTGTCTAATTCCCGTCATCGACTGTTAAACCTCTTCGACATGCGGCGTACGACGCAACGCTGGCAGAGAGTTGGGCCGGCTCTTATCGGTTTAGCAGGAAAAAAAAAAACCTTATATATATAGTGAAACCCCGATATAGCGCCACCCTCATTTAGCGCCCTTGAAAGTCTATGAACAGAAATTCCCTATTAAGGCTATAGAGTATTTCGATTTATCGCCACAAATTGCGGTAACAAACAGTGGCGCTATATCGGTGTTTGACTATATGTATGGACATGGGGCTACCATAAGGGAAGTCGATACGCCGCATCTTAGGGAAATGGTGGAACGATCTGTTTCAGAACAATGTCTAGAATTGCGTGACTGTGTGAACACGGTGTTGAATAGGTCTATTAAAAGCCTGAAATATATTTCACATTACGATATTCTGTTTTGTGATACCGTGTAACCTGTCAAATCAGGATCGGCGTTTCCAACGCCTCCGTCTCGTGGGTGAAAGAAAGTTTCTTAACCAGATAAGTGATTGCCACTGAATAAGGTCTGTGTGCACTTAAATCGGTCAGACGGGTTGTTTGACCAGTTGCAGTCGATCAGTCGGTAGATCGGTGAGTCCGTTTGTTTGTTGGTTTGTGGGTTAAACCAGGGTTTCCCAACCCCCCCTTTTTCCACGTAGGAACCCCTAAAAGAATTTTTTATATCGCAGGGAACCTCTGCCTATGAAAACGTTTACACGCCAGATAAATGTATTAAATTTATTGTACCAAGTAAATGCACATTATTAGTTACATATGAGTGTTAAATACATGCTCCGACGTTTCGGTGCAAGCGCACCATCCTCAGGAAGCACAGTATTCCAGATAAAGTTAATAGCAGGGAGTGAAATTCAATTACTGTTAAATTAGTGCCAATTGCCAGTGTTGCCAATTGCCGACAAAATTTTCCGCGATATGTCGAGGGATTTTCGGAATGTTTCGCGATATTTAAAAAATGATTTATTTATTTATTTATTGCACTGTTTCTCACTAAACTCCCTAAAGATATTCTGGAAACACTGGGTTTTACAGTCGTTTGGTTGGTTTGTTCGTTGTGTATTTTCATCCATCGTTTTAATCGGTTACTATTAAGGAACGATGGCCGTGCAACTTTTGACTTTGCAGCAGAGGAAACTAGTTGGTGCTATAGTTGCTTGCAGATTTCTTCAGTCTGGATAGTTCAGTCGACACAGTAAACGGGTACGGGCTGGATGACCAATAATATGGAGTTAGTTTACTGGCAGTGTCATGAGATTGTTGCCTTCCCTGCAACGTCCACACCGGCCCTGGGACCCACCCAACTTCCTATCCAATGGACACCGGGAGCTATTTCCCTGGAGCATGGAGCTGAACACTGATCTCCATTTAGTGCCGAGGTTAGGAACACGTGAAGCTATATATCCACTCATCTGCCTTCATGGAATAGTGCTTAATTAAGCAAAGGGATAGTGTAACCTTTTAACTCTATATTTTTAAGTGTTAACATTTGCAGTGTAGCGTGGCTGTTATTTTCTTGTTAAACTTACAACCCACGCTAATTTTTTTTTCAGTGCTGCCATCTTAAAAAGTGCAGTGTAGTCATTATAAAACTGCCTTGCATTTCTAAATCATATTTTGACCTTGAATAATGTGAAACCGTAGGCTGATAACAAAATCAGTGTCCACAACGAAACTAAAAGAAAGAAAAGTGTGGAATATCTCTTGATAGTATTTGCATACTGGCAGAAAGTGTAAGCCATGTAGATTGAGGAGCGAACATGGGCGTCGCAGGCGAAGCCTACACACCGCGCTTGCCCAGGGCGAGGTGGCTACCCCTCAATGTTGGATCCTTCTGTGCCTATATAAGGATTAACCTGTTCGTATTATGAAGCTCCTTTCGCTGGCATGCTTCGTTGCTTAGCACATGGCCAACTTCATGGTAGGGCCTGCAGGTTCGGCCTTCAGCAGTCATCATATCTTCACAACAGGTTAGTGTAGCGGAAACGGCCTGTGAGATCTGAGGGCCTCACGTAGGTGTGTGTGGAGGCAGCAGGTTCCCCCGAAACGTCGCTATCCGTCTGGTAAACTATACAGCGTTACATTCCAGAAGACCGTAGCCTTACTCTCGATTTCAATTTGAAAGGCATCCCTTCAATTGTCGTACAGATTATCGGCTGCACTGCCTAGGATTTTTCGAGTTTTTCTTCAGTGTCTCCACGGATATGCTGGGTTAATACCTTCAAATATGTCGTATCTCCTTCCAACCTCTTGCCTGGTCGCCATTCGTAATTGTCCTGCCATCTCAGTCAATGTCACGTAACCTCTGAATTTGAATCGCCGTCATTCAGTTGGCTTAGAGATTCCCTGACTTTACGGAAAGCCAAGGTTTTGGACCGTATTCAGCAGAAGACGTTTCACCCTGTTAAGTTCCAGATCTGTCTTCATATCTTCATCCTATTTATCTAACATGCATTTTAATAATATCGCTTCGTGCATAAAGATGGATTCGGTTCTCAAAATTGCAAATAACGCGTTTGAAACATGTGTCCTTAAAGTGAATACAGATATTCAGTGGCGTAACTAGGTCTTTTGTCGCCCCGGGCGAGTAATGGCACAGGCCGCCCCAAAAGGCAATTACGAATTTAAATAAAAAGACAGTACGTTATTGGATATCCTTTTATTTAGCTCAGTAGTTTAAAATTTGTTGAGCGCAGAGAATCAAATTTTACTCATTGAAAATACTTATTTTTCCGACCATTTTGCAGCCCCCTGCACTCTGCCGCCCGGAACGGCCGCATCACTGCTTCAAGCCCCCCCCCCCCCCCCCCCCAGCTACGCCACTGCAGATATTTATTTTTGTTTTGTGTTGCCAGACAGTTCCATAGTGGTGTGTCTGCAGTGTGCATTGTCAGGAGAGCATGACGCAGGAATTAAGTAGCAGGAGGACATAGGAAGTTACACAGTGAGGAATCCCACCCAATATTATTGGGCATTCCTGCTCCGTATTCGGAAGGTTTCAGGTTCAATCCCAGAGACTGCTACCTGTCTGATGTGTCTTGTGGTTTTCCTCAGTCTGTTCAGGTACCGTACCTGCCGATGTACCAAAAATCAGCACACGAATGTTTCCTTCTAACCCCAACCAATTTATTCACTGGTCACCCTACCATTCCGCGTTACGTAGTCTGTGTTGCTGACAGCGTCGTTAAATAACCATAAGTAAAACATTATTAGGGCGGTCAAATCGAGAAGGATGAAATGCGTGGAACGTGTACGCATGGGGAAGAGGAGAGATAACTGCAAAATTTTAGTCAATAGACGGAAATAGGCCACTTCGAAGATGGTAGAACAATATTAAAATGGATCGGAAGGAAATATGGTGTAAGGGTGCCGACTGGATTTATCTGGCCCAAGACAGGGACTAGTGGTGCGTAATAAACTCTTCGGTTATATGAATTGGCATTTCGTCATTATCTCAGTCATTATAAACTCTGCTTCATGGAATTGGTCGGTCAATGGTGGTCTATAGCTTGATTCGGATGTTGATCGCTCATTACGTACGACATTGTCAGGAAATTCACGGTGATTCAGCCCTCTACTACGTGCATCTACAATATGGAGACTGCCAACTTTATACTAGACTGGCTGGGTGTGGCGTCAAGCTAACAGATGTCGCGCGGCTATGTAAGGCAGAGTGACGTCACATATTCAGGGGAACTCCCTTACCTTAGCAATCTCGACTTATTTTTCTACACACACGGACCCGATTAAGGCGAAGCGTGGTGAGATAGAAAATATTTCGGTCCCAGCAGAATAAGAAGGAGGGAAATGTGATTATGTGTAAAGAAGAAATCTAGGAGTGGTGATGTATTATAAGAAGTTATAATTCCACGCATGGAATCGCCATTTTTGTTCACATTGTGAACGATCATTTGAATTTTGCATAATTGCGTTGTTTGGGTTTATTGGCTGCGTGAAAAATCATTTGAATTAATTTGTTTTGTTGCCAGATATCTAACCGGCATAAAAAGTCAGACGATAGAGCGTCCTGTCAGTATGCCATTTCATTGTCTATTGTTCTTACACAAAAAGGATACATGTCTTGCATGCTGAGCTTAGTTTAAAATGAGATTTGCATGTAATAATATACATAAACGAAAGAGTTGTTGGATTTTTAGGCGCGTTCGCAAAATTGCGAAAAGCGACTGTTACCTTCGTCATGTCTGTCTGTCTGTCCTTCCCTCCGTCCACATGAAACAACTCGCTCCCACTGGACGGATTTTCATGAAATTTGATATCTGAGTACTTTTAAAAAATCTGTCGAGGAATTTCAAGTTTCATGAAATCTGACAAGAATAACGGGCACTTACGTGAAGACGTATGTACATTTATGATAATATCTTGCCGAATTCTTATTAGAATGAGGAGTATGGCAGACAAAACTAGTAGAGAAAATCAAACACACATTTTTTCGAAAATCGTGCCGTTTATGAGATATGTGGAAAAATGTGGTAAAGCCGGACAGGCCACGGATTACAATGTAACACGGCGCATGCGCTTTGCATGCTGGATAACAAAGGCTACAAACACACATTCATAATATTTAATACTTATTGCTTTTCCACGGCAACAATAGTTACGCGAACGCGCCTTAATGTTACTTTGTACGTGCATTGCCTGTCTTTTATTAGAACGCATGTAGCAGAGAAGTACTAACACTGCTGCGTGTTTTTGGAGTGTACTGCAAAAATAAAAATAAAAAGTTGGGGAAATATACGCATAGCGTAACGGTCCTATTTCAGGCTTCCGTTTTGTTTAATTGTCTTGCCGGGGACGTAGGTTGGACATGACATATTTATTTCATTTTCCCTACAACTCCTCTCTGCAACACATCTAACTCTGATAAGTATTTCTCGAATTAAGGAGAGATATACGCAGAAAAGCCTTTAGGTCTCCGTGTAAAATGTCCATTATTGTTAGATATTTACCAAAATTGACATGGGTCGATAGATTTTAGTTAAATTTCTCAATATTAAAATTCATCAACTTCCGTTCAGCGGTTCTGTAATCGTTTCATGTGTACGACGGAATAATGGAACGATTGTAATAGGTATTCTGTATGGATGTCAACGCGCCTAAAAATAGCAGTGCAGGAAGCTATTACGTTCAGCGAACTGGGCTCTGGGAATCTAAAAACGTGACGCAATGTTTATCATCATCATCACACACCTCCACTACCACCTAGTCTGTCTTACGACAAGTCCATAGCCTCTTGCAAAGCGAATTCTCCAGAGAGTGCAATCAAGTCTGCCTCTTACAAGTTTCAGTACCTTTTATTTTCCTTAACGTCATCTAGCAGCAGCTTATGTCTTATTCCTCGTCTTCTCTTCCCTTCTATCTTCCTTCAATGACGTGTTTTAGAAGGCAGTCTCTACGCAAGATGTGATCAATCCAGTTAGCCTCCTTCGTTTTATTGTATATAGGATATTTCTTTCTTCCTTGACTATACGTAATAGTTCTTCATTTTTCACACGATCAGTCCAAATGATCTTCTCCATCCTTTTACAGCACCACATAAGGTATTTCTGATCTATCTTTCGAAGTGTCTGAGATTTCCACCATACAAATGTAGCATTTCACTAGTTTCTTCCCTAAATTTAAGTCCAATTTGCTGGTGAAAAGAGTCTTCTTGTTGAATGCTGCTTTTGCCATGGCAATCCTGGATTTAATTTCACACGTACATCTTCCATCGTTTGTTATCAGACTACCCAAACAATTTAAATATTCCACATTCTCCAGTTGCTTTTTGCTGCATGACGCAATATTATTGAAAGAAATTAAAAACATCGTCCGAAGAATAAACATTGAATTGATATCACAGTAGGATGGTAATAACACGTGTCGTGACAGTCACTGGACAACGGACGGACAAAGAAGACTTGAACTGTTGCGAGTGGTGCAACAGACAACACACTGTCTTCTTGATGCTGGATGTGCCATACAAGTTTTTTCTTGTTATGTTTTTTAAATGGCAGTGAAATAAAAAGATATGTTGGGCGTGACGTTTAAAAGACTACAAATGGAGGTGAAAGATAACATTAAGATGAATCTAAAAGAAACAGGATGGAAGGGCGTAGTACTGTGTTTCTTGACTTAGGATAGGGACAAGTAGTGTGCTATTGTAGACACGGTAATGAAATTTTGGTTTCATAAAATGCGGTGAATTACATGACTGAAGAAGGGTTTCGCTCCATGTAATTAGTCAGTCAGTCAATCTAGGTAGTTAGTTAGTCAGTATAGTCATCAATCAATCAGTTTGTCAGTTAGTTAGCGAGCTAGTCAGTCCAGTCAATCAGTTAGTCAGTAGTCAATCAATTAGTGTATTAGTCAGTCAGCTAGCCAGCCACTCAGTTATTCAGTCAGCCAGTCAGGCGTTAATTAGTTAGTTAGTAGACACCAGCTTCGGTATGGAACTGCTAACCCACAGGTAGGGATAATGCTAGGTACGACAACTCATTACGTAGATTGTATAACAGCAGTTGCCAAGATATACAGGTTATGTCTAGGACGATTGTGAACGATAAATTGGAGAAGGATGGAGAAGGAAAAGTAGTCTGATTGGAGATAAGGTAAGCTATACAATACCCCAATCATAGTAACCGATTACCGGAGCTGTAATTGTACTTGGGAACCCCCGAAATATATGGATGCTATGGTTACAGCTTATTGAGGGTGTAACGCGGAATACATTAAGTTCTAGGAATAAGTGGGATGGGTTGGGTTTTGATTAAGATAGTTTCATGTAAAGGTAAAGCAATCCCTATACAGGCCTGGAGGGGCCGTTAGAGATCCTGTTGGTTGAGGCTCCCAGAATTTGTAGACAATCGGCACATGAAGGTGCCTCCCCCCCCCCCCCCCCCCCCCCCCCCCCCCAAGGAAATATTCCTGGTACTCATTTCTGTTAGAGGCTAAGTCGATCTCAGGGCCATAGTGCGGTCGTAAGGATTAAGTCAATAAAAATATAGTTTTATGTAGGTGGAAAATAATTTATATGTATAATTTGTATATTTATAAATTGATTTTTTGAAACAGAATGATACAGGTGAACGATTTAGTGACGAATGTGAAATTTTATTAAGAAGATTAGACAGAATATAAGGTAACAAAGCAAATAGCTATAAACTCTACAGAAGATAAGGTGTCGAATTAGCATATGTGACACTGTGTGTGCTTCTGTGCGCTCCGGGGAGCGTAACTCACAAAGTACGTGGAAATAAAAAAATATTTCGAAAAAAAATGAGTACCAGGAATATTTCTTGGGGGTAAAGGCGGCCGGTACTTAGGGCTGACAACCTTACCACCTTCGTGTGCCGATTATCTGGAATCTGGAAGTCTTAACCTCCTGGAACCGTAGGGGCCTGTATAAACATAGCTTTTTTTTATATAATTTTGTCATAATTTCATGGTTTTGTAGACAATTACCAAAATTGAGTATAAGCCTCACATTGTGTTTGTTTTCGAATTTTTGCTTGCACCAAGATCAGTGTTTGCGAAATATTTATTTATACTTCGCATTTTTCGTCCCTGATGTTGTATCTGTTGTGTAACAAGTGGAAAGATTATTTAAAGTCACGAAATTTATCAGTGATCTTACTTTAAATTATCAGTTTACGCTACGTATCACTGAGCACCGAAAGTTAACATTCACGAACTGAACATGAACAGGTAGCAACAGAGTGACAGCGCTGGAATTGTGCTCTACGTACATGCATTTAGTAACTTTTTCCCTACACCTAAAATCCACTTAAATAAGAAAAACCAAATCTGTGGAGTCAGAACGCAAGTAGGCCTATACGTTTACAATTGCGGCTTACACTTGTAAATACAGGGCATACACAAAAGAATGGTGCGGTTTCAAGAACCTTCACTTTTGATACGCACCATTCTTTTGTGTATGCCCTGTAGATAGTTTGTTATACGAAGTAAAACTACATTGGTTGCTTGGTCGCTATATCACAATATTTTATAGACGCCAGTGGCAATAGAAGGAAATGTGCTTATTTTATTAACTTTATTACGTGGTGGAACATAATATTCATCTTCACGCTACGGCCACTTTATTCCGGGACAGTGCACTAAAAATAGTGGTATAGGAAAGTGGGTAAAATCTTAAATAATTTGGAAGTGATCATGAATAAACATTTTTCAAATCCGTTGTGTCAAATCGAATATTGACACTCCGCTTAAGAATAAGTTATAATTGTCTAAAATCGTATGTATCTCGGGTGGGTTCTGGGTGTGTAATAATGTTGTTGAATTATGGTCCAAAGTCTTTCTGATCATTCACTTTCATCTAGTTTTCGTGTCGTGGTGCTTACGTAAGCACAGGCACCTCAACTTTACCATTAAGTGAAGCTGAAGGCCTTGAAATAACTGTCTTTGTAGTTATAAATATTTGTTTCAATTTTTACAGGACAAGTGTGCAAAAATATTAGTTCTTCTATTTCTCAACTCTCCTTATACACTGTAACTTAACCTACCTTGGACTTTTATTTGATGAGTAAATCATCACTATGTCTAGCGTCTCCTTACGTGAGGTTCACATCTGCTCGGTGCATCACCATATCGTACTTACCGTCTTCTCACATGAGTTTCATACCTGCTGTGTGCCTAGTATTATCGTGCCCGTTTGTATATGAATCAGCAAGTTGCATGACCATCTTAAGTACTTGTATTTGTTGTTATATCACCAACTAAATGCAATTTTATTTAAAAAAAACACTAAGGTTTTTTTTAAAACGTTTAATAAAAACCCTTACATATGTTTCGGCTTTTTTTAGGAAGCCATCTTCAGGGGGTGTCACACAACTGCATTATTTAAAAACACGTCCTTGCTTATACAGTGAACCAACGAAAGGACGTGTTTTTAAATAATGCAGTTGTGTGACACCCCCTGAAGATGGCTTCCTAAAAAAAGCCGAAACATATGTAAGGGTTTTTATTAAACGTTTTAAAAAACCTTAGTGTTTTTTTTAAATAAACGTGCATTTAGTTGGTGATATAACAATAATTAGTAAAAAATGCACGGTGAATTTAGAATAAAATACTTGTATTTGTTTTATGTTAGTCACAGGATACCTGAGTAGTCATTACTTCAAAAAAATCATTCTGCCCTTCCCGGACACTTACATTCAAAATATGTTAACTTTTCCCAGAATTGAATAAGAATCCCTAGGAAAGCATTTGTTTAGAAAAATTTCCGATAAGTTTGTTCAGTTCGTGTTAACGAACTACATGAGAGAATGACAAACGGACGGACATGCTGAAGAGGCTTGTTTTGTGTTAAACAATAAATGAGATTTGCCTGAAATATCTTACAAAATGGCCCACGCCTATTACTACTGCTTGAAGCGATCTGCCAGAATAAGAGCTGTCGATTTAAATGCTTCTGATGCCATGCATTATATACATCCTGTAATAGAATGCTGGCTTTCACTTCCGATTTTCAAGCTGTTTTTAGCACTCTGAAATATCTGCGTATAAATGTTATATGCTACATTTAGTGCGACAAAGAAAATGTGTGGCTTCAGAACCGCTCGATTTGGCAAGCCCTTGCAGAATGCTGGAGATGCGCCTCCTATTCGTTAAGTCAAACTTTGTTTACTTTCATTTTTTACGGGAAAAGAATACGCCTATAGGATCTTGTATGGGTGTGGTTGCAGCCTTGCGGCTTTTGAAACCTTTGTCCGATTTTCACAAAATTTGGTGTGAGCGTTATTAAGTTAGTGCCGACACCAACATATTTTTATTTAATATTCTGCAGTCGATAATATTGACAACACAGCGCATTCATCAACTTGTAAGTTGGGAACGGTATTAGAGGCCGTTAATGTCACGATGGAGTTTCGAAAGATGGGCTTATGTGATTTGTAAAGGTAATTTATTTTACGATATTTCAAGTTTCCGCCGCAGTATGGATTGAGGTCTTCGCTGTTCTGAATATTGCGCGTCTTAGGCTGGTAGCTTGCAGCCAACGTCTGCGGACAACGTACCGGTGGCGCAGTTGGTTGAGGCACTGCGCTAAAAGCCGGAAGGTCGCGGGTTCGATTCCCGATGGTGTCACTGGAATTTTTCATTGACATAATCCTTTCGGTCGCACTATGGCCCTGGGGTCGACTCAGCCTCTAACTGAAATGAGTACCAAGAATATTTCCTGGGAGGTAAAGGCGGCCGGTGCGTAGAGTGCCAATTGTCTTGAAATCTAGAAGCCTCAGCCTCCTGGAACCCTAAGGCCTGTCCAGGCCTGTAATGGGATTGCTTTACCTTTACCTTACAACTGCAGAAATGATATTTTGTGCAAGAATGAAAGAATTGCCTTAAAATCACTTGCAAATAAGAAAGTGATTATAAGGGTGAGCGAATTTTATTCAAATAAATAAAACATTAAAATTATAAGATAGAAATAAATAAGTATTTAAAAATTATATTAAAATTTGAGTAGAGAGTGAAGAATTGTACGAGTAATTAATAGTATAAAATTAAATTCAGAACATAATTTCTAAAATGTAGTCAAACAAAAGAATGAATGCATTTCTGAACCAAGAGTTACCATAACTTTCACTGCAGCCGTTTTTACAAAACTGACTTTATATGACGTTGTCTCATCAACAGTACACGAGATGTTACCATAATATATTTTTTAATACTGAATCAAGATGTGCAACAAAACTAATAACAAAAGGAAATTAAAGAAAATGTTAATATTTCCAAATACCGAAAGCTTTACACGCTGCTAGTGAAAGTTGTGTTACAAATGGCAAACAACAGTGCTGTCTGTACAGGATATAAAAGGTTTATGTCAGTTCAGACTTTCTCATCAGATTATGCGTGATCTAATCGATCTTGGATTGCAGTTAGTCTGTAGTCAGATGAAGAAGGTGATGTAATTATGAATATTATTGGGAGAGAAGTTATGTGTGTAATGAACAGTGTATGTATGTATATAAATGCGTGTTCCTGAGATAGATCTGAAGATTATCATGAGGTAGGACGTGGAAAATTAAGGTACGAAGAATCGTGAGAGCGAACAAGCCGTGTTGTAACTTCCTATCCTGTTAAAGGTGGTGTTTAATGCTGTGATTTGCTGAAAATTATAATAATTTTGAAGAAGAAGAATGAACTCTGTTAAAGAAATTATTTTGACATTAAACTTTGTAAAAATTACACACTGAATTTAATATTAAAAATTCAAAGTTTCCTATTGCAAAACCATTCAACATTTCCCGTAATTCCATCATAATTAAGCAGAGGTCAGTACTGTAGCAGGTGCCCTACCTGTCGCCTGGGGAGTGCAGGTCGCTCCATTGCCGTCAACCTCTGGTATCGTCACCGTGTCTGCTGACCTGAGGGGAATGAATAATTGCGCTCGACCTCCTGTGAAGTTTGGTGACAAATCGGGTCTGTTGAGTCAATTCCGGGTCTTGATGTCTTGCTGGAACCTGTGGGCTGACCGCCGTGCACAGCTTCTTGTGAGGATGGCCGGACACGCACCGTGCCATGCAGCTCCAGTGTCCTGATGTGGCTGCGGTTTCCGCTGTCTTTATCCGGTTCATTTAAAGTTCAAGTCCGGGTTTATCACTTTCAATGATGTCACTTCCAGTATCTGTCATTTCCGGTATTGTTACTGACGGCGGTGACCTTACTTTTTCATTTTTTGACAGCCTTAGAGCCGTCATGATCTGTTGCACTATGGTAACTAATTTAACCATATTATAGAAGGTGGAATGGTGTGAGTTCTGCGCGTGAATTGTTCACATCAAGATATAAATTTGCTCTAATTGGTACAAATACCACAGTACATAGCTTGACTCCATTTGCCATCATCGGACCTTAACAAATGTACACACAGTACCTGAACTGAACTTCAGACATTGCACAGTATTGTTGTCTACGTGATAAGTGTGTTGACTGCTGAACTGTGGAGGAGAAACGGTATTGGGAACTGTAAATGTGAAGCTGAGACCGTGATATATTGCCTGTCTTTCTCATTTCACACACGCGTAACTCCACTGGTCAGATGCCATGTTTACATTCCTATTTTTGTACCCGGCCAGAATTGTTGCAATTCTAAGATGGGGGATCCCGATTAGTGAAGACGTCCGGAAAATTTGGCTGTTTAATTTGGTCATGCGGACGGAGAGACCTGAAGAGAAAGAAATTTAGGAAACACTCGCATACACCATTCCAGCTTCCTTCCTACAGTAAGCAACCAATGTTACCACCAACATTAAGTGTTGCTATCAGACCTTCAGATTTGATAATGTTGTGCCAAAAACATTACGCTCACTGCGGCTGCGCAGAAGCTGGACACTGGCCAGCTTCACAGTATTGGACGCGTGGAGCAGGCCGCTGAAGGAAAGAACTGAAATCGATATGAATAAGATACTTAAGAGTACCGTAGTGCAACAGATGAAGACATGAAGCTGAAAATGGAAAGCGCCTCCATGACGCCGGCAATACAACCACTTTCTGCCCGTATCCAATAACTTTGTTCACGACTCACATGTGTCCTGCAGATCATGCAACATTTCTAACATAATTCTATGTAAATTTAGAAAATTTCAACTTAGTAAGTTCGTTACACCAACCAAATGCAATCTAATATTCACATATAAGTGTTATACATAAAGCTCCGACACGTTTCGGTGCCAGTGCACCATCCTCACGGAGCACAGGCTGCCAAATATAAATCCAGCCGTCACTGACTTGCCACTGTTTGTATGGTGCCACAATCTGTTGAAGGCTACGTTGTTAATATGTCTATCGCATAAAAGGTACAGCCTCTATTTTAAAATACATACAGTTAAAACAGGATGAATGTATTCTATACAAGATAAATATGCTTTTTAACAGGCTCTAATTATATCGTTGGTGGTGGAGATCTCTGGTGTTGTGGCGTTATATGTTGACCTTAATACGTAACTCAATCCAAAACGGATCGGGTCCTTGTCCTACCGCTACTACTGGTTCTACTAGATTCACAGAATACATAAATCGTACCCCCAAATAAAAATTTACACATACAAAATGAAAAACTATAATTAAATTGAATTAATGATAATTTTCCATTTCTTCAACAATTCCATTTTTCTACGATAATAATAAATTGCTTATCTTTAATAAATAATACGAGGTATGGTGTCAACAGCCTACTGCTGTAGGCAGCTAACACCGGTACACAGCATAGGGAAGCGATCCGCTTTGCATTGAGTTACGTATTAAGGGCAACGTATAATGCCAAAACACAACACTGGCATCTAACTTTATGTATAACACTTGTATGTGAATATTAGAGTGAATTTGGTTGGTGTAATAAATTGACTTTCTTGATCAAGACAATGCACGGAATGAACAGTTTTAAAGTTTAGAAAATTTGTTTTGTAGGAACTGTATGTTGCAGCTTCTTTATCCATTGTGTAGTAGTCATCGGCGTTTCTAGGACTATAAAAATGCTGATTGCCGGCCTATAAATTTGTTAAAATTGTAGCAACATTTCAGTACGTCAGACTATGTGTCGCCGAATGATATGATTATTAGTGAAAGATCAGTTTGTCGCGGTTGGTAAATGTTTTGTGGAACAAGGTAAAGGCCACACTATCTGAGCAGGGTTGATCATCATCGGAAAATTAGGAACAGGAAGCAAAGGACGGATATCGGGAAATATTCCTTTGAATAGGACCATCCAACTCTGGAACCAATTACCTGCAGATGCTTTAGGGACTTTCCCCTGTAAGCCGAGTGTTTTTAGGAAGAGGGTTAGGAAAGTGATAAGTGAGGTGAAGTGAAGGGTATAGAAATGTGGGAAAACCATCTAATAATGCAGTGAAGTGAAGTGAAGTAAAGGGAGGCAAAACGGGGGGTGCCATGATGTGTATATAAGCGTAGTGAAGTGGAGTGAAGTGAAGGTCCTGGAGAAATATGTGTGTATCACTTTTTAAAAATATGGAATTTTATTTTTGTGTAGTATGGTTGACTCATTCCTTGGTATACCAAATTATTTTAATCTGTTTCATCTACGTTAGTATTTCATATATTTTTTTTTTGATAGGCTTAGCTACTCTTTCTTTCTGTTGTATGTGTTTCGTTGTTTTTGTAAGTTTGTGTGTTGTGTGTTGTTATTTTTTGTGATGTATGTTATTCTGTGTTATGTTTCTTTTTTTAGGCTTAGCTACTCTTTCTTTTTGTAGTATGTGTGTTTTATTGTGCTTGTAAGTTTGTGTGTTGTGTATTGTTTTGTTTGTTAATTTTTGTGATGTATGTTATTCTGTGTTATGTGTCATAGTAGTACCACTGCCACCGGGTATAAACCCACTTGCAGTAATAAATAATATATATATATATATAAGTAATATAAGAACAGGTGAGGCTGTTAGTAGAAGCAATGGAATTAAACCGATGAAGCATCTTAAGGAGCCAATCAGATTTAAAGTTTACTGGCATTATGCTACATCATTGCAACGCGGAAAAGTAAGATAATTCTTCAGTGTATTGATCGGTACACGAACTTGTTCCGACATATTAGTGTGATATTAATTTTTTTTCTGCCTTGACAGCCCATAGTAGGCCAGGGCCTCCTCATTGTCGAGGCTTCACAATCACACTCAATACACACGACACTCGGTAGTACTCCTCTGGACGAGTGATCAGCCCGAAGCAGAGACTTCTACCTGACAACACACAACACTCACTTGAGACAGACATCCATGCCCCCGGCGGGATTCGAACCCGCAATCCCAGCAAGCGAGCGGCCGCAGACCCACACCTTAGACCACGTGACCACTGGGATCGGCTTGATATGAATAACGTCAGTTAATTGTATATAAATTTTGATTGCTGCGTAAATAACCTTAACGTAATGAATATGAAGGTAGAAGTGTCACGATAATTAAATAGGCCAGTGGCAATAAACATACACAAACTAATACAGTATAAACAAAGACTGGCTCTTTTGCTGTGAGTTGATTACAGACGTTACGAACAATTTTGAGCGGGATGAATTGTTTATACATGTCAGTTAACAAAGATATTGGTGATGAAGTGAGCATTTCAAATTATCAAATGAGTAATATAATTTAATGTAATAGACCAAATTAATTATTTTACCATAATGTGTCCACGCCATCATGATTCTATACGTGTTTCTCATTTCCCTGGTCCAACACCTTGTATCTTCCTTGAATTAACTATTCTAACAGTACTAGCCTTTATATAATTCCTGCAGTGTCAAGTCTCCATTTTAGCTTTTCAGATATAGTTAGGGTGAAGTAATTGTACAAATATCACTGTGCTTGAACGCAATGTTAGATTGTCGGTTCTAATTAGTAAATATCTGTATAAGTGACATACTGGTGCCATATCTCGGCATTAAGGCACTGAATTCTACAAACGTGCATTACGTATTTTATGACTGAAATCAAAGGAACAGCGAGACACTGTATGTGAATCTTATTTAACTCACAGTTTAGCTGAGGATATGGTTCTCAGAATACGTATAATGAAAAGGAGAATTTATTGTTTGCTGGAGTAGATGTACACGGGTAATTAGATACAGGATTTCCAAGGAGAAAGAGACATTCAATAAGAAGAGGACTCTTGTCGCCACCAAATTAGACTTATATTTAAGGACGAAACTAGTGAAATGCTACATTTGGAGCATAGGTTTTTATGGTACTGAAACTTGGACACTTAGGAAAGTAGATCAGAAATACCTGGAAGGTTTTGAACTGTGGTGCTGGAGAAGGATGGAGATCAGTTGGGTCGATCGTGTGAGAAACGAAGAAGTATTACACAGAGTCAAGGAAGGTCACATCTTGCGTAGGAACTGCTTTCTAAAACAAGTTTTTGAAGGAAGTATAGAAGGGAGGAGAATACGAGGAAGCAGACGTAAGCCGCTACTAGGTGACCTGATGGAAGAGAGAAGATACTGGAAACTGAAAGACGAAGCACTAGATTGAACTCTCTGGAGAACTCGCTTTGGAAGAGGATATGGACCTATCGAGAAACAGACTACTTAATGAATGAATATGGAAATACTGTAATACAAACGTTCCCGATTCCAGTGGTCGGCGGTCTAAGGCGTGGGTCTGCGGCCGCTCGCTTGCTGGGCTTGCAGGTTTGAATCCCGCCGGGGGCATGGATGTCTGTGTCTAGTGAGTGTTGTGTGTTGTCAGGTAGAGGTCTCTGCGACGAGCTGGTCACTTCCAGAGGAGTCTACCGATGTGATGTGTCTGAGTGTGATGTGAAGCCTCGATAATGAGGAGGCCCTTGCCAACTAGAGGCTGTTGCGCCAGGGGGAAAGAAATTCAGGTGATCGAGGGCAGCAAATGCTTTCTCTAGGGCCGCATGTTGGTCAGCCCTGTGTAGCTCTTAATAGTGAAATAAGATTGAACATTATATCAGTAAAAAGTGTCAAATAGTGTTTGTGCATGCGTGCCCCCGCGCGCATGTGTGTGGTATGTGCATGAGTGACCCTATTTAGGTTTTGCAGCGGGATTATTACCCATGGTAACGCTTCTCACTTGTATTTGGGAGTTAAAGGTAAAGGTCTCCTAGTAACTTGTCATGCAGGCACAGCGGGAGAGTGGAGGTGTAACTCTATTCATTCTTACCCTCGGCGCTAGATTTTGTTGGTGGTCAACGCCACGTCCTGGCTACTTTACCCCCAAGAAAGAGCCCCGGTACCCATTGTGCAGGAGGCTGGGCGGGCCTCGGGGACGGTTTAGACGGGCGTGGAGAAAATCTCTTGCTTCAGCCGAGATTCGAACCGTCCAGCCCGTAGCGAGTCGCTGTACCGACTACGCTATCCCGGCCCCTGTATTCGGGAGAGATCTCTTTCAAATCCCAGCTGAGGCATCAGATATTCCGATATTTTCCGCGGTTTTCGTCAGTCTCTCCAGACAAATTCTGGTATAGTAAGCCACCTCGTTTTAACGGTGGTGACACAATTTGCGCCACGACCGCTTCATTCCACATCTTTCCTGTCCATTACTGAATCTGACATCCTACCGTTCCTAATCCGGCGACAGCTTCGTTAAATAGCCATAATTAGATAGGTGTATTAACACAGAACGTCCTAAAAGTTTGGGAAATATCTTGCAAACAGACGGAAAACTGGCTGTGTGTTTCGGAAGGTTTCGTTAGACCAGGACTTGCCACCAACCACAGGACTGCCACAGAATTCGTAAGGACTCGTCTACACACTTGTGTATACATTTATCGACGGGGGGGGGGGGGGGGGGGGGGAGCGGAATTGAATTTACTACAAGGTCGTTATTTACAAACAAGTAAGTTACGCTAAAAGTACTGTTGAATGACAAGGTAGTAGGCCGTAATAAACTCGGTAAAACACAAAGAATGATTGGTTTACGGTGTGCTGTCTTAAAAGTGATGAGTTGTACTTTGTAAACATTTTCTCTGCTAATAAATTTGCCATATTATGTTTCGTTTGTTAAATGTGTTACTGATGCTATTCAGATGACCACGGGCCGCGCAAATACTTTCCTCGAGGGCCGAATGTTGGTCAGCCCATGGTTAGACCATGGGCCTCCAACCCGCGGTCATATATATATATATATATATATATTGTAAAAATTACACAATTTAGGAGGTTAGGTATACCATTTATTGTTTTCTTCCACGTGCGGCCCGCGAACCAGCCCACAATAACCGGTGTGACCTTTTGCCATAAAAAGGTCGGACGACCATGGGTTAAACAGTAGGATAGAGGACGTTATAAAGGACTATCCTGCTCCTTTCACCACGGCCGGTCATCGAACCCGGTACCACGTGCTGGAAGGTATGTGTTCTGTTTGCTTGAGAAATGAACTGTATTTTTGCTCACCCTGCTGACTGTCTTATACATTAACAAACACAAGACAATGCAACACAAGGGAACACTGGCTATAAACAAAGCGGCGAGGAACTGAAAGTCTTAAGACAGTGCGGTGGCCTTTAATCGTGAGTGTATTCCGCGGTAATGATTATTCCGTACGGCAGGTCAGGTCATAGCTATTCTCTGGGTCACTGGGAGGCTTCCAGGAAGAAGCTGGACAGACGTGTCGCTGTAGGGAAGACGTTCTGTTATTGCCCGGTAAGAGGAACAGCTGATTCCTGGTAACCTCAGCACTTGGAGGGCCATAGATTGTGACATGTGACATCACACTTGTTCCCATTTACTTAGTCTAACTTCGAAAGACAGTCCGAATTTAGAACAGAGCCTGCTTTGGTGGATGTCGGCGAGAGTCAGAAGTGTAAAGCAATCCCATTACAGGCCTGGACAGGCCCTTAGGGTTCCAGGAGGTTGAGGCTCACAGATTTCTAGACAATCGGCACATGAAGGTGATAAGGTTGTCAGCCCTACGCACCGGCCGCCTTTACCCCTCACGAAATACTCCTGGTACTCATTTCTGTTAGAGGCTGAGTCGACCCCAGGGCCATAGTGCGACCGAAAGGATTATGTCAATGAAAAATTCCAATGACACCATCGGGAATCGAACCCGCGACCTTCCGGCTTGTAGCGCAGTGCCTCAACCAACTGCACCACCGCGTGCCCATTCAGAAGTTTACCCACTTTAATGTTTAATTTAGCTATATACGTATTTATTTAGCGGGCACATACATGTGCGTCAGCTCTGGCAGGGTTTTGCGCAAGGTGGTGCACATTACTTACGTGTAAAGCGACCGGATTTGCAATGATCAATGCTGGAAAAGGTAGTAATATAGCTGTCTTTTAACTAAAATCCTTAATTAGTCCTTAGACGAAAATTTGTTATGTTTTTATGGAATTTTATTGTTTGATTCAATTAATTATCATAAATTATATCAATTACACCACTTTGCACCTCGCTGCCAGCGCCTCTGTATGTGTGTCAGATAAATAAATAAATACGTAAGTAAACGACATGCTCTTCAACGCTGTATAGTCTAAGGTCTAAGCTACTAAGAACGTCGTTAAATAAACCATAAATAAGTAAATAAATAAATAAAAATATATAAGTGTGCGTTTTACAAAATTTTGTTTGGAGACCATCTTGCAAAGAGATGGCCAGTGGGCCCTGTGCCCCGAAACATTAGTTTGGCATTACGATCCCAGATGTTTTTGCCCCTTTCACGCCCTGCGGTAATCGCAGTGAAAACCTCACACATCTTACACGAGGTTTTCACTGCGAAGATTCATATTGTGTTCTTCTGTTATTACGAGGCCATCTAGTCTGGTATGTGATTACCAAAGTTTCGGAGCAACCTGCTGCCTCCATCATCTGGGCCTACACCCGTGGTTTCTCCTAGATATTGGTAACCACATACCAAATTACGCGGCAACATTACCCGCAGGATCACAATATAAATAGAGTGTTCAGGTCAGTTAACCGAAACTTTAAACTATCCAGAATGGTAGTTGTAATTTTAACCGTTTTAAACTTTGGCTTGTACATCCCGTTGTGATACATATTGGAATAATGTATAGACCATCGATCACAGCTGATTATTTTTAGTCGTTTAACATTTAATACATGTTTCACAGATGTATTAAAAAATTGCGTAGAAACTGGTGACCAAAGCCTGAAATGTTTAATACACGCAGCTCATAGACAGGAGTACTGGCTACAATTTTTAACACAATATTTTATACACTTTTAACTAAACCTGAATAGGTTACAACGTGAATTATATGAGAAACATGGCATTCTTTTAAAATTCGTATTTTCGTTGTAAAGAATTAGATTTAATTCTATTATTGACCTTACTGTTGCACTTAACCCTCCTGGGTAAGTATTTGATAATTGTAATACTTAACTGTGCCGATCCCAGTGGCCGCGCGGTCTAAGGCGTGGGTTTACGGCCACTCGCTTACTGGGATTGTGGGTTCGAATCCCACCGGGGGCATGGATGTTTGTGTTGTGTTTGATGTAAGGACGGTAGCATGGAACGTAAAGTGACTTGAAGGATGAAAGGATTTAAACAGTACAAAAATGGATCAAAGGGGAAAAACCCCGGACAGGCAAAAAAAAAAAAATCCCACCGGGGGCATGGATGTCTGTCTCTTGTGAGTGTTGTGTGTTGTCAGGTAGAGGTCTCTGCGACGAGCTGGTCCCTCGTCCAGAGGAGTTCTACCGAGTGTGGTGTGTCTAAAAAGTGTGTGATCATGAAACCTCGACGAAACGAGGAGGCCCAGGCCCATATAGGGCTGTCGAGCCATAGAAAAAAAAACAACTGTTCTACACTTATAGGCCTACGTATGCGCGCGCACTCTCTATAGTTCCTGCGCAATCACAGTGTAGTTCTGGCAGTCACTGTGCTGCTTAAGTGATACCTTTTGTACCGGTCATCAGTGTGTACCAATTATTAACGTAAAGGCATTTTCAATCTCATACTGACCACAGAGCAAAGCGCGTTTTTCAACCACACCGCCTCCATGCAAGCAAACAATTAATAACATCTTTTAAAGGGGCTGATGCTGTAGATGCAGCGGCAAATTTACGATGATCGGGAAAGACATAATCTGCAAGGAGTGAAGAAAATTTTCAGATCGTTGCTCAAGCGTTCATTGCTTCTATCGTAAAGTCTAGAAGGCAAGATGTGTAGAAACTGAGAATGTCTCCTATGTTAGAAACTTACGTAACACCAACAAATGCGCTATTCTATATTTTATTCGTACTGTCTTTTACATAGCTCCAACATGTTTTGGCGCTATTATCTCGCCATCTTCCGGGAGCTTACACCAAAGTTACTATGAAACTTACAGCAATAAACAATCACAATAAGCGTACATTCTTTGTGATATCGATAGTGCAGAATATTAAAAACTATTACGGTTTCACCGTCGACCTCGGTGGACTAGTGGTTAGCGTGACGCCACTGGACCCAAGGTTCGCGGGTTCGATCCCGACCGAGGTCGATGGATTTTTAAGGGTGATAAAAATCCGGAGCACCACTTCCTTCGGAGGGGAAGTAAAGCCGTCGGTCCCATGTCGTAGATTTACGGCATGTAAATTAACTTTACGGGCATGAATAAAAATGTTGCGTAAGCCAAATTGCCTCCATTTCTCACCCAAGTCTCCTGACTGCCTGCCAGATGGCTCTGGCGGGCACATCAGGATCGATAGAACAAGTAGCGCGGCCAGTTGGCCAGTCACCAACTGCCACGAATGCGCACGACTTAGTAACCTCGAAAAGAGGAGGCAAGAGGAGGCCCGGGCCCATATAGGGCTGTTGAGCCATGGTTATTATTATTATTATAAGTTTTATAGTAACTTTGGCGTCAGCTCCCTGAAGATGGCGAGATAATAGCGCCGAAACATGTAGGAGTTATGTAAAAGAGAGTACGAGTAAAATATAGAATAGTGCATTTGTTGGTGTCACGAATGTTTCTTACTTTGCCACAATGCACGGAATAAGCAACGTAAAAACATTTCCTGTGTGTTTAAGAATGACGTTGAGAATTTCAGGTTACAGGTGTAAAGTGTTATAGGCATTGCAACAACACGAAACTGACAGGCGACTGGAATTCCGTGAAGGATACGTAATTCGCGCACAGGCAGTTGTGCAAAACGTTTTATGGACAGATGAAGATAGGCTACTGTTAAGTTCAACGGCCGTGTAAACCAACTGTTGGTCTGACGAGACTGCACATCAGATAATTCAAACAATAATTAAATGTTCCTGGTGTAAGGAACATACTCTACACGCGTAATATGCCCTCATTTTTGACAGCACTGTTACTATTGCCATCCAAGTGCGAGGGTTCGACTGCCGGACTTGGATAGCAGCAATGATGTAATGAAATCAAGAAGAATGACGTGGGCGGGACAAGTGGCACGTATGGAGGAGAGGAGAGGTGCATACGGGATTATGGCGGGGAGACCTGACGGAAAGAGACCACTTGTAAGACCTAGCGACAAATGGGAAGGTCATATTAAAATGTAAAAGTAAAACGTAAAGTTTGCCCTATAACAGACCATGTAGGCCCGGAGGGGGAGTAGAGGTGTAGCTTAACCTCGGCGCTAGTTAGGGGTGGGTGGTCAGTGCTACGCCGTGACGGCTTTACGCCCGGGAAAGAGACCCGTTAGCCATTGTACAGGAGGTTGAGTGGGCCCCAGGGTCGGTCTGGATGGGTGCTGAAAATCTCGCCCCACCGGCATTCGATCCCCGGACCGTCCAGCCCCTAGCGAGTCGCTATAATAATAATAATTCTTGGCTCAACAGCCCTGTATGGGCCTGTTGGCCTCCTCTTGTCGAGGTTACTAAGTCATGCGCATTCATGGCAGCTGGTGACCGGCCAGCTAGCCGCGCTTAGTGTTCTATCGATCCTGATGTGCACGCCAGAGCCATCTGGCAGGCAGTCAGGAGACTTGGATGAGAAATGGAGGCAATTTGGCTTACGCAACATTTTTTATTCATGCCCGTAAGGTTCTACGACATGGGCTTTACTTCCCCTCCGAAGGAAGTGGTGCTCCGGATTTTTATCATCCTTAAAAATCCATCGACCTCGGTCGGGATCGAACCCGCGAACCTTGGTTCCAGTGGCGAGCACGCTAACCACTAGTCCACCGAGGTCGACAGCGAGTCGCTATAACGACTACGATATTCCGGCCCACATATTAAAATGTGTCTTCCAGAACTAGGTAGGGAGGACGTAGACTGTATTGATCTGGCTCAGGTTAGGAATAAATGGCGAGCTGTTGTGAACACGGTCATGAAATTCGGGGAATTTCCTAGCTGAGGAACTATTAGCTTCTCAAGAAGGGTTTTGCTCCATGCAGTTAAATCTGTTATTGCTGCTGTAGGAATTTTGTTAACACCGGAACTACGGAATGACCCTCGTTTTGAACAGCTTATACCGAAACGTCACTGGGAGCAAGATGGTGCACCGCCGCTTAATGTATTAGTGTTACTCAATATTCACATGATACTTTTCTAGAATGGACTGGGTGTCTAGGTGCAGTGGATTGGCCTCCTAGTTTTCCAGTGAACACATCATACTATTTCTCTTTACGGCGAATAATTAAGAACAGAATTTGTGTCCATAAATTTCCAAATATTGATAATTTGAAACAGTTGCTACAGTGCGAGTTTCAGACAATAATGTAAAATCCATAAAACTGTTGTCAAACTGTGCCAAGTGTGTATCACTTTTTGTAATAAAAAGATAGGAAGTGTATGTGTAATGTAACACTGGCACGTTCGCGTAACCAGCGTTGCCATGAAAACGCAAAAAAAGAGTTCCCTTTCTATTATTGAGCTACGTATGTTGCGGTGAACAGTAGGCAATATTTAAAGTGTTGCCATTCAAAGGCGACAGTAACTTATCTTTAGTACTGTTGTTGACCTACACGTGTCGCAGTCAACCATATAAAATGTACTTACGTCTTCATGTAAAGTGCCCTTGTTTGTCCGATCTTCACCAAATTTGGATTTTCTGAATCGATTTTAAATAAATGTCTCCAATATAAAATTTTACCCAAATCCGTCCTGTGGGAGCCGAGTTGATACATGCGTACAGACGGACAGACAGGTAGACATGCTGAAGTAAATAGGTGCTTTTCGCGACTTTGCAAACGCGCCCAAAAACTAACGAAGCTGTATTTATGGTATTTTTAAGTTTAAGTTTTGAGCCAATCATTATGTATGGCACCGAAAGTCATCGTTGCGTATGTACCATTTCTACATCTGATTTAGGAGGTCCCGGGTTCAAATCTCTGTCAGGAGACCAGCTCTTCTGACATTCTATCATCCAACTTTATATAGTCTGCTATTGAAAGTGTCGTTAAATAAACCATAAACAAATAGCTTCAATACTTGACAAGTCGTCAGAAGCATATTCGGCTTCAAGACTGTAGGGCCTTTCGGATAGAACCCAACGTGATTCCTCCGAATATGGGCTGAGTCAGGCATATGTCTTGAAAGGGTCAAACCAGTTTCATGGATTTTGATTGATTGACTTGTAGGTTCCTTCATTAATGTCTTTTTAATTATATGCGTAATGAAACGTTGAATGAGAAGCTTCGAAATTTATGACGAGAGAATCTGAGAAGGTCGTCCAAACACAGAAAGGAGGGTACAACACCAGAAACAAATTTTAAGTAAAATTTTATTCGTAATATCAACATCTAATTTCTAAAATTTTCCCAAACTAACCAGCCGAATCTATGTAACAGGCCTCGAAGTTTTAACACTGCTAAGACCTAAGTCCACTACTGGACACGATCCTGACCCAGTTCCATCCACCTTCCAGCCTGACAACCTATTTCCTTAAGGTCCACTTTGTTGAAGGGCCCCGCAGCAGATGCTACGGACGCACCGCAGCCTTGTGATGAAGATGATTAGTTTTTTTCATTTTTCCAAGTAATGGAACACCGGTGGAATGAAATTGACAGGTGAAAACCGAAGTACTCGGAGACAAAACCTGTCCCAGTGCCACTTTGTCCACTACAAATCCCACATGGACTGACCCGGGATTTTTTTTAATTAATTCCTAGGTTTTCCCGCTTTGAATCCCTTTTTGTTCTGTATTAATCCTTTTTCGTCCTTTTTCATGTCACTTACGGTCCACAACCGTCTTTTTACAACACAAACATCCATGCCCCGGTGGGATTCGAACCCACGATTTAGTAACGAGCGGCCGAAGACCGACGCCTTAGACCGCACGGCCACTGGATCGCCATGGGATCAAACACGGGTCTCCGCGGTTGAAAGGCCGGCGACTAACCGCCTGAGCCATGGCACGGCCTAAGATCCATCTTACTAATAAACTAAGTCTCTGGTAGCAGAACCCACATTTCAACGCCACTAATGCCAAAACCCGCCACTGCACACGATTAGAGCCAGTTCCATCATGTCCCTTTCTTACAACCTAGTTCCTAAGATCCAGCTTACTAATTAACTACTTGTCGTATAGCAGATCTCGAAGTTTCAAAAACCCTTATTCCAAAACCCGTGACAGGACACAGCCAACTTCTGTCTCTGTAACTTGGAGTACCTAGGCGTAGAAGGAAGGATACTATTAATAGGCTTAATGAGTAGGAGTCAGGTTCAGGACTAAATAGGCTACTGTGATTCAGATAGGGTCGAATGATGTTTGAACACAATGTTGAACAGCTGGTACCGTAAAAGACAGAACGTCTTGACCGCCAAGTTATTGTCACATGCTGAGTGTGGATTCTGTTCCTGAGTTACGTCTGAATTCCGCGACGCTACTCAAGATTCAGCGGCCCAAATTTGGGTCGTGGTCTCAGTTCTCGAACTACTGGCATATCTGTGTAGAATGGTGTGACGATTCGAGAATCAGAAGGAGAAGGATGGGGTGACGAATATAAAAGGAAACGACACGACAAACTTCAGTAAATTTATTAAGCATCCGCCTTGGAATAAATTCTTACGGGCAGAGCTGTGCGCATGCGTGCTCCATCCCATCTTCTTTTTTTTTCTTTTTTTTTAACGACTAGTTTTGAGACACGTGGAATGATGCTGTTTACCTCTCTTTCCTTGCACTGTGCTTTCATTCTCGAATTTCAAAGTCCATTTTAAAATCTCTTTTCGATGTTGCAACAGTGAAGAAACGTATATCCCACTTTCACGACACCAAAATAACGCATTAACAATAGGGACACACAACAATGAACCGAGATCAGAAAGCGGTTCCTGTTGATAATATTAATGTGGATATTGTTGTATATGACATGAAAGTGGGATTTTAACGTCGTAAAATCAAATCGAGTCCGGAATTTGTGATACAGGCTTGTTGTTGATTAGTTGGTGACTGTATTACCTCACGGAGAAGGAAGGCGAAGTTTTAACAACCGCAGCCACAAAAGCCCCCAGCTGATTCGTCTTCATTTCCAACTCAAATATCACACATTTTCATTTGGACGTGGTGGAGTTACATAGGCTAGTTGTACATGTATTACTTTTAGTTTACATAGTTAAGATGGATAAATTGAGATTTATGGGATGGATAGGACAAGCAGAACGAACGGGAAATTAAAAAATAAATAGAAACTATGTTTGGAAAAACATTATAAGAAGAGACAACTTAGGGGATCTAATCGTAGGTAGGAAGGTAATAGTTAAATACAGGGCATACACAAAAGAATGTTGCGGTTTTAATAGTGTTCAGTATTAAAACCGCACCATTCTTTTGTGTATGCCCTGTACATCTGAATGAAGTGGGCTGTGAAGATTTTGGATAGATTCAAAGGCCTCAGGATGTGATGACGAATGTTAGGTTGCCATAGAAACAGGTAACTTATTGATCATGTGAAAAACTGTCATACCTTCAAGGGGAACCATACTCGAATAATTGGTGAATCAGTAACAATTTTTATTTGAGGTCTTCTTTTAGAAAAAAATATATAAGTTGTGTCAGTCTTTACGTAGACTTTTTATATGTCATTTACGTCAGCACCCCTTTTGTAATATCACAAATATTTCGCGTAGAATTTTAAAACTTTTGTGGTATCATTTGCGTAGTTACAGTGATTTAGTAGTTATTGGTATTAAATAAGAACTTCTAGTGGTTGGCATTTCTGCTTTGTATTATGAAAGTCCCATGCTCAAATCTGGACCTGGAGGCCGGATATCCTGACTGAGGCTTTTCGTCGTTTTCCTCAGTCCTTTCAGGAATGTGCTTGTACGGTACCTCAAATTAGGTCACTCCCGCTTTGTTTTACATTCTTCCCAATTCTCTGTTTATTAACGTTTGTACCGTTCAACGCTATAACGCCGAGATGCTGACAGCGTAGTTAAGTAGACTGTAAATGAATAAAAATGCATTACTGTGTTTGCAATGTAGGTTTTGTAACTGGAAGGAAGTCCATATGTTTTCAAGTTTTGTACATTCCCCATCATAAATATTATTGACGAGCCGCCACTGACTTCCGTGTTTGAGCTTTAGATATTAATGCCGAAACATGATGTCAGTGGTGCAGAATGAAAATGTCCAGCAGTCGCCAGTTCATTACCTGCTGTACTTCCTTTCATTAAATAATTTGTCGCGCGTTAAGACAGAGTTCATGAAATAAGCAAATTAAACATGTACGTTGCATCCAGTGATATTCTCAAAGACTTCTTACAGAAATGAGTGATAATTTTTCTGCACAGAATCCTTTAGAAATTTTACATTTCTTTTTATGGCTAGTGACTGTCAGGGGGCATTAATTCTTGACATGCTGAAGAAATCTTGTTGTTGCCAAAGAACCACGATTTACTAGATGTGTTGTTAAGTGCATAACGCCATGAACGTATGGGTCATGGAGTTGTGTCTCCACGCATTCTTAACCTCGGCACTACGTTAGATGCAAGGTGGTGGTCAGCTTCACTTCCGGCCTCTTGGCTCGTTACACGTTGGACAAGATGCTGGGTGGAAGCAGATCCGGACCGAAGGATGTGTAAAGGAGAAAAATCTATTGTCGCTGCAGAAAATCGAACCCCGATTGTCTGGTCGGCAAGCCTGTAGTCTACGCACTATACAGGGTGATTCAGGAGGAAATGTTAATATTTAGGGAGGTGATAGTATCGGTCATCGTGAGAAAAAAGTTCGTATGAACATGTGTCTAATTCTGAATGGTCACCGAGATAGCGCTGTTTGAATCTGGCGTTTGAATCCGTTAGATTTTTGTTTGTGGGGTTGGATGAAGAGCGAAGTTTACAAAACAAAGGTGGATACACGAGATGCATTGCTATCTCGCATTTCAGACGCTGCTGCCTGCATAAGGAAACGTGAAGATCAACTCAGACGAACAACGCGCGATCTTCGCACACGAGCTGCATAGTGCACTGAGGTTGACGGTGAGATTTTCGAACATTTATTGTGAATTGTAACAAATTTGTCATTTAAAATTAAAATTAAAATTAATTAACAGCAAGTAATTTATCTTTCTTTATAACCATTCACCATGCTTTGCATTTGTAGATTCAAACAGCTCTATCACGGTAACCATTCAGAATTAGACACATGTTCATATAAACTTCTTTCTCACAATGACCGATACTGTCACCTACTAAAATCTTGTTCTTTCCTACTGAATCACCTGTATTTACTGAGTTATCCCGTATCCTAGTTTTGTTGGAAGAGATATTTTAAAATGTTGGACGTACACTAATGTGTGTAACTAGTGACGTCACTACTGGTAGCGTGCCAGTTCTGACGTGATCTATAATACTTTAAAATGTCACAGTTTTAGAGTTCCGAAGACAAGAGGCATTTACAAAAGTTCAGAACGACGGAACTCAGCGGGACTTTAAAATTACGTAGTGTTAGGTGGGACTAAATTTAAATGTACTCTAATAAAGCTACACAAAAAAATTGAAAGTTATACTGTGTTTTTCACATAGACACAAACACTTCGTTTTAAACCCAAATATCCTCACTTCTGATTGGTCTAATAGCGTGATATAATTTTAAAGGGCAATTTATTTTCTATTTTTGTTCTACTTTCATTTCTATCCCGCCTAACTGATCTATTAAGAACATGATTTACCACAAATTTAGTGTGAAAATTATTCATGTTTACTGAAAGTAAACAAATAAATAGTTGCCGACGTTTCGGAAGAGTTTGATGTCTCCATCTTCAGGGCCTATGCAGTCTCAGAAGTCTCCAAATGCATAGACCCTGAAACGTCCGTAACTATCAATCGTCACGGCTTCGTATTCCAGAAGACTTGCGTTTTCATCAACACCGCTGTGAGAACCTAAAATCATTGATAATTTAGTTTTCTTCGCTTCGTTTCTTTTTTTGCTTCATCTGCATTGTTTTCCCGCCGTTTTTATTTTCGCATTCAATATTTTGATGTTTTTACAGGTCTTAATTATCATCATATCCAACCCTTTATTTTGTTTGCTTCTTAGGATATTTTGTTTCTTTTTCTTCTTCGTTCGTCTTCAGATTCACCTCAAACTTCATCTTTCGCGCCTAATCCTCTTCTTGTGTCTACATTTCATTCTACCGCGTTGTCATTGTTTTAGCCATCGTTTTGCTTTTTAGAGTAATCTTCTTCAACTGCTTCATTACCACCGTCATCTTCTTGTGAGTGTCATCTATACAAACTGTAGCGTCGTTAAGAAGCGAGACATGAAACCAGAGACATCAAAAGCAAACAGAATTTCATTTACGGGTAGATCGACTCTCGATAATCTGCTCGTACCCTGAGAACGCCGTGTTACATATTATACCGTGATAAATCGCTATATAGCGGCCTGTTACAGGTGTGGCTGCCTGTATACACCCATGCATCAATGTATTCCGGCATTTATCTTGCCCCATCTGGACCTACTTCCCCTCTCCACAACGTCCCACACGTATTGAGCGTCCCACGCTCTGCACCGTCCACCACATTTCAAAGCTACAAATTGGTAACACATTCTAGGGATACGAAAACTTTACGTGGCAGTTTTACAACGTCTTTCACACATCACAGAGAGAGAGAAGATATTTTATGGATGCATTTCTCTGTTGATTACAGGTTGGTTAGTCAACTCGTATTTTATGGCACTGTATCGACTGCTGAGGTCGCGTACTGTCGGCTAGGATATGGCATCACGATTTATCCCACAGTGTATTTCATAACGCTGTTTTCAGCTGCTTAGCGTGAACGATGCGTTGAGAAATGCGTATAAAATGAGGATATCGGTAAAGTTGTCCCTGAACTTAATTAAGCATTACAACGTCGAGAAGTGTGAAGGAGTGTAGATAAACTCCACGCATTCTTAGCCTCGGCTCTAGATGCAGATGAATATTCAGGTTCACGCTCCTCTGATACTTAAACGCCAAAGAACGACGTCTTGCTACCGACTGGATAGAAACGCCATGAGAACAAAATTATTGGGGTCGCTGCTCCAATTTAAACATCAGTTTTATTTGTCTATATGTACAGACATTTAAGGTATTTTCAACAGATGCTGTTAGTTTCTACTGACATTCGCTTGGAATGGCTAAAGAAAAGGGACGTACGTGGCTGCCGCATTATTTTTTACGCCCCTTGTGAATACGAGAAGCGTGGAGGCACAAAAATGCTCTGTGCAGTTAGTAGCGTACGAGTATATAGCTAGAATAGGACACGTGTTTTGTGGATTCAATAAGGAACTCTTTTCATTTCTTTTATTGCAATGTAATACTGTCGGACCAAATCATTTCTGATAATCGAGTATGGAAATATGAGATTATGAAATTCTATCTTACAATGAAATATTTTGCTGCTGCCTTGCGTGTATGCCTTAGTAGACGAGGTCATTACAAATGAACTGTTCAGAGCTGAAACGACGCATTTCATTGCTTTTAAAAATTCGTGGGAAACAAATTACAAGTTTTATCAGCAGCATAAATATTTATATTACTACTTGTACCTTTTCCTATAACGCCTATATCAATAAAATAATGTGCAGGGAAATTATCATGAAACAGAAAAAACTTACGGAGAAAAAATTATTCAGTTTATGTCATTTTTCCACAAGTTTAATAAGGTCATCTCTTCCATCTTAAGACTGTTTATCCTCAAGGACCAAACTGTGACTGTCAGTAACAACGTTTCAAAACTGAAGCCTTAAGATTTGAAATATTTCGCTGATATCCGATTATAAACCAGGCGGAATTAATTTACATTGCATGCCTGTGTGTGCTTGTAACTGTGTTTTGAGTCGCTGTCGAATGTCGTTATATCGATAACAAAAGCTTCACTTGAACTGACAGTCATGAATAAGTATAACTTATCTATACTGAGGCCACGGAAATAAGTCCGAAGGATCGAATCCCTACACTTCACCTCCGAAAGCTTGTGCTTCCCCTTCCAGTGTACACCCCTACGTTTCCCTCTAGTCATTCTGTTCACAGGAATGTCGTTACTGTTGACCACATGATAAACGTTTCCAGCGACCACCGCTTTGGGCTGGTATACATTGCCGGCTGTGAGGGAAACACAACAGTAGCTACTGAGACAGAAATCTCAAGCCTCATTATATTCGCCTTCCATGGGGCTTCTTTCCTGATCTCGTTAAGCCTGTAGTGTCAGTAACGAATTAAGGTGCTTGTTGTGAATTCAGAGGTTCAACACGACTGACACCAAGCAGGTGTTATGGCCACTGCACCATTATTTCGAGCCCGATTCATTATATAGACCTACTAAAAATAATCAGCCTGTAGAATGAAACACCAATACTTCACGTGAGTAAAATTTCACCCTCCTGTAATTTATGCTCATAAATCGATACGAAATGAGTCACATCCTGATACCATAGCTCAAACAGGCTGCGGGTACAGCGAATGAGGAATCGGGGTTCAATTCCCAGCAGAAGTAAGGGATTTTATCTTTACCATGGTGTCCAAACCTGTTATGGAATGCATTCAGCCCCGTCTGTGAGCATCGGCAATTGTTTTCCTGGGGATAAAGAAGGCCGAAGCGTAAAGCTGACCACTCATATTCATCTAGTACCGAGACCTAGAATGTGTGAAGCTATAGTCCCATCCCCCTCTATAGTCATGGGGTAGTCTTTAATTAACCACAGGTACATTTTTAAATTTACCTGTACTTGATGTCACCCAGAAATGTAGTTTGAGATTTGTAATCTTGCGTGCCATTTGTTTCAAATGTGGCGTGTCCGGAATGTTAAAGCAGGAGGTAGGACAATTCGTTCTAAGATCCATAAACTTATTAATTCTATTTGGAATAAAGAGGAATTGCCTGAGCAGTGGAAGGAGTCAATCATTGTACCTATTTATAAGAAGGGTGATAAAACATATTGCAGTAATTATCGAGGCATATCACTTTTGTCAACCACATACAAAATTCTATTCAACATCCTTCTGTCAAGGTTAACTCCATATGCAGAGGAAATTATTGGGGAGCATCAGTGTGGATTTAGACGTAACAGGTCGACTACTGATCATATATTGTGCATTCGACAAATACTTGAGAAAAAGAGGGAATACAATGAGGCAGTGCATCAGCTGTTTATAGACTTCAAGAAAGCTATGATTCAGTTAGGAGGCAGGTCTTGTATAATATTCTCAGTGAGTTTGGTATCCCTATGAAACTAGTAAGGCTAGTAAAAATGTATTTCAATGAAAACTATAGCGGAGCCCAGGTAGGCAAACATTTGTCTGACACATTTCCTATTAAGAATGGTTTGAAACAAGGAGATGCTTTATCGCCTTTGCTCTTCAACTTTGCCTTAGAATTTGCCATTAGGAGGGTTCAGGCAAATCGGGAGGGTTTGAAATTAAATGGTACACATCAGCTTCTAGTTTATGCTGATGATGTTAATGTATTGGGTGGAAACAAACATACTATAAAGAAAAAACAGAAGCTTTGGTAGTCGCTAGTAAGGAGAGTGGTCTAGAAGTAAATGCTGAGAAAACTAAGTACATGGTCATGTCTGGAGATCGGAATGCAGGACGAAATCACAACATAAAGGTAGATAGTAAATCCTTTGAAATGGTGCAACAATTCAGATATTTGGGAACAACCGTAAAGAATCGAAATTCCATTCAGGAAGAAATTAAGAGCAGACTGAAGTCAGAGAATGCTTGTTATTATTCGGTGCAAGGTGTTCGAGAATAGGATGCTGAGGAAGATATTTGGGCCTAGGGGGGACGAGGTAACAGGGGAGTGGAGAAGACTACATAACGCGGAGCTTTATGATCTGCACTCATCACCAAACATTATTCAGGTGATCAAATCAAGAATAATGAGAAGGGCGAGGCATGTGGCACGTATGGGGGACAGGGGAGGTGCATAGAGGGTTCTTGTGGGGGACACCTGATAGAAAGAGACCACTTGGAAGACCTAGGTGTAGATGGGAAGATAATATTAAAATGGATCTTGAATAAGTAGGCTGGGGAGACATGACCTGGCTTGCTCTGGCTCAGAATACGTATACGTGGCGGGCTGTTGTGAATGCGGTAATGAACCTTCGGTTTCCATAAAATGCGGGATATTTCTTGACTAACTGAGGAACTGTATGCTTCTTAGGCAGGACTCTGCCCCATGGAATTAATATGGGGAATATTTAAGGCACTCTGAAACACAGAGAGAGTTATTTAGGATTTGCATAAGAATGCTTTGAGACTGCACATTCAGTTACGGAACAGATGTTAAACCATTGTGGAGCAAATCTGCGGGTGATAGATCTCAGAGCATGCATTCCTGTTAGTGCTATAAACTAGTGCCTACAGTTATTTATAAGCTGCATACATAAATGTAATGTGTTTAGCTAACATAAATCTGCTCCTGTTATGATATCATCTTTGCAGCATAGCATAGTGTTTATACCATTGTACCAGCAGTATATCATGACAGTCGGGGGCGCATGTATCATTTAACTAGGATACTTACTGCCATCGAAAAGATAATACGGATCAGGAGATAAGATTAGCATATTAGGGAGACGCATTCAAAAGCCATCTGTGTGATTTGCAAGAGGAAAGTAAATACGTGACAAAAACATACTGTCGGTTATTGTACAGGACGTTTCGTTATACATGAATCATTCACAAGGATAAACTCAGCCTTAAGCGTCGCTGTTTGAGAGAGTGAAAGGGTAAATGAATATAAAATAGCAGAAAAGCATCAGACAATAAAATAAGTAATTGGAATGATGCTGAAAAATAAGTACAAATTAGAATAACTCGAATATAAAAATTAGGAAGTCTGACGCTGATAAATTAAAAGAATTGGGGAGTGACTCAGAAAAATATACATGCGGTATGAAGGATTGCAGAAACTAAAAAAATGTTAGGGGAAAAGCTATTTAGGTGTTGAAATATATTTAAAATGACCAATAAAATGAACACAGGGCGAAAGGCGGTGTAAAATACAGTGCGATAGGACTCAGGAGAAAACCAATATAATGAAAGATTCCGAAAAGTACAAAATAGGAAAGAGTTTGTATTCGTACTGTTAGTCTGAAATTGGGTCAGGAATTCACCTTTGTCACCGAGTCAAGATCGTCCCTGGCGTCTCTTCAGCCTCGTATGTAATAAGTATCTGGGCTCTTTCTTCGGAGTTGAAGCCCTCAGCGTAAAGCTAATCACACATGTCCAACTGTCTTCGAACATTAGGAATGCGTGGGGCTCTACCTCCACTTCCACCTTGCGTTTTCGTGATGTTGTACTTTAATTACGCACAAAAAACAAGTATCCTTACAGTTATATACACCTTACAGTGTCACATTAAAATGCCGTTTAATTAAACAAATTCAATAAATTTAGCTCACTGGCTTCCGAACTGTGCTCTACGGAGCTATAGGGCACTGCGGAAGTTTAACAAGTGCTTTTTATATATATTATATATATATATATATATATGGCTCGACAGCCCTATATGGGCCTGGGCCTCCTCGTTTCGTCGAGGTTTTATGGTCACACACATTTGAGACACACCACAGTCGGTAGGACTCCTCTGGACGAGGGACCAGCTCGTCGCAGAGACCTCTACCTGACAACAACACACAACACTCACAACAGACAGACATCCATGCCCCCGGTGGGATTTTTTTTTTTTTTACTAATTCCTGGGTTTCCCCTTTGATCCATTTTTGTTCTGTATTATCCTTTTTCGTCCTTTCATGCCACTTACGGTCCACAACCGTCTTTTTACAACACAACACAAACATCCATGCCCCCGGTGGGATTCGAACCCACGATCCTAGTAAGCGAACGGCCGAAGACCCACGCCTTAGACCGCACGGCCACTGGATCGGCTAACAAGTGCTCCGAGGACAACTAATCTAATGACGAATTTTAGTTTTCGATAATTCTTGAATATGTAATATTACCTTATGTTCTTATGAGAAATAGAAAGATGCTTTAACAGTGTCATGCATTGAATTGGCGCTGCCGCATTAAACCGTATTTATGGAACCTTCTATGAAATAATGGTTCAAAAAGGAGAACCTGAAGAAAATACTGAATTTAAAGTCCGTGCCATGGCTCACGCTGTTAGTCGCCGGCCTCCCACCGCGAAGGCCCGGGATCGATCCCGGCTCAGTCCACGTGGGATTTGTGGTGGAAAAATTGGCACTGGGACAGGTTTTTCCCCGAGTACTTCGGTTTTCCACTGTCAGTTTCATTCCCCCGGTGCTCGATTACTTTGAAAAATTAAAAAAGAACTAATGATCATCTTCATCTTCATCACAGGGTTGCACAATAAGCCTCAAGGCTGCTGCGGGGCCCTTCATCACAAAAAAAGTACCGAATTTATGTTTCTCAAACCAAGAAAATCACAGTACACTTCATTTCAAAGCAACTAATTGAGTTCAGTTACGCTGTGCTTGATTGTAATCAATTACACAGAGTGTCCGAGAGGTCTGGAATCAAAGGAAAATTACTTTCCAAATTATTTACATTTTTCTCACTATTTTCATCTCTTATCTCGAGAGATGTTTGTGGAAACGCCATTTTTTAAACATTATTCGCCATATGTTAGCTGTAATGAATTACCAGACTGCAATTCGTTGTTGCAGATGAACTGCACTAGCGGGTTTGACACAGTAACCTTATGACTTTGCATATCCATAAAAAGTGTAGTCAAGTGGATTTACATCTGATACTCTTTGAGCCCACTGCCCCACTCCACTGGTCCTCTCTTACATTATCCACCATCCCGTAAACGTTTGAAGTAGCCAGTGACGAAATGACAGTGCATAGTGGCGGAGCGGGCTTTTGCGTCAGTTTCTGATTACGTGTAAGAACGTGAAGCTCTGGCATTCACTTATCCCCTGGCACCTGCAAATAGTTTCCCTCAGTCATGGTGGCAGTATGACAGAACGCACCAAGCACTTCGTATAACAGAAACCACATTACACCTTCGGCTCCTTGCTGTTTGCCTCAAGAACCAGTGTGGATTGTCTCCGCGCGCAGAGGTTCTGTTTGTAAACTTCTGCGTTTACATAAACATTTGATTCATCTTTAAACAAGTGTCCCCTATTGAAGATATCAGTAAGATAGAATGGAGCAATGACTATAATTTACCAAATGCCACATCACATCATTGTTCTCTCAAATCTTTGCCGTTTGCTTCTCAAGGACCAGTGTGGTTTATCTTCTGCACTCTATCTGACGTACTATTTTTAAATTTCTACGTTTAAATGTATATTTGATTCGTCTTAAAACAGTACACCATGTAAGAAATTTTCCGTTTCTTTAGTTTCATCAAACAACCATTGACACACTAATCGGAACCATCATCTGTGATATGTAACCATAGCTGCATTTGATATGAGTGAATATTTTTCCCTCTTAACAGCGCCGTGCATGTGTTTATTCGGCCTTCCAAGTTCCACGCTGGTACATCGCAGTGACTTTCTAAGGCTAGCAGAATATTTAGCCGTCAATGTCTCACATCTTCTTCAGAGGTGCTGGGACAGTCTGCTACAGAACAGCTTTCTTTTAAACTCGATAGTTTTCCAACCACCCAGTGTGGTACTGTATTTCCTTCAGAGTGACGTCTGTTAAATTCATCTGCCACACCCTTCTGTGGCAGCCATCACGTTCGCACGTAATAACAGTCTCTGTACCGTCTTGTAAACTCGACAACATTATTCACGGGCATCCTAAAATAATGCAGAAGATTAATCTTAACCAGTTTACTATGGTTCGAGAATTTTCATATGTTCTGTACTTTTCTTAGATGTTAGATTAGCCTAAACATCAGCAATAAGTCACCAACAAATGCACAAAACTGTCATTAAAGGTATAAATTAACCTTTTATCATTATTAAAATACCCTACATACATGATAAAAGGTGAATTTATACATTTAATGACAGTTTTGTGCATTTGTTGGTGACTTATTGCTGATTATAGAAATGCACGGTGATTTAAGATTAAAGTTAGCCTAAACGTATTTCATCTCATTTAATTTGGAATATTCGAGCTTTATTAGTATGGAGATTTGTCACGTTATATCAAAACCGAAAGGGCTTCGCAGCAAAGGTTTGGGAAAGAATGATTAACGAAATATAAACGGCTATTCTTTAAACCATTCTTAATTTCTCAGTTTGAAAGAATATGAATTTGTAAGGCCCGTGCTAAATCAACATTATCTTGGTATAATCGATCATGGGTAGGAAGAGGAACTGAAGGAGGAAGATTGATGTCAGCAGAAATGGCTTTCATGAGGAGAGCCATTGGGACCGTAAAAGAAATGAATAAATCGTGAGATAACTGTCGCTTACAGAAGCAACAACATTTATAAAATACAGGATAAACTTCCATATGATTCCGAAGAAAGATCTAAAAATGCCAATCATAAGGAAAAAATGCCATTTTGGAAGAACACTGTAAGAAGATAATATTGCTATATATCGCTAACAGGGCTTATTAAGCCTAATGCTGGACAGGGTGATGATGAATTCCTTAAGTCTATAAATGAATGTCATTAAGAGGGTCAGAGATTTTGTCTTTTCTTGAAGAAACAAGCCAGGCAATGTACGTAGGAGTATAACGTAAAATTGAGGCGCTTTCGCATAACTAATTTTGCCGTGGAAAAGCAATAAGTATTACATATTCTGAGTGTGTGTCTATAGCCTCACTTATCCAACAAGCAAAGCGCATGCGCCGTATTATATTGTCATTTGTGGCCCTTCAGGCTCTACCATATCTTTCCACATTATCTCATAAACGGCACGATTTTGAACATAAAATATGTTTTCATTTTTTCTACAACATTTGTCTGAAATATTTCTCATTCTAAGAAGAATTCAGCGAGATCTTGTCATAAACGTACGTAGGTGTTCGGGTAAAGTGCCCGTTATTCTTGTCCGATTTTAAAGAAACTTGAAGTTTCTCGACAGATTTTCGAAAAATACTCAAACATCAAATTTCTTGAAAATCCGTCCAATGGCAGTTGTTCCATGCGAACGGACACAAAGAAGAATGACGTAGCTAATAGTCGCTTTTCGCAATTTTGCGGACGCGCATGAAAAGGGGAACTTTCATTCTTAGTTGAGCTGCAGATAAGAACTTCCAGAGTCATTTACAACTACTCGTAATAATGTAACACCAGACTTCCTGTTCAAAAGTGTCAGACTATTGGTGGTGTGACGTTGCCTATTGCTGCATCCAGAGCTTTGTGTGGGTCTCGTGGAACTTAATGGAATTTATCACCTTCTTTTCGCAAGGATAAACAGCATTATACGAAATTTAGTATCTTGTATAAAAAGTGTACAGTCTGTTGATAAAATTATGGGACGACCACAAAAAGGTAAGATTACCTGAGGTCGGAAAGCGATCCTGTTCCCGAAGAACGTGTTCTGTTCGAACTACCGGATAATGGACCAAGGTTAGAAACCAAGTAACACTAGTGTAATATATCATTGACAAAACCCATTAGAAGTGATAAGTTTCTTACACAAGACTACATCAGAAGTCCGTAAATTGAATGTGAAATTGATTCACTGCTTAATACTCAGTGTGAGAAAACAGACATTGAAAACAAGAGTATATTTATTTCTACTAATTATACTATCAATCCAACACTTCGTTTTAAAAGTACTCCACGGAGCAGAGTCCTTCCTGAGAAGCTAACAGGTCCTTAGCTAATCAAGAAATTCACCGCATTTTATGGAACCCGTAGATTCTTTACCGCATTCACAAACGCTCGCCACCTGTCCCTATCCTCAGCCAGATGAATCCAGTCCATGTCTTCCCATCCCACTCCTTCAAGACGTATTTTAATAGTATCCTCCTATCTACTCCTAGGTCTTCAAAGAGGTCTCTTTACATCAGGTCTCCCCACCAAAACTCTGTATGCACCTCTCCTGTCTCCCAAACGTGTCACATGCCCGCCTATCTCATTCTTCTTGATTTGATCACCCGAATGGTATTTAGTGCAGAGTACAGATCATAAAGCTCCTCATTATGTAGTATTCTCCACTCCCCTGTTACTTCGTCTCTCTTATGCCCAAATACCTTCCTCAGCACCCTATTCCTCGCGCTCCTCCGAAACGTCGGTGTACTTATCTATTGCAGTACATGAAATGATATCTCAGAAGACCGTATCTTCGTTGTCGCTGCCATTGGAAGCTCAGATCTTGCAATAAGTTAACTAGCTCCGTAATAATACGAGTAGAAGATAAGCCAGGATTTCTCAGTCAGTGTATGGGATAAAGACATAGAATTCTTCTCTTTGACAACGAGTATCTTATCCAGCGTGTACCAGGTACTGTTTCTCCTTGAATATTGCCGCTCGCCTGTGTATATTAACGACGTTTTACAAAGCGTAACTCAGGCGGCGCAATAGTAATTTTCTCCTTCAATATCAGGCGAGTTCAGTTCGATCCGCGCTGTCCCGATCAATCACCGGGCTGCACGAGCCAGCAGCTGGGTCCAGCCCACACATGAACGTGGGCAGACTGATGCGGATCGCTCCACATGGATTTATGACGCGAGGTGACGGGTTCAGCGCCGAGGTGGGCCGAAGGACGCGGGAACAAGTGAATGTTTTAATGAGGCTAGGGTTCGATGACGCCCAGTCAGACGTAGGACGGAGTGAGGACCGCCCGGATATCTGGGATTTAAATTCTTCTTAGCGTTAGAGGCTTTTTGTAAGTGAACTTGTTGCTTTGTTTACGCCATGAGCGGAAATTGATTTTCGGGTTTTAGGCTACTTTACCTAACTTATGGCTAGTGAAAATCGGTTCCTTGTTATTTTGCGTAGCTCACTGACCTTGAGATCTTCGTTCTTCTGGGATGTTATGCAGCGTATATTGTTATTTAGTTACCGACGTTTCGGGACAACCTATCTTTCCTATCTTCAAGGGTCAAGCATTCCGACTCTTTGACCCTTGAAGATAGGACCGATAGTTTGTCCCGAAACGTCTGTAATCAACTACAAACCTACGCAGCGTAACATTCCAGAAGAGCGAAGATCTCATTTACACCGCGGCGGAAGCCTGAAATCACTCATTTACCTTGACTCTTATTTGTTATAGACATACATCTAACCGCACGAAATACACTACTCCTTTATTGCAGATACAAAGCCAATCGCAGTAAGACACACTGCATACAGCAGTTGATGTTTGTTTATTACAGATACAAAGCCAATCGCAGTAAGACACACTGCATACAGCAGTTGATGTTCGTTTATTACAGATACAAAGCCAATCGCAGTAAGACACACTGCATACAGCAGTTGATGTTCGTTTATTACAGATACAAAGCCAATCGCAGTAAGACACACTGCATACAGCAGTTGATGTTCGTTTATAACAGATACAAAGCCAATCGCAATAAGACACACTGCATACAGCAGTTGATGTTCGTTTATTACAGATACAAAGCCAATCGCAGTAAGACACACTGCATACAGCAGTTGATGTTCGTTTATTACAGATACAAAGCCAATCGCAGTAAGACACACTGCATACAGCAGTTGATGTTCGTTTATTACAGATACAAAGCCAATCGCAGTAAGACACACTGCATACAGCAGTTGATGTTCGTTTATAACAGATACAAAGCCAATCGCAATAAGACACACTGCATACAGCAGTTGATGTTCGTTTATTACAGATACAAAACCAATCGCAATAAGACACACTGCATACAGCAGTTGATGTTCGTTTATAACAGATACAAAGCCAATCGCAATAAGACACTACATTAAGCAGTTGATGCTCGCTTGTTGCAGACACAAAAGCCAATCGCCCTAAGATACACTGTATACTGCTGTGTTATTCGTTGACTTAAGTAGTAACTTCTGGCTTTTAATTGGGAAGTATCTCATTTGAATCTAATCTGGCACGCTGACTACCCTGTCTGAGGTATTTCCTCGTTTTTCTCAGTTCCTGAAGGCCAATGACAGGATAGCAATAAAAATCAGACATCGCCAGCTGCCTTGTACAGCGCTTCCATTTCATAGTCGACTATCACCCTAGCATTAAATGCTCTGTAATCTGAATTACTGATAACATCGTTAAATAAAATAGAATAAATGAAAATAAAGTAACCCGTCTGGCGGCGCACCATTAAACGCATGTGGAAACACGATCGTGCGATCGCCCGGGCGGTTAGATACAACTTTGTGTGAAATTCGACCTGGACAACGTCGCAGTGGAAAAAATTTATCGAAGAGATTTGCGTGGTTGTGACAACCACGCAACAGGACAATAACAACAGCAGGACACGGACGTCAGCATCTATACAAGACCAACTGCCAGCAATTTTAACAATTGTAATAATTTTAATAATTCTAACGATTTCAACAACTACCAATGACATAGTGCTCTATATTCACAATTTATAGTACTATACTATATACTTCAAACGCAAGATAAATACTATACACAGCAAGACATTTCAAGAAACAACTTGCAGAAATTTTGTATACTGGTGATTGTCAATGTAAATAGTAGCCTTAAACAGTGTAACAGTGCTGTGATAATACCAAAAGGACCAGTGAACAGTGAAGTGAACTTGTCAATGTGCCCCTGATGATGGCCGAGTCATGGTCGAAACATATGTAGGTTGAATTAAACAGAAATACGAAAATAAAAAAGTGCATTTGTTGGTTCAAAAACTGGAAATTAATGTCAAGATGCACGGTGAACACAACGTGAAATTAATGTCAAGATGCACGGTGAACACAACGTGAAATTAATGTCAAGATGCACGGTGAACACAACGTGAAATTAATGTCAAGATGCACGGTGAACACAACGTGAAATTAATGTCAAGATGCACGGTGAACACAACGTGAAATTAATGTCAAGATGCACGGTGAACACAACGTGAAATTAATGTCAAGATGCACGGTGAACACAACGTGAAATTAATGTCAAGATGCACGGTGAACACAACGTGAAATTAATGTCAAGATGCACGGTGAACACAACGTGAAATTAATGTCAAGATGCACGGTGAACACAACGTGAAATTCTGAGAATAAGTTTGAGGATCTCAGTGTAATGACTATGAAGCTTGCTGCCTTATAAGGTGCCTTGTGGTCTGGTAGGTATTGTCGGACCTTTCAAGGATTTTGCTACCTATATCAGTATGGTAGATTTACAAAACAGTGTACTATCTGTAACAAATTCCGGGAGACAGTAATGTCCATTTAAAGGTTATGTAATGTTAAGTAATGTTTATAGCATCCTACCAGCTTCATTTGCGCCATATTTCCTCCTTAGCTTTTAGCCAAAGGCATTTTGTAAGTGAAAGTACTAAAATATTTACGTCACGGATGAAAATGCGTTTTATGTGTGTCTACGCCACTCGTAGGAGTGACTTGATTGGATTCAAGTGGTTTAACCATTGACACACTAGAGTGTGTCTGTCTGTCTGTCACATATGGCTGCTACGCTGTTCGCAACGACTCGGTGTAAGTACACCATAACAATTTCGTCTGTCAGCTGCTAGTAAAAGCAACTTACGTGATAACACACTTTGACAAACTGTTTACATAATTACGTACGGGAAACATGCGGCCTGCTGCCACACCTAGTAGGTGGTTGCACTGCGATCCTGAGCTTAATTTTACAAATAGAAATCTGTAACAGTTAAAATTACCGTTTTATGGAACGTGACACCATGTAGTCTGGTATTTTTTTCCGATAAAACCCAGGAACTTGGTGCCTCTGTCTTCATGGATGTAATGTAAATTATTATGATTATCGTACTTATCATTACCACATATTATTATTATTATTATTATTATTATTATTATTTTTATACTTATCACCATCATCACTATCATCTTGCTGAACCCTACGCTAAATTGAAATCAAAATATATCCTTATGTTTCAAATTAGTTGAAGTTTTTTTAAAAATGTATAGCAAAGCGAATGGGATTGAGGAATAATGTTTACTCAAAACGTCCGTAAATTTGTACCAGTCTACACGGTGCCATATCTTATAGTGCCGTTAATATTTACACATTATTCACACGAACTTTTTTCCGCTCATCTTGGTTTAATATAATTTTCGTAATTTTTGTTAATTTAAAGTACAACAAAGTCCTTTGATTTCGTGATTTCAGGCTTCCGCCGCGATGTAGATGACATTTTCGCTCTTCTGAGATGTTACGCAGCGTTGAGTGGTAATTCTGTACCGACTTTTCAAAGGTCAAGAAGTCCTAGAAAAACGTTTTGAACTTTGAAGATGGGACCGATATGTTGTCCCGAAACGTCGGTACAGAATTACCACCCTACGCTGCGTAATATCCCAGAAGATCACAGATTTCCTTTCATTTCAGTTATAGCCAAACTCAAAACCATTTTCCAGCAAGCAGCAACTTGTTTCAGATATTTATGAGTTGCTCGCTTCCATACAGTACGTGTTCAAATTATACTTCCATCCACATATTCTTCAAAGTAGCGCATCATATAAGAAAACCCATTAAAATTGTTATTATTACAAGTAAAGGATTACAGAGGATTTTGTTTCGTTGTTTCCGGTACTATATTACGTAACCAGCTACATAGACAATCAATTTGAGCGAAAAGAAAAACTGATATACGTACCAAATACTTCTTTAATATGAATGCAACAATACGAATATTTATGTACAAATGATTAAAGCTTCTAACTAAATAGTAATTTTTAACTTTAAGTTTATAGGTAGACATGATATTTATGGGCCATCCACGTACCTTTACATGGACTTTTAATTAAATAACAAGTATAAAAGTATACTTTTAATTACATAATAACAAATATACATAATACAATATTTCTAGTTCCTTCTTTTTGATTTGGTAGTAACAGTCAGCTTGTCACCTTTTGACGGAAAATAATAGAGCTTATTATTATTATTATTATTATTATTATTATTATTATTATTATTACCATTATCATCATCTTTTCACCAGCAAACTGGAATTAAATTTAAGGAAGAAACTAGTAAAGTGCTACATTTGGAGCATTGCTTTGTGTGGTGCTGAAACGTGGACACTTGGGAAAGTAGATCAGAAGTATCTGGAAAGTTTTGAAATGTGGTGCTGGAGAAGAATGGAGAAGATCATTTGGACCGATCGTGTGAGAAATGAAGAAGTATTACACAGAGTCAAGGAGGAGAGGAATATCCTACATACAATAAAAAGAAGAAAGGCTAACTGGATTGGTCACATTTTGCGTAGAAACTGCCTTCTGAAACACGTGATTGAAGGAAAGTTAGAAGGAAGGATAGAAATGACGGGACGACGAGGGAGAAGACGTAAGCAGCTACTGGATGACCTTAAGGAAAAGAAAAGATACTGGAAATTGAAAGAGGAAGCACTAGATCGCACCCTGTGGAGAACTCGCTTTGGAAGAGGCTACGGACCTGTCGTAAGACAGACTACAGAATGAAATGAATCATCATCGTCATCATTGTGTTAATCATCATGATGATTAAACTGTTTTGAGCAGATTTCTTGTTGAGAAGCTGTTGACTAACCGCTAATAAAGAAATCACTCACCTTTTATAGTAGGTACGACAATGTCATTACCGTAATTACTAGTATGAGGGGCAGGCGGATGAACCCCACCATAAGCCACATGAATCCGGTCTGCATCTTCAAACCCTAGTTGTTTAGGACTTACGTTGTGGTGTCTTTCAAACTATGCCTCTTTCTCTTAAGCAGTTTTGATCCGTCTCATCCCCCTTGAATTGATCACCCTAGTAATATCGGCGAAGAATACAAATTATGGAGCTGAAATTACGTAATTATCTCCAGTGTCATTTTATTTCTCCTGTCGTAGGTCCATATATACTCCTTAGAACCCTGTACTCACATACCCTGAATTTAACTTCTTCTCTTCAAGTAAGACACCTATTTTACACCTACTTCCATTGCACGTTTACCAACATTTCATATGCTTAGTCGTCTTGCCTTTGCTCATTAGGCACTTCAATGCCTGTACCAGTTTGAGGGTCATCTCTTGAGTCTTCGTAGTGTTCAGCCTAATCTTTAACCTAAACCAGGGGTGCACAAATTTTTCCAATAATCTAGTAGCCACCTCAAAATTCTCGACTTCAGAAGGGTGACATTAAGTAAGTTCCGTACTGAGGTTTCACAAATATTATGCGCCACCGTAGAAATTTTGTCGCCCGGGATTTGTGCACCCCTGCCCTACACCGTAGGTTTATAAATCCGTGCCATCTTCGGTCGATAATATCATAGTTGGTGATCGATTTTTTGAATACTTATTGACGCTGTGTTTGTTGTATAGGTTATATATTATCGAATGGACCACACACGTGCTTCTCGGGCAGTGAAATGAACGACCGATCATTGTCAAGAGCGTGCCATGTGCTGTACCAATGTCGATGTGAATAATCTTTTGGCGACATCAGCCGGTCATTGTCAGTAACGCCTAATGATGCCTTACAGCCTGGTAAGTGTCTGAAATTTTTATTAAAACACCATGAAACTGACATCGCTTATAACTGAAAGGCCATATCGACAATATCAACAGTGCTAAACGGGATCAGTCACGGTTGACAGTGACCGAAAGTTCTCCGATAATGGCCGATGTCGGTCTTTGATCCTGACATTGTTATCATATGTATCAACGCGGTAAGGTCTGTTTGCGACATCATGATCTACTGAACTACCTAAAGATCTTTTCAATATAGACCTTTTTAGAAAGTTTGTGATTTGGCTTTGATGGAAATATCCGTTACTTTTATTAATTACGTCTCAAAGAATTGTTTTTTAAGGGCTAACGCTAATGATTGACATTGCTGTCTCAAGCGGAGGCCAAAAGAAGCTAACATATTGATATACTTCCCTTGGCCTCCGCTTGAGCTAGGACTGTCGACTTCAACGTTTTGTTTCTTATTTACGCATTGCTTATGATCTGTTGATCTCCGAAAGAAATTACCCAGCATCAAGCATTAGTAAGTACAATTTATAATGCTTATTGAGATATATTATAGTGTTTGCACGGGTACGCCTTACGGATTGTCTCAGTCACTGTATCTTTGTTTCTTACGTTTCAATTCATTTGAAACAAATTTTTACTGAACGAGTGACCGGGTAGGAACGAATCCGTTTCTTGACACGAGGCTGTAACGTATACAAAAAAAAACTCGTCTGTAAAACAAATTGAACTTCACAGTAATACAACTTCGGGTGTTAAGTTTAAAGAAAATTAGTTTTGTGGTTAAGTGGGAAATGTGTTGGTAGAAAGACTTATAGCTTTTAACACTGTGCCCTTGATCTTAGAATGTATTTTAAAGCATTACAAGCTAACAATTAGCCTTGAAACTTAGAAAAGTGGGAGTGCCAACACGACAAATTTTCAAGGAAACTGGGCCTTATTGTACATAGTAACATAATAGGTTGTGTTGCTACATTCCTTACAACTTTGTCGCTTGACTTAGCAATTCATAAGCCTCATATGATGTAATATCAGGGACTCTCAACCCATCAGACAACATGTATAAACAAGATTGCTATCTATGAATGAGGAAAGAAAAAGTTATTTACTACACTGGCATTTCTTCAGTTGTACTTAACGCAGAATGCCAGTTTAATCTGTGCAAGGTATCTCTCATCCCTATCCTCAAATATTCGAACCCGTGACCTCGATTGTTCTTCTGGGTTGGTACCTCGAAATAGGCGACGACGTCTCCTTCCGAATCACTCCCTACTTCCCCTACATAACAGCCCTGCTCTCTCTTACGTTGTTTTCATATATTACTGTGGAAATGTCTTCTTTTTCGGAAGGTTTTACAAATAAACTGCACGTAAATAATAAAATTGTTTGGGCTGTTTATTGTGCATCCGAATTAATTTAAAGTGTGCTTATGTGCGCGTACTGGAGTATAACTGTAACATAAGTGTAAGAAGAAATGAAGATAGTATTCATATACTTAAAGAAGGGAATGATGGAACATAGAAACGTCCACAAACTTACCGCCAATACTCGCACATCGCCTAAACTCTTTAAAGCTCTGTGGTAAACGCATGTACCACTTTGTGTAACATTAAGAAACTCTCCATTCTTTCCACACAATGTGTATACTTTTTCGTATAATCCTCACAACAAACAGCACTTGTGCTCTGTGCCCTATTTCAGTCGTATTCAACCTGGGGTACGCGAAGACATCTTAGGGGGTACGTAAAATTAAAAAAAATAAATATATTATTTCATGATGAACACTGAATAATCAGGGCCAGATTTAGGGTTAGCTACAAGAGACCCGGACGTAATGACATGCGATTTGGGAGCGCCATTTTTTCTCTCTCTCCTTTATGCGTTTCTTATCTGGGCGGCTAGTTTCATTTTATTCCACATAGTGCATATAATTTTGCTTTGCTAAAATACCTTTGTTCCTTTATTAATTTTTGTATGATAGGCAACGTATTTGTTATTTAATAGCTGACTCTCCTTTTTTCATTTAAAACTTATTATTTAATGCATTATTTTGGATGTAATTTATTTAACTTATTTCATATGTAGTTTATAGACTATGTATAACTTGAATTATGCACCAACAACTTTGGGGGTACAAAGTTGAAGAGAAAGTATATGTGGGGGTACGCGAACAAAAAAGGTTGAATACCACTGCACTATTTCACTAAACAATATTAAGCGGCTGATCTGCCTAATTGAGACGTAGAGAGTTTTCTGTGATGTAGGAACTGACAGTACGGAGTATAGGCCTATGTCATAATACTGCCAGGCGTTCTTTACTGGGAGCATGAAGCAGGAAAGTGCACCAAACGTGAAAGAGGAAATTTATATTTGCGTATTAGCTGTTAGATAAATCTGCCCATAAAACAGAGGAAATTAAAACTGAAAATAATTACGTAATAACGATCTTCATGAACTGTGAACTTCGCCAGATATTATGAGGGAAATAAAATTAAGCGGTTTTAGATGGATTGTATATGTAGCACGAATGGGAAAAATAAATTCCTGTAATATTTTAGACGCAAAATTCGAGCGCAGGAGACCTAGGTGTACAAATTCCAATGGATTTTAAGCAGTAGAGCATGTGAATGCAGACTGGATTTATCGAGCCGGCTGTTTTGAATGCGGTAATGAAACGTCGGACTGTATGCAAAGCGATAAACTTCTTTAGTAGCCAAACGGGTATTGTGTTCTCAAGAGGACCTCTGCGCCAACAGAGTGATCGAACGCACAGGCTCAATCACTGACCGCCACTTTACTTTCTGTACCCTGCCCTCACAAATTATTTTTATGTCTAACTAAGCAAGAGATGAACATTTGTTCTCCTGTCCCAACCATCGCTGCTTTAACCAGTAAAGAATCCTTGGCCATATTTCGCTCTCGAATCTCAGTCTACGGATCGACTATCGAAATATTCCACGCCTTCTATCAGTGCCTACTGAGCAATTTCGGATGAAATATTTAAGTAAGAACAAAATAGTCATTCTAAGTCATAAACATCAAAGTATAAGAACGTGTATGTAAATTACGAATTAATTATCAAAACACCATCGTTTTTCGAAAATTTTTGGGGGGTAAGTAAGTAAGTAAAGTAAAGTTTACCCTAGAACAGACCATGAAGGCCCAGAGGGGGAGTAGGGGTATAGCTCTACTCTTTCTTTAACCTTGGCCCTAGATGGGGTTGGGTTGTCAACGCCACGCCCCGGCCGCTTTACCCCCTAAAATGACCCGGTACCCATTGTACAGGAGGCTGGGAAGGCCCCAGGGCCGATCTGGACGGGTGCTGAAAATCTCGTCTCCACTGGGATTCGATCTCCGAACCGTCCAGCTCGTAGCGAGTCGCTGTACCGACTACGCTATCACGGCCCTTTTGGGGGGTTTATGAATAAAATGTTGATTTATGTATACGTTTCTGTATTTTTTGATGGTTTTGACTTACACTTATGATATATAGCACAGCCACGGCCGGCTTTTGGCACCACCAAAGCAAGCAAGTGCCTGGGTAGGCACATTTACAGGGGCGGAATTTTTGCCCCTTTTATTTTTCGCAAAAATCCACTCACAATATTTAATTTCACTAACTAAACATTTTCTGTGTTTTCCTTATTTTCCTAAATTTTTATCTGTCCAAAAAAATTAATGCAAAGTGCAGACAAATAAAAGCCGAGAAAAGGGGAGGGGTGCAACGTTTGTTTGCCTGGGGCGTCTAAGAGCAACTGTTGGCTCATTTCTTGTTATGTTTTTAGTCTTTCCCCTTCTCTTCCTACTTCTAACATAATAATTATCGTAACAGGTTTCTACACGCCTTTCACGGAAGGATTCAAAATGGTAGGAACAAAGTGTTTGGCAAACCTTTAGCAAAGCCACTGGCGTATCAGAATTCCACTTTGTAGTATAATCGCGTGGTTTTTACATAATTCGTTTTGTACTTTTGTGTTCGGATGTAAAACATGAATCTATGTGTTCACTACAGTGTGTACGCTACAGTGTGTACGCTACAGTGTGTGCGCTACAGTATGTTCACTACAGTGTGTACGCTACAGTGTGTACGCTACAGTGCGTACGCTACAGTATGTTCACTACAGTGTGTACGCTACAGTGTGTACGCTACAGTATGTTCACTACAGTGTGTACGATACAGTGTGTACACTACAGTGTGTACACTACAGTGTGTACACTACAGTGTGTTCACTACAGTGTGTACACTACTGTGTGTACGCTACAGTGCGTACGCTACAGTCTGTTCACTACAGTGTGTACACTACAGTGTGTACGCTACAGTGCGTACGCTACAGTCTGTTCACTACAGTGTGTACACTACAGTGTGTACGCTACAGTGTGTACGCTACAGTGTGTGCGCTACAGTATGTTCACTACAGTGTGTACGCTACAGTGTGTACGCTACAGTGCGTACGCTACAGTATGTTCACTACAGTGTGTACGCTACAGTGTGTACGCTACAGTATGTTCACTACAGTGTGTACGATACAGTGTGTACACTACAGTGTGTACACTACAGTGTGTACACTACAGTGTGTACACTACAGTGTGTACACTACAGTGTGTTCACTACAGTGTGTACACTACTGTGTGTACGCTACAGTGCGTACTCTACAGTCTGTTCACTACAGTGTGTACACTACAGTGTGTACGCTACAGTGCGTACGCTACAGTCTGTTCACTACAGTGTGTACACTACAGTGTGTACGCTACAGTGCGTACGCTACAGTCTGTTCACTACAGTGCGTACACTACAGTGTGTTTACTACAGTGTGTACACTACAGTGTGTTCACTACAGTGTGTACACTACTGTGTGTACGCTACAGTGCGTACGCCACAGTCTGTTCACTACAGTGTGTACACTACAGTGTGTTCACTACTGTGTATTCACTACAGTGCGTACGCTACAGTCTGTTCACTACAGTGTGTTCACTACAGTGTGTACACTACAGTCTGTTCACTACAGCGTGTACACTACAGTGTGTACGCTACAGTGTGTACGCTACAGTGCGTACGCTACAGTCTGTTCACTACAGTGTGTTCGCTACAGTGCGTACGCTACAGTATGTTCACTACAGTGTGTTCGCTACAGTATGTTCACTACAGTGTGTTCGCTACAGTGCGTACGTACAGTGCGTACGCTACAGTGCGTACGCTACAGTGCGTACGCTACAGTGCGTACGCTACAGTGCGTACGCTACAGTATGTTCACTACAGTTTGTACACTACAGTGTGTACACTACAGTGTGTTCACTACAGTGTGTACACTACTGTGTGTACTCTACAGTGCGTACGCTACAGTCTGTTCACTACAGTGTTTACACTACAGTGTGTTCACTACAGTGTATTCACTACAGTGCGTACGCTACAGTCTGTTCACTACAGTGTGTACATTACAGTGTGTTCACTACAGTGTGTACACTACAGTCTGTTCACTACAGTGTGTACACTACAGTGTGTACGCTACAGTATGTTCACTACAGTGTGTTCGCTACAATGTGTACGCTACAGTGCGTACGCTACAGTATGTTCACTACAGTGTGTTCGCTACAGTGTTTTCACTACAATGTGTACACTACAGTGTATTCACTACAGTGCGTACGCTACAGTCTGTTCACTACAGTGTGTACACTACAGTGTGTACGCTACAGTGCATACGCTACAGTCTGTTCACTACAGTGTGTACACTACAGTATATACACTACAGTGTGTTTACTACAGTGTGTACACTACTGTGTGTACGCTACAGTGCGTACGCTACAGTCTGTTCACTACAGTGTGTACACTACAATGTTTTCACTACAGTGTGTTCACTACAGTGTGTTCACTACAGTGTATTCACTACAGTGCGTACGCTACAGTCTGTTCACTACAGTGTGTACACTACAGTGTGTTCACTACAGTTTGTACACTACAGTCTGTTCACTACAGTGTGTACGCTACAGTGCGTACGCTACAGTCTGTTCACTACAGTGTGTACACTACAGTCTGTTCACTACAGTGTATTCACTACAGTGCGTACGCTACAGTCTGTTCACTACAGTGTGTACACTACAGTGTGTTCACTACAATGTGTACACTACAGTGTATTCACTACAGTGCGTACGCTACAGTCTGTTCACTACAGTGTGTACACTACAGTGTGTTCACTACAGTGTGTACACTACAGTGTGTTCACTACAGTGTGTTACGTTCACTACAGTGTGTTCACTACAGTGTGTACACTACAGTGTGTACACTACAGTGTGTTCACTACTGTGTGTACACTACAGTGTGTTCCACATTAGCATAAACATAAAATGCAGCTCCACATTTTATAGCCCATTTCACTTGACAAAAAAACGTGTGAATTGTTCATCGTCGAACCTGTGCTTTTATGCATCAGTATCTAAACATGTTTTATTGGGAGTGCCTTGATGACATCATCACATGACGGGCAAGGATGATCAACAGGTCACTCGAGGGCAAATTGAAACTGATTCATATACCCCACTCCTTCCTCCATGAAACATCGTCTAAAGAAACATCTGTTGGTGGAAATTGACACTAAAAAGCTAACTGCCTTGTTCGAAGCACACAGTGTTATGTTCGTGCAACATTCTGGGTGTGGGATTTGATTCTGTGACGGTGATGACACTGAAGGTTGGTGTCTCCTGGGGAGTGGCGCCCTGTAGTTTGGTATGTAGGTACCAAAATAAACGACACTAGATCCAAGAATCCAGTAAGCTTCCGTCTTAAGGGTGAGACCTAAGTAGTGAATAACAATAGAGGGGGTGGATTGAGAGCAGTTCCAGTTTCCCATTAAATGGTCTTCACGTTTGACAATCGTTATAAAAGCATTCTAATTTAAGTATTTATAATACTACATCTCAGACCACAGAACTGATATGGAACTAAAAGTAGAGTCGTAAAATAAAATAAGTGACATCATTAAAGACAAATTGCAGCAATAATGAGACTCACGCCTGAGGCAAAATGTCCAAAACCATCATTTTTCTACCACCGAATGCTCCTGACTTATTATGCTGATCACACAGTGAAACGGTGCTAGTTGTGCTATAGTTAGAAGCTCAATTATAGCAAAAATAACAAACCGGTACACAAAATATGTTCATTAATGTTTTACACCAAATTTATTTTTTAAACAATCATACATGCATCTTATTCATAACTTTTGCATAAGTGTACTAATACATTCACGAAGTTTTATTCCAGTTTACAAAAGAGAATTTAAGACAATTTTTGTTTTCACAAAAGTCTAACTTTCTCAAAATTTATTTTTTGTTTGTTAGGCCCTTATGGAACTGGGAGCCTCAAATGTAATTAAAGAGTAAGAATACTTAAAATTACAGCGAAATCAACTTTGAAATGTTAAAGTGAGGCCCGCGTATTTAAGGAAAGAGGCATCAAAGACTTGAGAGAAAGTCAAACTAAGATTCTACAGTTTTTGCTGGGTGAACGGTGAAATACAGGCATTACAGAAACAGATTTGGGTGATTTAAATATTGGACTTCCAGCGTGAATGAATTCTGCCCAAATAACTGGCTATAACACGTACACAAAATGCAGACAAACATAACACAAATCTGTGAGGGACTCAGGAGACCCAAAGGAAAGGAAGACTCCAAGTGTAGGCCTGCTGCAATTTTCCGTCCCGTATATTTGACTCCCACATTCGCCCTTCCTGTTACTCCTTAGGGGCCCCGTCCTCTTTGTCCCGCCCATTGTCCCTACCCTGACTGGTACCACAGTCACTTGTTTCGACACTTTTTCCCTGAAGATGTAGGCAGTACATTTCTCCGAAACATTAGTACCCACGTACCAAACTATACCTTGTCTCATCCCAGACGCAAGCACACCATCTTCATAGTCACCATCGTGAGATTCTCAGATCTCTAGAGCGTTCACAAAAATGCAGGTATAGCCGTGCCATGGCTCAGGCGGGTAATCAACCGGCCTCTCACTGCGGAGGTCCGGTTTCGGTCCCGAGCCAGTCCATGTAAGATTTTTGTTGACATAGAGGCACAGTTACAGGTCTCTCCGAGTACTTTGGGGTTTCCTGTGTATGCTCTGTACTCCGATTTCATGCATCTACCACTTACGTTTGGCATCTGACAACGTCGTTAAATAAACACTTAACATTTAAAATGAAGTTAAGCATAATTCATCAAAAGTCATTATAATGACGACGTTATTCAGTGTACCGTGTGACACCTAGTTGTGTTCTGGCGTAGTTAAAGTGGAAGGAACTGAGAATCACGTCTTTGTTCGACCCTGATTTATGAAAGTTTGCTCTATGTTGTTTCTTTGATCTAACTTCAGAAATAAGCCTGTCTTTAGAGATGGTCTGGACGTGCCGAAAGGATCACTGTCTTGACAGTAATATGCCTCTTAATACATGTTAGTTATGGTCTTACTGTCAGGCAGAACTACGGATGGGCGGTGGAGGACACCGCGGCAGGACGGCGTGTCTCGGAGTATGGCGCACCAAAGACATACGATCAGCCGGCGGATAACGCTTCATTGTGTGTCTTTGCGCCTGATTTGCTCCGTTTAATGAGCCGGTCAGTTCGTCACAGAAGAGTTAAGACGTTACTTTTGTTTGCGTTTCGCTCTTTTTTGGTTGATCCATGGATTATTTAATTCGCTGCATCAACTGCTGACATTATTCCACCGTTGAATAAGATAAGAAAACAAGCTGGAAAATGTGTGCACAGCGTAACAATTCTGGTGACTTCGCTTTGTTATTGGCTCTAGATTTTGAATTCGTCAGTGCTAATTTTTGAAAATTTCAGGCAAAACATAGATAAATTGGCAGTACTGGGATTGAAATGTGTTTTGCCATATTTTACGCAACACACGGTAGCAATAGATTTAGCGCTGTTGCTAGGAGACGGAGAAAACTTATAGTTGTGTAGGTGTTGTGGACATAGCACTCCACGCATTCCTAACGTAAGTGTTAATTGGGGTTAAATGTTCAGCTTCCTTCTCCATCCATGTCTAGGTGCGTTCTCATACCTGCGGGAGCGCATATTAAAAACTTTATGTCCATCCGTCTGTAGGCATATAACATCATGAGAACCGCTGAACCTATCTGCGTGAAATTTGGTATTGGTACGATTTCAGTTGTGGTTAAAATCGGTTAACCAGAACTGACACTTTAGCCGCGACCTGTCCTAAATCCAAGTATCATTCGTGTCTGACACCTCTAATCGCATTGCACGCTGTGTCTGTGTGGTTGAAAGGCCATTGTTAAATGGCCTAAGATTCTGTTCATCCATGTACTCTAGGTTTCACAAGTCGTTTCCCTCTAAGGTATTTCAAGCGATGTTGTATGTAGAATATTTTTTCGTATGAGGTTTGCATTTCCTACCCATCCCACGCCTCCTTGCTATGTATCTTTCTCCGGTCTTATGTCACTATATCTCTCTGTCAGGTCAAACCATTCTCCTCGCCACTCATCTTACAAACACCTACAATCCAACTTCTTCCCTTTAAGTAACAAACCGAGTTTCGTACCCATGCAACACATCTTGTCAGAAATATAAAAGTGTTTTTGTATGAGTATCCTGTCCCTCTCCCCAACTTTGGCACGAGCCTTGAATCCACTTAGCACTTCATTCTTTTATTGCTGTTGAAGTCTTGTCAGGATAATTCTGAATGTGGCTGAGGGGAACATCCCATCCTGTAAGGCTTAACAAAGGCCGTAGTTGCGATGGTTCTTGTTTGTCTAAGAGTTAGAAGCACGAACGTGGGCTTCGGATTTGGCGAGGTGTCGGAGACGCGTGCTTTCAACGGCGATGTGCCCAGTGGCGTTCTGTACAGTGCTTGTTCCTCTAAATATCGCGATATTCGGGCCCTGAGACAGCAAGTGAATGTATTATTTTTATTTCGGTCGCAATATTTCGAATGGTGAATGTTTCTGTCTCACTTTCGCTGTAGATTTTGAGTAACCTTTCGTGAAAATTTTCCACTCAGCTGAAGGGTGAGTGTCTTTTCTTTAATGACACAAGTCAAGTAGGTTATGTTAAAGGTAACGTGAAAGAAAACGGGGGTTCAAAATTGATTTTAATGTGCTGAATCCAAATATTGAAAGAGAAAACATCAAATTGCATCAAAGTTTTAAGGAAAACTGTAATGACCACTGGCATTCCTTGTTTAAGGTTGTCCCGAACGCTGTTTCGCATGAACTAGAGATAAAAGATTCGATGAACTTTACCTGGACACGTATTAACGTCGATTTTAGGGTTCCGCCGCGATGTTGATGAGATCTGCGTTCTTCTGGGATATTACGCGGCATCGTGTGGTAATTGTTTACCGACGTTTCGGGACAACGTATCGGTCCTATCTTCAAGGGTCAAGAGTTCTCGGACCACACGACGCCGCGTAATATCTCAGAAGAGCGTAGATCTCACGGTTTAACATTTATTTTCTGGCAGCTGGTGGATGCTGCAATCACCAGGTTCTTGGATATTTTAATCAATTCTTATGAGGGGAAAATTCTACTTTATTTCGCTCTACGCTGCGATTTTCAGGAAAGTAAAGGCAACGATAAATGAGAAGTTACCATTTTCCATACATGCATTTACATTTTATCATTTAATATACGTTGGCAGAACAGAAGCGTAGGGGCTGTGTACTAATTGAGAAAGAGGGATTATGAGGTGAAAGTTTTATTTCATACCAACAAATGCACATAAACATACAGTGTCAATAGTTTATTCGTAACTTTACCCGATACGTATTTCGGCGTTTTAAATCGCCATCATCAGTGGGTCTTAGAGGTTTCTAGCATAGACCAAATATTTATAGAATACATTGTAACATCCGTATTATGTAAAATATGATACACATGTAGTAGTCAATGGATGTCCAGTGCATATAAAATTGTATAATAATAAGATTATTATTAAAATTATTATTAAAATAGTATAAAATTATCAGATATGTTACATAGCTTAATGTAACTAGGAAATTATTGGCAGTATGGTTTTGCTTATATTTTACATAATACGGATGTTACAATGTATTCTATAAATATTTGGTCTATGCTAGAAACCTCTAAGACCCCCTGAAGATGGCGGTTTAAAACGCCGAAATACGTATCGGGGAAAGTTACGAATAAACTATTGACACTGTATGTTTATGTGTATTTGTTGGTATGAAATGAAACATTTACTTAAGTTAAAATTCACGGTAAATACAATATTAAATTTAGGGATTATGAAGTTTTGTTAGTGAATAGAAGCGAATACAAGCTAAGTGGTATTTACTGCTTACAAATAAAAACAGAGAGTATTTGCACTTTACAACTTCCGACTGTCAATTCTGTGATCAGCGTACCCGATTCTTAAAAAAATATGAAAATTGTTTGTGCTGCATAATTGAGAAAATTTTTTTCTTTCTTAGTGTTACATTACGCGGAGTACAGTGGTGCGTGTCACTCTCACACTTTATATTACGAAGTTTCATGTAACTTTAAATACAACATTTCTGAATTACAGAGTCTTCAAACAGGCTGTAAAATTTTATATCTGTAAGTAGGCTGTGTTGGATGCGCTTGATTGAGTGCCAGATGCTAGCTATATTTGGTCATCGTTCGTACTGGACCAGTCTTGTGTTTACTCATGTAGTGCTTGTTTAAATTCCGTCATTTTTAATTGCCGTCTTATATCTAAACACACCTGTTGTGTTGTAAATCATTAGTAGTTGAGTTTTGAGTCTCTTTTTTGTGAAGACTGTGCAAGTGCATTCGAATCTCCAGACGGTGAGAATATGCCGAAACACGTCTCAAGTTAAATTGCAAAAAATGGAAACCAACAAAATTCACTCTTTTTTGGATAGACTCCCTTATTATCTCTAATTATCATCCTACGTGTTTCGGTCCATCTGGACCATTATCAACGAGCTTCCAGTTGTACAATGAGAAGTGTGTAAAGATTTAATAATGGCCCAGATGGGCCGAAACTGTACGTGAATAATTACAGGTAATTAGGGTGTCTCTTTAAAAAGAGCTTATCTTGATTTTGATTTTTATGATCGAATAAAGAAATACACTGTTTTATACAGCACTACATGACGTTTCGTGTTGTTTCTAAACTTAACTTCTTCTTCTTCTTATTCTTCTTCTTCTACTGTGGCGCAACAGACCAAATCGGGCCTAGGCCGCCTCTTTGTTAAGGTTTATAGATCACACACAATTAGACACACACACACCCTGTAGGAACCTCAGCTTATACACGGCATTAAACTATTTTTTTTTATTTCAGAATTGTTGTAACTTAGAGACTGTCATTTTTAAGGAATGTCTTAAATAGGATAACCACTTACCAGACTAATTGGTAACACAGCCGAGAAACACACAATCTAAACATTTTATTTAATTTGTTATATTATTTATCATATCTTGTATGTCTCTAATTTTGCCTGTCTAATGTTACGAGTTTTTTATGTATGTGATTATTACTGAACTTCTTTCTTTTCTTCTAACTTTCCTTTCTTCTTTGCTTTCTTATCTGAGGATAGTAGTTTTTCTTTATATATTTCTTTGGTCTGTAGTGACTACGCTACTGGCTGGACGATCTGCGGTTCAAATCCCTGCAGGAGCACGAGTCTTTTCTCTTCTCTGAAATGTCCACATGGGCTCTGGGGCACCCCCAGCCTCCAATCCAAAGGGAACCGAGAGACTCTTTACCTGGAATAAGGACTGCCGAGGCGTGAGGTTCGCCACTCACCTTAATCGAGTGCCGAGGTTAAGAATGAATGGAGCTGTGCCTCCGCTCTCCCTGTATGCCTTCATTGCGTGTACAGGGATAACATTGCATTTTATACCTTCTTTATTTATTTATTTATTTCTGTCCGTGTATCTTGGATTTCTGTTTTTGCGTTTCCTCTTTATTTATTGATTCCTTCCCTATATCTTTTGCGTTCGTTCAGTATATTTTATCTTCTCCAATCTCAGCACTGCCCACTCAGTAATACGTCTACTCCCCGACTGGAATAGCAATTAAGTAGCTTTGGTTCATTATTCAAGTCTCCACTTGATATTAGTGGACCTGACACTACATTTAAAGTATTTCTCCGTCACTTCGCCACGCCTTCCATATGCACAAGTACAAACCCATGTTCTGACCCTCAAACTCTCTGCGCCTATAAACATAGGAATGCAATGTGTATGATATAACAACCAAAAATGCCACCCATCTTAAGTCTTTCCCTCCCCAGTTCTTGCCCCTAGGGAAACAGTTAAAAAATCTAAACCGGTGATAACTCCAGTAGCTGACAGCAGAAGGATTCCAGCTCCTACCTTATCCACCTGGGTGGCATTTCTCACCTCTTATATCATCAACAGCAGACCCATAGCACGAGTCTGGGTAACTGAGAGACTGTGAAGGCTATGAGGAGACTACGTGCTAGTACCCAAGACTGGTTCAGTGACAGGGGAGTAGGGAAACATAAACCAGTAACTGAGAGACTGTGAAGGCTATGAGGAGACTACGTGCTAGTACCCAAGACTGGTTCAGTGACAGGGGAGTAGGGAAACATAAACCAGTAACTGAGAGACTGTGAAGGCTATGAGGAGACTACGTGCTAGTACCCAAGACTGGTTCAGTGACAGGGGAGTAGGGAAACATAAACCAGTAACTGAGAGACTGTGAAGGCTATGAGGAGACTACGTGCTAGTACCCAAGACTGGTTCAGTGACAGGGAGTAGGGAAACATAAACCAGTAACTGAGAGACTGTGAAGGCTATGAGGAGACTACGTGCTAGTACCCAAGACTGGTTCAGTGACAGGGAGTAGGGAAACATAAACCAGTAACTGAGAGACTGTGAAGGCTATGAGGAGACTACGTGCTAGTACCAAGACTGGTTCAGTGACAGGAGAGTAGGGAAACATAAACCAGTAACTGAGAGACTGTGAAGGCTATGAGGAGACTACGTGCTAGTACCCAAGACTGGTTCAGTGACAGGAGAGTAGGGAAACATAAACCAGTAACTGAGAGACTGTGAAGGCTATGAGGAGACTACGTGCTAGTACCCAAGACTGGTTCAGTGACAGGAGAGTAGGGAAACATAAACCAGTAACTGAGAGACTGTGAAGGCTGTGAGGAGACTACGTGCTAGTACCCAAGACTGGTTCAGTGACAGGAGAGTAGGGAAACATAAACCAGTACCTGAGAGACTGTGAAGGCTGTGAGGAGACTACGTGCTAGTACCCAAGACTGGTTCAGTGACAGGAGAGTAGGGAAACATAAACCAGTAACTGAGAGACTGTGAAGGCTATGAGGAGACTACGTGCTAGTACCCAAGACTGGTTCAGTGACAGGAGAGTAGGGAAACATAAACCAGTAACTGAGAGACTGTGAAGGCTATGAGGAGACTACGTGCTAGTACCCAAGACTGGTTCATTGACAGGGGAGTAGGGAAACATAAACCAGTAACTGAGAGACTGTGAAGGCTATGAGGAGACTACGTGCTAGTACCCAAGACTGGTTCATTGACAGGGGAGTAGGGAAACATAAACCAGTAACTGAGAGACTGTGAAGGCTATGAGGAGACTACGTGCTAGTACCCAAGACTGGTTCAGTGACAGGGGAGTAGGGAAACATAAAACAGTAACTGAGAGACTGTGAAGGCTATGAGGAGACTACGTGCTAGTACCCAAGACTGGTTCAGTGACAGGAGAGTAGGGAAACATAAACCAGTAACTGAGAGACTGTGAAGGCTATGAGGAGACTACGTGCTAGTATCCAAGACTGGTTCAGTGACAGGGGAGTAGGGAAACATAAACCAGTAACTGAGAGACTGTGAAGGCTATGAGGAGACTACGTGCTTGTACCCAAGACTGGTTCAGTGACAGGGGAGTAGGGAAACATAAACTAGTAACTGAGAGACTGTGAAGGCTATGAGGAGACTACGTGCTAGTACCCAAGACTGGTTCATTGACAGGGGAGTAGGGAAACATAAACCAGTAACTGAGAGACTGTGAAGGCTATGAGGAGACTACGTGCTAGTACCCAAGACTGGTTCAGTGACAGGGGAGTAGGGAAACATAAACCAGTAACTGAGAGACTGTGAAGGCTATGAGGAGATTACGTGCTAGTACCCAAGACTGGTTCATTGACAGGGGAGTAGGGAAACATAAACCAGTAACTGAGAGACTGTGAAGGCTATGAGGAGATTACGTGCTAGTACCCAAGACTGGTTCAGTGACAGGGGAGTAGGGAAACATAAAACAGTAACTGAGAGACTGTGAAGGCTATGAGGAGACTACGTGCTAGTACCCAAGACTGGTTCAGTGACAGGAGAGTAGGGAAACATAAACCAGTAACTGAGAGACTGTGAAGGCTATGAGGAGACTACGTGCTAGTATCCAAGACTGGTTCAGTGACAGGGGAGTAGGGAAACATAAACCAGTAACTGAGAGACTGTGAAGGCTATGAGGAGACTACGTGCTTGTACCCAAGACTGGTTCAGTGACAGGGGAGTAGGGAAACATAAACCATGAGGAGCTCCAGAATTTGTGTCATGAGATTTGCGGTGAAAATTAACGTTGCGATCTTCTGGGTTGTGACACCGTATGGTTTGGTAGGTGGTTACTAACCTTTATGAGGAACTGCTGCCTCCTTCTTCAAGGTATAAAATTGAGACATCAACATCCTCCAAAACCTTGGTAGCCACCTTTCAAAATATAAGGTGTTATGAACCACTGGGCTGTAATCTTAATTTGCATTGTGTAGTTGTAATATATATTTGTGGAGTAATTAAATCGTGAAGTGACAGCTGTACAGAATATGTAAATTAAATGATGAGTTGGCTGGAATATGTCATTGCACGAAATCGCTTGACATATCTAGGTATAAATAGCAGAATAATATTAAAATATGTCTCTAGGATATATAGTGTAAACGTGTGAATTCGATTGAAGGGAATCTAAGTACAACCCATTAATAGGCTTTTGTGTTGACTATGATGAACATTAAGGCTTCAAGAACAACGGATATAATTATTTGTGGTATTACTGATTGATCAGGGAATAGCTTGTTAATTAGATATAAGACCATAAGACCAATAGTCAACAATATTCAAGCACCCTCTTACAAAATTGCAAAGTTCTTCAAAAACAATAACACACTTACACAAAAAAACTGAAAAAAAAGGCTGATAAATAGATATTGTGTATTTTCACTTTGTTATAATGGGAATGGAGGGTTGATATCTTAGATAATTGAGAGCTACACCGGTAGAGATACAAAAAAAAATGGAAAGATTGAGGCAAAATTGGTGATAAGAAATCTAGAAGACAGTTTTCAGATGGTATGGCCATACAGTAAGAATTAAGCAACAAAGAATATCGAAAACTTTTTGCACCTGTCGCCCCCTGGAAGAAGCAGAGAGAGGAGCTGTACGTGTACATGTACGTCGTATGTAGAAGACGAACAATTGAGTGCATTATGGGAGATTGAGACTGGAAAAGCTGAGTACTGTGGAAACTGGGAAGAAATAAGTCGTAAAATGACAAAGCCGAGAAGAAAAAGACAAAAATAATTACGATGGTGGTGGTTGTTGTGGTTGTGACAACCGAGAAGAGGAAGTCATTAGTTCAGAAACAGTTAAAACGACCGAGGAACCGTGGTTCGATTTCTGGCAGCAACAAGAGCTTTCCTATTCTCAAAAGCGTGCAGACCAGCTGTGAAACCCATCTCACCGGCTATCTAATGGGTTCCATGCATCCTTCTCAAGCTATAAGGCAGCTGGGGCGTGAACCTGATCGCTGACTTGCGTGTCACAACGAGATTAAGAACGTGTGCCTACTATCCACATGCCTTCGTGTCATGTTTGATTAATTAGGCACAAGGAAACTTTATGTCTTACGTAATAACAGCATATTTCTTGATACATGACATTTCTTATATATATAATAGTATATACAGAGTATACACAAAAGAATGGTGCGGTTTCAATAGTTTTCACTATTGAAACCGCACCATTCTTTTGTGTATACCCTGTATAATATGACACAGGTGACCATATCTTTATTTTTACTGCATGTAGGCCTGTATGACCTTGTAGCTATCCACTCTGAGATTAAGAGGTGCAGTCGAATAACGGGACCGACCAGCTGTAATGAAATTTCATTGAGGTTTCCGGCCGTGAAGTTGTTTATCGGAATACTGTCTTACTTCATTCACGCCTGCGACGCTCTTGGGCAATATGAGTAAGTGTGAAGGAAACAGCTTGAGATTTCTCCTGTACTGCAGCAAACTGCAACTTTGAATCCCTAAAGCAAATCCAAAGATCTATATTGCGATACTTGTTTATTATGACCGTGTACAATTTAAATGTGGAGGCAGCATACTCGTCATTCCTCTGAAAAGTCCCCGCAGGGGGACTGAATCTCGATCATACAGCCCGTAGCCTAGTAACTAGGCTATACTGACGTGGCTGTCCGGGCTTCATTATTATTTTGTGTTATAAATTGTAAGACATATTAATAGATATTGATCTTAGTGAAAGTGTTGCTAGTGCACTGGTGCCCAACTTCTCTGAGCATGATGACTCTTTCAACACTTGAAATAATTCCGCGGAAGTGAAGAAGGTAACGTGATGGGCAGTGGACTGCTGGAGTTTGCAGCAAAACAAAACGTCGAACATTCATTCAGAATTCCAACGTCCTGTCATCTCTGTGTTACATCCCTTTGTTTACTTGTGACTGCCGTAACAAGCTTCAATTCCGTCCCACTGACATAATTAGGCAACTGGTTATTTTATTTGTTTATGCAAAACAGGTAAAACGGCGACGTTGCCCCTGTGTAAGTCATAAGTGGGGAGCAGAGGTAGGCCTATATCTGTATTATAACTCGGCACTAGACGCAGATGAGTGGTAGTTCACGCCTCGACCGCCTTACTCCGGGGAAAGTACTCCAGCTAACAATTGAATAGAAGGCTGGTTGGGCCCTAGAGCTGATGTGGATGCTTTGGGGAAAAGAAAAATCTCTTGCATCTGTCGGGAATCGAACACCGATTCCTCGATCCTCCAGCCAGTAGCCTAGTCACTATACTGACTACGCTTTCCTGATCCATGTAACCTAATTTATTGTGACATTTACAAGGAAACCAACAATGGCCCAGGCGAAGAACTGGTACCTCTACTTCTTTGTTAATAATAATAATTCTTGGCTCAACAGCCCTGTATGGGCCTGGGCCTCCTCTAGCCTCCTCTTGTCGAGGTTACTAAGTCATGCGCATTCATGGCAGCTGGTGACCGGCCAGCTAGCCGCGCTTAGTATTCTATCGATCCTCTGCAGGCAGGCAGTCGACTTGGATGAGAAATGGAGGCAATTTGGCTTAAGGTTCTTTTACATGCCGTAAATCTACGACATGGGACCGACGGCTTTACTTCCCCTCCGAAGGAAGTGGTGCTCCGGATTTTTATCATCCTTAAAAATCCATCGACCTCGGTCGGGATCGAACCCGCGAACCTTGGGTCCAGTGGCGAGCACGCTAACCACTAGTCCACCGAGGTCGACTCCTACTTCTTTGTTACATAAATAATATTAAGTGTTTGTGATGCCTAGCATTCCGTCTGGCGTGTTGGCATCCAATCGAAAGTCCATTCGTCAAGAAATTGTGAGCAGACTGAAGTCAGGGAATGCTTGCTATCAATCGGTGCACAGTTTTGTCTTCCGGTTTGCTATCCAAAAATATAAAGATTAAGATATACAGAACTATAATTTTGCCTGTTGTTTTATATGGGTGTGAAACTTGGTCTCTAACACTGAGGGACGAACACAGGCTGAGGGTGTTCGAGAATAGGGTGCGGAGGAGGATATTTGGGCCTAAGAAAGAAGAGGTAACAGGGGAGTAGAGAAGACTACGTAACGAGGAACTTAATGATCTGTACTCATCACCAAATATTATTCGGGTGATCAAATCAAGAAAAATGAGATGGGCAGGGCATGTGGCACTTATGGGGGAGGGGAGAGGTGCATATAGTGCTTTGGTGGGAGACCTTATGGAAAGAAAGCACTTATAAGACCTAGGCTTAGATGGGATGATAATATTAAAATGGATCTTCAAGAAGTGGGATGTAGAGACATGACCTGGATTGATATGGCTCAGGATAGGGACAGGTGACGGGCGCTTGTGAATGCGGTAATGAACCTTCGGGTTTCACAAAATGCGGGGAATTTCTTGACTAGCTGAGGACTTGTTAGCTTCTCAGGAAGGACTCTGCTCCATTGAGTTAGTGTAGTGTAGTTAGTTAGTGTTGGCATCCTCGGAATCAAACTTGGTTATTTGGCCTCAAAAAGACAAAGAATTGCGGTGAGTTTGCGGATAAGGCTTTTGTGGTTTCCCTTTCCGACATAGATTAAAGTCTTGTTAACAGACTGCTGGAGAATATTTGGATTTTCAGGATAATACGCAACAGATATACGAAGAACAAACATTACATTACGAGGAGGGCAATAATTTACAATCGCCAGGTATTAGAGTGTTCAAATAAAGAAGAATGGAGATGGACGGAGCATAAAGTACGCATTAGGGAAGATTACGAAAGAGCTTGATAAACTTGAGGGTAAGAGACTGCGTGTGACATACGCTTAAATGGGAGTATGATATTAAAATTGATTTTATGGAAATAATAAGTGATTGTGTGGACTGAATGTAACGGGCCCTGGATGGTGTTCGGTGTCGCGCTATTACGAAGCGCGTAATGAATCATCTCGAGGACTTACATCGCCTTCAAGTTAAACTAATTTTACTGTAAAGAAATTCCGTATTTTCCTCCTCATAAGACGCTACCAGTGATAAGACGCGCCCTATAATTTACAAGGTATTTTTGTGGATTTAATAGCTTACTTGCATCCGGTGTTAAGGCGCAGGGTGATTTTTGGGGACTTTTTAGGGGGGGAAAAATATGTCATGATGTGGGAAGTGCGGTATATGAACGTTAAGTCTAAAAGTGTTAGACACGTGTGAAGGAAACCAGTTTTTAAGTTTTATTAATAACATGTTTCTTGCTGCTTGCCTATACAAGTGCTGAGAGTTGCAAAATCTCAAAGAACACGTTCCGAAGTCACACCTTTATACTGTTATTATGTATGACTGATATGATTTCCCCACTTTAAACTTCTACTTGCCCTTGTAGAGAGTTTGCGGTCGCTGTCGTAATTACAGTTTCTGAATCACATCGATGACAGAGAAATCCTCTTCATACAAGCAAGGAGACTTTCTTATAGCTCTGCCCTCTGAAATTAAACTGTTTGAATCTTGTATACGATAATTAAGTGTGATACGCCACTGATACCATCATGTTGTGGGCGTTGACGCAGCCGAAGGCTACCTACGGACACGCGGATAGGCAAGAAAGGGTGCGGCCCTCATAAGAAGCAACTGGTTTCTTCGACCTACCCACTAGGCTGTCATACCTGCCCCTATATTGCGAGGTGATTCCTTTGATGCTTGTACGAACAATGCATCTCCAGGGACGGAGTGTGAAGGTGCGTGTGATATAGGGCGCTGTGCTGTCCTGGGGGATTGATTTAATAACTGAGCAGCTGAAGTCTTGGGGCGTGACGTCGTGTAGTTTTGTGGAAGTTCGCCGACGTTTCAGAAGGGCCTGTTGCCTACACCCTTAGGGTAGATGAACAGCCCATTGTTACCTTTCTCCTTCCTTGCCTTCTCTTCGTTTCTTTTCTTTATTTCTCTTTCCTTTCCACCTCTTAAAATATTTCTGTATTTATTTTCTGTGGGGGGTCACGCGGTGGCGCAGTTCGTTGAGGCACTACGCTACAAGCCGGAAGGTCGCGGGTTCGCACTATGGCCCTGGGGTCGACTCAGCCTCTAACATAAATGAGTACCAGGAATATTTCCTGGGGGGTAAAGGCGGTCGGTGCATAGGGCTGACAACCTTACCACCTTCGTGTGCCGATTGTCTTGAAATCTGGGAGCCTCAACATCTTGGAGCCATAACGGCCTGTCCAGGCCTGTAATGGGATTGCTTGATCTTTTTTATTTATTTGTATACTTTCGTTGTTTTTTCTTGCTTCATTTCTGTATTTGTTTCTTTCCTTGTTTTGTTCTGCATTCTTTCTACATTTCCTTAATTTTTCTTCATTTTTTATTTAATTCCATTCCTTCTGTTTTCTTTCATCTCGTCTTTGTTCTTGTATAATTCCATCTTCCTTCTCTTCAAGGGATCTGGAGAAGAATTCGATATCTGTAGGTTGGTATACAGCATCGTTGTGTAATTGTTAGTACTCCTGCCTTGTATCCGGGAGTCATTAGTCAAATCCCAGAATAGAAGCCTCCCTTAAAATAAGACATGATGTATATCCGTCCTGATTCATACAGTACTTCGCAACCATCCTAACATAAGCCATATTTTGTAACTTCAGAATTTGATACAGTGTCGTAAAATAACTGAATATCGAACAAAAATTTACGTGGTCTGTGTGCTGAAAATACTCAGCTGCAGTAGCCCTCAATTGTCATAATATTCCAAACAGCTTTCTGGAAAATCCGTCAGTTTGTGTCTAAAAAATTTATTATTACGGATAAATACAGAGACTTCCCGTCCGACAGAAGTATCCACTTTTATTGCAACACGGCTACATGTTTCGGTCCACTACAGAACCTTCATCAGGCTGTCAAAAAAGAACTTTTTAGAAAAGGCAAAATTGCATACGAAATGTACACTTCATTTGTCTTTGTGAGATCCGTAAATTATGAAAAATGGGTTAGTATGCTTTCGTGTTGTATCGGTGCCGATCCAGTGGCCGCGTGGTCTAAGGCGTAGGTCTGAGGCCGCTCGCTTGCTGGGATTGCGGGTTCGAATCCCGCCGGGGTCATGGATGTGTGTCTCATGTGAGTGTTGTGTGTTGTCAGGTAGAGGTCTCTGCGACGAGCTGGTCACTCGTCCAGAGGAGTCCTACTGAACGTGATCGTGAAGCCTCGATAATAAGGAGGCCCTGGCCCACTAGGAGCTGTCCCGCCATGAAAAAAAAATTGTGTCAGTAGTCAGTAACTGTTATTTATGTAAAACCATCTATTTTAAAAACAATGTGTATAATTTTTTACATTTGGTATTTTATTTATCTTAAACTCAAAACTATGTACAAATGTTGAGGTCTACTTTTTTTCAGTCTTCTAATTTTTGTTATAATGTTTTATGGCGAAGGTTAAGTTCACACGGAGTATACGAGTACAATCTCTTGTTACTGATATTCCGTATTTCATGTAGTCTTCTATTTTTCTTCAGAATATTTTCCAGATTCTGTTTCCTAGTGGTCAAACGTATTATTGACGCGGACTTACGTTTCTGTATGCCCCGTGCCGTGACCACACAAAATGACCTCAGCACCCTGATGATGATTCTGCAACGGACCGAAACATCTAGCTGTGTTGCAGTAAAGTGAATAGTTGTGTTAGCCGGGAGGTCTATGCATTTATCTATATTGATATTTAAACACAGCCGATCCGGTGGCCGCGCGGCCTAAGGCGTAGGTCTGCGGCCGCTCGCTTGCTGGGATTGCGGGTTCGAGTTCCGCCGGGGGCATGGATGTCCTTCTCTTGTGAATGTTGTTTGTTGTCAGGTAGAGGTTTCTGCGACGGGCCGATCTCTCATCCAGGTGAGTTGTACCGAATGTGTGTGTGTGTGTGTGTCATTGAGTGTGATCAGGTGCAACAATGACCCTCTACGCCTACAGTAAGTAGGTACACAGGCTAAGAAAGAAAGAAGAAAGATGCATTTAAAAACAACGGGATGACAGTCATCAAATTAATAAAACTTATGTCGGTATTTACATAACAAATTGGACGGGCAAATAGGAAGGCGATCGTATAGCTAACAGAATCCCTAAAATCACAGGATTTCCTTTAGGGTTCGATGAGCCTACAGATGGCAGCAGCAACAATACTGGTGGTCTACGTTAGAATCCATTGTTATTTCCACACCATTCTGGCTATCACAATTCTGCATTGCAATTCAATCAGCCCGATTCTCAAGCAGAAAGCAGACTGTTTTTCCCGAAACGTCAGTATTCTGAACCACTTCAACAGTTCTATATCCAGGCAACTTTACAGCCAGAAGTTCTCGTAGTCGAGAAGCGTGGAGGCGGATTATGCAGCTTTTATGACTGGATGTTGAAACAGAAACCCCGGAAGGGTGTGATGGATTCGTAATGTAAATTTAGTAGAAAGGTCAGCCCCGGTGTCAACAGTGTGCGACAGTAGGACAAGGAGAAAGGTCCGCGGTGGCACAGTTCAGCCAGCAGTTATTTGACGTCACGGTGAGAATCAGCACAATCACTGATATCAGATGCGGCTAGCTCATTTAATTGGGCTTCACTCATTGGGTAGGCTGCAAGCCTGTTCCGACCTTATGTCATCTCAGTTCCAAACTTCTCATTGTTTTCGGATAATGCTTTATTATCTTCTTTTACTTCTTTGTTATGCGGTCCTTATAATTTAACTAATGCCTCTTTCAGAATGATAGCCCATACGGATCTGTCTTCTGCTTTCTTCCTCCATCTCTTGACACACATCGATTTCAGATCATTCTCAGTACAGTCCAACCACCTTAGTTTTGGTCTTCCTGCTTTTCTCCTTCCATATGGTTGCCCCAGAAATACTTTCTTTACGGTCCCATCATCAGACATTCTTACCAGATGACCAGCCCATTCTAGCCTTCTTATATTTATTGTTGGTACAATATTTTATTTTCTATACATAACCCGCAATTTATCATTAGTTCGGATTCTCCAGCCATTTCGATCTTTTATTGGGCCATATATCTTTCTTACTATTTTCCGCTCCCCTGTTTTAAGGAATGATTTCATTTGCTGTGTCATTGCCCACGTTTCACAACCATATAGTACTGTTGGTTTAATCATTGTAGTATATATTTTTAGTTTTGTGTGTTTTGAAATTATATCTTGATTTCATATTTTTTTTAGATAGCCTGGTAATATCGATTCCCTGCTGTTATTCGTGCTCGGATATCTTTGCCGCAATCATTATCATAAGTAACCAGTGAACCCAAATATTTAAATTCTAATACTTCTTTATATTCTTCATAATTAATGTACCTGATTTCAGGTTGCATATTTTTGTGTTTGTTTAATGCTTTATTATATCTGTTCCTTATCCTTCCATCTACATGCTCAAACTTGTCATCTCTGTAAGTCATTAGTTGTAACAGAAAACTTTAGCGATCAGGCGAACCGAATTTGTTTAGCATCTAATAAGGTGCGAGTCAACTGGTCCTGTACCTCTAGTACAAAATTTTCCAGATTCGCGTGTAATCTCTCAGGGAAATCGTAAAAATCCAATGTCAGGATAGCCAACGCTCCAGCTGATATTTGAACCGTGTACCTCCAAAAGCAACTCTAGGCCTCTTGTTATTTACAAACTAAATAGGCCCTTATTCCCTCTGCCTCTTTATTTTATACCTTCTTATATCTTTCTTATTTATTTCCTTCCCGTCTTTCTTTGTTGCTTTCTCTTTATTTCTCTCCTTCTTCTTTGCTTCTGAACCTCTGTAAACAGACCATCATACGCAATAAAGTAGCAGTTGTGAGTTCACGCCGTTCTCCCATAATGCAGGCACGCACCACTCGGTGCTCATCATTACAGTTGATGGGAGGACCTGGAACCATTTAAGGTTCTTTGTGTAATATTTATACTCCATATCTCATGCACAGTAGGTTATGCCTAGCTCGTGTCACGCTTGCGCAATGTGGTGGGAATTTAAATAATAAATTATTTCTGTTGTTGAGCTTTTGACCCCTGAACCATGAAAGAGACGTTTCTCGGAGTGTCTAATAAAATTCTATAAAAAGTAAGACTTAAACGTGTTCCTGTCAGAATAACCTTTCACATGAAGCTGAGTGGGCCACACGCACGTACACACACATGTCCTCTGTTCCGATGCATAACGGTCTAACTCCACTGGAACACAGTGTTACTTGAAGAGGCTAGTCAAGAAATTTCCTGCCGTGCATGGAACCCAAAAGGCCATTACCATGTTCACAAGACCCCACCATTGGTCCCTATCCTGGGTGACATGAATGTATCCTTCACAGTTCACACATTTCTAATTGAGATACAGTTTAATATTATCCTCCCACGACGCATGCGTCTTTCAAGTTTTCTCCTCCATCCTTCGTGTTTTCCTAACAGAAACTTCTCCTCTTGTACCAACGGTGATCCCTACCGCTCAGGCTTCAAGTTTCAGACTGCAGTACTTTCCGTAATATGTATGGTGTTCCAAGTACAGCTGTATTTTGTAGTGAGGCTATTGAATGTTTTCTTGGTATGGCTTCCAAACTTTTCTTTAAACCTTTCGTTACTCTTCCACTGGCCCCAATTATTACCTGTATATTCATACATCTCATATCCAACATTCATTGCATCTCTGTACATAAAGTCTTGTATTTCGTTTCTTTTCTGCATCCTCTTATGTGACATTCCTGTCCGCTAGTGTTGTCACATCTACCAGTGTAATCGGCGATCTATTCCTGGTAGCCGGGAGAGATTTTTCTCTTCCCAGTAAAGCCCAGCCTGGCTCTGGGACCCACACTAGCATTCTGTGTTCGTGGCAAAAACAGCCGGAGTGTGAACCTAACTACTCACCTTCATCTGGTGCCGAGGTTAAGAATGTGTGAAGCTACACCTGCAGTTCCGCTTGTCCTTTTTTTCTTGTAAGGTAAAGCAATCCCATTACAGGCCTGGCCAGGCCCTGAGGGTTCCAGGAGGTTGAGGCTCCCAGAATTTCTAACAATCGGCACATGAAGCTGGTAAGGTTGTCAGCCCTAGGCCCCAGCCGCCTTTACCCACCAGGAGATACTCCTGGTACTCATTTCTGTTGGAGGCTGAGTCGACCCCAGGGACATAATGCGGCCGAAAGGATTATATCAATGAAAAATTCCAATGACACCATCGATAATCGAACCCGCGACATTCTGGCTTGTAGCACAGTGCCTCAACCAACTGCGCCACCGCGTGCCATTTTTTGTAGTAATTAAAAATAGGACCAATGTTAACACTACCTTTACGTAACAACATGAACAAGAGTATTGTAAATTAAATTAACAGAAAACCCCGGGATTGATGTATATTCTTGGTTTATTTGGAATTGCACCACACTGTTCCACTTTGAGAAATACGGGGACGTTGGTGGTAATTAATTAATGATTAATTTAAAATTGTCGAGAGTTTAACGTAATAAACGCCTAGCATTTGCCTTCAGGGACTGGCCGTGCCAAATCAAGATAAGTAATTGGCTTACTGCTGGGAACTCGATTTGTCTGTTGGCGGCGGACAGACGTGCTTATTAATGACACATAACGTGCATTGCAGACACGGACAGTGTGCCTCCTCCTCAAATTATCTGCAACATGCAAGGTCCGCCTTGAACAGCTGACATTTCCTCAGCCGGTCAAATAATTGCAACACGAACGACCCCAAATATTAAACATGATATGCACAAAACTCCGCGTTCCGCTGTCCAGTTGTTGGCAGTTCGGAAGATCAGGGTTTCGAACCCGGAGGCGGGCTACCCTGAATTAGTTTTTTTCTTTTTTGTCGGGTTAGTACCTTAAACTGGGGCGCGACCATTACCTGTCAAATCCATTCCAGTTCATTATTTATTAATCTCCTACCATTCGAAGTTACGTCTAAGCTAGTGAGAGAGTCATCATATTATATAATAACGCAAATAAAATTACCCGCTTCAGTACGTATGCTTCAGTTTACACGTACATCTATATATGGCACCTTCTGTTGAGATTTCATAACAAAAATTTTGTATGAACCGTATTTACCTAAATATAAAACTATATTTTCTTCTAAGGGGGACGGGGGAGGGGCAGATGGGGTAACGGGGGGGGGGGGGATCCACCTTATATTCGTGTACAAATTTAAACGTCTTCTGTATACGAACTTTCCTGATTGTAAAGAGGGGCCGTCGTATATGCGCTGTCGTTTATTTAATGGCACCTTATCGTACGGTAACGTCGTTTTACTGACGAACAGGAAAGGACATGGAAGGAAGATGCGGTAACGTATATTAAGGTAGGAGCAAAACAAGAACTGGTGGCGAATTCGTGCGCTTGGAAAGGACAGAACTATGGCTCTGGGGTCGACTCAGTCTCTAACAGAATTGAGTACCAGGGGTATCTCCTGGCGGGTAAAGGCGGCCGGTGCCTAGGGCTGACAACCTTACCACCTTCATGTGCCCATTGTCTAGAAATTCTGGGAGCCTCAACCTCCTGGAACCCTCAGGGCCTGTACAGGGCTTGCTTTACCTTACCTCATAGTAAAATCATGTCTATAATAGACACACTACAATAATTCCAACCCTAAGAATCTGCGGAATGAAAATAAAGTCAGACCCCGATATAGCGCCACCCTCATTTAGCGCCCTTGACAGTCTGTGAGCAGAAATATCCTGTTATACAATATTTCGACTTACCGACACCATCGATATACCGTATGGGTGTTTTTGTGAGGTGTGTACGGTGTTCTAATATGTGTACTTGTATTTACTGTATGTATTTTGTTTTGTATGTGTATGGGTGTTTTTTTAAGGTGTGGATGTTTTGTAAGGTGTGGATGTTTTTGTAAGGTGTGGATGCTTTTGTAAGGAGTGGATGTTTTTGTAATGTGTGTACGGTGTTCTAATGTGTGTACTTGTATTTACTGTATGTATTTTGTTTTGTAATTGTGTATAGTTTGTTTGTATTGTTATTTTTATGTATATTATATGTCCATTTGTATTGTGTGTACTAGTGTAAGGACTACTGCCACCGGGTGAAAACATTTGTATTGTGTGTACTAGTGTAAGGACTACTGCCACCGGGTGAAAACATTTGTATTGTGTGTACTAGTGTAAGGACTACTGTCACCGGGTGAAAACATTTGTATTGTGTGTACTAGTGTAAGGACTACTGCCACCGGGTGAAAACATTTGTATTGTGTGTACTAGTGTAAGGACTACTGCCACCGGGTGAAAACATTTGTATTGTGTGTACTAGTGTAAGGACTACTGTCACCGGGTGAAAACATTTGTATTGTGTGTACTAGTGTAAGGACTACTGCCACCGGGTGAAAACATTTGTATTTGTGTTACTAGTGTAAGGACTACTGCCACCGGGTGAAAACATTTGTATTGTGTGTCTAGTGTAAGGACTACTGCCACCGGGTGAAAACATTTGTATTGTGTGTACTAGTGTAAGGACTACTGCCACCGGGTGAAAACATTTGTATTGTGTGTACTAGTGTAAGGACTACTGTCACCGGGTGAAAACATTTGTATTGTGTGTACTAGTGTAAGGACTACTGCCACCGGGTGAAAACATTTGTATTGTGTGTACTAGTGTAAGGACTACTGCCACCGGGTGAAAACATTTGTATTGTGTGTACTAGTGTAAGGACTACTGCCACCGGGTGAAAACATTTGTATTGTGTGTACTAGTGTAAGGAACTACTGTCACCGGGTGAAAACATTTGTATTGTGTGTACTAGTGTAAGGACTACTGCCACCGGGTGAAAACATTTGTATTGTGTGTACTAGTGTAAGGACTACTGCCACCGGGTGAAAACATTTGTATTGTGTGTACTAGTGTAAGGACTACTGCCACCGGGTGAAAACATTTGTATTGTGTGTACTAGTGTAAGAACTACTGCCACCGGGTGAAAACATTTGTATTGTGTGTACTAGTGTAAGGACTACTGCCACCGGGTGAAAACATTTGTATTGTGTGTACTAGTGTAAGGACTACTGCCACCGGGTGAAAACATTTGTATTGTGTGTACTAGTGTAAGGACTACTGTCACCGGGTGAAAACATTTGTATTGTGTGTACTAGTGTAAGGACTACTGCCACCGGGTGAAAACATTTGTATTGTGTGTACTAGTGTAAGGACTACTGCCACCGGGTGAAAACATTTGTATTGTGTGTACTAGTGTAAGGACTACTGTCACCGGGTGAAAACATTTGTATTGTGTGTACTAGTGTAAGGACTACTGCCACCGGGTGAAAACATTTGTATTGTGTGTACTAGTGTAAGGACTACTGCCACCGGGTGAAAACATTTGTATTGTGTGTACTAGTGTAAGGACTACTGTCACCGGGTGAAACCATTTGTATTGTGTGTACTAGTGTAAGGACTACTGCCACCGGGTGAAAACATTTGTATTGTGTGTACTAGTGTAAGGACTACTGCCACCGGGTGAAAACATTTGTATTGTGTGTACTAGTGTAAGGACTACTGCCACCGGGTGAAAAACATTTGTATTGTGTGTACTAGTGTAAGAACTACTGCCACCGGGTGAAAACATTTGTATTGTGTGTACTAGTGTAAGGACTACTGCCACCGGGTGAAAACATTTGTATTGTGTGTACTAGTGTAAGGACTACTGCCACCGGGTGAAAACATTTGTATTGTGTGTACTAGTGTAAGGACTACTGTCACCGGGTGAAAACATTTGTATTGTGTGTACTAGTGTAAGGACTACTGCCACCGGGTGAAAACATTTGTATTGTGTGTACTAGTGTAAGGACTACTGCCACCGGGTGAAAACATTTGTATTGTGTGTACTAGTGTAAGGACTACTGTCACCGGGTGAAAACATTTGTATTGTGTGTACTAGTGTAAGGACTACTGCCACCGGGTGAAAACATTTGTATTGTGTGTGCTAGTGTAAGGACTACTGCCACCGGGTGAAAACATTTGTATTGTGTGTGCTAGTGTAAGGACTACTGCCACCGGGTGAAAACATTTGTATTGTGTGTACTAGTGTAAGGACTACTGCCACCGGGTGAAAACATTTGTATTGTGTGTACTAGTGTAAGGACTACTGTCACCGGGTGAAAACATTTGTATTGTGTGTACTAGTGTAAGGACTACTGCCACCGGGTGAAAACATTTGTATTGTGTGTACTAGTGTAAGGACTACTGCCACCGGGTGAAAACATTTGTATTGTGTGTACTAGTGTAAGGACTACTGCCACCGGGTGAAAACATTTGTATTGTGTGTACTAGTGTAAGGACTACTGTCACCGGGTGAAAACATTTGTATTGTGTGTACTAGTGTAAGGACTACTGCCACCGGGTGAAAACATTTGTATTGTGTGTACTAGTGTAAGGACTACTGCCACCGGGTGAAAACATTTGTATTGTGTGTACTAGTGTAAGGACTACTGCCACCGGTGAAAACATTTGTATTGTGTGTACTAGTGTAAGGACTACTGCCACCGGGTGAAAACATTTGTATTGTGTGTACTAGTGTAAGGACTACTGCCACCGGGTGAAAACATTTGTATGTGTGTACTAGTGTAAGGACTACTGCCACCGGGTGAAAACATTTGTATTGTGTGTACTAGTGTAAGAACTACTGCCACCGGGTGAAAACATTTGTATTGTGTGTACTAGTGTAAGGACTACTGCCACCGGGTGAAAACATTTGTATTGTGTGTACTAGTGTAAGGACTACTGCCAGCGGGTGAAAACATTTGTATTGTGTGTACTAGTGTAAGGACTATTGTCACCGGGTGAAAACATTTGTATTGTGTGTACTAGTGTAAGGACTACTGCCACCGGGTGAAAACATTTGTATTGTGTGTACTAGTGTAAGGACTACTGCCACCGGGTGAAAACCCAATTGCAGTAAATAATAATAATAATAATAATAATAATAATAATAATAATAAACTGCGGTGAAAGAAACACTGGCGCTATATCGGGGTTTGACTGTAGTGTAAACAAAAAAACTGAGCTGAAAGAACCAAAATGAGGATAAGTGTTTTGGGCTGCACTGCTATGACTAACTGGACAGAACTGCACGGCGTGTAGGCTGCATCGCATATGACACAACACCCGTACAACAGCTGGTCGCGGACGAGTTCGTTTTCAAATTCCGAAATGTGTTTCTCCATAACAGTCACCAGTTCTTGTGCATGCAGTACAGTCCTAGCGTTCCTGGACGAACTACGGAGTGACAACAAATTCAGTCAGGGAGTGTGATGTCTGCAGCCGATCCCGATGTCTGTGCGGTCTAAGGCGTCGCGCTAAGAGCATGGATGTACGTCTCTTGTGTTTGTTGTGTGTTGTGTAGGTAACGGCCTCTGCGTCGAGCTGATCACTCATTCAGAAGGTCCTACAGGGTGTGTGTGTGTCTAATTGTGTGTGATCTAGAAATCTCAGCAACGTGGCGGCCTAGACCAGAGTTGGGTTGTTGCGCCACAAGAAAAAAAATGGTCTCTGGTGCCTCTGGAAGGTCTAGCAATGAGAGTAATTATTCGACTGCGATGATCAGTGGGCTCAATTCTTGCTACCAGGCCTGACAATCTCATCTTCGAAGATTGAATTGTTCTGCGATATGCCATCCTGGCCGCTTCTAGTTACCAATCGACACGTCATGTACGCTGAGGATTGAGTAGCCACCAGCATCGCTGTGACAGCCTCCCATCTCGCAATATGAGCCTCCTTTGACTACGCAAAGACTAATGAGACAGGCAGTGTACGTATAAAACAACATTGAGCCGCGTTCGCGTAACCATTGTTGCCGTGGAAAAGCAATAATTATTACATATTCTGAGTGTGTGTATGTAGCCTTAGTTATCCAGCAAGCAATGCGCATGCGTTGTATTATGCTGTCACCTGTGGCCTGTCCGACTTTACCATATTTTTCCACATTATCTCATAAGCGGCACGATTTTCGGGGGAAAAAGTTACTGAACAAAAAATGTGCGTTTTAGTTTTCTCTACAACTTTTGTCTGAAACATTTATCATTCTAAGAAGAATTCAGCGAGACAATATCAAAAATGTACAGAGGTTGTCATGTAAAGTACCCGTTATTCTTGTCAGATTTTAATGAAACTTGAACTTTCTTGGCCTTTTTTTCTAAAAATATGCAAATATCAAATTTGATGAAAATCCGTCGAGTGGGAGCCGAGTTGTGCCATGCGGACAGACAGACAGACATGACGAAGCTAATAGTCCCTTTTCTTTTTTTTGTAATTTAGCGAACGCGCCTAAAAACGATAACGCTTGTCGTATAATTTTCTCCACCCCCACCCTCAGCCCCGTTTACTTCCCCTCTCATGTATCTTCTATATTTACTCTTTGAAGACCGATATTTATTTAAATTATATCTAAAATTTTATTTTCTGCCTTACAGAAAACATTCCGTATCCAACACAAATACCAGCTATATAAGGAAATGATCACCTTTTATTGTGAGAATCATACAGAACATGTAAGTACAGTTTGTGTGTGGGCAAAATGCATAGACGCTTAATGTAACAGCTGTTGGTGCCACTGGGCTTTAACCGGATCTCGTGCCCTAACGTTAAGACGGTTTGAAATGTGTGCGGACGTACCAACGCAGTGTCATAGATCCTACACTGGCTGAACATTGTTTTAACGACTCGCAATTTAAATATTAAAATTGCAAAGCATTCACTCGAAAACACCAGACTTTACAGCTAATAACATGCGACTTAAATGTTAATAGCATGTAATTTAGTGTCAGTAACGTAGAACCCCGCTGTTCAGGCTTCATTTCGATTTATCAGGCCACTCTGTCAGTAGCATGGACAGCTCACCGACATCCCTTGAAGCATGCACCATCAGATCTAATGGTTATACCACCATGAGTCAATCTTGCTGAGTTAGTTACAGTTCCTTCACAACAGATGTTGGGCGTAATAATGATAGCAACATGATTCGTTCACTGTAGCCTCTTTTGTGCAAAAGGGGCACCGCCGCGATATTAGAGCAAGAAGGACTTCTATCATGAGCTGCTTACACCCCTGGTGGCCATGACGTCACCCAGTTTCCCATTACTACAAGGCAAACTGTGCGTTTTATGGCTGTCGAGTCCACTAGATGTGGCTTATGCCCTTCTTACAGTTTTCCTAACATCACTTGGCAGTAAGCACTGCACTTCCTTTTTTAGGAAAGTTGTAGGAAGAGGTCTTGTTGTTGGGCCCACACTCAGCGTCCTTGTAGAAGGTGAGACAACAATCATCAAGTGTTTTGGCCGTGGGTTTGATTCCCTTGCATGGCAACATTCAATACCCGGACTTCAGTAGGCGCCAGAAACCAGTAAATGCATCACACGTGAGTTTTTAATCATGATTAAGGACCCTATCTTGTCACGCTGGCATTTGTTTGCATAATTGATGTTCTGCATCGCAGCGCTAATACTTACTGCAGTAAGGATATGACGTTGTCTCTTTACTCAATTACTGTATCAACCGGTTTTAAAAGAGACGCGATATCTTACTTTATATTTATGTTGCACGTTACAAGGAAAAAGTATCGTGGAATGGTTTATAGCGTGAATGTACAAATTTATACAGAATTATTCAAGTTTCCTGTGACATTCCAACTGAAACATAATAGGGTTTTTAACCTGTCAGCACAAGAATTTTTATTGTATCATAGATAGCTACATGCCGATCCCAGTGGCCGTGCGGTCTAAGGCGTGGGTCTTCGGCCGCTCGCTTACTAGGATCGTGGGTTCGAATCCCACCGGGGGCATGGATGTCTGTCTCTTGTGAGTGTTGTGTGTTGTCAGGTAGAGGTCTCTGCGACGAGCTGGTCCCTCGTCCAGAGGAGTCCTACCGACTGTGGTGTGTCTCAAATGTGTGTGATCATGAAACCTCGACGAAGCGAGTAGGCCCAGGCCAATATAGGCCTGTCGAGCCATAGGAAAAAAAAAGATAGCTACATAAAAATTATCTTATTTAAGAACACCACAACACCAAACCAACAAGAAGACGAAGAATGTTAAGACGATATTGAGCATCACGTCAACTATATGCCGGTGTTTTTAAATAGACATCACCTGAAGATGATCTGTACAAGTCGAAACATATTGTGATTCTAAATACAAATTTTTATGTAGCTGTGTATGATACAGTGAAGACTCGTGCTAACAGGACGAAACCCGGGAAAAATCCCGCGGTAGCTACTGATGAAGACGTTGGACGAGCCTCGGGGCCGGTCTAGACACTGCCGTAATAGCATAAAACTGCATTGCAATTCTGCATCATCATGGGCCACCGTATCGGTGTTTATCCATGTATGGCATGTGCCGATATAATGGCATCTCTCTCGGTCTCTCATTTATGAATGTCTGGTCCGGTCTCAATTAAAGCCGTTCTTTAGAATAGCGCTGACGAAGGACTTCTCAACAAGAGGCGTTCTGTTTAGTAATAGTAAACACTTGACGGAGGCAAACACTTCGTTGGACCTACAGCACGCAGACACTCCATGCACTGCACCGGGCTGACCGTACGGATTATTGGGACCTCAGGCTGGTTTTCGATAGCCCACTTAATCAGCAAGTTCTCGTGGAACTTATAATTCCGGAAACCAGGTTGCCTTGACGACTTAATTTTGTACGGTGGCGCCTAATATTTGTGGATGCTCGGTATGGAACATGTTTCGTGTCGTGGCTCCAAGATTTTGGAAAATATGTGCCCCCTTCCCCCGGTCTAAAGCATTACCCCTGCAGGAAAGTGCTCGGTGTTTTGTGTGCAGAATATCTGCCAATAGACGAAATGCATTCCCACTACCTGCTAGTTTTCAGACGTAACTTGTAAAATTCACTCCTGTCCCATTTTTGTAAATTGAACACAAAATTTTACGTGGTTTAGATTTGAGGGTGTCAGGGAAGAGACTATAAGAATTCTGTCTTCTGGGATGTGACGCCGTGTGGTTAGGTAGAAATGTATTGACGTTTCGGAGTAACCTGCTGCCTCCTCTCCACGGTATAAGGCGAGGCAGCACGTTTCTCCTAAACTTTAGCGCCTATCTACCAAGAATATCCCAGAAAGCCATAACTTAGTTGTGAAACATTTAAAAATCTTTCCATCATTTAACTGTATTCCTTTTCCGGCTGCCTGTAGGAATCGATAAAAGTACAAACCCCGTCAATAGCACAGATGTGTAGCCTACCTTTGCTAGTGAGATCTGCGTTCTTTGGGATATTACGCAGCGTCGTGTGGTAATCCTTTACCGACGTTTCGGGACAACGTACCGGTCCCATCTTTAAGGGTCAAGAAATCCAAGATGAAAAGAAAGCCGGCAAGACGGTACGCAGTTTTTATAGGGGAAGGTGTGGGCGGTGACTGGTACCTTTCCCCTATATAAACTGCGTACCGTCTTGCCGGCTCTTTTCATCTTGTATTTCTTGACCCTTAAAGATGGGACCGATACGTTGTCCCGAAACGTCGGTAAAGGATTACCACACGACGCTGTGTAATAACCCAAAAGAGCGCAGCTCTCATCAACATCGCGGCGGAAGCCTGAAATCACGGATATCTTTGCTAGTATTTGTGATATATTCATTGCTTTTATCGTCTTCAAGGTTCGAACCAGTCACCTCTGTTGATTTCAGGCTTCCGCCGCGATGTTGATGTAATCTGTGGTCTTTTGGGTAATTACACGGCGTCGCGTGGTAATTATTTGCCGACGTTTCGGGACAACGTGTCGGTCCCATCTTCATGGGTCATGGAATCTTGACCCATGAAGATGGGACCGACACGTTGTCCCGAAACGTCGGTAAATAATTACCACACGACGCCGTGTAATTACCCAAAATACCACAGATTACAGTCACCTCTGGAATACAAGACTCATTACCGTAATTTGCATGTTCGATTTTCTGTCAGAACACATGGCTGTAAAACAGTGAGTGTACAGCGAGGTAGGTGTCTCTGGACCGGAAATCTCCAACCGAACTGAAAGACACAATAAGGATTTAAGGATTTATCCCTACAGGTTGCAACCAACTGTATAAGATTTTTACAACCACCAAATATGGTCATCGAGACTGTTTATTTTGTCTTGCAATGATTGATTTATTGATTACCTTGCTTTGAACATGAAAAGGGAGTGAGAATTTGTGTTGACCCCACAGTAATCCGCTAGTCGTCTTGCTTTGTAAAACAACGGTGAACATGCGAAGCTGCCACACGCCGCAGCGAGATGTCATGGTACAGCTCTGCGAACAACGAGAGATGCAGTCTGCAGGTACTCCCTTTTGCGTGTGCGTGACAATCCGGCAGAATATCCGGAACCACGACTTGGGCGAGTTACACTGAAAAAAAGGAAAAGCTGGCTTTACCAACTACTTGCACATATCGGAACAGCTTAACTCGCTTATAATTTAATCGTTTGTAGCGCTTCTGGTCGCGTGTCCCCTCTACCTGTAGCGCCACAACTCTGAAGCGCCACAGCTAGTTGTAATACATCGTCTCTTAAGGGGCCGTTGCCACGAGCCTGTTCAGTCGCGCCACTTCTCTCACATTCATCGTCTCAGTTGTCTGCTAGTCGTTCTGAAAGTGTTCATTTCTACATAATAAATAATATCTTTGTCTCTCAACTGTTTATTACCGAAGGTGAAGCCCGTCCTGCAATATGGGACTCTGTCCGTATTGTACAGTGATAAGATGGAAAATACAAGGTGTCATTAAATACAGTGTAAAATATGCCAAGTTCCCGCCTTTAATTCAGTACAGGATCTGCGCAGAATTTATGCTTCTTTTTTATTATTTTTTATTTCCTGTACAATAACACAAGAAAGATAACTTTCTCTTCAAAGTTCACTTGAAAACTGGATTTGACCGAGGAAATGTGTGTTCGCCATTCAGAAGCGCTGTGGCACCACAAAAACTCCCGTGGAGAGTGGTTCGCTATAGACGCGCCACAAACGCTCTCGTGGGAAACGGCCCGTGCCCTGTGGCCAGCCAAATGCCGGTCAGACACGAAGCTCTGAACTCAAAGATATGACAGTGTGCTGCCTATCACACAGTGGCAGATGAGTAATGGAGCAATGGTGGAATAATGATTCGCACGGAAAATCTGCTCGAATGACGCTTGGTCCGCCTCGCATCTTATACGAGTGAACTGGGGCTGAAACGAAGATGTGCTCAGAAGCCAGCTATGGCACGGCCTTAGGATGAGCTGTACGTTTTAGATATGAAAGAATGTGTCATCGGGCATGACGCCGTGAAGTGTGGTAGAAATTTACCGACGTTGCTCTGGAACTTGCAGACTTCATCCTTCTTCACTTTTCTTCTCTCACGATGCAGGCAGTAGTTTGCTTCGAAAAGTTGTAAATTTCAACTAATTTACGCGGCGACATCCAAGAAGACGTCACCATCATGAAAACCTCACACGTCATTACCTAATCGTTGTTACCTCAAAGTACTTTGTGAATTCGCACAAGTAATGTAATTATACATTATTCGTTCATTTCCTTTTATCACCTCGTAGTCTGTCTGATGACAGATCCATAGCCTCTTCCAAAGCGAGTTCTCCAGAGAGTGCGATCTTGTACTTTCTCTTTCAATTTACAGTATCTTCTCGTTTCCTTAAGGTCATCTAGTAGCTGCTTACGTCTTCTTCCTCTTCCTCCCGTCACAAATCTTCCCTTCAATAACGTGTCTTAGAAGGCAGTTCCAACGCGAGATGTGACCAATCCAGTTAGCCTTCCTACTTTTTTATTGTTTGTAGGACATTCCCCTCCTCTTTGGCTCTGTGTAATACTTCTTCATTTCTCACATGATCGGTCCAACTGATCTTCTACATCCTTCTCACCACATTTCAAATTTTTCAAACGAGGCCGATTTATGATCTACTTTCCGAAGTGTCCACGTTTCAGCACCATAAAAAGCTGCGCTCCAAATGTAGCATTGCTCTAGTTTCTTCCTTTACGGTAATGAAAATTAAATAACACAGTGGTAAAATTGATCTTGAGGACGTAGGGTGTGAAATTATTGCCTCAGTAAAACTGATTCTAATATAAACCACTAGCGGGATTTTTGAGAACACAATAATGAATCACTGGGTCCCACAAACGGCAGGATATTTGTCGTACAGTTCAGTGGCCATTAGCTTCTCACGAAGGTGCAATATGGAATTAATTAGTATAAAATTTCTGTGTGTATTCACCATTATTGTGAGGAAATTCGACGTGCATACCAAATTGTCCCTGTGCTTAATTACTCGATGAAGGCATGTGGGGGAGTGGAGGTGTAGCTCCACGCGTTCTTAACCTCTACGCTAGATGGGAGTGAATGGTCAGCTTCATGTCCCAGCTGCTTTACCCCCGTGGAAATAGTCCTAGGTACCTATTCGATAAGGGGCTGGGTGGGCTCCATAAGAGGTCTGGATGCTTATGCAAACCTTACCTCTGCCGGGAATTAAACCCCGATTCCTCAGCCGTGCCGCTGGTAGACGCATACCCAGCAAAAAGGACCAGATACAGTGAGGCTTTTTTTTTTTTTTTGTAAAGTGAGCACTCAAGCGGAAGAGCCGGACAGTCTACTGCCAAGTCGGGCCGACCCACAACGCGTAAGTTCGCTTCAAAGAGGCGCTATGTATCCTCAGGCGGCAAAAAGAAGTTCCATGAATGGCGCAGATGGCGACCTCTGTGGCTTTTCCACACTCTGCCTAGAGTAGCAAACCCAAAGCTAGCGAATGTTATCACGTGATAATTACGCAGATGGAGAGGAATATAGGGAAGTACACTGACGGCGGGAGCGTAAGTTATCCCAGAGCAGTAGTTCCCAAAGTATGCTCCGCGGATCCTAGGGATCCGCGACCAGTTCCCAGGGGTTCCGTGGATACATTTCTGTAATGGCTGCTTTGAAGATTGCTTATTTTTTAAAATTAAATGTATAATGTTTTGTTACAAATAATCGCGGAACTTCTTTAATTGGCGATATGTTTATTTCGTATGACCGTTAGAATACCTAATTAAGAAACATCCTGTACCCACGAAGCGAACGACAAGCAGTTTACTTAAGGTAAAATCATGCAATGCATCTTTGCGTATGCCGCTGGTATGTATTCGTAAAAGGTAAAGGTAAAGCAATCCCTGTAGATGCCTGGACAGGCCCTGAGGATTCCAGCAGGTAGAGGCTCCCAGATTTCAAGACCTCATGAAGGTGGTAAGGTTGTCAGCCCTAGGCACCGGCCGTTTTTACCCCCCCCCCCCCCCCCCCAGGAAATATTTCTGGTACTCATTTCTGTTAGAGGCTGCGATGTCAATAAAAAAATTCCAATGACACCATCGGGAATCGAACCCGCGACCTTCCGACTTGTAGCGCAGTGCCTCAACCAACTGCACCACCGCGTGCCACTTAGCTATCTAACATCAGTTCTGAGATATAAATTGTTCATTTTGGACACCTAACATATGGACACTAATTACGTGAGCAATGATGTGAAGATCCGTGGTTATTTTCGAAGCCAAAAGGGGTCCACGAGCAAAACAGTTTGGGAACCACAGTCCAAGACAGGTGTGTAGGGGCTTATTTGCTTGGCTTCCGTATAGAAATCGCACTGTAGCTAAGTGGCTGTAGCTGAAGTGGAGATGATGCGTGTTACTGCGTTGCGTAATGAGTGGTACGTGTACACATTTGCAGGTAGTTACGTCAGCACCAAATGCACAGCAGTGCAGTCGTGTTCGAGTATGTATGGCATGTACTGCTTCCACGCGGATATGCGCACTCGTCACGTTGTTGCTTGCCCAAACATAACCCAGAACAAACAATACAGATACTGAGGGACGAACCAACCTCCAGTACTTTTTAAAACAACCGTCTGTCCTTGCTTATTAAATTTCATTCTTTCTTATTTCTTTTGTCTTTTTCGTTTTATTCTTTTCTCAAATTTTCTAATTTCTTTCCTCCTTTTCAAATTCCTTTGCGTGCTACTTTTCATATCTCTGTCATTCTGTATACGGTGTCGTTATGTCGAGGTGAGATAAAGCAACAAGTGACTGCAGAAAGTCACACAACGACAATCTTCACAGACGCTGCTTTTCACCGAATTATGTCTGGGCGATTAAATTATGATGGATTAAATGGGGCAGGACATGTAGCATGCACGAGAAAAACAAGATATGCGCATAAAACTTTGGTCGAAAAACCTCAATTGAGGGCTCTAATTTGAAAAGTTAGATGTGTGGGCAGATGTGTCCTGATTTTTGTCAGTCCCTTAAGAAAAGTCAAATTTAGTTCTTCAAAAACAGCCCACATTATCTGAGTTGATTTTGTCATTCAAATATTGAAAACATCGTTAAATAAATCACGAAGTGTATAAAAAGTAGTTGATAGGTTAGTTGTTCAGTTCGTCATGAAATTAACGCATTTACTGTAATGTCAAATTTTATCAGCGTGTCCTCGTGTTTTTTAATCACGATATGTGCCTAGTTTGGAACGGCTTGTGTAATCCGGCGACATCTCAGGGCATACGATCATGCTACGGCATCAAAGTGTAAAACCATTCGTTACTACCTGATTAGGACCCGATGGTCAGGTTTAAAGAGCGAAAAAAGCCTTGGATGTCTTACTTTCATTTGCCGTAACAAACGCATCTAAAGTAGGCTAACATCATTAAGCCATTCACTTTAATTGTCAACAGTTTGTGCTTTTATCAGCAGTTCGTCAGCCTTTTTTCGTAGATCCTTGAACGCGCATCTCAGTGTATTTCGTCATGATCAGAAAATTGATGATATCCTGTGCTTGATTCCCACGTATGCATTATTTAGTACAGTTACGTGCTTAGTGCTGGTGAAACGTATCACCACGCCTGAATGTCCTCGCATAATTGCAGCCAATTTATGTTAAAGTTGTTGGGTGGATATCTACCTGGAAGCCATTACGTTTCAAAACCAACCTTAACCGCGGGCGTATTTGCGGACTTAAGTTCAGAAAGTGGGAGAGACGTAATTCAGGGTCATAAATGGTGCTTCGTGTAAGATTGAGAAATAGAAAAGGGGCAAGGCTTCGACTCTCGGTCTGAAAATTGGGTAACATAGAGACGCCTTGTTATGCAGATTAAGGACGTAAACGTAGAGGTAAAACTGTCTGCGTGCTTAGTCATGCATCGTTTCATTAAGAGCCGGTATAGTGTAGTCGATATAAGTCCTAGGCTACGGGCTGGACAGTCCGAGGTTTGAATTTCGGCAGAGGCAAGAGATTTCTCTTTTCTCCAAATTGACCAGACCAGCTCTGGGGCCCGCCGAGCCTTCTATTCAATGGGCACTGGGGTACTTTTCCGAGGGCTAAATAGGCCGGTTCGTGAGGTTGACCAATCACCTCCACCTACCGCCGATGTTAAGAATGAGTGGAGTTAAACCTCCAATCCCCTTATTAATAAAATATTTTGTTATAAATGACTTTTCTGTAACAAAAATAAGTATTAATAACTTTAAAAGTTAAATATCGATATCGTTACAGGCACACAGAAGAAGCAAATAAACGCAGTAACGAATATATGCAAAATACGTAATATAACTGTGCTTGCACCGACGTACATTGAAGTAGACAGCTTGTTACTTGACTAACACAGGACCTTTTTAACTAATGGATTTAAATGAATGGATTCAAAAGCATAAAAAGAAGAGGAAAAGTTTAATCGTCATTTAACACTTAATTAGGAACTAGCATCCTAATTATTTAAATGTTAAGTTTTAAATTATACACCACGAAGTTTGTGTTAAATGACACACCGCCAAGAATCACAAGTCGTTGCAATATATATTTTATATCATTTGTGAGATCTCGCAACATTACGTTCTTACCTTGAGTTTTAAGTTTTGGTGTAAATAAACACACGAGGATGATCGGCTTGATCGAAACATGTAGTGTTTGAGATGATAATAACATATAAAGGTTGTGTCAGACGGAATACACAGTGTTCATTTGTGTAATTCTGCATACACAACGGGATGGATAGCGTCAAATCAATGCAGTTATTGCTTCTTTCAGCTGACTACCTGTTGATTGCTTACTTTAGCATCTGCATGAGGGCCGTACCATGGCTCAGGAGGTTAGTCGCCGGCCTCTCACCACGGAGGCCCGGGTTCGGCCGATCCCAGTGGCCGTGCGGTCTAAGGCGTGGGTCTTCGGCCACTCGCTTACTAGGATCGTGGGTTCGAATCCCGCCGGGGCATGGATGTTTGTGTTGTGTTGTAAGGACGGTAGTATGGAACGTAAAGTGACATGAAGGACAAAAGGATTTAAACAGTACAAAAATGGATCAAAGGGGAAAAACCCCGGACAGGAAAAAAAAAAAAATCCCAAGTCAAGTCCATGTGAGATTTGTGGTGGACAAAGTGGCACTGGGACAGGCTTTTCTCCGAGTTGTCGGTCTTCTGAGGGATTAGGAAAGAAGACAAAGTAGCTAGTTCTTCGCTCTTCTGGGATGTTACACAGCCTTGATTGGCACTTAATCACCGACGTTTTTGGACAACCTATCGGTCTCGTCCTCAAAGGTCAAGCAGTCTAAGACCCTTGAAGGTGGGACGGATATATTGTCTCGAAACGTCAGTAAACACCAATAAACGCTGCGTAACATCCCAGAAGAGCGACGATGGCGATATCATTTTACACCGCGGCGGAAGACTGAAATCACCTCAAGACAAAGTAGTTACTCGGACGGTAGACAAAATATTACTGTACTGCAGGAAAACATAGAGAACGTTTCACTGCGCAAGGAAACACGCCTTGAAGTATCGCTAAGTCTATAAATCGACTGTGACAAATCGATATGCAAAATTGCGCGGATATATCTTGTCGGCAACCTGATATTTACGTGGAGGTCCGCTTGTAAGCACGAGAAATTGCATAACGAGTTTAACCCACGCTGCAGGCTTTACAGTTGTGTAAAAGGAACAGATACGGCACTCGATGTCAATATCAGTGAACATTATGGCGTAGTTACGCCCTTCTGTCGCTTCAGTTCGCCCTGCTAATAACTCATACTGATGGCGTATTCGAGGTATCTGTCTCGTTGTATCCCTAATAACATTATCAACTCTGCTCCTGTGGAAGGGAACTGGTTTTCCATCTGCGACCGCGGTATGCAGTAATACGATATGGCATGCTACTCTCTACTGCCGCTCAAGTGGCAGATAGGTTTTCCTGAAGATTACGGTACTTAGGAATGCCGTGGAAACGAAACTGTTTGCCTTTATTTACATGGGTATTTTCTCCAAAAGATTCAAATACGATTTTATATAGTTTCTTTTGTATTCTTCTGTGGTGGAGATGAATATACCCTCTGAAAATTATTCGCTATTTATTTCACTCACTAATTCAGGTTAATCTTAGTCTGCAAAGGGTTAAATAAATTCACATTTCTTCAAATACGCGCACGCGCAGTCTCATTGTAACGCGCTGGTCAGTTCACAACGCATCAGAGCTCTCTATGCTAGTTGTTAATTTTATGACTGTCACAAATATAAAATAAACGCAAAGACGAATAAATGTTTTCTATGGGAACAAATTGTCCAAATTGTTTTACGTAACATTTGATTGGTATTATCTGAAAAAGTCCCGAACTATAAAATTGCATCTGCTACCAGAATCGGGCTCTGGGGTCCACCCAGCCTCCTGTTCAATGGGTACAGGGGACTCTTTCGCCGGGGGTAAAGCGGCAGGAACGTCAGGCTGACCACTCACCATCTAGTGCCTAGGTTAATAAGGTTTGGCGCTTTATCGCTGCTCCCCCTATACAGGGCATACACAAAAGAATGGTGCGGTTTCAAAAGTGAATAAAAAATTTATGTCTCTCATTACACGGGCACAACGTACACCATCAGCGGCGGCAACTGTCCAAGTTTCTCATGCGCTACCAGCAGTTCGCTTCTCATGCTTCTCATCCATGAAATTCGTGATCGGATAACGCATGCACTGCAGGCCATTACAGCGGACATGCTACACCGGGTCTGGGATGAGTTTGATTACCGTGTGGATGTGTGTCGTGTGACCCAGGGTGCACACATTGAAGGATTGTAATTACCAAATGAGAAACTTGGACAGTTGCCGCCGCTGACGGTGTATGTTGTGCCCGTGTAAGGTGAGAAATACATTTTTTATTCACTTTTGATACCGCATCATTATTTTGTGTATGCCCTGTATATCTTCATGGTGTGTAGGGACAACTTCAGCAGATTAGCTAATGAGGATTCCATGCGTCTGTGATACGACGGTGCAGCACTGCGTAATCGGTTCCCGACCTTTCAAAGGAACGTAGTGCCTTTATCTTAAATGGCCTAGAGTACTGAGAAGAATCTTCTCAGTACTCTAGGTCATTGAAGATGAAGGTATTATGGTCTGTCGAAACGTCGGGAACCGATTACCCAGTGCTGCATTGCGTATCCCACATGAACGGAATCTTCAACTAAACTGCTGTGGAAAACTTAAAACTCGACACTGAGCTGGTGCTTCTAATCTTAAGCTCATGTTAATTCAACAAGGTTGTAAGTGAAGGGAAAGACTCCTTAAACGTTTTTCGATATTGCTACTTTTCTTAATGATGGAAACACTAGATTGGCCTTGCAGTTTATATGCTGAATATAAACACGTTGTAAACCGGTCACTTAAAAATAAAAAAAAAAAGCTTGTTTGGACAGAGTTGCCTTATAAGTTCTGTCATCAAAAAATCGTATTAAAAGTGATGACTCAAGCAAATTTAGAGCTGGAGTCAGGACAAGATGACGTATGTTATGGCGCCTGCAGGTTAGATAACTGACATAGATAATAACCGGTTAAACCCTTCAGTAATGTTAAGAGCTCAAATATCCGCTTACTATGCGTGATTTCAATCTTCCGCCGCGTTGTAGATGAGATCTGCGCTCTTATGGGACTTTACCCTTTAAGATGGGACCGATACGTTGTCCCGAAACGTAGGTACAGAACTACCACTCAACGCTGCGTAATATCCCGGAGAGTGCAGATTTCATCCTGGTATTGTCTCAGTACTACCGTGAATCGCTTATTATTTATACAAGAATAAACAGACCTTATGTTCCAGGACAACGTTTTGCTTCCTGAACAGCAGTGGCACGAAGTACTACGTTTTGTATGAATCTTCTTTCTCGATCATCAGGGTAACCATATCTTCTTATAGATCCTTCTTTATAATGGAGGCAGTAGATTAATCTAAAACAAGATTACACGTGTTATGCCTCACAGTGACATTCGTGAGCTTGACTGAAATTTTGGACATTGTTCGTCATCCCAGACTAAGAAAGTTTCGGAGGTTGGATCTGCCTCTGTCTGTCGTTAAGACGGAAAAAGTGAAGTCTCCTTAGAAAGAGTTAGTCTAAATCTCGAGAGGTACTGATTCTTTATATCGAGCCCATCTGTCTACGTTTTCCCCCCTATTCACATTTGTTAAGTTTGGCGGGTCCCTTGCTACTCAGGCGTCTGACGTCCCCACTCTTGGAACTTCCAACATTCACCGCCATATTCGTATAGTCTGAACAACGGACAGTGTCGTAAATAAACCATAAATAAATTAATTAATTAAAATAATATAATACAGGGCATACACAAAAGAATGGTGCAGTATCAAATTTATTCACTTTTGAAACCGCACCATTCTTTTGTGTATGCCCTGTATAGCTTGTCACAGCTTTCATCCTAAACTAACCTAACCTAACCTAAGTGGAGTCTCCTTAGAAAGAGTTAGTCTAAATCTCGAGCGGTACTGATTCTTTATATCGAGCCCATCTGTCTACGTTTTCCCTCTTTTCCTTTCCACCTGTAAGATGGAGGTAGACAGGCTCTGGAGCAGTGTGAATGTTTAACCAACGATGGACAATGTCCAACATTTCAGTCACTATTATGAACGTGTACTATCTTCAGCGTCTTTTGAGTGTCAAGTAATTTGATAGACACGGCCGTGAGATGTTCAAATCTCGCATTATTGCTATTTATCTGGCTTAATGAAGGATGTTGTTTTTATAAGTAGACCGAGTGCATAAACCAGACAGAAACAGCGTCGATATTTGTGCTGTAAAAGTCTGCTACACGGAGTCCGGTCTCGCGATTAGAGCACCCCGAAGGCGGCAGGTTCCTCCGAAACGTCCGGACTAATCTACCACATAATACTTCGTCATCAGTGAAAGCCTTAATCTTGACTCTTGCCGTCTAGGAAATCTCAAATCTCACAAAATATTCAATTTCCGAACTTCTTATATGACGTAATCTGTGGTCTTTTGGGTAATTACACGGCGTCGTGTGGTAATTATTTACCGACGTTTCGGGACAACGTGTCGGTCCCATCTTCACGGGTCGAGATTCCAAGAAGGTTTTCCTTCTTTGAATCTCGACCCGTGAAGATGGGACCGACACGTTGTCCCGAAACGTCGGTGAGATTCCAAGAAGGTTTTCCTTCTTGGAATCTCGACCCGTGAAGATGGGGCCGACACTTGTCCCGAAACGTCGGTGAGATTCCAAGAAGGTTTTCCTCTTGGAATCTCGACCCGTGAAGATGGACCGACACGTTGTCCCGAAACTTCGGTAAATAATTACCACACGACGCCGTGTAATTACCCAAAAGACCACAGATTACATCAACATCGCGGCGGAAGCCTAAAATCAAGGTTCTTATATGACATTTCCGGTTTTAAGAATACGCTATTATATCTCCTCAAGCAACTAATACCATGATAATGGTTTTGTTTGTATACTTCATAATTATTTTACTTATCTCATTAAATCACTACAGTTTATGGAATTACACACCCCATAGTCGTGTTAAGTAAAGTTATTACCCTCTTAATCAGCTAGCACAGTTCAATTCAGATTCTGTCTGTAGGTGTCTCTAAGATCTACCATTCCTTTAGAACACAGTGTTTAATTACTCAACAACTCGTTTAGAACTTCGAACTAAACAACGATTTTTCGATTAAATACTATTAACAGACTATTATCTGTAAAGGAGACGGAGTGTTTTACCGACAGGTAAGATCTGAATTTCATGTATTATGTAGTAGAAGTTGCAGATCCCAGTGGCCGCGCGGTCTAAGGCGTGGGTCTGCGTGGGTCGCGGCCGGTCGCTTGCTGGGATTGCGGGTTCGAATCCCGCCGGCGGCATGGTTGTCAGTCTCTTGTGAGTATTGTGTGTTGTCAGGTACAGGTCTCTGCGTCGGGCTGATAATCGTCCAGAGGAGTCCTACCGACTGTGGTGTGTCTGAGTGTGATCGTGAAGCCTCGATAATGAGGAGGCCCTGGCCCACTAGGAGCTGTTGCGCCTTGGGGGGGGGGAAGGAAATTAGAAATTAGTCGCAGCCGTGCCATGGCTCAGGCGGCTAGTCTCCCGCCTCTAACCGAGGACTACAAGTTCAGTCCCAGGACAGTCTATGTGGTAAAGATGGTGGACAAAGTGGCACTGGGAGAGGTTTTTTTTTATGCTTTGGTATTCCCCTGTCAGAATTATTTTACCCTTGTTCCACATGCATCTTCGTCTTCTTATTTTCTTATAAGGACAAGCGGGTGAAGCCAGGGAACCTTCAAAATAAACAGTGCTGCTCCTGATATGAGGGAGAATTATACAGAACAATCGTTTCTCATTTTTACAGCTTCAGAAAGTTGCTTCACACACAAAAATAGAGACACCATTTTCTGTGTCGGCCTTCTGCTTAGAGTTGTAAAGGTACAGGTAAAGCAATCCCATTACATGCCTGGAGAGGTCCTTAGGGTTCCAGGAGGTTGAGGCTTCCAGATTTCTAGACAATCGGCACATGAATGTGGTAAGGTTGTGAGCCCTACGTACCGGCTGCCTTTACCCCCCAGGAAATATTCCTGGTAGCCTACTCATTTCTGTTAGAGGCTGAGTCGACTCCAGGGCCATAGTGCGACCGGAAGGATTATGTCAATGAAGAATTCCAACCGCGACGTTCCGGCTTTGTAGCGCAGTGCCTCAACCAACTGCGCCACCGCGTGCCCCACTTAGAGTTGTACTGTAAACGGAAATGCAGATGGACGACATGGACAGTTGTTACTCTGCAGATCAAAGATCTTCAGCTCTTTCTTTTAATTTGCTGATCATTCTTCCAACACTGCCAGCTCCCATACAGAAGTGTAAGTAACGATAAAATCTCGATACCGAATTAGCAAATAGCGATTTAGCACGTGTAACCATAGCAATCCATTTGTTAAATAACGGGTTCGACTGAACAATGGAGCAGTCGGCTATCTGACCTCATCTGTCACCACGGGTGAAACAACCATTTTGTATTCACGAAACTGTCGGTGTTGTAAATATACAAACGATGTCAGGGTTTGCTGGAACTTGCTGAGCGGTGTTCTTTCTTGTTAACAATGATCCTCCCGTCTGTGCCAGCACCACTGTATGATGGGAGAGGTGCACGGCTTCTTTTGTTCTCTAGCAAGACATTGTGTTTTGTTTCCTTGAGTCATCCCATAACTTAATACAACTAAAAGACAGGATAATTATAGCCATATCTTAAGGTGACCATTCGTCCCGGATTTTCGGGGACAGTCCCCGAAATAAGACTTGTGTCCCGGACTACTTTCATCTCTGATTTTGTCCCCGTCTTTTTTTTTTATTTTCCGATTTTATTCCGTTTCGTGATTGATATTCTTTAGAATAAAGATTTGGATCTTGTAAACCACTTTCCCGACGATAGATGGCAACAGTGCTGCGCATCGAGCAGTAAACAGTAAAGATAAATCCCAAAAACATGACTGTAGCATTGTATCATTTTAATTGTTATTTCAATGCTGTCCCGTTCCCCGAAGAGGCCAAAGAAAAACATGATCATTTTAGCATATACCCATTACGTTTAGTGGGCCGGGATAGCGTAGTCGGTATAGCGACTTGCTACGGGGCGAACGGTCCGGGAATCGAATCCCGGTGGGGGCGAGATTTTTCGCAGCCGTCCATAACGGCCCTGGGGCCCACCCAGCCTCCTATAAAATGGGTACTGGGTCTCTTTCCCGGGGCGTGGATTTGACCACCCACTCCCATTAAGTGTCAGGGTTAAGGAAAGAGTAGAGCTATACCTCTACTCCCCCTCTGGGCCTTCGTGGTCTGTTCTAGGGAGAACTTTACCTTTACCTTTACCCATTACGTTTATTTAAAGTGAAAGTCTGTCCTAATACAACCGTAATTTAGTGTAAAGGTTAATTATGTAACTCCCCTGTCTTTAATTAAGTTCCGTGACTGGAAGGCATAGGAGGAGTGGAAGCAAAGCTCCACGCATTCTTAACCTCTGCACTAGATGAGTTGAGTGATCAGACTTGCATCCCATTGCTTTGCCTTGGGGAGGGGGGGGGGAAAGCTCCCCGTTACCCATTGGATACGAGGCTGAGTAAGTACTAGGTGCTTTGGAGCAAGCTCTTGCACTGCCAAAATGAAACGCCGATTCCTCGGTATCCAAGCGCGTAGCCTAGTCACTATACCGACTGAGCTATTGTGGTTTTTATACCGTATTCTCAAGGATAATTCAAAACCCAGTGCTTCTCATTATACTGGTGGGTGCCTTTGTTGCTCATTTTGAAAATTCAGTACGACGACATCCAGTCTTGGTTAGATGAGGCGTATCTGTTTCTCACGATGGTGACTATGAAGTTTGTTGTTTCATAGGATGTTACGCCGTATAGTCTGGTCGAAGTATACGGACGTTTCAGAGGATCTTCCTTGCTCCATCATCAATAGTCAGCAATGTCCCTACAGTTCTACCAGACTAAACGGTATCACGTGCTAGAAGACCGCTGTGTTTGACATTTTGTTGTGATAAAATTTCTCATTTGTCCAGCTGTGTCTCGATGTCATAATTTAACCTTTTAGTTATCTGTTTCCATCATTAGGGAGACGTTTTGTTGTGCTCGTTTTGCGCTGTTTCTGTAATATGAACGCACAAGCTGTCCATCCATATGTTTCAACTGAAGAACAGCTGGTCAGATTTTGATGAAATTTGGTGTCAGACATCTTGTAGAGGCGGCATTTCCAAAAGGCATATCTCACCCTGCCACGTGAATAAAAACTGGCTGTCAATAGGACAGAGTACCGGGTTTGATTCTCTTGAAAATACGGAACACACTGACGTTGTCATGTCTGAATTAATTTTTGGTAGCGTTAGGCTGTGCGAATTTTGAGCTGTTGCTGAGGATTCGGGTCCTCTGGCATGTGACGCTGTGTTGTTGAGTGAGTAGTTGCTGACGTTTCGGAGGACCGTATTGCATTCATCTTCAAGAGTCAGACGCATCAGAAGAAACGTCAGGCTGTTTGTTACGTACAAGTGACTCAACAGTCAGTGCCAGTAGTTCAAGTGATATTTGGCGTTCTAACGGCGGTGACAAAATATTACTGTTTTATGAGATGTGTTGCCGTGCAGTTTGGTAGATATGTACTTGGTATGTAGGAGAAACACGCTGAGCTCATCTTGAATTTACAAGAGTAACTGTCCCAGGATTTTGGGTAGCGGAGTAAGATCTACTCTTGTAAATTCAAGATGAACTCAGCGTGTTTCCCCTACATGTTAAGTACATTTCTACCACAATGCACGGTTCTACATCTCAGAATTCGTTGATCTTAATACTAGACTAGTTTTTCGTGGTCGGTGTACTGACTGGGATACGGGCTGGACGGTCCGGTTTTCGAATCCCGGCTGGGGAACGAGATTTTTCTCTTCTCCTAAACATTCAGATCGGATCTGGGGCCCACCCACTCTTCTTTTCAATGTGTACCGGGATCCTTTCACCGGGGTTAATTGGCCGAGGCGTGATGTTGACCACTCACCTCTAGCACCGAGGCTAAAAATGAGTGGAGCTATACCTCTACTCCCCCTTTTTGTATCTTCATAGCGTGGGTAGGGACAACTTCATCTTATAATATTAAATTTTTGACTATTGGACGACTTGTGAAATATGAAATTTTTCTTCCAAGACCCTCTGTCCTGCGTTCCTTCTAGGTTATCTCCTTAAAGTAGCCAACGACCATTTTGTCCCCCCGTGTTTCTGTAATGGCTGTTCATAAGAACATTCTCATTTCAGTCAGATTCTAAACAGCGTTCTCTCTGAACAGTAACCATTGTACACAAACCACCTTCATCCAAAACATCCTTCTAAGCTAGTTATAATACACATATGTGGGTCATGAAACTCTACCTATGTTCCCAAATCTGCCCACCTGTAAGGTCAATTATTTTATTTTCTCGTTAAATTCCTAATAATTAAAATAGCTGCCTTCTGAAACTGCAGGTGTTCAGTCCATTCAGTACGAGAATTCCACCTGTTATAACTGTTTTATTTTGCGTTTCAGCAACTTGGCTTCCTTCCTACAAACTTTGGCTTAGTAATGCCTGATGATATTAATATGCTGGATGCTGCGAGGTGGTGAGATCACCAGCTATTAGTCTGTATTTTGAACACAGGTTGGCCAACTGCCTCAGTAACACAAGTGGCGAGAAAAATATGTCTGTCAGCCTAACTACACAATGCATACATAAATACAGGGTATACACAAAAGAATGGTGCGGTTTCAATAGTTTTCACTATTGAAATCGCACCATTCTTTTGTGTACACAAAAGAATATGTCTGTCAGCCTAACTACACGATGCATACATAAATACAGGGTATACACAAAAGAATTGTGCGGTTTCAATAGTTTTCACTATTGAAATCGTACCATTCTTTTATGTACACAAAAGAATATGTCTGTCAGCCTAACTACACAATGCATACATAAATACAGAGTATACACAAAAGAATGGTGCGGTTTCAATAGTTTTCACTATTGAAATCGCACCATTCTTTTGTGTATACTCTGTATAATTAAAAGCAAGTGATAGCGAATTTATTAAATTTCAGATTACTTCCAAGCTACAGCGCCATACACTTCTCATCAGTGTTGATATGCCACATTTATGGCTTTCATTTTAGTTAATAGTCCATAAAGGTTGGGGTGCACGATACTTTAATTTAATTTGTGTGTTATGAACTAATTTATCATATTGTTTTATTTGCTTTGATGCGTGGTTGATCTCTGCAGCTTGACGACATCAGATTTTAATAATTTCTTCTTCTTCTTCTTCTTTTGGTGAAGGGCTCCGCAGCAGATGCTACGGACGCACCGCAGCCTTGAGGCTTATTGTGCAACCCTTGTGATGAAGATTATTAGTGTTTCTTTTTTTCGTTTTTACGAATAATGGAGCACCAGTGGAATGAAATTGACAGGGGAAAACCGAAGTACTCGGGGAAAAACTTGTCCAAGTGACACTTTGTCCACAACAAATCCCACATACCCGGGATCGAACCCGGGCCTCCGCCGTGAGAGATCGGCAACTAACCACCTGAGCCATGGCACGGCCAATTTTAATTCATTTACATTTAGTCTATTTTTCTTCATTAAAGTAATATTTTGCTTCTAATGTCTTCCAAGTGCGTGTGTTTGTCCGCCCCTACTAACGTTTGAGACTGAAGTTTTAGGTGGCGTGCCGCAGTCCCAGAAACTACTGGCATAGTACTGAAATTTAAATAGAATACGATCACTTCCTTCCACATCCTATCCAATCCTGCAATCTTTCATATTATATTCTTTTTGAACTGACATTCTGTAAGTGGTAGATAGGTATCAACTTTTGGAGGAACCTGTCGCCTTTTTTTTTTTTTTTGTGGTGAGGGGGCCCGCAGCTGATGCTACGGACGCACCGCAGCCTTAAGGCTTATTGTGCAACCCCTGTGATGAAGATGAAGATGAGGATGAGCAGTTTTTTACCAAGTTTTACAAGTAATGGAGCACCAGTGAATGAAATTGACGGGGGAAAACCGACAACTCGAGAAAAACCTGTCCCAGTGCCACTTTGTCCACCACAAATCTCACATGGACTTGACCTGGGATCGAACCCGGGCCTCCGTGTGAGAGGCCGGCGACTAACCGCTTGAGCCATGCACGGCCTGTGGAAAGGACCTAAGAATGGCTACAGAGAAATTATGACAATGTGGATTTGAGACAACTTAGTGAGACTTGAGGTTTTAACACTGATGAAAACAAAGATTGAAACTCTTTCAGGTTATGGCACCCTGTAATACTGCGGATTGCTAACAGTCAGAGGGCTGTCTCAGTCTTGAGACTGTAAGGTAATGACCGTCTGTAATGTCGCAGGTGGTTACCACCTTTTCGCAATAACCTGCTGCCTCCGTCTTCAGTTTAGAATATTTCTATTCTGAAGATAGAAAGAGCAAGTTCTTCCGAAAATTGATAACCGCTTACAGAACTCCAGATGTTGGTAATTATCTACGAAATTACGATTTGTCAAAACCCAAAATTCCAGGAACCTGGAGTCAACTTGATTCATGACACGGTCCGTTAGACTGCTCTGTGAAGACGGCAGTGCCACGTTGCGTTCCATAGACGCACGCAGGCTGTGCCATGGGTCAGGCAATTAGTTGCGTGCCTGTCACGGAGGAGACACGGTTTCGATCCCAGTGTGGTGGACAAAGTGACACTGGGACAGAGTTTTCTCCGAATACTTCGTTTTTCCTCTGTCACTACCATTCCACCAATACCCCACGTTCATATTTCATTCATCCATCACCGACGCCATATAATCTTAGTAACTGACAGCGTCGTTAAATAAAACACTTCTTTGTGTAGAAGCGTGCAGTTTCTTTGACCACGTGAGTAACTGTCAAATTTTCAAGGACTTGGTACATCCTCTTTCAAAAAAACATAAACTTCTGAAAATAGCGAGTGATTGGTCAAGCCGGGAGTGATTACGTCACTTGTCATGCAGACCTTGAAACCGAAGATGCGCACCCTAGGTCAACAGTTTAAATTTAACGCTTAGTTGCTTCGCGTGATGGTGTCAGATAAATATTCCGCGGTGATCCGCGCATCATACTGATCTCCCGTTGAAACAAACATCGGTATACAGCATGTCTAAAAACTTAATTCCTCATATAGTGGAGGTCTTCTGAGTTATGTTCCTTGGTTTGTAATTTCACGACGTCGTATCTTTGATTATAAGACGTCAATTCCGTGTCATGACACTGCGCTACAGGCCGGAAGGTCGCGGGTTCGATTCCCGATGGTGTCATTGGAATTATTCATTGACGTAATCCTTCCGGCCGCACTATGATCCTGGGGTCGACTTCATGTGCCGATTGTCTTTAAATCTGGGAGTCTCAACCTCCTGGAACCCTCAGGGGCTGTCCAGGCCTGTACAGGGATTGTTTTACCTTTTTTTGAGGCATGGCGTACACAGATGTCCAAATTTAATGCATGTCATAAGGTATAAAATTGTATGAAATATGACTAAAGTTTTAGGTGTTATGTTCACATAATTATTAAAATTTATGCATGGGTCGCTGAAAATTATTATTTTGGTTGTGATTTCTCGTTGTTAATCTCTGTCACCATTTCTCCACCCACCTACTTAAATGTTTGGCGAGTCTGTGAAAGCACGAAAGTAATATCTTTTCATCATTCTTTTTTCGAAACTCAGTTGTTGATATATCCACGTTCTTGTACTCTACGCTGTTATTGGCAGATACGAGTGTGTGCTGGCCGATTCCGGTGGCCGTGCGGTCTAAGGCATATGTCTGAAGCCGTATGATTGCTCGGATCGCGGGTTCGAATCCCGCTGAGGGCATGGATGCCCATCTCTTGTGTTTGTTGTGTGTTGTGTAGGTAGCAGCCTCTGCGACGAGCTTATTACCCGTTCAGAAGAGTCCTTCCGGGTCTATGTCTGAGTGTGATCCAGAAACCTCAAACATGAGACCGCCTAGGACCGAGTTGGGCTGTTACGCCATAAAAAATAGTGCTCTTTGTTAATAAAATAGTTCTTATTTCTGTATACAGACACTTGTCATGTGTGTCAGTGAGCGATGTATGAAAGGCCAGTGTTAGAAATATGTCACGCTTACTGTGTTGCTGGTTCTTGTACCAATACCAGACAACTCAGCAACACGCCACTTGAGTCGACGTGCCTGAATGTCGGAGATCACATCGGGTAGGTATGTGTGTTTATTTATGGTTTATTTAACGACGCTGTCACTTGCTTGGAATATATTGCATCGAATATTAGAGTAAACAATGGACTTAAAAATGTGAACGGGAAGTGATCGTGGCCTAATTTTGAAGAACTGTTCTGGTGTTCGTGTGGAGCGAGTAAGGAAACCACGAAGAAGTTGAGGGATCTCCGAACTAAGATTAGAACCCAGGACTTCTCGAAAGGGAAACAGGAATATTACCCTTTCAACCGCGAAGTTGTGTAGGCTTACATAGGCGTAGTTTGAAGGATAATAGGCCTACTGTAACTTACAATGGCAAAAATGTAAAGGCAAAGCTAACTCTATACGTGCCATGAAAGCATACAGGGGGGAGTGGAGTTATAGCTCCATTATTTCTTAACCTCGGCACTCGATGGAATTTAAGTGGTCAGCCTCACCCACCGGCCGCTTTATCTCCGGGGCAAAAGTCGCCGGTACCCATTGACTAAAGACTGAGTGGGCCTTTAGATGCCTGTTGGACGTTTTGGTGAAAAGATAAATCTATGGTCTACCTGGATTCGAAGCACCCGACTGGTTCACTTTTACAATGAAGCATAGAGGGTTTGGTGTAAGACATACTGCATGTATGTGGCTCAGGATAATATCCAATGGCGAGATTATTTGAACACGGTAATAAACCTGGTTCCGTAAAGGCCGAAAATTTATTGACCAGCTGAGTTACTACCTGCTCCTCAACGAATCTGCCTCCACTCTTCGGAGTTAATTAAAGATTTCCATCACAGATTTTCTTCAACAAACATAGGTATAAATAATAATAATAATAATAACCATGGCTCAACAGCCCTATATGGGCCCGGGCCTCCTCTTGCCTCCTCTTTTCGAGGTTACTAAGTCGTGCGCATTCGTGGCAGTTGGTGACTGGTCAACTGGCCGCGCTACTGTTCTATCGATCCTGATGTGCCCGCCAGAGCCATCTGGCAGGCAGTAGGAGACTTGGGTGAGAAATGGAGGCAATTTGGCTTAGGCAACATTTTTATTCATGCCCGTAAGGTTCTTTTACATGCCGTAAATCTACGACATGGGACCGACGGCTTTACTAGTGGTGCTCCGGATTTTTATCACCCTTAAAAATCCATCGACCTCGGTCGGGATCGTACCCGCGAACCTTGGGTCCAGTGGCGAGCACGCTAACCACTAGTCCACCGAGGTCGACATAGGTATAAATAGACAAACATAATATTTCTAATCAAGGTTTATGTAGGTGTTTGAAATTCACCTGAAATATGGGTTAGTTTGTGTTGGTTGGGGTAGCAGTGATGTCAATACACAAGTCACACCTTTGTCCGTATGCTGAATTAAGCACCATACAATGAAGTTTTATCGTGGAGTGGAATTACAGATCAAAACTTTTTTTATTTTCGGCACTGAATGTGGTATGTGGTCAGTTCCACGCTCCGACTGCTTTACTGTCGGGGAAAGACTTACGGTAGGCTTTAAATAGGAGGCTGTTTAGGCCCCACAGTCGGTCTAGATAAACACTTGTAGAAGAGAAGTGATCCTGGTTTTGCCAGGAATCGAAACCCGAATCCCAAGTCGTCCAACCCCTAACCTACGTTGTACTGTGTTGACATTGACTGAAACGTCCCGGCTAAGTTAATTGTATTTTCATCCTTTTAAATATACACTAAGCATCTAGCACTTGCTTGTAGCTTGTGTATGTATAGTTACGTAAAGCCGTGCACATGAAACGTTGGTGCATTGCTTGGAATATGAATTACGCAAGTACGTAAAAATACTGACGTATTGTTTTGATGAGTTCATATCTTTGATTTATAAGAACAAAAAGGTGTGATTTCGAAAAACAACGTGCATTTTTATGTACAAATGAAGTTGAATGTTAGCAGGTACGTCTAAATACTGTAAATACGTGTTAACTAGAGTCGCCCTCGGTGGACTAGTGGTTAGCATGCTCGCCACTGGACCCAAGGTTCGCGGGTTCGATCCCGACGAGTCGTGGAGGGGAAGTAAAGCCGTCGGTCCCATGTCGTAGATTTACGGTATGTAAAAGAACCTTACGGGCATGAATAAAAATGTTGCGTAAGCCAAATTGCCTCCATTTCTCACCCAAGTCTCCTGACTGCCTGCCAGATGGCTCTGGCGGCACATCAGGATCGATAGAATAGAATAGTAGCGCGGCCAGTTGACCAGTCACCAACTGCCACGAATGCGCACGACTTAGTAACCTCGAAAAGAGGAGGCAAGAGGAGGCCGGGCCCATATAGGGCTGTTGAGCCATGGTTATTATTATTAACTAGAAAGTACCAACAGTAATGCACATATTTAATATATGACACAAAGTCTTTAGAGGATCATTTTTAACTCCGACATGTTTCGGTGGCATATATACCACCATCATTAGGGAGAGAGAGTTCACACCGAAAGTTGAACACCGTGGTAAGGTGTGTACACTTTGCCAGAGTCACGTCACAGAAATTCGTGCACATAAAGCACGGACACTAAATTGATTGGCCTGCAAGGATACTTAAATAAAAATATATATACGATAAAAAATATACGACAAATTCGTAACGATATTGTTGCTTAATAAATAGTGTTCGTATTAAAATTTAAAGTCGGTTGTAAGGGAACACAAATATTGAAAAATGGCAAAGTCTGTGGTGAATTTAATAGGACAATAAATTCGGGAAATGCTCGCTATTTTTAACCTCAAATATTGTTTTGTAGGTACTAGGAAGAATACTAATGATCAAAATACTTGTACAGCATTTTATGAGATGTTTTGTATGTTTTTGCAACAAGATCTCTTGTGCGAAGTACATAAATTTGGTATGTGAGATTTACACCTTGTGAATGGAGCTCCGTGAAGTGTACTGTAAAGTACCATATTCTGAAGGAGCCTGCTGCATCCATCATTAGGGTGAATCTACCTGATAATGAAGTTTTCAGTATTTCTTAAGACAGCGATCTTTTTAGCTCCTCCCTGTGATGAGTTCAGAGCGCACGCAGCTGGCAAGTGTTCAAAAAGTTTTGAGGAGAGTGTACATACCTAAGAAAGGTGAAGTAATGGGCAGTTTAGGATAATGGCTGACGAGAAATTTCACAATTTATGTACTTGAACTAATATCGTTAGGGTACTGAAATCAAAGGGACTATGATAGGTTTGGGATGTTGCTTTCCTGGGGACATAAGAAATCATCCAAAATTTCGATGAGAAATTTCTTAGAATTCAGACACTTGGAAGCCTGAGGATGGAGGAAGATGGCGTTGAGACGAATCTTAGCCAAATGTGTTGTGAGGGTGGGAGGTGGATGCAACTGGCTCATGATAGTATTCAGTGGCGGGGGGGGGGGGCTGTGGTATTAGCGGTATTGAGCATTCGTGTTCTGCTGCCGTCTTTGGTAATTACGGCGTTCAACATAAGGAATCTACCGCCATAAACTTTGTAGTGAGACGGATCCTGAAGAGGGAGAGGTTTTGATGATGGGGGTGGATAAAACTGGCTAAGGGTCGTGTCTAACAACGGAGTCTGTATCAGCGGCATTGAACCGTCGGGGTCTGCTATCAGAGAGTTGGTCTGTTAGTGAGACGGATCTTAGGGAAGTAGGTTGTGAGGATGGAAGGTGGATAGAACTAGCTCAGAATCGTGTCTAATAGCGGACTTGCTATAAACATTGTTGAAGCTTGGGCTACTTCTAACCACATAGTTAGATACGTTGTTCATTAGGGCTAGGGACCAATATTCACTGAGTTCTTCTGATTCACCGTAGTACGATGGAGGATTCTCAGTGTACTGCACGATTTACCTGATGTGGATCCGACCTTTAAGTTTTGTTTGGCTACGTTGGTTATTCTGTTTGGCATAAAACATGTGTGACTGGTTATCAGAGAATTTTTTTAAAAATCAAGGCAATGTTTTATGATTGTTAAAACACGTTTTTTGTTTATAACTCTAAAAGTTTTAATAGGCATAGGCGTTCTTTATTCATTTAGTTGATGAAGTCCTTAAAAAAGTGAAAAAGTGAACATTAATATGAAGTGCAATAATAATAATAATAATAATAATAATAATAATAATAACCATGGCTCAACAGCCCTGTATGGGCCTGGGCCTCCTCTTGCCTCCTCTTTTTCGAGGTTACTAAGTCGTGCGCATTCGTGGCAGTTGGTGACTGGTCAACTGGCCGCGCTACTGTTTCTATCGATCCTGATGTGCCCGCCAGAGCCATCTGGCAGGCAGTCAGGAGACTTGGGTGAGAAATGGAGGCAATTTGGCTTACGCAACATTTTTATTCATGCCCGTAAGGTTCTTTTACATGCCGTAAATCTACGACATGGGACCGACGGCTTTACTAGTGGTGCTCCGGATTTTTATCACCCTTAAAAATCCATCGACCTCGGTCGGGATCGTACCCGCGAACCTTGGGTCCAGTGGCGAGCACGCTAACCACTAGTCCACCGAGGTCGACATAGGTATAAATAGACAAACATAATATTTCTAATCAAGGTTTATGTAGGTGTTTGAAATTCTCCTGAAATATGGGTTAGTTTGTGTTGGTTGGGGTAGCAGTGATGTCAATACACAAGTCACACCTTTGTCCGTATGCTGAATTAAGCACCATACAATGAAGTTTTATCGTGGAGTGGAATTACAGATCAAAACTTTTTTTATTTTCGGCACTGAGTGTGGTATGTGGTCAGTTCCACGCTCCGACTGCTTTACTGTCGGGGAAAGACTTACGGGTAGGCTTTAAATAGGAGGCTGTTTAGGCCCCACAGTCGGTCTAGATAAACACTTGTAGAAGAGAAGTAATCCTGGTTTTGCAAGGAATCGAAACCCGAATCCCAAGTCGTCCAACCCCTAACCTACGTTGTACTGTGTTGATATTGACTGAAACGTCCCGGCTAAGTTAATTGTATTTTCTTCCTTTTAAATATCACACTAAGCATCTAGCACTTGCTTGTAGCTTGTGTGTATATAGTTACGTAAAGCCGCGCACATGAAACGATGGTGCAGTGCTTGGAATATGAATTACGCAAGTACGTAAAAATACTGACGTATTGTTTTGATGAGTTCATATCTTTGATTTATAAGAACAAAAAGTGTGATTTCGAAAAACAACGTGCATTTTTATGTACAAATGAAGTTGATGTTAGCAGGTACGTCTAAATACTGTAAATACGTGTTAACTAGAGTCGCCCTCGGTGGACTAGTGGTTAGCATGCTCGCCACTGGACCCAAGGTTCGCGGGTTCGATCCCGACCGAGGTCGATGGAGGGGAAGTAAAGCCGTCGGTCCCATGTCGTAGATTTACGGCATGTAAAAGAACCTTACGGGCATGAATAAAAATGTTGCGTAAGCCAAATTGCCTCCATTTCTCACCCACGTCTCCTGACTGCCTGCCAGATGGCGGGCACATCAGGATCGATAGAATAGTAGCGCGGCCAGTTGACCAGTCACCAACTGCTATGAATGCGCACGACTTAGTAACCTCGAAAAGAGGAGGCTAGAGGAGGCCCGGGCCCATATAGGGCTGTTGAGCCATGGTTATTATTATTAACTAGAAAGTACCAACAGTAATGCACATATTTAATATATGACACAAAGTCTTTAGAGGATCATTTTTAACTCCGACATGTTTCGGTGGCATATAGACCACCATCATTAGGGAGAGAGAGTTCACACCGAAAGTTGAACACCGCTGGTAAGGTAAAGTCCTTCTTGCTGTGTACACTTTGCCAGAGTCACGTCACAGAAATTCGTGCACATAAAGCACGGACACTAAATTGATTGGCCTGCAAGGATACTTAAATAAAAATATATATACGATAAAAAATATACGACAAATTCGTAACGATATTGTTGCTTAATAAATAGTGTTCGTATTAAAATTTAAAGTCGGTTGTAAGGGAACACAAATATTGAAAAATGACAAAGTCTGTGGTGAATTTAATAGGGCAATAAATTCGGGAAATGCTCGCTATTTTTAACCTCAAATATTGTTTTGTAGGTACTAGGAAGAATACTAATGATCAAAATACTTGTACAGCATTTTATGAGATGTTTTGTATGTTTTTGCAACAAGATCTCTTGTGCGAAGTACATAAATGGTATGTGAGATTTACACCTTTGGAATGGAGCTCCGTGAAGTTACTGTAAGAGTACCATCTTCTGAAGGAGCCTGCTGCATCCATCATTAGGGTGAATCTACCTGATAATGAAGTTTTCATATTTCTTAAGACAGCGATCTTTTTAGCGCCTCCCTGTGATGAGTTCAGAGCGCACGCAGCTGGCAAGTGTTCAAAAAGTTTTGAGGAGAGTGTACATACCTAAGAAAGGTGAAGTAATGGGCAGTTTAGGATAATGGCTGACGAGAAATTTCACAATTTATGTACTTGAACTAATATCGTTAGGGTACTGAAATCAAAGGGACTATGATAGGTTTGGGATGTTGCTTTCCTGGGGACATAAGAAATCATCCAAAATTTCGATGAGAAATTTCTTAGAATTCAGACACTTGGAAGCCTGAGGATGGAGGAAGATGGCGTTGAGACGAATCTTAGCCAAATGTGTTGTGAGGGTGGGAGGTGGATGCAACTGGCTCATGATAGTATTCAGTGGCGGGGGGGGGGGGGGCTTGTGGTATTAGCGGTATTGAGCAATTCGTGTTCTGCTGGCCGTCTTTGGTAATTACGGCGTTCAACATAAGGAATCTACCGCCATAAACTTTGTAGTGAGACGGATCCTGAAGAGGGAGAGGTTTTGATGATGGGGGTGGATAAAACTGGCTAAGGGTCGTGTCTAACAACGGAGTCTGTATCAGCGGCATTGAACCGTCGGGGTCTGCTATCAGAGAGTTGGTCTGTTAGTGAGACGGATCTTAGGGAAGTAGGTTGTGAGGATGGAAGGTGGATAGAACTAGCTCAGAATCGTGTCTAATAGCGGACTTGCTATAAACATTGTTGAAGCTTGGGCTACTTCTAACCACATAGTTAGATACGTTGTTCATTAGGGCTAGGGACCAATATTCACTGAGTTCTTCTGATTCACCGTAGTACGATGGAGGATTCTCAGTGTACTGCACGATTTACCTGATGTGGATCCGACCTTTAAGTTTTGTTTGGCTACGTTGGTTATTCTGTTTGGCATAAAACATGTGTGACTGGTTATCAGAGAATTTTTTTAAAAATCAAGGCAATGTTTTATTATTGTTAAAACACGTTTTTTATTTATAACTCTAAAAGTTTTAATAGGCATAGGCGTTCTTTATTCATTTAGTTGATGAAGTCCTTAAAAAAAGTGAAAAAGTGAACATTAATATGAAGTGCAATAATAATAATAATAATAACCATGGCTCAACAGCCCTGTATGGGCTCGGGCCTCCTCTTGCCTCCTCTTTTTCGAGGTTACTAAGTCGTGCGCATTCGTGGCAGTTGGTGACTGGTCAACTGGCCACGCTACTGTTTCTATCGATCCTGATGTGCCCGCCAGACCATCTGGCAGGCAGTCAGGAGACTTGGGTGAGAAATGGAGGCAATTTGGCTTACGCAACATTTTTATTCATTCCCGTAAGGTTCTTTTACATGCCGTAAATCTACGACATGGGACCGACGGCTTTACTTCCCCTCCGAAGGAAGTGGTGCTCCGGATTTTTATCACCCTTAAAAATCCATCGACCTCGGTCGGGATCAAACCCGCGAACCTTGGGTCCAGTGGCGAGCACGCTAACCACTAGTCCACCGAGGTCGACATGAAGTGCAATTAGAACTTAATATTTTAATATGCAGTTTTCATAATACCTTCACTGGACTGGCTTTAATCCACACCTCTGGATGTGTTTTATATTAAGTAACTCTAGTCGCCCCTGATGATGGCCGGTTAACCGACCGAAACATATTTAGGGCATTTTAACAAACTATTAACTTTAAATAGGAAAGTGAATGTGTTGGTAAACCTGTGACATTATATTTGGATGTTAGTTTATATTTATTTAAGAATTCTCCATATATTTATCTTTAACACTTTCAAGTGCCACCTTAATCTAAATAACGTGTAAAAATGTAGTTCATACGCCAGAGGGAGGAAACAAGAGACTTTGTTGCCAAGAGAAGTGCTGTGTAATGAACTGGCAGGTTATTGTGAAAATTCACGTGGAGCATATAAATGCCAGCTGTGAAATAAAAGCAGAAATTCTGACTTTTGAAACAGATGCACTAGTACATATGGCTAGAAGCGTGTCTTTAAATCTTAAGTATATTCCAATTTTAAACGAGTGTCTAAAATCGCGGTGTGCACCTACTGCATGTAATCAGCCTCGTTCCAGAAGTACACCCAACTTTCAGACGAGGAGGAGTGAAAGGTGCGGGACAAATTATCACTTCCATCCTTTCTTTTCAGGCGCCTTGGAAGAGCAGTTACGAAAACCGACTATTACCTTTATCATGTCTTTCTGTCCGTCCGTCTGTTCGCATAGCACAAGTGACTTCCATTGGTCGGAATTAAGTGAATATTGATATTGGAGATCTTTTGCTGTAAGTTGTTGTGTAATTCAAATTTTGATTAAAATGGTACAAAAATATGTGACGCATTGCTTGAAGACCTACACACATTTGTGAATACTTTGGTTACTAACGTTGCCACAGTTGCTTCGGCTACCAAAGTTACAACTCTACCTTTGTTAATGTGGTTACGCGAACGCGCCACAATTGTTCACTACGCGGATATTTTCTATCTTGAATATCACTTACACCAACGAAATGCACTTGTTTATTAAAAACAAACACTAAAAGTTCCTAAAATGTTAGTTAAAACGCCTACATATGTTTCGACCTATCGATAGGTCATCTTCAGGGGGTATGTCACAACTGCTTGTATTAAAAACACGTACACATATTGTTCTATCGATAGGTCGAAACATATGTAGGGGTTTTAACTAACATTTTAGGAACTATTTAGTGTTCTTTTCAATAAGCAAGTGCATTTCGTTGGTGTAAGTGATATTCACGTCAAGAATGCACGGTGAAATCACAATAAAATTTTCTATCTTGTTTATTTATACGCTTACTCATTTCTTGTTGTCTGTCTCTTTAATTTCATCATTCTGTACATTTCTTTTACACATTTTATTTCTTCACCCACTATAATTACTGTCTATTTTTCTCACCTTCCTTGCACACCCATTGTTACTTGCCTGTATTTTGGCTAGCTGTTCATCATGTAATTTATTTACGAAAGACGTCAAGATGTTGTAACCTTTGCAATTGTTCCATAAATCAACAATCATAGAAGGAAACCAGTCTTCATTCGCCTGAGGGGTATATTTCGCACTCCTGCAACGCTCTTGTGTCAGAGAGGTTGCCGCACGTTCCGGGCGACACGTGTTGCAGAGTTACAAGCGACACGTATTGCAGAGTTACAAGCGACAAGTATTGCAGAGTTACAAGCGACACGTATTGCAGAGTTAAAGCGACACGTATTGCAGAGTTGCAAGGAACATTGAAAGATGTTTACAAGCGAACAGTTTTTCCAGAGTTACAAGCGACACGTATTGCAGAGTTACAAGCGACACGTATTGCAGAGTTACAAGCGACACGTATTGCAGAGTTGCAAGCGACACGTATTGCAGAGTTGCAAGCGACACGTATTGCAGAGTTACAAGCGACACGTATTGCAGAGTTGCAAGCGACACGTATTGCAGAGTTGCAAGCGACACGTATTGCAGAGTTGCAAGCGACACGTATTACAGAGTTGCAAGCGACACGTATTACAGAGTTACAAGCGACACGTATTGCAGAGTTACAAGCGACACGTATTGCAGAGTTACAAGCGACACGTATTGCAGAGTTACAAGCGACACGTATTGCAGAGTTACAAGCGACACGTATTGCAGAGTTACAAGCGACACGTATTGCAGAGTTACAAGCGACACGTATTGCAGAGTTACAAGCGACACGTATTGCAGAGTTACAAGCGACACGTATTGCAAAGTTATAAGCGACACGTATTGCAGAGTTACAAGCGATACGTATTGCAAAGTTGCAAGGAGACATTCAAATTATGTTTACAATTAGGCCAACTAGTTTTTTTCTCCCAGTTCGCAACGTTTACGTCTGGTGCAACAAACAATATTTTTAAACAACCTGTACCTCAATGTACCACCCATATTTTTTACCAATGTTAAAAACATCGCTCTAAGCCTTATAACTAAATATATTTTCAAATATTATAACATAATCACTGGCTGCCTTATCTTCTCTGTAGCTTCTAGCTTTTTCTTTGTTACCTTGCATCATTCTGTTCTACTAATCTTCCTAAAAACCACATATTTGTCTCAGACATTTAACAGTTCAGCTGCATCATTCAGTCAGTTATTTTACACTTCCCTATTACTGTATAAAAGCATGTAAACATATTCTTCGTTACTTATAATAGAATCAAACGTCTTACGCGTTATTGAGCTTTTCTGTGTAAAGTACTGTAATGATACAATAGTGGCACCCTTTTTCCCATGCATGTGTTCTAGATGTGATGCCATGTAGTGTGGTACAGGCTGCATCATCAGGGAGCAAGATGCTGTGAGGTGTCAAAGGACTCGCACGCTATTGCATAATAATTGTTTTCAAACTAAATAATGTCAAGCAAAATTAGGATTTATTTTTTGGTCACTTTTATCATGACTTTAGTGTCCATTTGTTAATGATGGTTGCCAGTAGGGATTTACCTATGTAACTGAATTAATAGACCAGGAAAACTCGTGGTTCTTTTTTTAAATGACTTACTAAAACTGTGTGAATGATTCAAGCAACCACGTCAGTGCTCTAGTCAACACCTTATAAATAGTCTGTTTGTTTTGCTATTTATGCGTCCTTTAAGCAGACCTTTAACTGTCATTGTGATTTTTCGTATCTTGGCCACCATGCGTGAGTAATACCAGACAGTGTCACTCTCTTGCAGTCACTTTCACACAAATGAAATTCGTAACGTCCGGGACACAGCCTGAGTGTGTGGGATTTAGGAGCAGAATGGAATCACAGGGGCGGGGGTTGTATTTAACGACACTATCAACAGCTATGATTGTCGAGTCGATGATAGCTAATGAATATGATTATGGAGGGTTGGTGGAATCATACTGACAGGGGAATACTGAGGTATTCAGAGACAAATCTGCCCAATTGCTACTTCGTCCACCATAAATCCGGCATTAATTGGCCTGGGATCGAACCCACACATCTTCGATGATAAGCAGGCGACTAACCACCCGAGCCATTAGATCTGAGAGTAATGAGGGGAACCCGTTGTAGCTCAATAAGTATTGCGACTAGGCACGGGGTAAACGGCCGGGTAATCGGTATTAGGCCGATCGCGGTAGCCGTGCGGGCTAAGGCATAGGTCTGCACCCGCTTGATTGCTGGGATTGCGGGTTCGAATCCCACTGAGGGTATGGATGTTCGTCTCTTGTGTTTGTTGTGTGTTGTGTCGGTAGCGGCCTCTGCGACGGGCTGATCACTCGTTCAGAGGAGTCCTACTGAGTGTGTGTGTGTGTCTAATTGTGTGTGATTTAGAAACCTCAAAAAAGAGACGGCCTAGGCCTGAGTTGGTTTGTTGCGCCACAGCAGAAGAATCGGGAATAGATTCTCAACCGTGGTGGAAGTTTTATTTTCCCGACCGTTCATACGAGCTAGGGGTTCAGTCTAGTCTTCTTTGCAGTGGGTATCAGGGCTGCACTCTTTGTTGCTTAACTTCTCTTAACCTAGGCTTTTAACCCCAGGGAAGGAGCCCACGGTAGCCACTCCATAGGTGGCTGGTGGGCCTGAGGGTCAGCCTGGAAGCTTTGGAGAAGGAAAGGGGTCTTTCTTCTGCCGGAATTGAAACGTCGTAGTGTAGTATCGTTGAGACGTGTGAGCTGTGTTTTAGAGTAAGGCATGAGTTCCGTAAAGACTGCTTCAGAACATTTTGCATCTCACTGTAGCAAAATACTGCAGGTGTTACATGGTACTGTAATGGTATGGTTATACCATTCCGTTTATAGCAATTAAACTACAAAAAATGGAGTAATTTTTTATTGACAATCAACAAATTCACTTAAATTGTCACAAATTCACAATAATGTATTCAAAAAAACACACTACACTGCTACATGTTTCGGACCACATTGGTGCATCTATCAGGGAGCACATCAGTCTTTGCATAAAACAATAATGATTGATCTAGTTGATACATGTAGAAGAACTGCTGGTGATTTGTCACGTAGTAGACTGTTACACGGTAGATAAGAGCAGCGTGTGCATGATTCAGGGGTGCTCACGGTTGGCATTAAACAATTGAACTATAATTGCACGGAATGGAAAATATTAAAAAAAAATAGAATAATTCTCGAATACAGTACATACATTGGATAAGATGTCAAAACTAACAAATGCATATAAGTGTATGAAAGTATATTATACACACCGTATAACTCCTACATGTTTCGGCCACTCATGCGCCATCTTCAGGGAGGTGCATTACAAAGAATACGTACAGGTAGGAGGTATACTGTGTGTATAATATACTTTCATATACTTACTTGCATTTGGTGGTTTTGCTATTGTATCCTGTGCCTCATTGCATGGTTATTGGATCATTTAAAACAGTACAGACACCCCCCCCCCCCAACTTATGCAGTTTTAAAAAAGTAAAAAAATTAAATGAAGTAATAATATTTTTGAAACGCGCTCCAGATTTTTTCCTTTGCTGGAATGAAGCGAAATTAGACTAGCGAAACTATACACTCGTACTTAAAAGCAGCCTACATGAGAACAGAATGCTGAAAATAATATTTAGACAAAAGAAAAAAAGACTTCAGAATGTATTATAAATACACATAGTGAAGAGCTACATAATTTATTCTCTTCAAAGAGAATTCTTATAGCGATTAAATTAATAAAGGTCTGATGGGTGGGGCACGCAGAACGTATTGAAACCCCCTACATTATGGTTTGTTAACTAGTTAGTTGCTCAGTCAGTCACCTGGTTGGTTAGAAAGTCAATTAATTTTTTAATTGATTGGCTTACTGCTTAGCATGCTAGACGGAACTGGGAACATGGTATTGTTTGTTGAAGGATAGCAATTATGAAGTTCTCATTGTGTGCCTTGCTCTGTCTTGTTGCTACTTCCACTCCTCTGCAACGCTACAGAACATGTGCGTTGAAAGACCGTCGTTAAACAGCCCACCAATCACCATGAAGTAGCAAGACGGTGCGCTGATGCCAGTTCCGCACACGTGTCTCGCTGAGCCAGTCAGCCTGGCGTATTTCGGGACCTGACGCTGAACTGAGTGACACGTCGGAACCTGCACCCTCTTCAGCTGCAAGCAAAATCACAGGAAGTCTCAGTAATTAGTTCTTCCTGCCCATCACAAACACTATCTAGGTGGCCTATTTAACCATGTTTTCGGAGGCACTCGCTACTATGGTGCATAATTATGTTGTGTTAAACTCTATGTCTGTCAGTCACGGGTAGAATAAACCGATACTATTGCATGACAAACGCCAATCCCAGTGGCCGCGCGGTCTAAGGCGTGGGTCTGCGGCCTGCTCGCTTGCTGGGATTGCGGGATCGAATCCCGCCGGGGTCATGGATGTCTGTCTCTTGTGAGTGTTGTCAGGTGGAGGTCTCTGCGTCGGGCTGATCACTCGTCCAGAGGAGTCATACCGAGTGTGGTGTGTCTAAATGAGCGTGATCGTCAAGCCTCGATAATTGAGGAGGCCTGACCCACTGGGGGCTGTTGCTGAGAAATGCCGTACGTGCCTTTTCTTGCACCATAAATCCTAAAGTCTTGGATTGAATCCGGATTTTCTGTGTGAGAATCCCGCTGATGGCATGGATGTCCGTCTCCTGTGTTTGTTGTGTGTTGTGAAGGTAGCGGTATCTGCGAAGAGCTGATCACCCGTTTAGAGGAGTCCTACCGGGTATGCGTGTGTCTGTTTGTGATCTAGAAACCTAAAAATGAGGCGGCCTGGGCCCGGCTTGTGCTGTTACGCCACAGAAAAAGAATAATCTGGATTAGATTCTCAACTTTGTTGACTATATACATATTAAAAAGATATAAAAATCAAATCAGTTAAGATGTAGGCGTTGATTGTGTAATGGATCCTGGTATACTGTGTTTTTGGAGACTGCCTACATACGTATGGAAGGATTTTGTTGGCACTGGAATGAACTTTTAGTTTCCATAAATCAAGTAGTTTCTTGACCGGCGAACCGTTAAGACTCTTCGTGGAAGTTGCTGCTGTGTGAAGCAGTTGTGAAGCCACTTCAGTCTGCAGGTCTGTTTGTTTGTATAAGCAACTAATACTGTATCACCATTCCTTTCAAGCGCCTGTCTCTGCCGTCTCGTGCAGTGCTGGTGGCTCAGTGCCTACAATAACACTGGTAGCAGGTGAACCTGCTGGGACCAGCCGCAGTCCTCTTGCGTGCTGGGTGGCTGCCCCTTACGAAATTCGGCCCGCAGCCCAGATATCCTAAGTCTTCTGTATAGTTTTCGTCAGCCCTTCTTGACAAATAAAGGAATTGTGCCTTAAAATAGGCCATGACATCTTTCGTTCGTGCTACTCAAGTCTCCGCTCCTTATAGTCCTGTTATTCTACACTATATAATAAATGTAACTTTGTTGACAAACATCGTTAATGTGTATAATAAAATAAGACGTGTGTTGTCTTGCCTGACTACAAGTGTTTTTTGTTTTATGATTGTTATGATTGGGTAGTAGTGTGGCGTGTGGTGGTGTGTGGTGGTGGTGGTGTTGGTGGTGGTGGTGGTTGGTGTGGTGGTGGTGTGGTGGTGGTGGTGGTGGTGTGGTGGTGGTGTGTGTGTGGTGGTGGTGGTGTGTGTGTGGTGTGTGGTGGTTGTGGTGGTGGTGTGGTGGTGGTGTGTGGTGGTGGTGGTGTTGTGGTGTTGTGGTGGGTGGTGGTGGTGGTGGTGGTTGGTGGTGGTGTTGGTGTTGGTGTTGTGTGGTGTTTGTGTGGTGTGGTTGGTGTGTGTTGGTGGTGGTTGGTGTTGTTGTGTTGGTGTGTGTTGGTGTTGATGTTTGTTGTGGTGTTGGTGTTGGTGGTGGGTTGGGTGTTGGTGGTGGTGGTGGTGGTGGTGGTGTTGGTGTTGGTGGTGGTGGTGGTGGTGGTGGTGATGTTGGTGGTGGTGGTGTTGGTGTTGGTGTTGGTGGTGTTGTTGTTGGTGGTGGTGGTGGTGGTGGTGTTGGTGGTGTTGGTGGTGGTGGTGTTGGTGTTGGTGGTGGTGGTGTTGGTGTTGGTGGTGGGTGTTGGTGGTGGTGTTGGTGTTGGGTGGTGGTGGTGGTGGTGGTGGTGTTGGTGGTGTTGGTGGTGGTGTTGGTGGTGGTGGTGTTGGTGGTGGTGGTGGTGGTAGCAGTAGTAGTAGTAGTAGTAGTAGTAGTCGTAGTCGTAGTAGTAGTAGTAGTAGTAGTCGTAGTCGTAGTAGTAGTAGTAGTAGTAGTAGTAGTAGTAGTAGTAGTATTTACCGCCGCATGTAATGCGCGTGGGAATGCAAATATGCATGCAGAATGTTAATTAGAAAAACTGAATTAAAGAAACAGAATGCTCAGTAGACATTAGCGTAGGTGCGATTCTCTTCTAGGTTTATTTGAACTCCGTAGGTTATGTAGCGTCGAACGATAGACTTATTTGTGAATGATAAATAGAGGGTAGCAGTCCAGGCCTATTTTAAGATAATATCCCAGTACTTATCTGGAGAATGTGATGTAATCCACAATATAATTACAGTTCGGATAGCCGGCTTTCGGACCGATTGGATTGAGGTGCCCTGCGAATAGAGAGAAAGAGTCTAAACACTCAATCGCGGAGTTTCATCGTCAGTGCTTGGATAATATTAAAATATTAAAGAATCAGAACGTGAAGATGTGCGCTGCAATTAGCTGGCTTGTGATGCGCGCCAATGGTGGGCTCTTGAAAACACAATAATAAACCTTCGGTTTCTGTAAAAGTGGGGAATTCCTTGACTAGCTCTGGGACTGTACGTTCCTCAAAAATTAATTTTATTCCCGGTAAAATGGTAAAGGTAAAGGTAAAGTTGCCCTGTCCACGCCATGAAGACATATAGGGGAAGTAGAGGTATAGTTCCACCCATTCTTAACCTCGTCACTAGACGGCGGTACCCACTGAATAGGAGGCTGTGTGCGTCCCACAGCCAGTCTGGATGTTTTGTGGAGAACAGAAAGTCTCTTGCCCCTGCCGAGATTCGAACCCCGGACCGTCCAGCCTGCAGCTAGTCACTGTACGGACTGCCTTTTATTCCCGGTGCTGGACTTCCACCCCCACATTGCTGATTTTTGCAGCATTAACAACTAGTGAGGGTCTCCTTCCGAATCTCGACTCTGTTACTGGCTATCCTAATAGAGTTTATACCTGGTTTTGCCTTTCACATATTTTCCTACATTACTTCTGTTATCACTTATAAGTTTCTTTCCCTTTGTGGCTTATCTTACGGCGTTTATCACTCACTTCCTTAGCCCATGCAGTATAACATCTAATAAGGGGTTGATTTATGAATGGTAAAGGTAAAGTTCACCCTAGAACAGGCCATGAAGGGGGAGGGGGAGTAGGGGTATAGCTCTACTCTTTCTTTAACCTCGGCGCTAAATGAGGGTGGGTGGGCAACGCCACGTCCCGGCCTCTTTACCCCCGGGAATGACCCGGTACCCATTGTACAGGAGGCTGGTAGGCCCCAGGGCCGGTCTGGACGGGTGTGATTTATGAATGATGAACTCAAAAGCATTTCTAAGAAAGTGACATGGTCTGACCAAGATAGTGTGCCGTGACTTGCCTGAAGGGTTTGAGGAAAACCAGAGAAATGTCAGTCAGGACAGAGAATGTTCCGGCCGGGCTTCCAACCAGGCCCCTCTCGAGTAGGAGTTTAGAGCAGGGTTGCATAAATCCCGGGTGCCAGGTCTCCTTGGCGACTACATTTTCTAAGGTGGCGCCTTGTATTGGTGGATCCTCAGTAAGGAACTCGCTTCTTGTCACCCTTCTGGAGTCTAGAATTTTGAGGTGCTCCTAGATTTCTGGAAAATGTTTGTGCCCCTGGTCTAGAGCTTTACCGCTATATTATTTCATTCGACGCATTTTCTATTCCATTCGACAGTGGATATAACCACTGCGTTAAATTGTTCTTTTCCCACAGAAGAAGTTCTGGCATTCTAGACAATGCAACGGCTCCAGTCATTTCCGTTGGCCCACGCAGATGCAGTGAAGGAAAATGGCCATTGAAAGAACCACGTGAATGGGTAATATACAAAGTAAGTAAACCAGCCTCATAACAATATGATTACATTTAATTTTATGATTGTTTATGTTACACCCACAAACTATATCAATTGGAATAATGACTCTAAAGGATATAATAATTCTTGCAACAACCTTGACTTCTGCCATCTTGCAGAGTGTGAAATTGCAGTGTCATTTAATCCACTGCCTCTGGCATCACCACAAGTTTCGCCGCAGGATGACGAAATCAGTATAGACCACCTTGCTTGGTATTTATGCACATTGTTTTGTAATGCTTCCTGCCAGACATAATAGCAGGACCCTCCCGCCTTTAAACCCTGTATCAAACAGATTACTTTAATTTACTGTTTTTCGTAGTTTTCCTCCGTCCCTCGCATTTGTAATTTAAAGGTACTTCGTTTAAGTATTCTGTAAGGTGTTCTTACAGCGTATTCCTCATTCTCTCTCTCTCTATAAATAGCAATGCAGTGTCTCTGTTCTGGGACAGTTTCCTTACCGAATATCCTACTGTAGTGTGTAGACTACTTCTTTGTATCGAGTAGTCCAAAATTTCAAATGAAGTCCCCGGGACTAGCTTTGCTGACTGAGGCTTTGCTTAGCTTTCGTCTGTATTTCCAGGTATAAGCCGCGTTATTTTTTATCGTGTGGCACTTTTCGACCCGTTTTCGGTTCATGGCTTTCCCCATTATCGAGGTTCACGATACACACAGACACACCACACTCGGTAGGACTCCTCTGGAGAGTAATCAGCCCGACGCAGAGACCTCTACCTTACAACACACAAGACTCACAAGAGACAGACATCCATGCCCCCGGCGGGATTCGAACCCGTAATCGCAACACGCGAACGGCCGAGGATCTACGACAACAATGGATACATGAACGCACCTCAATACTAGTTTATACATACATTGCTTGTCTTGTATCAGCTACGTGGACTGTAACATTTCATCGAACATCCTTCTGTCAAAATTATTCCACGTATAGACGAAAGTACTGCACGTCATCAGCCTGGATTTCGACTTAATATATCAACGACTGTTTATATATCCAGCACTCAGCAGAAACTTGAAACAAATGGGAATAGCCTAGGACAGCACTTCGGCCATCTATTGGCTCCCAGAAAACTTACGTGTCAATTAGTAGGAAGTTTATGAATAATATTCTGATTGCGTTGTTATACTTACGAAACTAGTTTAAATTAATTAAAAATTCTAAAATGTTTTCTCACAAAATTCTCTTTGTATTACCCCTCTCAAAGGAGCTACAGGAAATAAATTTAGAAAAAAAGAAAATTAGAGGCGATGACTGCTTTTTGGAGACTGTTATGGCGGTCTTAACTTGGCACTGCAGAGAAAAGCACGTGTTGCCTCTTCCTGTAGTTTTGTACGTATTTACTTTTTTTTACAGCTTCTGTTCTTCCGTATGTTCGCACTCTGCCTTAATTAACTGGTATTTGTGGAGAACGGGATGTAAAAGATGAGGGAGACAGAGGGAAGAAGAAGAATAATAAGAAGACTGAGACTCAGGACTAGAGTTAGACACTTTAATGACATCGTCGGGGAGGAAAAGATCTTGGGAGTTGTTAGAAGGTTGGCAGACAAGGCCCGCTTGTCCCATTGTGTTACGGGCAGAAAGGAAGGAGAAGATACCCTTGTAAGTTTAGATGAAGATGCTAGAAGTTTGTGTCACGTCAGTGTAACAGGGCCTCTGCTGGTAATGACCAGTTCTCATGCAGATTCCTACAAAATTTCGCCGAGGCTGCTATTCTCCTATACTTATTTCTTGGCATTCTAGAGGCTGCAAATCATCATTACAAACACAAGCGAGGTTCTTGTGGCATATAACGCGTTAAGCGTTACCGCCTTCTGAAAGATACAGCCAGAAACCGGACCTGTGTATTCTGTGTCATGTTCAGCAGGTGAAATTTTCTGAGTTCCAACATCGTTAATACTAAGACCTGCCAATTTACACGACAAGCCAGTTCCATCATTTCCTATTCACCTGTCTATCCTCAAGATTCTTCTTAAATATACCTCTTCTCTCTGTTGAAGTGGTCTTAACCTGAAGTTTTATATGCGTTCCTTGTCTCGCCATCCGAGTGACATGCCTAGTGCAGCGTATCCTTAGATTTCACTATTCTAGCAATGCTAGGTACACGTAAACTCTAGGGTATAAATCACGAAGCTCATTGATATATACGCCCAAATTAACGTATATAACTTCGTCCTTATGCCGATCCCAGTGGCCGTGCGGTCTAAGGCGTGGGTCTTCGGCCGCTCGCTTGCTAGGATTGTGGGTTCGAATCCCACCAGAGGCATGGATGTTTGTCTCTTGTGAGTGTTGTGTGTTGTTGTCAGGTAGAAGTCTCTGCGACGAACCGATCCCTCGTCCAGAGGAGTCCTGCCGACTGTGGTGTGTCTCTCATTGTGATCAAAAGAACTTACAAATTGACACTGAAACGGGAAAACCGGTGTAGGTAGAAGAGGACGACTAAAAAAAAAAACTTCGTCCTTATTAGATCTGGATGTTTGTAATAAAGCTTTGTTATAAAACAATGTCTGATTTGTAGTCGGAAGGTGGCCGGTTCTAATCTCGAGCAGAACGTCTACTATTTTTTTGGGTTGTCGTGATCTGCTTCAGTCCGTCTTGATAAATGTTTGGATATTATTTCGATTGCAGCATGACAGTTACCTCCCAAATCCTTAGCAGTTTATCAGTTGCTGTCAAGTTGCTATACGACGCTGGTCGGAGATACAGCGTTGTAAAATACCATATGTATATGTATATATATATATATACTCCCATTTATAGCTACGATATACACAGGTAATGCTTACAATTTTCCACTCTTATACATTATAGCCCTTGAGGAATACTAACAAATCGCAGTTTGACTGAATATAAACGCCATTCACTTCGAAATTTTTTTTGAAATTTTGCTTTGTGCACTAAGCGGCGGTAGCACCAAAAAGATAATTCTTATCGGCTTAGATCGAGGCTGTAATATCGACCGAATTATAGGTGCCTATCGACTGCATCGTAATGGCATTGCTTTCAGCATTCGCTGCCAACTGGTGTACGTATACGTAACTGTAAGAATGACTTGATACGTGGAGACAGAATAAAGACAGTATTTCAACTCTTTGGCTGTTATACTCTCTTGTTGTCACGTTTCATTGAAGAAACCAAGCCTGACAACAGCAGTAAGCAATTGGCGAAATTATTGTTGCAGTAATACGAAGTACTTTCGAGTGAAGTGTGAAGCAGGTAAGACAGTCTTCGATCCTGTTGTATTTATTCTTGAGCCTTCACATGCGTTTGCAAAGTGCTGTTATTACGTTGCCGACCCCCGGGCTCTGCAGTGCACACCTGAAACATCCATGTCTTTCGTGACTGGCGTTTGCAATGCCAACAGATTAATGTACACCTGTAGCACAAACACACCCAAAATGAAGTCATGTTTACTTCTTAACTTGCTGTATTTAGTTCTTTAATGCCCAGTGGTTACGTTATGTACCACCAAGTTTAACATTCAGAGTGTATGTGTTTTGTGTGGATCTCAGAACAAACAGCGATTATTTCACTGTACAGCATTAACTGACTGGTTTGTATAACTGAGACGGAGTGTGTTTACTGCGCGGTACGGACTGTATTTATGTGTTTTGTGTGGATCTCAGAACAAACAGCGATTATTTCACTGTACAACATTAACTGACTGGTTTGTGTAACTGAGACGGAGTGTGTTTACTGCGCGGTACGGACTGTATTTATGTGTTTTGTGTGGATCTCAGAACAAACAGCGATTATTTCACTGTACAGCATTAACTGACTGGTTTGTATAACTGAGACGGAGTGTGTTTACTGCGCGGTACGAACTGTATTTATGTGTTTTGTGTGGATCTCAGAACAAACAGCGATTATTTCACTGTACAGCATTAACTGACTGGTTTGTATAACTGAGACGGAGTGTGTTTACTGCGCCGTACGAACTGTATTTATGTGTTTTGTGTGGATCTCAGAACAAACAGCGATTATTTCACTGTACAGCATTAACTGACTGGTTTGTATAACTGAGACGGAGTGTGTTTACTGCGCGGTACGAACTGTATTTATGTGTTTTGTGTGGATCTCAGAACAAACAGCGATTATTTCACTGTACAGCATTAACTGACTGGTTTGTATAACTGAGACGGAGTGTGTTTACTGCGCCGTACGAACTGTATTTATGTGTTTTGTGTGGATCTCAGAACAAACAGCGATTATTTCACTGTACAGCATTAACTGACTGGTTTGTATAACTGAGACGGAGTGTGTTTACTGCGCGGTACGAACTGTATTTATGTGTTTTGTGTGGATCTCAGAACAAACAGCGATTATTTCACTGTACAGCATTAACTGACTGGTTTGTATAACTGAGACGGAGTGTGTTTTACTGCGCCGTACGAACTGTATTTATGTGTTTTGTGTGGATCTCAGAACAAACAGCGATTATTTCACTGTACAGCATTAACTGACTGGTTTGTATAACTCAGACGGAGTGTGTTTACTGCGCGGTACGAACTGTATTTATGTGTTTTGTGTGGATCTCAGAACAAACAGCGATTATTTCACTGTACAGCATTAACTGACTGGTTTGTATAACTGAGACGGAGTGTGTTTACTGCGCGGTACGGACTGTATTTATGTGTTTTGTGTGGATCTCAGAACAAACAGCGATTATTTCACTGTACAGCATTAACTGACTGGTTTGTATAACTGAGACGGAGTGTGTTTACTGCGCGGTACGAACTGTATTTATGTGTTTTGTGTGGATCTCAGAACAAACCGCGATTATTTCACTGTACAGCATTAACTGACTGGTTTGTATAACTGAGACGGAGTGTGTTTACTGCGCGGTACGGACTGTATTTATGTGTTCTGTGTGGATCTCAGAACAAACAGCGATTATTTCACTGTACAACATTAACTGACTGGTTTGTATAACTGAGACGGAGTGTGTTTACTGCGCGGTACGGACTGTATTTATGTGTTTTGTGTGGATCTCAGAACAAACAGCGATTATTTCACTGTACAGCATTAACTGACTGGTTTGTATAACTGAGACGGAGTGTGTTTACTGCGCGGTACGGACTGTATTTATGTGTTTTGTGTGGATCTCAGAACAAACAGCGATTATTTCACTGTACAGCATTAACTGACTGGTTTGTATAACTGAGACGGAGTGTGTTTACTGCGCGGTACGGACTGTATTTATGTGTTTTGTGTGGTTCTCAGAACAAACCGCAATTATTTCACTGTACAGCATTAACTGACTGGTTTGTATAACTGAGACGGAGTGTGTTTACTGCGCGGTACGGACTGTATTTATGTGTTTTGTGTGGATCTCAGAACAAACAGCGATTATTTCACTGTACAGCATTAACTGACTGGTTTGTATAACTGAGACGGAGTGTGTTTACTGCGCGGTACGGACTGTATTTATGTGTTTTGTGTGGATCTCAGAACAAACAGCGATTATTTCACTGTACAACATTAACTGACTGGTTTGTATAACTGAGACGGAGTGTGTTTACTGCGCGGTACGAACTGTATTTATGTGTTTTGTGTGGATCTCAGAACAAACAGCGATTATTTCACTGTACAGCATTAACTGACTGGTTTGTATAACTGAGACGGAGTGTGTTTACTGCGCCGTACGAACTGTATTTATGTGTTTTGTGTGGATCTCAGAACAAACAGCGATTATTTCACTGTACAGCATTAACTGACTGGTTTGTATAACTGAGACGGAGTGTGTTTACTGGCGCGGTACGAACTGTATTTATGTGTTTTGTGTGGATCTCAGAACAAACAGCGATTATTTCACTGTACAGCATTAACTGACTGGTTTGTATAACTGAGACGGAGTGTGTTTACTGCGCGGTACGGACTGTATTTATGTGTTTTGTGTGGATCTCAGAACAAACAGCGATTATTTCACTGTACAGCATTAACTGACTGGTTTGTATAACTGAGACGGAGTGTGTTTACTGCGCGGTACGGACTGTATTTATGTGTTTTGTGTGGATCTCAGAACAAACCGCGATTATTTCACTGTACAGCATTAACTGACTGGTTTGTATAACTGAGACGGAGTGTGTTTACTGCGCGGTACGGACTGTATTTATGTGTTTTGTGGTGGATCTCAGAACAAACAGCGATTATTTCACTGTACAACATTAACTGACTGGTTTGTATAACTGAGACGGAGTGTGTTTACTGCGCGGTACGGACTGTATTTATGTGTTTTGTGTGGATCTCAGAACAAACAGCGATTATTTCACTGTACAGCATTAACTGACTGGTTTGTATAACTGAGACGGAGTGTGTTTACTGCGCGGTACGGACTGTATTTATGTGTTTTGTGTGGATCTCAGAACAAACAGCGATTATTTCACTGTACAGCATTAACTGACTGGTTTGTATAACTGAGACGGAGTGTGTTTACTGCGCGGTACGGACTGTATTTATGTGTTTTGTGTGGATCTCAGAACAAACCGCAATTATTTCACTGTACAGCATTAACTGACTGGTTTGTATAACTGAGACGGAGTGTGTTTACTGCGCGGTACGGACTGTATTTATGTGTTTTGTGTGGATCTCAGAACAAACAGCGATTATTTCACTGTACAGCATTAACTGACTGGTTTGTATAACTGAGACGGAGTGTGTTTACTGCGCGGTACGGACTGTATTTATGTGTTTTGTGTGGATCTCAGAACAAACAGCGATTATTTCACTGTACAACATTAACTGACTGGTTTGTATAACTGAGACGGAGTGTGTTTACTGCGCGGTACGGACTGTATTTATGTGTTTTGTGTGGATCTCAGAACAAACAGCGATTATTTCACTGTACAGCATTAACTGACTGGTTTGTATAACTGAGACGGAGTGTGTTTACTGCGCGGTACGGACTGTATTTATGTGTTTTGTGTGGATCTCAGAACAAACAGCGATTATTTCACTGTACAGCATTAACTGACTGGTTTGTATAACTGAGACGGAGTGTGTTTACTGCGCGGTACGAACTGTATTTATGTGTTTTGTGTGGATCTCAGAACAAACAGCGATTATTTCACTGTACAGCATTAACTGACTGGTTTTTATAACCGAGGCGGAGTGTGTTTACTGCGCCGTACGAACTGAATATTTAATTGAAATTCGGGTTCTTCTTAGTCTTTTAAATGCTGGCAAGAGATCAGTTTGCACCCTTTAAGTCCTGCGACCGGTCATTTCGACAAAGATTTTCTTTGTTTTTCCTCTGTTTCCTTTGTTTTTCCTGTCATTAAGCAAATGCTGAGATGGTTCCCAAGATTCCAAACATTTCGAGCTTATTTACATACGCACTTACCAATCTGACCAACCTATCGCATGGATAGCAAGTTAGGTAGGATATGTAGTGCATAAGAGATAGAGAAACGATTAATTGTAAGTTTTAGACGGAAAACCTGAAATCAAGATATGATATCTGAGGTTCCCACGTCGGTGATTATTAAGCCTAATGAATATGGTGACGCCGTTAAGTCTTGTAGAAATGTACCGAATCTTCGGAGGAACTTGTTGCCTCTATAGTCTACGTTGCTGATGAAGACAGAAGGATCCTCCGAAACGTCGGAAGATTTGTGCCGCAATACGCGACGTCACATGATCGCTGACAGACAAGGCAAGGGACGACTTGGGAGATCTAGGTGTAGATGGAAGAACAATATAATGTGGAAGGGTATTGGCTGGATACAACCAGTTTTGATTGGGGACCATTGGCGGGGGTTTGTGAATACGGCAATGAAACTGTGAGTTACATAGACTGTGGGAAATTTCTTGTGTAACTGCATGACTATGGCGATGCAGTTGGAGGCAAGCAAGACGCAAGTAGATTAATTTGCGTCTCGTAAAGAAGCGCACCTTCAGACGCATGCGCCGTTCTGCCTTGTGTCGTGAGTTTCAATGCACCATGATAACGTTGCTGCAGGTATTAGAGAACATTACAGTGGGCGTGTCCTGCATGATGAATTTTGTTTCATTTTTCTCTTCCTTTCTCTCCTCAGTGGACTTTCTTTTGAGTGGCCATGACTGTAGGTTAATGAGGTTTAGTTCATAAAGTCATGGTAACGCCATACGTCGTAACAAATGGACAATCAAGACATTGCATCCCGAGAGAACAACTGTTCTGTACTTAAATTATTGGTAAGACTTCCGTAAAACACTTGTAAAGCCTTGGAGATCTAGGTTAAGTTGTGGGCGTTGTCAAAATAACGTTGCCCATTACGAATGGCCATAACCTGTTCTTATCTTTACTATTTACATCCCTGAGGATCCATTCCTAAAGGACTTCGGGGGGTCAGAGAAGGACAAAGTAAGAAAGCGTGGTCATCAATTGCATTTAGCTTTGAGTGCGAGATTACATTTTGTTGGTAAGGGTGAACCACATGCCGTGCCATGTCTCAGGCAGTTAGTCGTCGGCCTCTCACCGCGGAAGCCCGGGTTCGATCCCGGATTAGTCCATGTGGGATTTGTGGTGGACAAAGTGGCACTGGGACAGGTTTTTCCCCGAGTATTTCGATTTTCCCCTGTCAATTTCATTTCACCGATGCTCCATTACTTGGAAAATGAAAAAAACTAATCATCTTTCTCTTCATCTTCATCACAGGGTTGCACAATAAGCCTTAAGGCTGCGGTGCGTCCGTAGCATCTGCTGCGGGGCCCTTCTTCACACACACAAAAAAAGGTGAACTAATATAAACACATCGTCTATCAAGTAGAAAAATTGTTAAGTATAAATCAGTATAAATATGAGATTTAGGATCCTAACTGCAGTAGGTATCAGATTACGGTCTTCTGTGATGTGATGCCACGTAGACAGGTAGACGGGTACCTCAATTTTGGAGGAACCTGTTGCCTTCATCCTTACAGTACAGATAAAACACAAGCTCTCCTCCAAACTGGTAGGACCCATGTACAAAGTACACAGCATGCAGGGGCGTAGATAAGGCCCCCCAATGACCCAGCGGCACAGGGGGCCACGTGCGTCAGGGGACCCCCAGACTTACAAAATACCAAAAATTGAGATCTGCCCTCTTCTGGGATATTACGCAGCATTGAGTGGCAGTTCTGCACCGACGTTTCGGGACAACCTATCGGTCCCATCTTCAAGCGTCAAGAAGTCCAAGAAGGACTTCTTGGCCCTTCTTGAAGATGGGACAGATAGGTTGTCCCGAAACGTCTATGCAGAACTGCCACTCAACGTTGCGTAATATCCCAGAAGAACACAGATCTCATCTACGTCGCGGCGGAAGCCTGAAATCACGCACACTAAAATTTGTTTTGAGTCTTTTCGGACTGGATTCCTTTCTTCTGGCAGGAGGCAGTATTTCGGATCTCTTACGAGATCTGGGAGTAACTTCGCCTATTATTATAGGGAGGGGCATTATAGAGTCGAGGGGCGGGTAGGGGGGGAAACCGACTGGTTATCAGCGCTACTGAAGGCATAACGTCACAGAAGACCGTAATATTCACATTCACGGCTGTGAAACCCTCAAGTCTAGCATTTGAGTACCGTACGTCTGTTTGTTCGAGTATCAACACTCGTGACAGTTTGTAATTTCGCTACATAGTGCTACAGTGTAAGGTCAGTGTCTGAAGTGTTTCGTAGCGCGGCAGCAGCAGGCGTTTCCCTTCCCGTCCCCAAGTACAGAGCCAAAGTAGGGCCCCCCAAACACCTCTCAAATCAGAACTCGATGTTACTTTCCAGGGGATAGAGGAGCTGGAGCGTGAAGCTGACCACACATGTCCTATGAATGGTCGAGCTGTAGAATCTGAAGACAAGAGTGTAACTATACCTTTGTACTTCTTGTGTGTGTCTGTGTGTTTGACCTAAATTCCACAGGACTATAGAGCCCATAAGAAAGTTGCTTAATAAGGCCATTTGAAAACAAAGTGACAAGGGTCTAGGTCGTTAAAGTAAATGTATGCTGTGAGGCTGCGGGAAGAAGTCCCATAGATCTACTTCTCCAATATGTCTCGAGCTTTACGCTTTCCGCTGTAGCGCACTTCCCTCTATTCCCCTCAAACACCTGTTCATACGAATATTGATATTGGAAACCACGTTAGAATATTGGCTAAGGACAAACATTTTGGGCTTATTGATATAGGCCACAAAGGGCTGAAAGACTGAAACCTCCATGGCTTCCATTTCCATTATCCGTGGGACTTACTTCCATGGCTTCTTTATAGTTGATAGTGTTGCTGATTATTGCTTCCAATATTCGTTGAATAAAATGGCCATTCGACTGGGGGAGGGAGGATATAGGGAAGTGCGATGGAGGGGGAAGCATAACAACTTGAGGTAGATATGGAGAGAGTCTAGTTCTGACTCAATTTTGACCCTGCGTAGGAAGGTGGTACATTCCCATTTAGACACTTAGAGCATTCTGTGTGACACCGTTTGTCCGTAACAAACTGTTTGGGTGGGGCACACGAAGCTCAGACGCGCCTCTCTGCCTGCTATCCCCTTTCCTGGTCCAGGTTTCAAACGAATTGTCCCGTCTCGCCATTATATTACTCGTAGCAAATGAACCAGAAGTTAACACCTAGGAATGAAACAAGGAATTCGTACTGATGAGAACATTTGGACCTAATTGGGAAGGAACAGGAGAGTTAGGACAGGGGTGAACAAATTCCGGCCGCCAGGTCGCCCCGGCTACGAAATTTAGTACGGTGGCGCCTAATGTCTGTGGGTCCTCAGTATGGAACTTGCTTCATGTCACCCTTCTGGCGCCTAGAATTTCGAGGTTGCTCCTAGGTTTTCGGAAAATTTGTGCACACCCTGAGTTAGTAAAATTGTTACATAATGAGGTACTTCGGACATGATGAATTTCTTGGCACGACCTGAAAGCTGAAGAAAAACATGAGATTTCGAAATTGCAGCGTCCTATTTTTTTCATAAGCAGGACCACCGAGAACGGGTTCGGGCCCCAGTAAAAAAATTTTTTTTTTCGGGCCGCCCAGCAAGGGCGGGCGGGCTAAAAATATTTACACTAAATCGGAAAGACTGAACTCAGTTGCAGAGTGACTTGGGCTTCGTCTCAAAGTGTTAATTTGTACAATCGACAGATAATGATAATACCGAAAAATACAAAGCATATGCAACATGATCAGGCCCCGGGCCCCCTTCCGGACCGCCAGGACCCAGTAATTTGTACCGGCTTTACCGCCGTCTCGTCGGTCTTCCATGGACATTTCCATTAAAGACGGTAGCAAGATAATTAGTAAAGTACAAGTTAGATTAGCATTACCTGCTACAGGAACTCTTTACGAAATTCTGGTTACAACAAAAAAAAAGTTTCATGACTAGTTGAGCGACCATTAATTTCTCCATAGAGCTAGCTGGTTACATAGTAGGGGAACTAAGATGGCACATGTATAGTATTGAACCAGCAGTTAAGTTATATCAAAATTCCTTTAACTCTTTAAAGACTGAAATTAATCGGAAATATGTTTTAAGACTCAGTTTTTACCGCGCAGTAAACACACTCTGTCTGCTGTATAGGAAAATAATTGCTGATTGTTCTCAGATATATACTAAACACATACACTCTGTAGGCAGAACGTAGAATTTTTGAATGTTGAACCTGGTAGTATATAAAATAACCAATGGGCTTATGGTCTTAAAGCCCAGTGGTTAATACATGATGGTGTTTGAGGACGGAGTGGTGCTGAGGACGTTTTGATGCAAAAAAAATCGAGAGAAGACATTCTTCTTGGATGACGCGCGGCGTAGTTTGGTAGTTTGTTTACCGACGTTTCGAGATAGTATATTGGCCCCGTCTTCAAGGGTCAAGCAGTCCTAGAAGAAGTACTGCTTGACCCTTGAAGATGACACGGATATGCTCTCTCGAAACGTCGATAAACAAATACCAACCTACGCCGCACGTCATTCAGAAGAGAGAAGCCCTCAACTACATCGCGATGAAAGCCTCAAAGCTCGCGAGTAGAGATACGTTTTTAATGAGGAGTGTCATAAGTTGTACTTTCGTCTAGTATTATACTGTATATAATAACCATGGCTCAACAGCCCTATATGGACCCGGGCCTCCTCTTGCCTCCTCTTTTCGAGGTTACTAAGTCGTGCGCATTCATGGCAGTTGGTGACTGGTCAAACTGGCCGCGCTAGTGTTCTATCGATCCTGATGTGTCGGCCAGAGCCATCTGGCAGGCAGTCAGGAGACTTGGGTGAGAAATGGAGGCAATTTGGCTTACGCAACATCTTTATTCATGCCCGTAAGGTTCTTTTACATGCCGTAAATCTACGACATGGGACCGACGGCTTTACTTCCCCTCCGAAGGAAGTGGTGCTCCGGATTTTTATCACCCTTAAAAATCCATCGACCTCGGTCGTGATCGAACCCGCGAACCTTGGGTCCAGTGGCGAGCACGCTAACCACTAGTCCACCGAGGTCGACTTCGTCTAGTATTATTAGGGTAAAAAAAAATGAGGGAGATTGAGGTGAGGCGAACGTGTAACACACGGAAAGGGGGGTGGGGGAGAGCTAAGAAATACGCACGTTTTAGACGAAAACCTAAAGGCAAGACTTCACTTGAGATACTTAGTAGTAGATATGAGGATAATATTAAAATGCAAGTTATTCTACATAAATGAGCGTGGGGACGCTGACTGGACTCTTTTTGTGTTTTTATTAAATCAAGGTAATTATACGTTCGGAACCATGATCTTTAGGCTCAGATGTACAGTGTAATGGCAGGTTCTTTTGAACATGGTAATGAACCTTCAGTTTCTATAAAAGGTCGCGAGTTAATTGACTAGTTGAGAGGCTGTTGTGTTCTGAAGTGGAGCTAGTTGCCTCTTCGTGGCCACTCCTAATTGCAACCCGCTGCAGAAGTTACCCACTGTGCCGGTCAATCAGTCAGACAGCTTAGAGCAAGGGTGTGGAGAGAGATGGCTTATTTTGAATGCATACGTACCAACCAGAAGGAAGAGGGAATTCTGTTTTGTTTGTAGGGTTCCCTAAAAGGGAAGGTAGCATCCTCATAACGATAGCAGCAACTAAGTTATGCTGATCTGTAACTCACAAGGCACGTTTATACATATAAAATAGGAGACAGTTTATGATTCACTGACTGTGTGCGTTACTCGCACGGGACGTGATTACAGTCAGCGCCTGACGGCATGAATCGGCGGAACTTTTAGACGTGTATGTACTTTTCCTACGTAAGAGACCTCCTCGGGCCTTTTATACTAGTGTTATTCATTTGTTCGTATCATCTGTACCACCTACTTCGGTCTATTTTCAATAAATTAATGGTATCCTCTTTTTTCACTTTTACTTCTTTGTTTCTTCTTCTTCTTGTCCCTCAATTCTGCTTCTGACAAGATACAAAAGGTAAAGATCATCCTATAACAAGCCATGAAGGCTCAGAGCGGGAGTAGGGTATGACTCTACTCTTTCTTTAAATTAGGTGTGGTCATCTCGTTGCGTTTTTATTAAATCAAGGTAATTATACGTTCGGAACCTTGATCTTTCTTTAACCTCGGAGTTAGATGGGAGTGGGTGGTCAACGCCACGCCCCCCCCCCCCCCCGCTTTACCCCAGGAAAAATACCCGGTACAGATGGTACAGAAGGCTGGGTCTGGACCGGTGCTGAAAATGTCGTCCCCACCGGAATTGGATTCCCGGAGTCCAGCCCGTAGCGAGTCGCTATAGCGACTACGCTATACTGGCCCACTTCTACTTCTCACTTCTATACTTTTTTCCTTCTTCACATCTTCTTCTTCTTCTCCACTTCTACTGGGTTCTTTCTTATTTCTTTTGCTTCCTCTTTCTTCATTTTCGCTTCTTTTCTTTCAAGTTACTCGTATTGCTTGCAGCCCGTCCAACGGCATTTGGTTCAGCCATCTCCTTCAGCTTATGCTAACAGTAGAGCTGTTCAGCCATCTCCTTCAGCTTATGCTAACAGTAGAGCTGTTCAGCCATCTCCTTCAGCTTATGCTAACAGTAGAGCTGTTCAGCCATCTCCTTCAGCTTATGCTAACAGTAGAGCTGTTCAGCCATCTCCTTCAGCTTATGCTAACAGTAGAGCTGTTCAGCCATCTCCTTCAGCTTATGCTAACAGTAGAGCTGTTCAGCCATCTCCTTCAGCTTATGCTAACAGTAGAGCTGTTCAGCCATCTCCTTCAGCTTATGCTAACAGTAGAGCTGTTCAGCCATCTCCTGTGGGCAGCCTTCAGCTTATGCTAACAGTAGAGCTGTTCAGCCATCTCCTTCAGCTTATGCTAACAGTAGAGCTGTTCAGCCATCTCCTGTGGGCAGCCTTCAGCTTATGCTAACAGTAGAGCTGTTCAGCCATCTCCTTCAGCTTATGCTAACAGTAGAGCTGTTCAGCCATCTCCTTCAGCTTATGCTAACAGTAGAGCTGTTCAACCATCTCCTGTGGGCAGCCTTCAGCTTATGCTAACAGTAGAGCTGTTCAGCCATCTCCTTCAGCTTATGCTAACAGTAGAGCTGTTCAGCCATCTCCTGTGGGCAGCCTTCAGCTTATGCTAACAGTAGAGCTGTTCAGCCATCTCCTGTGGGCAGCCTTCAGCTTATGCTAACAGTAGAGCTGTTCAGCCATCTCCTGTGGGCAGCCTTCAGCTTATGCTAACAGTAGAGCTGTTCAGCCATCTCCTGTGGGCAGCCTTCAGCTTATGCTAACAGTAGAGCTGTTCAGCCATCTCCTTCAGCTTATGCTAACAGTAGAGCTGTTCAGCCATCTCCTGTGGGCAGCCTTCAGCTTATGCTAACAGTAGAGCTGTTCAGCCATCTCCTGTGGGCAGCCTTCAGCTTATGCTAACAGTAGAGCTGTTCAGCCATCTCCTTCAGCTTATGCTAACAGTAGAGCTGTTCAGCCATCTCCTTCAGCTTATGCTAACAGTAGAGCTGTTCAGCCATCTCCTTCAGCTTATGCTAACAGTAGAGCTGTTCAGCCATCTCCTGTGGGCAGCCTTCAGCTTATGCTAACAGTAGAGCTGTTCAGCCATCTCCTGTGAGCAGCCTTCAGCTTATGCTAACAGTAGAGCTGTTCAGCCATCTCCTTCAGCTTATGCTAACAGTAGAGCTGTTCAGCCATCTCCTGTGGGCAGCCTTCAGCTTATGCTAACAGTAGAGCTGTTCAGCCATCTCCTGTGGGCAGCCTTCAGCTTATGCTAACAGTAGAGCTGTTCAGCCATCTCCTTCAGCTTATGCTAACAGTAGAGCTGTTCAGCCATCTCCTTCAGCTTATGCTAACAGTAGAGCTGTTCAGCCATCTCCTTCAGCTTATGCTAACAGTAGAGCTGTTCAGCCATCTCCTGTGGGCAGCCTTCAGCTTATGCTAACAGTAGAGCTGTTCAGCCATCTCCTGTGGGCAGCCTTCAGCTTATGCTAACAGTAGAGCTGTTCAGCCATCTCCTTCAGCTTATGCTAACAGTAGAGCTGTTCAGCCATCTCCTTCAGCTTATGCTAACAGTAGAGCTGTTCAGCCATCTCCTTCAGCCTTATGCTAACAGTAGAGCTGTTCAGCCATCTCCTGTGGGCAGCCTTCAGCTTATGCTAACAGTAGAGCTGTTCAGCCATCTCCTGTGAGCAGCCTTCAGCTTATGCTAACAGTAGAGCTGTTCAGCCATTCTCCTTCAGCTTATGCTAACAGTAGAGCTGTTCAGCCATCTCCTGTGGGCAGCCTTCAGCTTATGCTAACAGTAGAGCTGTTCAGCCATCTCCTGTGGGCAGCCTTCAGCTTATGCTAACAGTAGAGCTGTTTTTCAACTCACAGAATGGACTTTTTCAGTCTTATGTATTGAAACATAATACGATGGAAAAGTTCAAAAAATCTTTGAGTTCAAATGTCATACACCATCGACAGAGCCGTACAGAGTAATATAGCTGTGTTTTATAAATTTGTAAGTTGATTTGTTTCTTGTCCTTTCCTCCTTTATTTTCATCTCAGTCAGCATATTGTCCGGGCTACGGGCTGTACGACCGCCATATCCGAGTTCCAATTCTGGCAGAGGGGTAGACTGTTCTATTCGCTACTGCATTCATACCGACTGTGGAGCACGCCCTTCTTCCAGTCCACTGCACTCGTATATCCACGTAACTCATTTCAGGCTTCCGCCGCAGTGTTGATGAGATCTGCGCTCTTCTGGGATATTGCACAGCGTCGTGTGGTAATTGTTTACCGACGTTTCGGGACAACGTATCGGTCCCATCTTCAAGGGTCAAGAGCGCTGATCTCATTATAGCCAGTTACTTTTCTCCGGAGTAAAGTGGCCGTTGTGTGAATCTCACAACCCACTTCCTAGTAATGCCAAAGTTTGAAATAGACGGAACTGTACTTAAGTAGAATAGGACCAACTGTACCTTTTGCGTTTATTTCATTCATTCGTTCATTCATTCTTCGTTAGGGTTTTCATGCTTTTCTTCGTTCGATCTTTGCTTTGTTACCTTATTACCTTTGCTTCCCTTTATTCCTCATTTAACTACATGGTAACGTATTCACCTCATTGTCTATGTACATCGCAGTGTAATGGTTAATATTCCTGCTTTATATGCGGAAGGTCTCCTCTTCAAATCCCAGTTTTCAGACTGGCTATCCTGAGTGATAGTTTCCGTTTTTCCTTAAATCACTTCACGCAAATTCGAAATAATACTTTAGATCACGATGACTTTTTTAGATGTCTTTTCCAACCCATTATCCACTAAATATTGAAGCCACGGAAAGAAGTCCGAAGGATCGGCCTCCTCCTCATCTCCCTCCAGTCGTCAAACCATTCTGTTCCCCTGTAAGGTTATACTGATAACCTCCGCTAGCGACAAGCGCTTTGGGCTCGTTGATAGGGACCAGAGAAATACTACATTAGGCACAAAAGGGGAAGCGTTGTGCGTCATGTCTACCACACATGGGACATCTTTCCGTAGACTGGGTATAACTGTATGTCATCGGACTCTGTGTAACCTTAGCAGTTTATATTGTCTTTGTATACACTATGAATAAATAACAAGGCGTATTTAAAAACTTGTATTCTACAATCCTTGTCTCAGTGATGCCTCTCAAATGCCCCATCCAACACAGTAACTTGCTTGGTACCTTATCCGTATATTGTGCCTTTGACGGTATAATACGTATAAGGGTGTCTGTTCCTGTTCTGTGCACACAATTGTCACTGATTAAACCGCTTGCATAAGAAAGTAAGCCATAAGAATTAGTTATTTCGTACACAGTTCATCTCACTAATAAACTTTAAGGAATATGATGCATATATGGTCGACCTCGGTGGACTAGTGGTTAGCGTGCTCGCCACTGGACCCAAAGTTCGCGGGTTCGATCCCGACCGAGGTCGATGGATTTTTAAGGATGATAAAAATCCGGAGCACCACTTCCTTCGGAGGGGAAGTAAAGCCGTCGGTCCCATGTCGTAGATTTACGGCATGTAAAAGAACCTTACGGGCATGAATAAAAATGTTGCGTAAGCCAAATTGCCTCCATTTCTCATCCAAGTCTCCTGACTGCCTGCGTGCACATCAGGATCGATAGAACACTAAGCGCGGCTAGCTGGCCGGTCACCAGCTGCCATGAATGCGCATGACTTAGTAACCTCGACAAGAGAGCAAGAGGAGGCCAGGCCCATACAGGGCTGTTGAGCCAAGAATTATTATTATAAATGATGCATAATAAGTCTTCAGTGAGTAACTCATCATGTGATACCATCCAAATAATGAGAAAAGAGCCGGCTGTGCATTGCGTGTTTTGTTGTTTCGTCACGGTACCACATACAGGCTTTCAGGATTCCTTTATTATTTATTTATTCCGTGACGGTTTTCTCTACAAAGACCCTGGTTTCTAAATTGATATCTTATTTTGTGTGATGTTAGGTTCTCACTGAGGTGACTTGAAGATTACTGACATACCGGATGTGATGCCGTGTAGTCTGGTTCAATTTTACCAAGGTTTACTTGACAGGAGAGAGTAATGTTAATGTCTCATTCGTTTAGTCATACAATGCTTTAACCAATTACACTCGCAGTCTATAGCATTCACGGAACGAATCGTGTGGGTGTTTGGCAGGTCAAGGGTTCAAGTCTCAGCTACCCTGACTACTGATTTTCGTGCCTTTCTCAGTCTCTCCAGGCAAACCCCTGCAGAATATCTGGAACTGTATTACGGCGCCTCCCTTCGCGACGGTCTTCACTTTTTTGTTCTCTAATCACCCTGTTATTTAAAGCTATAGTGTATATAGGCACAATCTGATTTATGTCAGCGTCGTTATATAAATTAGAGTCAAGTATATAAAAATTCATTCTTGTAAGATAAACAGTTTTTGAACCAAGTTATATAAATACATAGCGTAGTCGGTATAATGACTAGGTTACAGGCTTGATGATCTGAGATTCGAATCCCGGCAGAGGCAAAAGATGTAGGCTTTCTTTTCTCCAAGACGTTTAGGCCAGGTCTCAGGCCCACACAACGTTCTATTGAATGGGTACAGGGTTGCCGGGCGTGAAGTTGACCACTCATCTCCAACTAGCACCGAGGTTAAGAATGAGTGGAGCTGTACCTCTACCCCCCCATATGCCTTCGTGGCATAGATAGGGTCAACATTAGCCTTATCTTTTTGTGTAAAGTATGGAGAGTCCAAAATTATTAAGTTTATGCAATAGAAGATTATACGGGGCTTATGAAAGGCATAGTAAAGACAAAAAGAAATTGAATCAATAATTATAGTATACTGATATATATATATATTGTGCGAGTTAGTAAATTATATATTATTTACCCGGCTTCTTTCTGAAGGCTAAAACAGCCGAAGCTGACTGCTCATGTTCGTCTAGGGTGAAGTTAAGAAGTCGTTCTTTTGCCTCCGTCTTTCTGAGTATCCATGGCATGGTGCTTAGGAAAGTTTAAAGTTATTGGTTCTCTGTGTTTAGTGAATCAAACGCCACGCCAAGAATGGCGTATAGGAGAATGGAGTCAGACCTATGGATTGAATATTTCTTACCATTCAAACCTATTTTATAGTACACACACCGCTGCGTTTAGAAATAACGCTTTGAATCTTTTTCCAAAACCGTGTAGTTATGTATTTCACGTGATTCTAGCAATAAAATTGTTTGATATACAGCATTCACGGACTGGGCTTTCTAATGAACTGAACCTGTATGTAGAATAATACAGCGTATCCCAGATTTGGTATGTATCGTGGAAGCACGATGGAAAAAAAGCCAGGTGTTAGTGGACGCTGCTTTCTGTAGAATTGGACTCAGTTAATAAAATTTGATTTGATATAAAATACGCTCTGTTGTCTGTCTGGCACGAACTGAATATTTATGTATAAAATGCAGGTTAATTTTAGTCTTGAAAGAGTTAACCTTAGGCACTAAACGGAATGGTGCGTGACTAGTTGCTTAACCCGACTGCTTTAAGAGCCTCGGTACCTATTGGACAGGAGGCTGGACAGGCTGCAGAGCCGCTACTGGCACAGTGACAAAAAGAGAATAGTCTGCACCTGCGCTATTAATCGAACCCCGACCTTTCTGCCGTGCACCCCGTAGCCTAGTCTCTGCACTGAATGAGCAAGAGGCAACGTAACCTCTTCCCCGCTGACCATGGCCCCTTTCTGTATGAGTCAGAACGTTCCACGGACAGCGCTGTACCCTGGTGATACCAAACTTGACCAAACCGTGTCCACCCAGCAAGGCGTTTCCTTGCAAGGGCATGTGAAATGTGGTTCGGGCCAAAATCCTGTTAAGGATACGCGACTCTGGTGATGGCATGCTTTATGACTACGTGTTTTCAGGTGTGGGCACATTCAGCTCAAACGTTAGAAACAGGCTTTTCGCAGTACCACTGCAATGTGAACACGACGAATAAAAAAAGATGTATGAAAAGAGATAGTTTTGCTTTAAAGTCAATAAAAAACTTCCTCAATCTGTGTACCTACTGTAGACCTAATCACTCGCCAACTCTTCGGTGCAGCACATGTCTTGAAAAGTTAACATTTTTCACCTGAACAAGAAACTGCCAGAATTATACGAAACTTGGAGTTTTATAACCGTGTTTAGGCCCGCCACTGGGCCCCATTCTAAGCTACAGGAAATTCCACTGTCACATCTTATTTGTGCAAAACTTTAATATTGCTCCTCGAAATGGCATCCTCTCTTCTCTTTTCACAATAAAATCCTATACATTTTCTCATAACTTCTGTGCATGCTACATGTCCGTCGTTTATAATTTTTCATTTCTATGTGCCTTATTTAGTGACTTTTAATTTGCTAAGTTTATGTAGCGTCGGTGATAGATGAACAAATGCGTCGAAGTATTGACGAAACTGTAGCCTACTGTCCGAGTAAAACCGAAGTCTTCGTCTTTCTTCTTTTCATGGCTCGACAGCCCCTAGTGCGCCGGGGCCTCCACATTTTCGAGACTTCACGATTACACTCAAACACACACCACACTCGGTAGGACTCCTCTGGACGAGGGACCAGCTCGTCGCAGAGACCTCTATCTGACAACACACAACACTCACAACAGACAGACATCCATGACCCCGGTGGCATTCGAACCCGCAATCCCAGCAATCGAGCGACCGCAGACCCACGCGTTAGACCGTGCGGCCATTGGGCTCGACGTAAAACTGAAGTATATGATAAAAACCTGTCCCAGTGCCACTTTGTCCTCCCACAAATCCCACATGGGTGTTGGATTTTAGGGTTCATTGGCAGACCAATTGTCCACAGTCAAACACTTTGTATTTGTTAGTAAATGTTTAAGGTGAAAGTGTGAGGCCAAATGGCATTAGTTCTTGACATGGTTTGGTGGGCTCGAACCCGTGCCTCCCTTGTGAGAGGCCGACGAATAACCGCCTGAGCCATGACAAGGCGTTTGTTGTTATATTAATCCTAATGGCGTAACTGTTACTTTCCTCGTGTTTATACCTTGTCACTTTGTTCTCATATACCTTCAATGTTGGCTTGTTATATTCATAATCTGTCATGTGACTGGGGTATACCACGTATTATGTATCTTGCTTCGTATAAGCCTGTATGTACGTTATTAGAATCACAATCTATTTGTTCTGTTGTTTCATGTTCTGTGCTTGTTGTACATTAAGTTAAAGTATAACTGTTCATATTTTTCCGAACGTATCACAACTGAAAGTGATACAATAATGCGTTCAAAATTGATAGTCTACTTTGTAGTGTAAATTTAATTTTATTTAATGTCCTTTAAATATGGTCATTAGTAAAGTTAAAGTTCACCCTAGGACAGACCATGAAGGCCCAGAGGTGGAGTAGAGGTATTGCTCTACTCTTTCTTTAACCTCAGCGCTAGATGGGGGTGGGTGGTCAACGCCACGCCCTGGCCGCTTTACCTCCGGGAAAGAGACCCGATACCCATTGTATAGGAGGCTGGGTGGACCCCAGGACCTGTCTGGACGGGTGCGGAATATCTCGCTGTCACCGGAATTCGATCCCCGGACCGTCCAGCCCGTAGCGATTCACTATACCTAACGTCACAATGAAGTGGCTAGCATTTATGTTTCGTATTCAGTGAGTCCTGGGTTCAAATCTCGGCCCAAAGACTGATGATCGTGACTGAGGTTTTCGCGGTATTTCCCCAATCATGCAAATTGTAGGATAGTAACCTGCCTGAACTTGGGATAGATCCGCTTCATTCAACATTCCTTCCAGATCTGTATTGACTATCTTCCTATATAATATGAAAGACTGACAATATCGGTAAATAATTAATTATTAACCAAGCCGTGAAAACTTAGGAAGGGGTGAAGGTATGGCTCCACGTTTCTTAACTTCGGTAGTAGATGTAGGAGTCTAGTAAGCTCCACGCCACGGCTGCTTTACCCCCTAAGAAATAGCACGCGTTACCCATAGTACAAGAAGCTTAGTGGGCGGGCCCACCGCCGGTTAGGATACAGTGATGAAGACAAAAAATATTGCTTTTGTCGAGAATCAAACCCCGTCCAATCCGTAGCCAGTCCCTATAATGACTGAGCTACCGTTTAATAAACCATTACGTGTGCAGAACAGCAAAGAACGCTTTCCTGTGTCCCTTGCGGTCTACCCAGTGACGGAGTTAGGTTTTGCTTCCGGGACGATAAATCACAGTGGCCGCCCCTATCATAGATTATGCATTTAAAAAAATCGCAACCATTTATTGAATTTCCTTCTATTTGGATTTGTAACATGAAATGCTAAGCGCAGAAAACCGATCTTTTTTTCATTTAAAATACTCATTTTTGCGCCCAGTTTGTCGCCCTGTGGACTCGGCCTCTTTGGGCGGCTGCAATACTTGCCCCCACCCCCATAGTTACGCCACGCGATGTATAGGTTCCCTTTTCTCTGCATGGGTTAGGGGGCCGCCACTACACTTCCGTGCCCAACGGTGCAGCTATAAAAAGTGCACTGTGCGATATCGTGGAAGCTCAGAGCCCCAGCAAGTGCCGGGTGTGGCATGTCTTTTGTCACCAGCGTCCTGTCCGTATTTCACTGCTGCTTTTTTTGGGTGTTGCTACGACTTCCAAAGAGTTTCAATGGTACCTTATACATGACGTCACCCCAGCCTCTCTTCGTCTTGTTTTCTGTGTTTTCTTTTCGCCGTAAGTTACGCCCACATATCCACTTGGGATTTTATGCTCTTCAAACTCGTTAGATCTCGTGGACTGTTGGTTTTTATTGCGTTCTTTTCTTTCTTTTTTACATTTTCTCTCTTCTTTTTTATTCATCCCTCTTTGTCGGATGGAAAGTTTAAAAGTGTCTGGTTTTGTATGCACAAAAGACTGATACCGGTACAGCATAAACTATTTTCATTTGACTACCTTTCTTATAACTGACACCATGGAACACATTTCTTCCTGAGAAGCTAAGAGTTGTTCAACTATCAAAAATATTTTCCGCCTGTGTGAAAACCGAAGAGCATTTTCGTCTTTACATGAGCTTGCCAGTAGCCGTTGTTCTGAGACAGATGAATCCAGTAGGGCATAACTCCTACATTATATCTGAAAGATTCGTTTCATTGTTATCCTACCATATATACCTGGACCTTCCAAGAGGCCTCTTTACTTCAGATTCTTCCGATCAAAATTTGGAATGAATGTGTCATCGCTCACAGGCATGCTGCAAGCCCAGCCCATCTCATCCTCCTTAATCTGATCATCCTAATATTTGGTGAGCAATGGGCCTAAAAATCGTGAAGTTTTTCATTATGAAACACTCCCAGCCTTCTCTTGCTTGTTCCCTTTTACAATGAAATGTCCTTTGTTCTCCCCTTAATATGATACACCAATCTTCACACTCATACCAAAGAATGCTACCATTCCTATAGGCTTGGGTACCTCAGTCGGAGGAATGAATGGCCACGAGCTTGAAGACCATGTTCGATTGGTAACTGTGACAGAATTCTTATTTCTTTGCTTTGACTCTCCTATCCATTCCGTATAAGGGCTATTTCACAGTGGTTAAGCGGCCGGAGCTTTAAGTAATACTGAGGTGTAGAAAGCATGAATCGGTAAGCCATTCACCAGAAGGGCAACTTTTCTTTTCCAGAAAACCCCCAGTCTATTAAAACTTCCCAAAAGAAATACTGTCGCTCTCCAAAAGGCCTCCGCGTAATATGGCAAGGATGCGAACTATTCATGCACAATTCATGACAGCCTGTCAACCTGCTGTCGGATGAAGAGGTTAAAAAGAGAAATTCCAGTTAGATTTGAATGACTGAAGAAAAGCTCCAACTGTGCACAAATGAAACTGATGTATTGTGCGGGCTGTGTAGCTGCTGACTGCATGGGAGCAGACACCTTCAGAAGCTGAGCTGTCAGGCGAGCAGGTGGACAAGATATTCCACATCTTTTACAGAACCAAAAGATTCATTCCTCTTCTCACAAAATCTCACAACTGTAATCTTTCACATCGTACTTCTTTAACTTTTAATTTTATGACACATTTCCATGCAAAATTTAATCATATTCTATTCTGAGTGAAGAACATTGTCTCGTAACGAGGTTTGTGGCCGGGTTGTCTGGCTTCCTGTTCACTTTGGCAGTCACCTCGCTGCTGCAAATAAACACAAGGCTCCTTTTGCAGTGTAAAGAATGATGCATTATGTGGAGATCATGTCATTAAGTTTTAATCTGCAATTTACTACTTCTGTCTTGTAAGGCCGGGATATAAGAAATATAAACATTTCATTTCATGCTAATTAATGTACCTTGTAGGTGGAATGCGATATTATATTATTTATAGTTCTTTCTTACTAAGAATCTTATTTAAATACGACACTCTTTACGCTCCCTTACTCTCCTTTACTCTTTGTACTCAGTCGCTTTGTGTTATTTTTGAAATGCATGCTTTGATGTTACTAATTTTCTTTCCGATGTTGCGCGTTCAGGGGGTTTACTTTTTTAGGCGAATTATTCATATTTGATATAATTTAGTGCGAAAATTTAATTAACTTTTAAATTTGTATTCAAATCACTGGTGCCAGCTGACGCCTGTCTCGGTGCCAAACTTAGTATTCATGCCAACGATTTGACATCCCTGGCCTTTAGCATCCAATGTGAATTTGAAAGAACTATTAATCTGAAGGGATTTTGGAAGAAATTTTGTAGCCTAATTTTAGTGCAATTCCGACATTTGTTTGGAGGGACTGTAGAAAACCACAGAGAACCTCAGTTAATATACCCGATGCCCGGGTCGAGATTTTACGCGTGCACTTCCCAATTTCAAGTTTAAAGCGTCACTGCTACGTCAACGTAATGTGCCTGTATCATATAGGCCTATCATTAATCTGTTTTTATGTATAAACAACAAACAAACTCAATGAACTACAAAACACGCAGGTGGGAATTTTGTGTTCTGCATTACGGAGTATTTTCCAGCCTGCTTTGTCTTCGGGTGGAATATAAAACTAAACCCTGCAAAAAGAAAACTTGTCTATTTATACTTAAATGTACGCTTATAAACGCCCAAGTGTTGACGTTCTGCAGTTATCTTCTCCCTATACATTAACTCTTTGTTACAGTTATGAATAAGGACGTTAGATGGCAGTGATTGCTGAGAACACTTTGTCTTTAATAAGCAGTCGTGGGGTACCTATGCCTCGGTCGCAAATTCAGGCTCGACCTTTGCCGATAAAAGGTAGTAGCACCGCTGATTCTAATAAAGCTCTCTCTCAAGAGATCTTTCCATTTCATGACGTACGTATTCAGAAAACAGTGATTTCGTATCACACCTCATGGACCATAATGTATAAAGACTGCAGCAATGGAAGGATTATATATGTAAATCGTAGGGGAACTGTCAGATTTTGCCGTGGAAATTTCAAAGGATTTATACTAGTATGTTACGAAACAAGCTTTAATTCAGTGGCTTCAATTTTGTGTATTAACGACATGACAGACACCGGAAGTAGACGCATATTTGTAAACGTTTCAGAAATAATATTAGTGAAACTACATACTGACGGAATAAAATGTAAATATTTAAAACCCAATGTGGTGCAGTGACGCTGCAGAGATGCTGAAAGAGACGTGAGGTCACAGTGCCATCAGAATGAAATGGTTATTCAATTCAACCGTAAATACGAGTACATCATCCTTGACTTGATGACTCATTTCTTCTTTCATTAGGCATAAGGAAAGGTTCCGGGTGATTATGTGTGTGAGGATTAACACCCAAACGGGAAACTAACTCAGAAGCAAATTACTTGTTGTCAAGCCAGTAGTCACACAGTCACGATAGTTTAACCTTTTTGTGGAATGTGAAGGCTCATATCGTGTTCATAAGAGTTATGATGTAAAGAGGTAAAGTTCACCCTAGAAGACGCCATGAAGACCCAGACGGGGGGGGGGGGGGGGGAGGTAGAGGTATAGATCTACTCTTTCTTTAACCTCGGCGCTAGATGGGGGTGGGTGGTTAACGCCACACCCCGGCTGCTTTACCCCCGGTAAAGAGACAGGGTACCGATTTTAATAGTTCTGCTGTAAAGCTTTTTTAAATAAACGATTTAAGAAAAGTGCGCATAGCGTAAATGTTGTTGTGCTTTTGCTTCTGTACAAATCTGGTTTTAAAAGATAGTTTATTATTTGCTCATATCGTAGCAATATCGTTACAGTCGACGGACAGTGCTTATCATTCTCGATTGTAGCACTGTTGCCAGGATGCAGTGAAGCGCAAACTCTCTGAAGCACCAGATTTTCACTTCTGGCACACGGAATTTAAATGAAACATATGCGCAAATCAGGAACGAAAAACGCACATGTGACAGTACCAGGTGTAGGTCTTCATATAAAGTGGCCGTTAAAATTTTCGTATCTTAGTGAACAATGGAACGACTCGATTTTTTTTTTTTCGTGAAATTATCCAATATCAAATTTCTCGGAAATTAATTCCTTGGTTCTCTAGTTGTTATATGAGTACATACAGGCAGAAGGAGATTTTTCGCATACGTCCAGACCGGTCCTGGGGCCTACCCAGCTTCCTATACAATGGGTACCGGGTCTTTCCCGGGGGTAAAGTGGCCGGGGCGTGGTGCTGACCACCCACCCCCAACTAGCGCCGGGGTCAAGAATGAGTAGAGCTATACCTCTACTCCCCCTTTGGGCCTTCATGGCCTGTTATAGGGAGAATTTTACTTTTACAGAGAGCAGTTATAATAGGCGCTCCGCAGTGATACCAACGCCCCTAAAAGTCAACCAATGATTGGTTATGTAGACGTGAACGCACGTACAAGAAGAATATGATCTACCTTCTCTCATAAAGAGGACGTAGGCCAACGAACGGTTGAAGGGGGTCATATTCTTAATATGAGAGCTAGGAAAGAAGGGCTGCCCCCCTCCCCTCCCCCGTGGAGACCAACCGCTGTCACAGACTGGAGACTGGTAATGACGTGACATTCAGTCTTATGTACGTCCACTTTCCTATGTAACTGCTAAGCCACGTCTCTTTGTGTTGCGATGAAGTAATGGCCGTGGAATGTCGAGAGTTCGGGAATATGTTTACGAACATGTTAATTATGTTGAGTGAAATAAAATGCGCTGTGTAATGATTGGCAGAAACTAAATTACTCAGGGTCTGGAACAGAGCGGCGATATTTCAAATATGTGAAGAACAACAAATCAGTTAACGCCTGGACAAGTTCCAATTCTTGGACAGCCCCTGCTCATGTAGACATGAAGACGAATGATGTGCGATTTAAAATTGAATGCACCGGTGGTTGAGAGAGGAGCGACGGCCGTCTTCGTCATAGTAGTTTGGGCCAAGAAATGCATGTAGCTTACTATTCAGTTTGGAAAATAACGTAAAGTTGTTCCTGTGGCATGAAGATATATGGAGAAATGGAGATATAGCTCCATGCATTCATAACCGCCGATTATAGCCTTAGGTGAATGGCCAGCTCCACTTTTTTTTTTAAGGGCTCCGCAGCAGATGTTACGGACGCACCGCAGGCTTGAGGCTTATTGTGCAGCCCTGTGATGAAGATGAAGAGTAAGATGATTATTTTTTTTTTCGTTTTTCCAAGTAATGGAGCACCAGTGGAATGAAATTGACAGGGGAAAACCGAAGTACTCGGGGAAAAACCTGTCTCAGCGCCACTTTGTCCACCACAAATCCCACATGGACTGACCCGGGATCGAAACCGGGCCTCCGCGGTGAGAGACCGGCGACTAACCGCCTGAGCCATGGCACGGCCAGTTCCACCCTGTTGTCGCTTTACGCTCGGGGAAAGTCTCCCTTACCCATCGGACAGGAGGCTGAGTGTGCTCCAGAACCGGTCTGGACGCTTGGCAGAATAGAACAATACGTAGGAATAAGTAAAGGAGGGTGAAGCTGGGGTTGGCTGCCAAAACTAAAACAAGACAAGAGAACCACAAACAGGTAGAATATAATAAAAATGTAACTTTCCTTGTGTATAAACCAAACGAGAGCTACAGGTCATTGGAGATGGCACGAGCATAAGGCGCCGAAACGCTTGAGACCACGAAGAAATTTTGAAGTGTGGAAAGTCGCTTGAAATAATATGATAAACATGTGTGGTTAAAATACGAGGTACACGCGGTATGCGTAGAGTATAGAAGAGTAGGACCCCTGCCGCTAACGGAGATCAAACCTGGTTCGTCTAGCCGTAGTCTAATCACTGTGCTTATTGGTTCATCCTGCTAGTTCAGAATATACATGTATAGAGCCTAGAAGAATATTTGGGCCTCTTAAATGAAGAAAGTAACGGTCATAGACCCTAAACACTGAGAAATTAAGGTAGAAATAATTTATGTACATACTGTGTTGCCTCCATCTTCACGGTCTGTACGTATAACCCTGAAGATGGTGCCAGAAAGCTCCTCCGAAACATGAGTGACTATGTGTCACTCGACACGGCGTCATGTCCCAGAACACTTTATTATTAACCTTCATAATTTTAAAGGAAATTTAGTGTAATTGGGGTGTTGAAATTAAGGTAATTGAAATGGGTGGGATACGTAGCATGGAGAATACAGGATTTATAAAAAGTTTCTATGGATTGGCTTCACGACTAAGCATCCGGCCAAGTGTTTCGTTGCGTGATTTCAGGCTTCTGCCGCGATGTAGGTGAGATCTGAGCTCTTCTGGGATATTACGCAACGTTGATATTATTTCACACTGTTGACACCGTGCATCTTCGTCATATTAAATTAAGTTATAAACCAACTGATGCACACTAAAACCACTTTTTAAGTAGCTTTATTATAAAATTGTTAAAATTGTACCCCTACACGTGTTTCGATCCTAGGATCATCGTCAGGGGGTTTTTTGCTAAAAGCTACAGTCACTTCAACCACATGATTTAAAATATTTTATCGGCACTTTAAAACAAGTTAAAATCTTGTAAAAAGATTCGTTAAAAGTTGTAAAATTATAAAAGCACTGTAGATGGTAGATTGCGGAACTGCTGGCGTGTGGGATCGTGGTATTAAAAGCATGTGAACTGTTTTTGTGTGGAGCGGAGTGTACTGCGTGTTGTGTGGTGAAGAGTACTACGGTGGAGTGTCTGGTTCGGGAGGTTGTGTGTTAGTCAGTGTTGATATTATTATTGTTTCGGTATAACCTATCGGTCCCCTCTTCAAGGGTCTTAGGCACAACATTGTCTATGCCAACATTTTCTGCATGCTGTCAGTTTATTCAAAGAACGCACCAGAAATCGCATCATTCCAACACGATGGCGAAGTAAAAAACTGAGCCTAATTGCATTTTCAGTTTCTATATCGCTATGAGTACGTTTCAACAAGAGTCCCTACTTTCCCCACGCTACCCCTCCACACGTGCATTCATGACGCCTACTCATGTGCAACGTAAAAACGTCGCTCACTGAACATATGGTGCAAGGAAATGATTTCAAAACTGTGGATTGTGCCTCGGGGAGAGGCCGCAGGCAGTGCGGTTTTGTACGAAATGATTCCCATGGTTCGAAGTATATAGACTATACGCGTTTGAAATGATTAAATGTTTAGGGGGGGGGGGACATTGCCGAACGCTGAAATATTTTAAAGTTCATTGATAAACGCGGGCGGTTACTCACTCAACCGCCGCTAATGCTGGCAGCTTCAAGCTACCCAAGCGCTGTGTGAATGTTTATTGTTCAAAAATGTGTGTATTTTCAGAGACAGGAGGGTCCACAAGCGTCCTCGTTCACGTAACCCTGTTTTCCTCCATAATAAATGTGCCCAACGCGGTTTTGTATAACACGCCGTGATCACGTCCCGTAACCCGCGTTTTTGACGAGCGATCGCTGTTATAGTACTTGTGCTTTGTGTATTTACCTCCAGTGGCGTAGCTAAGGTTTTTGGCGGCGGGGCGAGTAATCACAATGGCCGCCCCTAACATAAATTATGAAACAAAAAAACAATCACGATAATTTATTGACTTTTCTTTTATTTGTCTCAACAATTTAAAATTTGGTGAGAACAGAAAATCAGTCTTTTCATTTAAAATATATATTTTTACACACATTTTGCCGCCTCTTGGACCCTGCTGCCCGGGGCGGCAGCACCATTCTCCCCCCTCCCCCTCAGCTGCGACCCTGTGACCCTCATCAAAATCATATTTAAAATTCAGTTCGTAGCGCGAACTTTCTACATCTTTATTACAAAGGCCAAATTTTAACACTCTTGCAGCATCGGCCTATAATCGCTGTTCTTCTGAAATTCGTGAAAGACACAAATACGCTGTGTACAAAATATTATTTTAATGACAATTCAGGTTGTATCTGGAAGTACAGCTTTTCTGTAAAGGGCTGAGTACCACACCATGAAGACGTGTGGGAACGAAGGGTAAAGCTTCACTCATTCTTAACTTTGGCACTATATTAATGCCTGTGACTTGCTTCACATTCTGGCCGCTTTAACTTTGGTGAAAGAGCACTCTGAATCCATTAGAGAGGAGGATGGGTGAGCTGCTTTGTTTGGAGTCGAATCGTGGCCATTCACCGCGCAGCTGTTCTACATTTATTTGTATTACTGCGCAGCGGCAGTTACACTACTGTCAACACATCAGCCAATTTAAAACTAAACATAACACTGGGTTCCGAGAGGAAAGCATGAAGTCTACTTTCGTGCTGCATGACGTCGAGACTTACTTGTCTCTTAGTATCATTACTGCTTTTTTTTTCTTTGACGTAAATACGTCTTTAAATTCGGTCCGGTCAACGAGAACTCTAGCGACCAAAAAAATGGCAAGATTTGTCGCGCTTATATCTCGTAAACTATAAATGATAATGTAATGATTTAAATTTTGTTGGATAGAGAGTTGATGTCCGTATCTAAAATGGTGGGTAGTGGGGGTGTGCAGCGGTTAGGGGGGGAGGGGTAGCGCTTGCGCGTGAACACTGTAAATGGCGACGCCGCGCGGCGTTTGGGCAGTGTAACTTTAGGATTGCGAAGAGATAGGACGTTGAAATTTGTGTCGATGTGTAGAGAATAACAGGATCTACAATATTATTTAGCAATAATAACTGATAAAATAGAATTTGTAAAGTTATAAGCCGATAAGTTTGCTGAGTTGAAGAAAATTTTCATAATGTCGAAAAAATTGCAAAGGAAATATGGACAGAAATGTAAGAAACGTATATCATTGGAATTAGAAATTCAAAAGGAATCAGAAAAGCCCAAAGTGACTAATGCCGAACGATGCAGATTGTATAGAGAGCGTAAGAAAGCCGAGTGCGTCAACGCCGGCGCGAGTACTTCGAGTGCGCCGCTACTATGCCATATGTATCTTACTTCTCCTATCATCGGCCTTTGATAAATAAAATTATACTTCACTTATAACCACCAAGACTTTATTCATTTACATCTTACCCTTCCTCTAATAACACAAAGACGGATTCACGCCTTAAACGATTGCGGTTGTGTCCCCGTACACAAGCCACGAATTTTTTTTTTTGTGTGAAGGAATTATTTAAGTACAGATTCATTGTGAGATAATTTATCGGCTATAGCCTCAAACCCTCGCACGGAAACCATGTTTGTAATTGTCGAATGACAAAATGTAGTTCATATCTTTTCGTCCCATGTCCGTACCAAGTTTCACATTCTTAGATCTTGTGCTTCGTGTGTTGGTGCCTACGAAATTTTTCGCACGGCTACCATATTCTTATTCTAGACTTTGTAAAAAATATCACCGTAAAAATGTTGCATTTTTTTTTTTGCAAAAACCTATTGTCATTTCCATCTTAGGCCTTAAAGTAGGTGTCGTTCTCGCCTAATAAGTTCGTCTGTCCGCCATGTTGTAATTGCTCATTGTAGGAAACTAGAATGTATGGCGTAGTTGTGGCCTTCAGTATCATAATATTTATACGACTTTTCGTAAAAATCGGTAAGTTGGTTCAATAATAGAATACACACACAGTATGGTGCTTTCCAAAGCCTATTGCTTCTCATTTTAGAAAGGAAAGTTTGCTAGAAGATAGACAAAAATAGTAACTTTTATGTAACAGATTGCATGAGATGATGAAGTTGACGTTAAGATGGGCTGTCTGTCTGTCATAAGACGAATCCTATAACCATTAAACTCCCGTTGTTTTTGCGACATTGGGTTGCAATTTTTAGAAGCATGTTTCTGTGTGTTTACTCAGTAACTTTGTGTACTGCAAAATCCACAGAGTAAGACTTCCGGCAGTGTTTCTGACCACGCCGCCGCCGCCCCCGTATTGACTGACTATAAATGTGCCCACACGCGACCTTGACTTATACGTAACTGGAAGTACTTCTCGGGGAGTTTGTTTTGTTCTCAGTATGTCACGCTATGTAACTTTCACATTAGTCCCCCTCTTATGGTTTCATAATCTCGGGGTTTTCGGGTTAAGGCAAAAGTGAGTGTTTGGGAAGTAACTTACGTCAATATTGTATTTAAGGTGAAATCAGTACGATATTACAATGATTCAGTATCAGATACGCTGTTACTCTTCGTAATCGGCTTCACGGTCATTCTTCGTCTTCAGCTTCGCAGTGATTCTTCATCATCAGTATCACTGTAATTCGTGATCACCTGTTTCACCGTGATTCTTCATGTTCAGCTTTGCAGTGATTCTTCATCAGTATCACGGTGACTCGTGATAATCTGTTTCACGGTGATTCTTAATCTTCAGCCTTACAGTGATTCATCATCAGCTTCACGGCTGTTCTTTAACGTCAGCATTGCGATGACTCGTCATCAGCTTACTGTGTTCTTCACCATCAGTTTCACAGTAATTCTTCTTCACCAGTTTTAGGATGATTGCTCACCACCAGCTTCATGGTGAATCCTAATTGTAGGTTTCAGGATGTTTTTTAATCAGTTTTACGGTGAACAGTCATTAGTAACTTGATGCAGCTTCTTAATCCTTAGTTTCATGTCTAGAACGGTACTTTGAATTTCGAGAAAGGGTTTCCTGGCTAAGCACGGCATTCCGCAAGTTCGCCAGGCTCCCTACTCTCCTGACATGGCTCCTTGTGATTTCTGGCTGTTCCCGAGATTGAAGACACCGCTAAAAGGCTCCCGTTTTGACAGCCGCGAGGACATCATACAGAACGCGACGGCGCAGCTGCACACCATTCCAAAACAAGCCTTCCAGAATTGCTTCCAGCGATAGAAGGACCGCTGGGCTAAGTGTGTGGAGTCACAAGGGGCCTACTTTGAAGGGGATTAGGTATTGTAACCACCCAGATACAGAACTTTTTTTTCCCGGCCCAAGGTCGGATACTTTTTGGACAGACCTCGTATACAGCCACTCGTTCTGCGAAAATTTTGTTGTAGGTTATTATACCTTCAGCGACGCTTGGGTTCAAATTCCAACTACTGCCCAGGACTGAGGGGTTTCAAATTTTGGGTAACCTTAAATTTAGTCATGACTGTACAGTGCACCGAGGCCGGCATTGGAGGGTTAAGTCTGCAACATGTACGTAGTAGTATTTGTCATTAACTAATTAAGACGTGAAGAAATCTTGCTACAAAAATTCCCTCTCCTTCTCCTTTTCTTCTTCTTCTTCTTCTTCCAACTCAGTTACAAGTCCATTCCCACCGTCAGACGTTCTAAACCCAACATTGCCATCCACGCCTGAGGCTTCCCACATTCAATTTTGTCCCTAGCTTTATGTGAGTTTAGTATTTTCGGTACTCTTCTATCTTGCATCGTATGTACATTCAGCAGACATTCACCTTTCGTATTAAGTAATATTTTTATTTGCCTTACGTTTCTGTATTTTTTCAGTTCGTCACAGGCTATATACCATCAACTGTTACCCATCTATGATACTTCTCATTGCTGGCCTATTGTTGTGCTTGAGGTCGTATGTTCATATGCATACTACTCTAACTTACAAGGTACGTTCTGCTAGGAAAGTTAGACTATATCTATACCCTTTAGGACATTAGTAAGTTTTTTTCCTTAATATCAGAAATGAAAACATATTAGGAGGTAGGCCCCCTCTTCTAATTTTCAAAACTATTGAACAAATACCATCAATTAAAATTGAAATTAAAACCAACTTGATGCACCTTCACTATTAAAAATTTTAATAGTAGATTAATTAACTCTTAATTAACCCGACATGTTTTGGTAAGGTACCTTACCATCTTCAGGGATTTTTACTACATTTAGTTGCGTAGACCATATATAAAACATACACAAGATATGATCCCACAAAGTCTCGTTGCATATAAAGTTTTCATAAATCACTAAAAGTCACTAAAACTCGTTTTAAAGAACTCTTAAAAACAGTCAACAGCTGCAATCCTGCAATAATTCCACCTTTGCAAAACTTATAGCACTGTTGTTGCACACTTTGTCATATCACCCACGCGTCCTGCATTTTCTATCGGAGTATGTCACGTAGAGAAGCTGTGTAGTGTATCTTAGTGTATCTTCCACTGTAGATCTGCTATGATCTGATATTATGTCTGCGCGTTATTATTGGCGTATTGTTATTTTCGTATGCATGGTTTTGCATTGCCGTTTTTTGTGTTTCCTGTTACGTGGATTGTGTGTTATGCGTGTTTGGGGTGTATCGGTTGCTTGCTGTAATACCATCAAATTTGATGCTGTTTTCTCTAATTAAATATATCAAGTGAATTGGTTTAATATAAATCCTAATTTTTACGAAGCTTGAATAGAATTTTAGAGATGTCATCAGAAACATCCCATCGTAGGAGGTGCAGATTATGTACAATATGCTTATAAAATGTAATCCTCATTTCTTCGGCAGTGCGAATAAGTTTGAGACAGTAATTTGTTTTTGAAACATAGCATAAAATATAGTGCTAATGGCATTAATTTCCATAGTAGTGTTTATTTATTTATTTATCTCTTCTCCAAAACATCCAGGCTGGCTTTGAAGCCCGCCCAGCCTCACATTCAATTGGTACCGTGGTACTTTCCTGGGGGTAAAGCTGCTGGGCTTGAAGTTGTCCAGTCACTTCCACCTCGTGTCGAGATTAAGAATGAGGGGAGCAATACTTCTCCTTGTGTGCCTTCCTGGCCTCGACAGGGACAAAGTTACCTTTCATTTATTAGTTTTTATGTAACCACCCTGTTAATAACTGTGACTGTATAGCGCTGAAGCCGATCCCAGCGGCCGCGCCGTCTAAGGCGTGGTCTGTGGCTGTTCGCTTGCTGGGATTGAAGGTTCGAATCACGCCGGGAGCATGGATGTCTGTCTTTGTGAGTGTTGTGTGTTGTCGGCTGATCACTCCTCAGAGGAGTCCTACCGTGTATGGTGTGTCTGAGTGTGATCCTGAAGCCTCGATAATGAGGAGGCCCTGGCCCACTAGGGGCTGTTGCGCCATTGGGAAAAAAAAAAATGTAAGTAGCATTGAATTGTAGGATAATAGAGTAAATAATAAACTGAAAATTATGTGAGCGGAAGTGATCGTAGCTTAATTTGAGGCACCGCACATTAATTTCCTAATGTGGCTGAGGAAAACCACAAAAACCGCGGTATAGCCGGTCTTCGGGTTGGCTGTTGCATAAAATACATATGTATGCTTACATATTTAGATATGAACTAAATGTTATAATTTAAACGGCTTGTAAGCACAGACGTTACGTTAAGTGTGACCGTGATTCAGCAGTTCTTCTTTTTCGTTAATTTGGCAACACTTACGGTATCTGAACTGTATGACATCGATAGTAGATGAAGGAAAAGGAATATGAAGAATGTGTGAAATGATATTCACAGGGAAAACCTGAAGGACACCCAGCCCTTATTTTACGCCCGATTGTTTTACGCCTTTTTTCTTTAACGCACCTTGCCACTTTACGCCACTTCTTAATTTGCGCTCTCTCATTTCCAGTTTAACGCCATTTGAGCTTGCTGCGTTCCATGAGCCCAGCCACTTACTTCTGATGGGAATATCATTTTTATTTACACCCATTTTTTTTTCAGGAAAGCAGCTGGAACGTAAAACAAGCGCTGGCTGTACTCGGATAGAAACCTCTATCACTGCCACTTTGTCTTCCACAAATGCCACATGGCTGCATGGGAACGAATGCGTGTTTCCGCAGTATTTGTTGTTTCCCACTGAGAGTAGGAGACTGCTAGACAGTCGTACACAACAAAGAGTCATAACGAACAGGACTTCGTGTTAATTATTTAGTCATTATGTTTCATGCCAGAACATGGGCTGCTAATCGTGTAGTTCCGTACAGGAATAAACAGTATCGAAGATTCACCATATGCACCACTAAATGATGAAATAAGCTAAGAAAGCGAAATTTTCTGCACATTGGTTTGACAGGCGTTGAGTACTCTAGTGCTGTGTCATGGCTTAGGAGCATGCTGGGTAAATAATGTGCGTCATGTTGCATGAGACAGCTCGAATCTAGGAATCTATGCTGCAAGACCCAGCCGTTCCTTATTAATAATAAGACGAAGGTAGTGTTGGTATAATAAACAGGAGATGCTGACTGAGATTAAACACACATCCTCATCACTGGACCAGCGATATGCTGCAGGGTTGGCCAAATTAGATACCAAAGTTTACTCTGCCTGAACACGGCGCCATTAAATAATACAGGCGGCGTGCAGGTAGAATATCCACATATCGGAACTAAATGGATGCGAGTTATAATCTTCCTGCACCAGCCGCTTTACCGTCTGCAAGGAGCCTCAACAGTCTCTGGGTAGGAAACTATGGTAAAAAGGTAAAGCAATCCCTGTACAGGCCTGGACAGACCCTGAGGGTTCCAGGAGGTTGAGGCCCCCAGATTTGATTCAAGAAGGTGTTAAGGTTATCAGCCCTGTGCATCGGCCGCCTTTACCACCCAGGAAATATTCCTGGTACTCATTTCTATTAGAGGCTGAGTCGATCCCAGGGCCACAGTGCGGCCCGAAGGATTATGTCAATGAAAAATTCCATCGGGAATCGAACCCGCGACGTTCCGTCTTGTAGCGCAGTGCCTTAACCAACCGCACAACCGCGTTTCCCCAGGGTAGGAAACCATGGGGGGGGGGGGAGGGGCCCAGAATCGGTCTGGATATGATGGCGAAAAGAAAATTCTCAGTCTTGCATGAATACAATTCTGGTTGTCCAAACCGAACGCAGTCAGTTTAGTGAGATATCCCGGGTCACAACTAACTGATACCAGAATCATTAACAGTCTCACCGCTGAAATAAATACATGCTGTTTAGTGGCCCTCCGCTTCTTGTTCTGAATATATTTAGACCTTGGATCCGTTTAGTGGCCCACTATTCCTTCTTCTGAATGCACGTAGGCCTCACACCACCTCCAGTGCCCCCCCCCCCCCCTGTTCTGAATGCTCTAACACCTTACATCTCCTTCTTCTGTTGCTTCTACTGAATGAACGTGGACCTCACAGTTTCACTGAAATAAGAGAAAAATTAAGATTTGGTTTGAACATTCGGTCTTCCTCCTTGCCTTCCTTTTGAAAAGTCGAAAATTACGTCGTGAAGTGCAAATGTACAAGGCATATAGTCAAATGGTCACGACACAACCCATTCACGTAAGGCAGACATGTTTGTAAGCACCTTAGTGTCATTTTCTGTAGCCTAAAAAAGCAACTGTACTTCTCTTCTCAAAAACGTCCGTACCGTTTAAAGGACGTCTCTTCTCAAAAACGTCCGTACCGTTTAAAGGACTTATCTTCTCAAAAACGTCAGAAAGGCTCTGGAGTCCACCCAGCCTCCTATGCAACGGGTACAGGGAGCTGTTTCCTTGGGGTAAAGCGGTCGACGTGCGAAGCTCACCATCTAGTGCTAATCTTAAGAATGCATGGAGTCATACATCTACTTCTCCATGTGCCTTCATGGTGTGGTGCCTAATTAAGCACAGGGACAGTTGTACCTTTACCTTATAGTGGGTTACAATTACTTTAGAGTGCCAGAAAGGAACTGTTATCTAAATTACTCAAATTATAAAAATAAATTTTACAGTGCTTAAAAAGTACTTGTTCAGTATAATGTTCAAGCTATTAAGATACATTTACTGAAACTGTAACAGACTTGGAAATTAATTTGTTATTGTTTGTATACATCTAGAGCAGCCCGCTCAACCCTCAATGTGCTACGGGCAAATTCAGGAAGATTTGGTCTGCATGCGGGCAACATGAAATTCGATACACAGAATGAAGAATGAATAAGTATAGTATAATTATATGTATGATTTTACCTTTGTATTTTTATATACATCGTGTGCAACAAAAATGTACAGATAATAGGAAACATTTATTTAAAAAATGCAATTTAAAACCTAGGCTACAGTGTCGCTATTTTTAGCACATTTGTATAAAATAAATGAATAATATAATGTATGACTCCATAAACAAACAGCTCACAAGTTTTCAAAATTGCTTCAGCGTTCTACTTTAGCTGTGCTAGGAGGAGAGTTAAGTGACGCTTTCACATTTCAAATTTCTCCGCGGGCAACATAACTGTATCGCGAGCAACATGTTGCCCGCGAGCTACGGGTTGAGCGAGCGTGCTCTAGAGGAAGCACAGAACGTGAAAATCAGGACAAAAGCTAGGAACGTCCGGTGATTAAATGTAAACCGAGGAATACATGGACTCGAGGGGGTCATATACATATATTAACTGACGGAGTGGGTGTTTAAATTTTAGCGCATGCTGTATGAAGAAGGTGAATATTATTTGAACTGAAAAAGATAAAATTATGAAATAAACGGAGTTTTGTAGAACATAAGTCTTAGATTATTCAGCTTGTAAATATCAGTGTTGACTAAATATATAGCATGAATTTCTAGGGAAGATAACCTACGTGAGTACTATATCTAGCCTAGTACATGCGGTTGATAAAGGTTAATATATGCGCACGCATGTTCTTGTGTATTTAATGGATAATAAAAGAAAAAAGAATAAGGAAATAACGTGGACACTTTGTAGCTTCAATAAGTATGTCCTAATAATTTGAAAAACATACTGAAGAGGAAGGATACTTCTTAAACATCATAAATTCGATGTTAATAATGTGAACATTTCACTGAACACGCCATTTAAAGCGCTGTAAAGTTATTGTTAACACATTGTAATCAATAGTCTTCTAAAGACGACCTAACAGGGTCGAAACATGTCGAGCCTATGTGAATGATGTTGAACTTCGTCACATCAAATACGTACAGGATTTGTTGTTGTGATGTTGCATTTGACGGTGCACCTGGCATTTGCCGTAAGGTCTGAAGTTGTCACGATCGTGAATATCATCACGATGAATGTCATCACGATGGTGAATATCATCACGATGGTGAATGTCATTAGGATGTTGAGTATCATCACGATGGTGAATGTCATCACGATGGTGAATATCATCACGATGGTGAATGTCATTAGGATGTTGAGTATCATCACGATGGTGAATATCATCACGGTCGTGATGATATTCACGATCGTGAATGTCACCACAGTATCTTCAGGTTAGCCTGAATACAGAGGCATCATGTTCCTCCGAAATGTTGGTACCTATAAATATCCTAAACTACACGACAGGGGCGCACCGAAGGGGGGGGGGGGCGAACTGCCGGGCTGCAGCCCTCCCCAAACCCCCCAAACCGAAATTTAAAAAATGCAGATTTTGTAGACACGATGATATCAAAAGGTTTACGTGATTTACGCTTCACCCGAAATCAGCCACTGAAATCGGCTGATGACTAGTACATTCTAATTGTGAAAATAAATTAATAAAATTAAAAAACAAGAAGACAGGACACTGTGATTGAGTCATGGAACATGTAGTTACATTTGTATGTATATAGATGCAGTTGGAAACAGTGTTATTTTACATTTATACTTACAACATAATTTTTATAACATAATTTTTAAAATCAAACATAAATTATATATAGCTTCAGGGTCAGCCCCCTCCCCCAATTAAAAATTCTGGGTGCGCACCACTTACACGGCGTCGTGCCCGATAGGACAGCAGTCTTAATAGTTATCCTTGTGCTTAGCAGCACACCGTAAAGTCACATGTGGAAGTGGTGGTGTAACTCCAGGCATTCATAGCCTCAGTACGAGACGGAGTGGTCAGCGTGAAGCCCCGCCCACCTCATCCCCGTGGAAGAGCCTCCTGTTGGATAGTAGGCTGAATGGACTCAAGAGACCTTTAGAAATTATAAAGTAATATGTGTGGCTTATCAACAATGAAGACTTTGGCTTTCTATTGACACGCACCAACAAAAGGTACGAATTCTTTCTTTAAAAGCTGGGCATAAAGAGTGTTAATAAAACAGTTTGAAAAATCAGAATTCTAAAGGCCACTGTTGACTGTTCAACTTGGTACACAGTATAATCAATTATCTTATGTTGAAAGAAAACAATTAACACATTTCTACTGATGCTACTGTAAGGTTCTATGAGAATGGATGTTGGTTACTCTCAAAATGCGTCCTTCCTGAAACCATTAAATACACTATTACTCTCTTTATTCCATTCTTAGAGCAGAAGTAATTGTATCTCTGTTTACTTGACTATTAAAACTGTTGACAAGATGTGACCCCAACGGAAACTTAGTGACTGCCTGTGTCTACAGGTGTCACTGCTGCATAATTGAATTGATTTATGGTCGCATGAGTAAATCTTTGAGACTTTGTGGGGATTGTGTGACGACGAAACGACCATACTTGTTTTTTTTTTGTCCTAAACAAAGGGCCTGGAGCTTGGAAATTACAAATTTGCTTCCAAATGATTTTCACATTCCAGGAGGCGTAATTCACAGTTGCTGGAACAACCAGATCGGAAATGTGGGGCATACAGTTCCTGTGTCAAAACAATAAACTCTGAACCTACATTACGTTTCTCATAACCGTATAAAGAATGCCTAAAATGTGCAGTGTTTTTCTTGGCAAGGTAACAATAGCTCTGCTGCTGAATAAATTCCACATCTCATATACAAACTGTATATCAATTATCATCAGATTACTTCTTTACGAAGATAATAGTCACTAAACCCACCAAGAAATTCCTAGTCTTCTATGGAACCCGACATTTCAATTACTGATCCACAAGGTACTTCAGCTACACGCTCCGGCCGTTTACCACCCCCCCCCCCCTCGCGAAGGAACCCACCGTACACGCGGAATAAGAGGCTGGGTGGACCCCAGAGCCCGTCTGGACATTTTGGAGTAGAGAAAAATCTCTTGCTGCAGCCGGGTTCTAATCCCGGATCATCCAGTCCGTTGCCTAGTCAATACACCGACCACGTGACAATGTGACAATGGGCTGTCGCACGGTGATTGGTGAGTATGTAGCAATGGTGGAATGATAATTAGCAGGGGGAAAACCGAAGAAACTGGGAGATAAACCCGCTTCGTTGACATTTCTTTCACAATGTCCTTACCAGATTGCATACAAATAATCTGACATCAAAAGGGTTATGGAATGTAACTTTTCAGCCTTCTTTCCTTTTAAGAACTCCTAGACTTCATTCTTTGTTACTTTCCAGATTGTTAACTTTCTCACAGATCATGCAATCTTGCATATGGACTGACGTAAGCTTGCGCTGCGTTCCGGCGGGGTGTGACCTGAGAAACTTAAACACTGGCATGTGCTGTGGGCAGCACAGTCAATACTGTTATCTGCAGCTCATCGGCCAAACAGAGGGGGCTTTGTCACAACAGCACGGGCTAATGAGATTGCAATCAGAAGACGGAGAAGAAGAAATCTCTTCCTGCACGTCTTGAAGGCCGTTCACAGCTGCGTTAACGGATGAGACTTGCGGAGGCTTGCCCGCAGGTCACTGGGTCAGGAGGTAGCGTAATGCATTAGAGGTTGACTTCGGAAACGGGGCTTAGAAAAATTAATTAATATTCGGATATCAGTTGCTGAGCGCTGTACTGGAGTTGCGGGTCCTAAACGACTCAACGTTTTTAGTGCTGTCGCTACGAAAAATTGCAAACGTTTCCGTATCTGTTTGTCTGTCCTTATATAATAATGCGTGAACCACGGTCGTGCCATGGATTAGGTCGCTGGCCTCTCACCGAGAAGGCCCGGGTTCGATCCCGGGTCAGTCCATGTAGGATTTGTGGTGGACACAGTGGCACTGTGACAGGTTTCTCACCAAGTATTTCGGCTTTCTCTTGTCGCTGACATTTTACCAATGCTCCGTACTCATATCTAATTCATCTATCACCGACGGGATATGATCTCAGCAGTTGAAAACATCGTTAAATAAAGCACATCCCTCTTCACTTTCCTTTCGAGAACCACTGAGCGGATTTTTGTGAACTGTCATAATGGGGAGTTTTACAAAATTTATCAACGCATTCCAATTTTGTTTAAAATAAGACAATAATAATGGCCACTTTACGTAACATACAAGCGTTTCTCTTCCATGTAGAATTTAACTCCTGCATAACTCGCCAAATAGGCCCAATTTATCAGAGCGAAAAATGTTTTGAACAAGCATTGCAGCGAAAAGGGAAAGGCAATTTTATATTATCCAATACTTTTTTTCCGTGAGTCAGTGTTTAGAGGTAATCAAACAAGAAAGGAGCGAAAGCGCAAGAATTGTTATAGTACGTCTGCACTTCCTAACTTGTTGTGAGCATACACCCAGGGATAGCTCAGTCGGTATAGCGACTCGCTACTGGCTGGACGGTCCGGATATTGAATCCCGGTGGAGGCGAGATTTTCCATACCCGTCCGCCCACTCAGCATCCTGTACAATGGGTCCCGAGTCTTCCCCGGGGGTAAAGTGGCTGGGGCCCGGTGCTGACCACCCACCCCCATGTAGCGCCGAGTTTGCGATTGTGTTGGAGCTATACCTCCCCTTCCCCTCTGTGCCTGCACAGATATGTCATGGGGTGACCTTTACCTTACCCATTATTGATAACATTTATTATCTATATAATTAACAGAATTGTGTATAGAGTTTTCTAAATTAAATATTAAGTTATTAGAAATTCAAATCCAGCAGATACGAATATTATCTACCTCTCTTTCTTAAATCACGTGACATTAAGCAACTAACTTACTCGTCGTATCAAGACGCACATCGTAACCTTCCTCCAGTGTACCAGCAAGATCAGGGATGTTAATGTTGTTTGATTGGATCGGAGGTCACTAGGGTCGCAAGACAACATACGAAGGCCATATAGTGATTTAATTAACAGTGAAGGAAGTTGTCACCAGCTTGCTGGCTTTCACGAGAACCACTGACGACTTCTAAATTAGAAATTTTACTGTAGATGTCTCTTAATCATCACCTCACTGTTTTAACCTTTAAAGCTCGTTCTGTCGAAAAACATCCTTCTGAATCTTTATTTAAAACACCTCCTTTGTTTTTGTGCTTCTTTTTACAAGTAAACTAATTCAAGTTGTTCTTCCACTTGCTCCAGACATGAAATCTCTCAAAACAAATGTGAATTTTTACAAGTAAAAGAATTCAAGTTGTTCTTCCACTTGCTCCAGACATGAAATCTCTCAAAACAACTGTGAATTTTTACAAGTAAAAGAATTCAAGTTGTTCTTTCACTTGCTCCAGACATGAAATCTCTCAAAACAACTGTGAATTTTTACAAGTAAAAGAATTCAAGTTGTTCTTCCACTTGCTCCAGACATGAAATCTCTCAAAACAACTGTGAATTTTTACAAGTAAAAGAATTCAAGTTGTTCTTCCACTTGCTCCAGACATGAAATCTCTCAAAACAACTGTGAATTTTCAAAGAGTACTCCCACTTAAAACAATACAAATTCGCATGTTTCGACAGCATACTATCAAGGCGGAGGGACAAGGAATTTATGCTTCTAGCCGGAGTCGAATCACTGACGTCCACACGGCGGTTATTCACATTCCTGGGCGAGAAATTTGTCAGAGTACTTGAACTGAGGTTGGGTTATGGCACAGTGTAGTAGCACTGGTGGCTACGATAGTTTCGGGGCTCCCGGGGTACCAGTACTTCTGAAACGTCGATAAATACTTAACCAGACTACATGGTGTTATTTATTTGGTGTCATGTGTTTATTTATTTTCGGACCGAGATCTGAACCCGGGATCTCCCGAATACGGTGCATCAGTGCTCCTCATTCCATAATGCCCCGTTATACGGTTTCATAAGCAGTCAGTTCATAACTTAAATCCTGCCCAACGTAGCACTCACTCAACAATCATTTGTTAGGGCAGAGGGACACAGAAATGTCTTCATAGTGGAGACCATCCGGGGTAAACCCGAGTTCCAGCAGGTCATTTGATCGCGTGAGAGGTTACTGTAGGCCGGTGTCATGAAGTAGCCATGTATGGCCGTGCGGGGTGTAGCAAACGGTAAGTACAAGATATCTCTTTGATCACACACATGCCCCCCCCCCCCCTCCTGACATCACGCCACTAGGAACATTGCATTGCCGATGTAAGTCTGACCGCATAACTTGATATCACATCGATAAATAATCTACGATTCCGAACATGCATTACGTAGTGATATTTGAAGTTCTCGCGGTACTGACTACAAAGATCGTTGGAGTTTGAGTTGTGACTCCTCTAGTCTGGTAGACGTATACTGACCTTTCAGAGGAACGTGCTGCCTCCATCATTAGGGCAGATGGATAAAATTTAATTTATTACGTCTCCAAAACAATCCAGATCCGCTGTGGGGCCCACCCAGCCTTCTGTTCAATGGGAAACTGGCTTCTGTCCCGGGGGCGCAGAGCAGCCGGGGCGTGACGTTGACCACTCACCTTCATCTAGTGCCGAGATTAATAAAGCATGGAGCCATACCTCTACTCCCTCTATATGCTTTCATGGCCTGGAGAGGGACATCTTTACATGGCGTTACAGCACAGCAGACAACAACCGTGACTCTTTACACGCTACAAGAACATGTAAATAAGATGGACAGGAATGAGATGGCTCTGCTTCATGTTAGGAAGCAGTAAGTCTGTACAAACTTTTGGTAGAAGATAGGAAAGACCCTCGATTAAACCAGCCTCAGTCTTACATGTGCTTCTTCTTTCAAAATTTTGACATGAAAGACCCGGAACTCATACCCACGACTTATTTAGTCGACACTGGCCAACTTCCGTTACACAGCTTCCAGACCGAAAGTTCGGTACATCCAGCCTCCTATCCAGTGGGTACCGGGAGTCAAGCTCCTGGGTCTTGAAGCTGACCAGTGAAGTCTAACATATATCGAGGTTAAGAATGCGCGGAGCTGTACCTCTGCTAGACCATAACGTAAAGTAAAAGGCAAAGTTTACCCTATAACAGGCCATGAAGGCCCATAGGGAGATAGAGGTATAGCTATACTCTTTCTTGAACCTCGGCACTAGATGGGTTGGGTGGTCAAAGCCACTACCCGGCCGCTTTACCCCCGGAAAAGAGACACGGTACCCATTGTACAGGTGGCTGGGTGGGCCCCAGGGCCGGTCTCTGCTATCCCATACGCCTTCCTAACGTGGCGTTTAATGACGTACAGGGACATCCTTCATTTCAGTTTTACCTAACACGCTACAGAGTGTCCCTTGCATTGTCGACATTTATTGAGCCGATCAAGATATTCAATCGTATTGTAGACCACGAACTTTCATACCTGTCATCGAAGAAACTCTTCGCTGGGACATTTGTTTAGCTCGTTCAGTCCAGTTCATGTAGGTTTAAATTCTGCACGGCCAGTACTTCAAACGAAACAAATCAAATCTTACAAAGTCAACTCAATATAAAATTTTGTAGTGTAATTCCCTACACACAGAGTTAACCGGCATAAATCGGTGTCACTGTCCTCATTTCTCGCAGTCAGGTACACATACACAAGCTGACTGTAAAGTTTATATTGCACTTCATAAGAATTCTAAGAACCATCTTACGAGTTATCAACCTCTTCTTCCAATCGTTTATAAACTTTACTTTCTACATTCTCGCTTGTGGCAGCCTTTCTTTTAGCCTCCCTTCTCTTCATTGTTAATGTTCATTTCTTTATGCTTCTGTACTTTTGTTACTGTCCCGTTTAACCTTAGTTGATTCCTTTTGTTTTCTTCCAGAAAAACGTCGCCTTTATCCTTACCCATGGTTCTTAATCTCTTTGTTATTCCTTTAGCATGTGTCATTGTTTTGCCAACATGTCTGTCACACCTGCTTCAGGCTGTGGCTTTGTCATGTTTGTACCAAACATTATTATTGTTTGTATAAACTGCTTCTTCCATAAGGTGTTAATGGTCCAAATGCCACGACGTAGTGGTTGACACTGTTGTAAACGACCACGCACGAGGGTTGCCTATAGGTCTACGTCTTGGCCTGGAGAGAAGATGTCGTAATGTCCTGACTGAGAATGCTGTGGTTTTTCCGAATTTATCACATCAAGTGCTGAGGTAATGCCTTAATTTAGGTTTGCTTGAATTCTGGACAGTTTTTTCAGCAACTGGATCTGCTTCCGTCCTCAGGTAACAAAGAGGAACCTACTCAGCTGGACGCGTTAGAAAGAACGAGGGGTGCAACATCCTGGGCTCCAGGTCGCCATGGCGACTAAATTTTGTACTTATTGGTCCTCAGTATGGAACTTGCTTCATGTCAACCTTCTGGCGCTTAGAATTTTGAGGTGGCTCCTAGATTCTTGGAAAATTTGTGCACGCCTGTAAAGAACTATTGTGAATTTGTAGCCCAGAGATTACTATTGCTACTACTGCTACTACTACTACTACTACGACTACTACCACCCCATAGTTTCACCCCGTCGAATTATTTTATATTTGCTGACTTGCAAACAACATGTCACACGTAGTATGTAGGTATATTCACAATCTATCTACGCACCAAATTCCGTATTCCCACAACTAAAGAAGAAATATTAACTGTTATGAGTGAATGTTTATATTTTCCTTAATTATGAGGCAAGCAATTCGCATGTGAACGTGACGTAACAGTACAAAGACCACATCATCACATTACTACGTCACATAAAATAAGCCATATCTTTTTGACGCCATATTAAGTAATTCTAATCAAGTGTAACTCAATAAAGTGTAATGAATGTGTGTTATTATCACCTGGCATGCAGATTCCAGGTGGTGGGCTGTTGTGAATGCGGCAATGAACCTTCCGGTTCCATACAACGCGGCGAATTTCTTGACAAGCTGAGGACCTGTTAGTTTCTCAGGAAGGACTGTGCTCCATGGTATTAGTTAGTTGGTTGGTAGGGTGATAAATAATGAATTAGAAAAGGTATGAAAGGAAGCGGCCGAGTTAGAATTCCGGTATTTTTCTGGATTCACTGAGAGACACCACGTTACATGTCAGTCGGGGTGGTCTGTTTTCGGGCTGAGGTTCGAACCAGTGGCCTTCCGTAGATTAGAACTACAGAAACGAGGTTTAAATCTCATTCAGGTCTGCACTTTGTCCTCCTCCAGTCCATCCAGACCGGATCTGAAGCATACACAGTCAGGTGTGGGTGTTTCTTTACCAGGAGATAAGGCGGCCGGAGCGTAAAGTTAACTTCTTACTTTCATTAATGTACACAGGTTAAGAATGCGTGAAACTACAACTCCATAAAGTCTTGTGGGGTTTGCCGCCGTGTATTCTGGTAGATATGTTCCAACCTTCCGGGGGAGTCTTTTGCATCCTCCTTCAGGATATGAACGTCAGTACTTATCTACCCGACTACACGGCGTCATATCCAAAATGTCAGAAAACTTTCGACATGTTCATTGCCGAGAATGCGAGGCAGCATTACTTAACCATTATGCCATTACGTAGTAGGTAAAGGTGAAGGCATATAGGGGGAGCAGATGTATAGCGCCACTCATTCTTAACCTCGGCACTAGATGGAGGTGAGTGGTCAACTTCACGCCTCGGCCGCTTTACCACCCGGGAAAAAACTCCCGTACCCCTTGAATATGAGGCTCGTTGTGCCCTACTTCCGGTCTGAACGGTTTTGGAGAAGAGATAGATTTCTTGCCCCTGCTGGGATTCGAACCTCGGATCGCCCATGCCCGTAGTTAGTCGCTATACCGACTACGCTGTATACCCTACTGGGAGAACTAAATAGTTATGTATTGAGATCTGACAGTGCCATTTGGGGAGTACAACCCCTCTCATATGACTCCTCCCAGCAGCTACACTATTGATCAGCAGGTCATTGACAATGGCGAAATGTGGATGTGGTCCACCAATGCCTGCTCACAGTCGCTCACCCTGCGCCAGGGGCTGTGCGTACATAACAAGTACATATGAACAGGTCAGGTGGTGTCACGTTTTGCGCGACTCAGGCTGGTGTCACGGATTTAAGTGCTGCCGGGGGGCAGAGGGTATTGTCGTTACTGCCCCACTTTAACGTTTGGTACTTGCTAGGCTTCCGTCTTTAACTGTGAATATGGCTACATTTTCTTCTTTTTTGCCTTTTAGTTTACTCTGTTTGTGTGTTTATTTAAGCTCGTTTATTTACTTTACATCCTTTTGTTTTCACATCATTTCTTACTTTGGTCTATTCTCTCTTTGTTTTTTCTTCTCTTCCTTCTCTTTCCGTTCTTTCTAAGACACAAACAGACACAGTTTGTCCGGCATGTGTTCTCCTAGCGCCAAGTTTCTCCGCAGACGTTCAGTGAACTCCGCAGGTAATGCTTTCGAATCCGTGCCGGATCCTTGGCTGTGTTAACTGATTCTTATTGTGCATTCCCTCAGTTTTCCTACCTGTTTACATTTCATTATTATTTTCCTATAGTATTCCACGCCATCTAATATTTTCAGTTGAAACATCGATGTTAAATATCCAACTACGAAAATGTGAACGATTTCTCATAACATAACCTTTACGACGCAGTCTATAGCTATATTCTCGTGGCCTGTGAGTGTGTTGGGTTGCTGGGTAGTTTACGTGATGCCCGCAAGGCGCGTGCCAATCGCACCTTCCTGGAGTCGTTGGCGACTATTGAACTTGTAATCTCATCGTCTCAGCTGCATTCTTCAAGAGATTTCGTGATGATTAGTCCTTAGGGTATGAATTTTCGTGCCTTAAACGGAGGATTTATGCCGCTGAGATAGCAATTTTGCCCATTCAGTTGTTTAGTAATCATGTAGATTGGTTGATTTGCCATTGTTCTTGTGTGCTCGGATGTTACCCATTGGCAGGGTGTGAATTACTTTAATATATAGGAGAGTTAAAAGAGAAAGATCTGCGAAGAAAATAATAATAAAGTAACAAATATGCTATTGTCTCACGTGATAATAATAGGAGCCCAGTTTTTACACTTTTAAAGTCTAATTTTCCGTACGAAGTAAACGAAATTTTTTGGATTCTGAGTACCAATTAGGCGTACTTGAAAGTTTTGAGCCGGTCATCCAGTTTGGTTTAAAACATTACCAGAGACGGTAAGCCATATGGCTGCAATGATTCCTTCTCTTCGATATAAACTCAGCATCAGGAAGCATTTCCTGCCGAAATACTGGTGCCTTCTTTAAATGTGCGGAATATAAACCTGATATTAACTGCAATACATTGAACTGAAGTCTTGGACCCCGACTCACTGCAAATTGGTATTGCAGCAATGGATGCGCTGCCTGCCGTCACGTGAAACGGTCTGAAGGAAGCGTGGGTGTGAGTTGTCAGGTAAAATAATACCCCTTTTTCTTATTAATAGCCTACATGTGTGTCGCACACTAAGAATTGTAGCCTATTGACAGAATAGTGTTAATTGAATTAAATAATGTGTTTACTGATAATGGTATTTGATTGCAACATTCGGAAATCCGCCTGCCACGTAATAATATCTGAGACAGGTTGAGAGGTGGGTGTGTAGGTCCTTACGGCTAGACAAACCGACATTTAGGCTAATGAATGGGCTGCAGTTTTACTGCAGCCCACCAGTCTGAGTGTCAGTTTCAAAGGAAAGGTTCTGAAAACTATAATTTAGAATTTTAGTTTTAATTTGTGTTATAATGCAGTAGCATCGCCTCCAGTTTTAAAGTCTGGCTTGTTTAATATTTGCCTCTACAGAGCTGAATGTAAGCAGTTAAGAATATGTTTCGTGCAATAAGTCAATGGCAGGACATTCTTGTATTTCACTCGTGTACGTGTATAACTGGCAAGCCGGTACATTAATGAGCTAGAAGCAAGAGGATTTTATGCGCATTCGCAAAGTTGCGAAAAGTGACTATTAGCGTAGTCATGTCGGTCCGTCTGTCCGCATGAAACAATTCGGCTCCCACTGGACGGATTTTTATGAAATTTGATATTTGAGTATTTTTCGAAACTCTGTCTTGAAAAGTCAAGTTTCATTAAAATCTGGCAAGAACAACAAGTGCGTTCCATCAAAACCTATGTACATTTATGATAATATCTCGTCGAACTCTTCTTAGAGTGATAAGTGTTGCAGACAAAACTTGTAGAGAAAATTAAAACACACACTTTATGTTAAATAAATTTTTTCTTAAAATCGTATCGTTTACGAGATAATGTGGAAAATTATGGCAGAGCCAGACAGGCCACAGATGACACTACAGCGTGTTTCATAAGTCCATCCGGGATTTAGAGGCTTGGCCGTGCAGTAGCAAACCCACGTATAAGAGATAAAAGCATGCGAACGGATAGAGGAAATGTAAAAGTTTTTTCGTGACAGATGCGATGGCGTAGTTACCCGTTTCTCCGCTAGGAGGTAGTGGTGTGCAAACATGGCGTTCTCAGGTGAACAGAAAGCTTTTATGTGTCCTGCAATTTGCTAAAACCCAGTCAATTGTAACAGTGCAACGTGGTTTTCGAACCAAGTATCGTACAGAACCACCAACGGACAAAACAGTAAGAGACTGGTATAGAAAATTCGAGGAAACTGGCTGTTTGTGTGTCGCAAAACGAACAGGTAGGCCGGGACCATCGCCTGTGTGGCAGGAGCTGGATTACAGGATTGACGTCTGTCGAGTCACCAAAGGGGGACATATTGAACATTTGTAAGATAGGTTCAAAACTTGGATATGTACTCTTTTCACCGACATGCTCTCATCCCCGTGTGTGATTTGGCTCCTGAGCTACAGACCTCCGAAATCCCGGAGGGATTTATGAAACACCCTGTATAATACGGATCATGCGCTTTGCATGCTGGATAACTAAGGCTGTAGACACACGCTCGGAATGTGAAATAATTATTACTTTTCCACGGCAACAATAGTTAAGCGAACGCTCCTCAATTTTACGTATACGTATATTGCCTTCTTGTTTCTGGTTAACGAGCGTTAGTGAAACGTATGCATAGCGTAACGGTCCTGTCACTATGGGTCTGTTACTGCTTCTAGATATTAAATACGTGAATGCTAACTTTTGGCAGTGTCTTATAAACAGGATAAAATCCTATGATTGCAAAACACTGATAGGTCTATTTGTATTTTAAGAGTGTCTTACCGACTCTTACGTAACAACCACATCATGACTGAAGTAATGTGAAGTAAAAATAAGTACTTAGATTATCCCTTACAAGCTTAGACTTTTAAAAGACCTGTGTGTTGCTTACGCAAACGCACATAGGCATACACATCTAGAAAGTCATTGTAGGCCTATATATTTAGGAAACAAGGAAATTTACTTCTTTTTAAAGTCATGCTGCATAATGCTCTTCCATTTTCCAAAAACATTCCGTTTATTTTATAACTTTATCTTTTTATGTTCAAATAATACTCACGTTGTTCACAGACCATGCGCTAAATTTTAAATACCCACCCCCTTATGATAAAGGCTGGTAATCAAATATTAAATTCACACGCAAGTATTTATCGTCAGTTGCTACTTGTTCACAGTGGCGAGGAGTCAGCTATAACGTAGGCCCTATATACTGACTTAATAAACAATCAAAATGAAGCTTCGCTTTTCACTGTTATTAACCACACAAAAAGAAAATTAAATAGGGGTTTTAAGGCTATATGTTAGTCTTATACGTCGTATCTACTTAGCATATGCTTTACAGTAGCATTTTAAGAGAGCACTACATTAAAAGAGTAAAACACGTTTCCTTTCAATGCAGCATGAACGCAATAAAGACTTTATTTTCTTCCTCGCGTGGGATGATCGATTGGCGTAATCGTGAGTCTCTTTCCTCGTTTATCTTCGTGTGGGCTGGATGATTAGACCTATGCGCGCTGGAGATGCGCGCAGAAATTCATATCGGTCCTCGTGCAGTGTATTCGGTATGTTGTATTGTACCCAAAATGGAAGTGACTCGATATTTCTGTGTACAATTTTCCAATACTAAATTGCATGAAAACCGTTCAGCGTGTTGTAGATTGTTATATTAGTATGACGATCTTAAGTGAAGTTCCGCACCGATATGAGCGAGTCTAACAACACAGGCAAAAGTACATATGTCATAACATTGAGGCGCTTTCGCGTAACCGCTGTTGCAGTACAAAAGCAATAAGTATTACATATTCTGAGTGTGTGGGCCTTAGTCATTCAGCATGCAAGGCGCATGCGCCGTATTATATTGTCGTCTGTGGCCTGTCTGGCTCTACCATATTTTTCCACATTATCTCATAAACGGCACGATTTTCAGAAAAAAAAGTTATTGAACATAAAACGTGTGGTCTGATTTTCTCTACAAATTTTGTATGAAACATTTCTCATTCTAAGAAAAATTGAGCGAGATACTATTATAAATATATGTACGTCTTATATAAAGTACCCGTTATTCTTGTCAGATTTTTAATGAAACTTGAATTCTCTGGACATATTTTCGAAAAGATACTCAAATATAATATTTAATGAAAATTCTTCCAGTGGGAGCCGAGTTGTTCTATGCGGAAGGACGGACAGACGGACATTCTGACGGACAGACGGACATTCGGACGGACAGACAGACATGACGAAGCTCATAGTCGTGTTTTGCAAATTTGCGAACGTGCCTACAAACTTGGTAAAAGCAGCTATAGGCCTACTGCGACTTGAGGTTACCGTAAGTTGTGAAGACAGGGAAGAAAGAAGGAAGGAAGGAATGAAGGGAAGAAAGAAGGAATGAAGGGAAGAAGGAGGGAAAGAAGGAAGAGAGGAATGTAGGAAGGAAGGACGGAAGGAAGGAGAACTATATCGGCATTTGTTGTAGCTGGCAGATACCACAAATATCTCAGCAGGATATGTTGAAGAGGTTAGCAGAAGAACTGAAATAGACTCGTTTGGTCACCTCATTTACGAGTATTTAACATCGCTACTAAATAGCCCGCATCATGTCTTATTCACAGATCACATTTTACCACATTACCGAAGAATCGGGTTTCAATTCCCGGCCGTGGAAAGAGATTTTCTGTTCTCCAAAAGGTCTAGACCGGCTCTGGGGCCCACCCAACCTCCTGTTGAGTGTTGAGTTGGTACCGGGCATTTTCTTCCCCGAGTTAAGGCTACTGCGGCGTGAAGCTACTTTCCTCGATGTTGCGCTGAGGTTAAGAATGAGTGGAGGTTTACCTCTGCTCTTCCTTACATTTTCATAGCGGTGTGCTTGGGACACAGGGACCACTTTAGCCACAGTCACTAGGAATACAATGTGATGTTACTCTTACAGAGGAAACTCGCACATGAACACTTCCTTTTTCCTGAACGCTTTTGTGTATGGACTTATATCGTAGCATTTCGTTTGACACGTTCTGTGTTTATTCGGAGTAATTAAAATGTTTCCAGAATCTTGTTAAGTTAAATACTTCTTATTTTCTTTCACTAGGAGTATGTTTCGAGTGGAACAGATTGGGAGGGTGTGCAATTAAAATATCTGGTTCAGGACAGAAATAAGTGTCGGGTTCTTCAGCACACGTTAATGAATGTTTGGCTTTCGCAAAATGTGTTGAATTTCTTGAATAACTGGGCAACTTTTAGCTTATGAAGAAGGATCTGTTTCATAGTCAGGTTTAGTACTATTCGAGAACGATTTGTTTAGACTGTTTGTTTTTTATTTAACGATGCTGTCATTTACTCAGACTACTGGGGCTGTAGCGTCGAAATTGGTAGTAAATAAAGAATTCGGAGCGATGTTGAACGAAGTGGTCTTCACCTAATTTAAGGTACTATTTACCTGCAAGGACTAAGGAAAACCACGAAGAACCTTAGTCAGTATAGTGCTAGTCTCCGTCTGGATACGAACCAGGCACATCCCAATAAAGGTCTGCCGCTTAAGTCAGCTTTCTCAGTAGGCCCTATGCTCTCCGTAAAGAAGCGCAGTATTGTGATTAGAGCCTAAGACATCGTGTGATCTGGGTGGTGGATGACAGCGTTTCGCAGGAACCTGCTGCCTTCTTTCCCCACACGAAAGTATCTTCCTCGTCGTGGAAACCCCAAGTCTTATAGCTGAACCAGAGCCACTAGTGGTGAAACCAAAAACGATTCAACATTCAGTACTCTAATTCTCTAAAAGTGTCTTACGTAGATGTTTTGTCTCAGTCCGCGGTCCGGACGAAAACGAGGTAAAGCATATTGGGTTTTTACGTCCTGTCGACTCATAGTTAGCGATATTTCGTAGGTAAAAAAAGGTGAAATTCTTCCTATCCACGTCATGAAGACATAGAGGGAATAGAGGTATAGCTTCACTCATTATTAACCTCGGCACTAGTGGGAGGTGAAAGGTCAACATCACGCCCCTACCACTCTACCCCAATACCAATTGAATAGGATGCTGGGTGGGCCCCAGAGCCGGTCTGGACGTTTTGGAGAAGAGAAAAAATCTTTCAGGGGATATAAATGTGATCAAGAAAGAAGCCGAGAAGATTCTAATATACAGGGCATACACAAAAGAATGGTGCGGTTTTAATAGTGTTCACTATTAAAACCGCACCATTCTTTTGTGTATGCCTGTATAAAGACCTTACAAAAGAAATACACCTTATGTGGAATGTAAAAACAAAAGTGATACCCGTAATAATAGGGCCAACTGGAACCATTTCAAAATCTCACATTATATTCTCCGTGCATTATGATAAAAAATCACAAGATTAAAATACCAACATATGCACTTATTTTCACATGTATAGTCAAATGCCCCTACATATGTTTCAGCTTTACCGTCATATCATCAGGGTGTCCAAGGCTTACATGTACTTAACATACATTAATTCATCCAATAACGATATCTTATACACACATAAAACAGGTTTCATTATTACCAATGGGTTAGAGCATTGGTTTTTTTAATCTTGTCATTTTCAAAATCATTCAGAAAATACCTGAATAACATAACGGGAAAGCAGGCATCAAGGAACTACAGCAAACAGCCACACTAGGCACTGCACACATACTGCGGGAGGTAGTAATGTAAAGGTACAAAACATTCAACATGGGAAATAAATCGTAACCATATAATTGCTCTAACACTATGTATCCTAGAAACACGATTTGTTTCAGGTATGTAATAGTGAATGCCCTGCATAAATGTGGGAACTAATAATAATAATAATTAATAAATAATATAGCAACAAAGATTCTGGTAGCAGAACCCGAAGATTTGGCATCGTTAGGGTAACACCAGAGCTCGCCATTGGTCAGCAATTTGAGCCAGTTGCGTCCACCTCCTATCTTCACAACCCACTTCCATATATCGCTCTTCTTTTTATCCTACCAACTCCTCGATCTTCAAGGTGACTGTGTTACAAGACATTTCAGTGCGAACGTTCTGTGTCTGTTGATTGTAACCAAATGCCAAGCCAGTCGCAACTTTCCGTTTCTCACTATTTTCGCAGTAGTTGTTAGGATTCCTGTTTCGAACCCGGGATGTTCCGTTTTCAAATCTCGGCCCGTTAATTGGCTATCCTGACGGAGATTTTTGTGATTTTCGTGAGCGCCATTACATAAACGCTGGGCTAGTACATTAGTTTAGGTTATGGTTGCTTCCTTCCACGTCCTTTCCAATTCTCTGTTCATTAATCATCGTACCATCTTACGCTGTATAATATGAACTACTGTCAGCGTGCACAAACACAAAATAAGTGTTGGTTTATGGTAGACTGTAATATGTTATGTCATTCTTACGCCGTTATCTTGGAAACGTGTAGTTTACGCCTATTTACACAGGTGGCAGCTCTGTGCTCGAAACGTTGTCAACTGTAAGGTAAGTTAATTCTCTGTTTCCTTGTCACACAGCAGAGAGTTAGAAAGGAAGGGGAATAGGTACGAAAGGGATGAACTATAACTTACAAACTGTAATTCTCAAGTAAAGTTAAGTTCATTAATTGAATGTTTAACTCACTGGTCTAAAGAAACTAAAGAAAGACATGAGCAGTCCATCTTCCGAAGGAATTTATAACTGAGTTCTGTTGTGATCTCAATAACAAATAAATTTATAAATAAATAAATATCATATATGTGTGTGTATATGTGCAAGTAGTTCCGGAAATGGGGGTGAGGAGGTTAGTTTCCTCAGGAAACGTGTACAGAAACACACTCATAATACGTAATACTTATTGCTTTTACACAGCAACAATGGTTACGTGAACGCGCTCCAATGTTACGTTATACGTATACTGCTTCTCTTTTTTTATATTTGGAGCTCTGGGATGAGACCAGTAAATCCATTCATACCGGCTCTGAGGCCCAACCAGCCCCATATTCTGGGCACCAGTGTTATTTGCCGGAGATAAAGCGGCCGGGGCGTGAAGTTGACCACTCACATTTATCTAGTGCCGAGGTTAAGAATGAGCGGAACTATACCTCTGCTTCCCCTATATACCTTCATTGCATTGACAGGGACAACTTTACCTTTACCTTTGGGTTTGTGGATAAATAGCGTGAGGAGATGTAGTGCCAACTGAGAAGATGAAGTTGCGGATCCTCGAGAACTTGTTTCAACGAGCGGAAGACATATTTTAGATAATTTTATAGTTCTAGTCGTCAGATTTCAAAGAACATCATCTTTTCTAACAATGTGACGTCAAGGGGAGTTGGTCTGAGTAAGAACTCTGGATATGAGAAGCAGAATGATGTAAGTCCAATTCTATATTTGTAATAATACGTCATTATCTCACAAACAGTTATCAGTTACCATCAACGTAATTAATTTACTATGTTATGTAGACATGCGGCTACATGTTTCAACCACTAAGTGGTCATCCTCAGGTCGTTAAAATACATAAAAATTAGCATTACAATTGTAACATCTACAACACAACGGAATGTCCAAGATAAAAAGTCACTTTCTTAGACCACTGTGTGGCTTAATGCTGTTTGATACTTGGTCTAGCTACGCTGGGACAGCTGCATATGAAAGAGCCTGAAATTCTAAGGAAAATTATGTATTATATAAAATATGACAAAATTGGACTTACACCGTCTACTTCTCAGGCCCAGAACTGCAGTAGAAATTGTGGGCTCAATGTGAGATTTGCATGTATGCTGCGTGTGGACAGAGCTTGGTGTCTACAATTGATAAAATTCCAGGTGACTGAAAACGGAATGAAATATGTAAGAATATCATTCTGCTCGTCGCCTATTAATGCCACTCGGTATGAATATCGTTGAAAGAAGCGAATCTTGACGCAAGGAAAATGCCTATCAAACTGTTTCTCACTTGCTTGAGTCTGTTTACAGAGCTTGCCGCAGCACGCGCCCTATATGGCAGCAGTACTGCTGTTCCTCAGCAACCCACACACCCCCTTGCTAGTAAGAACAAGCGATTCGACTCGTCCGCGGCGCATGCGATCTCGCCCACGAAAGTTGTTCATTCTTCAGTGGTGTTCGAGATCTCGGTGTGAGCGGTATAACTTTAGATCACTAACAAACTCAGGTATACGCATCGAAATAGTGCCGACTCTTCAACAAACAATAATTTAGAAAATGAGTGATACTAACCCAAGCACACAGAGTATAGCGGACTATTTAGCACAGCTACTGAAAGATAAGAAACAACTGGCAGCGTTCCCCAATGTTTTCATACACGTAGAACGACTTCTTGACGAAGGTAAGGTGAATTTGCATACTAAGTAATTTTCTGCGCTTTCTGAACTTTCATCAGTGCAGTGATTTCTAAATGCAGGTGGTGTTTAGTTGTTTAGGAAATGCAGCTGTTATGGACGATTGACAACAGGACTTGTTCATGGCTATAATTAGAAACATGATGAGTACGAAGGCAAGCCATAACAAGGTAGACATATTGCACGTCTGAACATGCGTTATTGAATGGGTGAAATTTAATAATAATTACCCGGTAATAATACATTATGAGATTGGCGACTGGCGAGAATGCTGTGTATAGGAACTTGTGTGTGAGTAACTTTTATAAATTTTTGCCGAGTTTTCACGGGCTTTGTTAGCATATTAGTGGTTTGCAGTGGTTCCGATCGGCCCTCTGGTTTATGAGTTTGTATGATCTTGCCATTTTCGTTATTGATTGGTGCTAATCACTGATGTCATTAATAGAAGTGATCGTTCGGAAAAAGGGTATCTCATTCCACCTTTTGAGTGCTGTGTACTGTTGGTGAAGAGTGGTAATTGGCTGGCCGGTTGATATGTCGTCAGGGTTATTTATTGTAAGGATCCACGCTTGACGACTGTAGGTTGTTTCGTAAGTGTTGTGATGAATAGGCCAACAATCATAATACCGCTTTCCACATTCCAAGAAACAAGTAGCGCATTATTGCTTCCCGCTATTTTCATCATACCCATTCGATGCATCTCGGTTTCGACTTCTGATTACTATTTAAAGGTGGTGAATAGTGATTCAAACACACAGATTGCTAAACGTTTTTGCCGCTCCCCTCCCACTTCCCTCCCTCCTCGTAGGTTCCTTCAAATTACCCCTGTCCCCCCACTTGGTAGCTGCTCCCGAACTCCTCCACGCCCCCCAGGTCTGCATTCCAACAGCGGTTGCAGGTTCTAGCCGCCATCTTGAAGCTAAGTCGCGACAGGTTTCTCAGACCGCTCGAGACGAAGCAGACAGACTTGGCTAACTTGGCATAGTCGGAGTGTGATGCTCATAGAGCATTTGTGATATAGGCGGTCCCAAAAACATGCCCTCCCGTCCTGAGTGACGGTGTTTGAAGGTGATTTGTGATGTGGTCTTTGTTAAGCAATTGCCGTGATCTGTTTTTTAAGCACGCTGGAAAGGCTGTTTTAACTTCCGAGGTTCGACTTTACGTCATCGCGAATAAAAACAGTACATGACGCCTGAAAATGTGCTTGATACTGTTGCAGTTCGGTATTCCAGTGTGCTAGGTAATTTGCGTGTTGTTTACATGATATATCTGTCGATATGTAGGTGTCTTATGCGTTTTTGGTGTGCCGTGATAGCTCGGTCAGTAAAGTGTCTGGACGGTCAGGGTTAGATTCGAAGCAACAGAAATTGGTTGTTGTCTTTACGATGGTGGCCAGACTTATTTTTTATTGGAAAACGGCCATGTCGATTAACAAACTCATATTAGTTAAAAATTATACTTTTCGTCAGTAAATTGTATGTAGAAATTGTAACATCGTTTAGAAGTGTAAAAACGCCATAGGTAAGACTGAACTTGCCCAATTTCATTGTTAATTATTATGGCACCGTATTACAGCGCCGTAAAGTAATGGATTATTAAGTTAACATCTGTCGGACACGCAGTCCATGGAGCTCGGTTATTGGGGCTTTTTAGGTGTCACGTGATGGTAGAGTAATCGAAATGTAAGCGTGATTAACAGGTTGTGTGGAAGTACAGTATATGTTTTTCTTAAGGTTATTTGCTTTTGTGGAACCCCCTCTCCTTATCCTACCTGTGATGCCACGACTCGTTCTGCAAGGTCACATTATAAAATTTACCCGCGTAAGTTTGACAGTCATGCTGCCGCCCGTAAGGCAGCGTTCTCTGTACGCGTTTTAAGGCGCGGTATGTAAGTGTGCAGTATTCATGGAAAATATGACCTTGATATTCCAGAAATCGGGCTTTTTATTACAGAATCTGTCTGATGTCAAGAACGTAATTAAAAACCAGTAAAATTGTTCCGTTTGGGGTGAGTTGAAGCGGGCAGTGGAGCTGTTAATAACAAAGCAACCTTGTATCGAAAGGGAGTGGCAGATGACGTCAGGCAACCCCGTCCACGTCCCCTTCGCTGTAGTCGCAATAATTAAGACGTGTTTCGAACCATTTTACTACTGATCTGACGATCTGATAACCTGTTTTTAAGTACAAGTTGGCTCTCATGTCGAACCATGTCACACGATATCACAGTGCATTTAATTGCATGTTTGAAGTGTGAAAATCTTCTTTACGTGTGACATCCCGTTGTGTGTTAGTGATATTGAACATCAGTCTCAACACTGCTTTGTCTTTATTAGACGATAGAGTCTGTCAAAATGAGCATCATGTTTCGACCTAAAGTAGGTAATTTTAAGGCTCTAACCAACTTTAAAATAACATCATGAAGACAATATATAAGTAATTATTTTACATAATTTTAGTATCAGTATATATACATACACATACATGTAATCATATTATTTTAAAGTTGGTTAGAGCGTGAAGATGACCTAATTTAGGTCGAAACGTGTTTGCTCAGTTAGGCACATAGACTCTACAGTGTCACTGCGTGATGAGAGTATATTCATCATTGTTTTGAACTTCAAGCTGCCAGAATACAATTTTATGTCAGCATCAGCCGATAAAAGAACGCGACATCCTGATGTCCCTTTGCAGTATACCAACGATACAGTTTTGAAATATCTGTGTTTTCTTTATACGGAATGATTTAATAGGGCTGTTTGGCTATCAGTGGCAGTAAAAATTTTCTGACACTTCTGGATCATTTGCTGCTTATTGTGGAGATGTAGGATTTGAACGTAAGTTAGTTATGTAACAACGTAAGAGTACAGCCTTTAGCCATCAAAGTACTACGTGTAGTAGGCACGTAAGAAAAAAAAAATCCCGAGCAATTCGTTTTATATATTTAGGCAACATGGATATTTACTGAATTTTTAAGACTGCATTGTTTCATTTTCAACAAAATACCATTTATTTAATAATTTTATCTTTTTCTGCTCAAATAATAAATTTTTAATAAAGCATGCGCTAAAATTGAAATAGCCACCCCGTTAGATAAGTGTCAAACTGTTAAACCAGTGCACAGATTTTCCAGAAGTCTAGTCGCCACAACGGTGACACGAATCCAGTTCCATACTGATGACCCACAAATATTGGCTCCACCGTCTAGAATTTAGTCGCCTGGGCGACCTGGCGTCCGGGATTTGTGCATTGCTGTGTTAAGCACAACTGATCTGACAAATGTGTCACAAAAAGTTACAACACGCTTACCTGAGGTGTCAGAAGTCCGTATTGCCGCCAGTTACGTCTACGAGATGTGTTATGGCCGTGGTCTTGGCTATTTAGCGACGCTGTATGAACTACTCACATTATATACAGGCAATTAGGTCAGGACGGAAGCTGATCTCCGCCGATTTTAACGTTATCGCCGTCTGCTACGGTCTCACTATTGCCCTCAACGACGAGATAGATGACCTTAGACTGAGACTTGCCCTGGTGCGGTTCTGGTTGGTACGTTATCGCCGTCTGCTGTGCCCAGTGCAGTTTACAAAGCAGATGCCATCGTACAAGATCTTACTTTTTATGGAGCCTGTCCCGGGATTCTGTTGGTCCACCACATGTATGTGCTACACCCTTCGACGCACGTTTGAGAAGGTACGGCGCAAGTCGAATTTCGCGCAACTCGGAATTTAGTATACGTATGGTCAACTGTATATATGTACACACAAGGAAGTCTAGTTGAAGTCTAAACTGCAGCTCACTGGAATGTGATCGGCCTCAGCATGACCGCCCCGCCGCCTGTGTTATCGCCCAGCAGTATTCTTCTGCTGTATTCGTCTCATTGCACTTTCATGTCCTGAAAGATAAATCCGGCGCGCGATTAGAAATGTTATTGTTTCAGTTTTATTACTGTTTTAGAACTGCGTAAGTCTGGGATTACGTAACTCGAATTGCGTAATTTGGGGAGTGTGCCTGTTGCTGTATGTGGATATTCATTATTGTCTTGTACTGCGGCCACATCTAACCCAATTCCACCAGGTTGTCACGTAGACAGGAACAGATGTACCTTGCACATAACAGAAAGAAATGTTCCATTATGACGATTAACGTCTTGTGTGATGTGGGTCATGTCGTCATGTAGAAGTTTACCGAAGTTTCGGAGGAACCTACCGTGTTCACCGTCTGTTCGTAAGACGGAGACAGGTTTCCCCCAAACGTCAGTTTTTGCGAGATGTGTAGACGCTCACGACGGTGGATAAAGATTATCGTTGTCTGGCATGTGATGCCGTGCAGTCTGGTAGATATTCACCGTCGTTTCGGAGGGGATTTATTGTCTGTCTTTTACCTCTAATATTTATGTAGTATGTACCACCGAAACTTCGGTTGAAGAATGAGAGGTTCGAGTTTCTGACGGCGTCTTGGGATGTGACTCCGTGTAGTCAGGTAGAAATTTACTACCGAAACGTCTATAAATTTGTACCATATTACACGACGTGACGTGTTGGAAGATTGTATTGTTCATAATCAAAGCCATGAGATCTTCAAATGTGGCATTGAATTATGAATTTCGTAGGGAAACCAACAATACTAGTGTGGTTTATGTTACGTGTAAGTTCAAAGTATCCTGTACTCCTTTTTGTGTCGGAATACTCCCACGTGTGTCCTTCGTTTTCGTGTTCATTCAGAAAGTGAAAGTAGCTGTATGCTGATTATGAGTCCGTATCCATTTGCACTTGCTGTCACCTTGCCTTGTCACTCAACGTAAACCTTGCGATAGCAGCTGCAGAACCAAGTACGGTGCTGGCGACATTTTTTGTCCCATTTATTGAACTCTTGACTGTGGCGTAAAAGGATAGTAGAAAGCGGAAGACACGTCAGAAGTGCTATCACCTGGGTGAAGTAGGTTCCTAAGACATGGCCTTGTACGGAGGGAACGGGGTACCTGCCTTGCCCTCGCCTTCGAAAATTTTTTTTCTACACAAAATATGTACAAGGACATTCTGTGAAGGTACACCAACATTTTTCTTAACACAATGGTTAGTTTATGAGTCTTCCGTCATATTCCCTTCCCTATTCTATTATAAAGGCTAGTGACTGAAATATACAGTTTCCCTGAACACGCCGAGATAGTAAAGGTAAAACGTAAAACTGCCTCTGTGCACGCCATTAAGGTGTATAGGGGTAGTGGAGGTATAGCTCGGCCAGGATAGCGTAGTCTGACGAGCTGGACCGTCCAGGAGATCGAAACCCCGGTAGGGGCGAAATTTTCCGCACCCGTCCAGACCGGCCCTGGGTCCCACTCATCTCTTATACAGTGGGTACCGGGTCATTCCCGGGGTTAAAGCGGCCGGTGCGTGGCGTTAACCACCGACCCCCATTTAGCGCCGAGGCTAAAGAAATAGTAGAGCTACACCTCTACTGTCCCTCTGTGCCTTCATGGCAGGTTATAGGGTGAACCTTACCGGTTTGAGATTGTAGCTCCACTCATTGTTAACCTTGGCGCTAGACAGAGGTGAGTGGTCAGCCTACGCGTCGGCCGATTCACCTCTGGGGAGGAACCCCGGTACTCATTGAATAGGAGGCTGGATGGGCGTCAGAGCGGGTGTGTATTGAAGAAGGGGAAAATATCTTCCTCTGCCGGCATTCGAAGCCCCTACTGTACAGCTCGTAGCGTAGTTACTATACCGACTACGCTTGAGATGGTTCAGTCGGTAAATCGACTGGGTATGTTCCGGACGATTCCGGTTACCTCCGCATACAAAACAAAGTGAAGAATTAACTTGATAATGTAATTAAATTCTAAAAAAAGTAAGGCACGAATTTATGCTGGTATATACTGGATCACTTCGACCTTGATGAAATAGGTACTGTGATAACTTGAGGTCTGGGTCAGAGGTACCCAAATTTTTCACAAAGGTATGAGCCACTTCAAAATTCCAGCCCCAGAAGGGTGACATGAAGCAAGTTGGACACTCAGACCCACAAATATTAGACGAAACGGTACAGAATTAGTCGCCTAGGATTTTTGCACCCCTGGTATAAGCCAAGGAGTAATTTGATGTTATTGTCCGTACCGAAACTGTATTTACCTGCTGTTTTATAAGTGGGCGGAAAACCTTTTCCAAGAAAAGAGTAATGTCTTTGGATTGAGGATGGGGTTCTGTGTGACCCTAGCGATATATAAGGTGTCGATAGGCACATATGCGCTGTAGAAACTGCAGTAGCATCATGCAACGATTCCAGAGCGTTGGCGAAGACCACGCCACATACACTTGCTGTATTAGCATTCAGCAGACGTAGGAGCAGCAATCCGCGATCCTGTCTGCAGCCAGCAGTAGGCCTACCAGAGAGACAAGTTCAAAGAGATCAGGATTCCTGGAAATCTGTGTCTGCCTTCAACAAAGTAGGTTTCTAGTAGCATCGAACTGACTGTGTCCGCAGACTTTTCTCACGGCTCAGTGTTCGAAACCCAGATGCCAACATTCCAATCACTTGTGATGGAGTGGATTGCCGTCGCATCTTGTATCGTAACCTGTTTTTACTGACAGTTCCCTAGTTTTGAATTGCCAGCTTGGCAAAGCCACCTCATGACTATGACAAGGACCATCGCATATTGTATTACACATATTATTTCGTCTCTGCTACTTGGTCCTGTATTTGAATCATCCCAGGGACGTGTACATGCGCGCGTGCGCTTTGTGTTTACTGCTAATGGTCCTAATCGGTATTCTTACTGCCCCACCTTGGGGATACTTTGAACGGTCTTGTGACGTAATTTTGTTTAAAAAGGGGGAAGAGGAGCATTCAGTCACAATAACATTTGCTGTGTCTTATTGTATGTTTTGCGACATGTTTCGTCCTGTATAATACAAAATAACCATCATTTCACTTGAAGTACTGTATCATGTTTCTAATATAGGCGTTATAAACACAAACGGACTAAACATATGCTGCTCTAAATAGAGCGACTCTGATGGTAGTGTTTTTTTTTGGGTGCTACAACCTACTTTTCACTACAGCTACACATCAAGGTATTGTATACATCACAGTCACTTGAGTGTATCATTTTTTAATTCAAAGGAAGTTGGTGTAAGGAACAACTTGATACCTGTAAGAAGAGTCTCGATGTATTAAACCAACAAAGAAAATAAAGCTTAATATTTAAAAATCCTTCTTCTAATTTCATCCTTTACAACACACAACATGGTGTACGGCTGAGATCTGAAGCACTTAAAATTTCATCGTGTTGTATTGAAGTGCTCTTTCTACAAGTATTTTCATAGTGCCTTTCGATGGCCTTTAGCTGAAGCCGAAACGTGTCGCACAATATATAATAAGACACTGCAGAGGTATAGTTGTGATTGACTACCTCTCTTCTCATTTTTAAGTCGCATATCACGACGGGATGTCACACAGAAGTGTGATTGTCTTTACACCACAGTACATAGTTGCTGTTCACGCGTCCGCATAATGATTTATATTTTGAAATTTAATGTTTGGTCGTCATTGTGAAACGCGTCTTTGAAAGCCTGAGGTGTAAGCAACAGAATTTTACACTTGTTTCTGTTTTATTCGTAGCAAACATCTCGGAATGTATATTGCTGTCGTCTGGGTTGTGGCGCCGCGTTTGAAGGTGGGTCGGTAGGGACGTTTCGGGGAAACAAACGGCCTTCACAGTCAGGGCAGACGTTTTTCCGTACTGAATTTTTAAATATTATTAAAAGAGTTTCGCCGATCCAGTGCGCGCGGTCTAAGGCGTGGTCTGCGGCCGCTCGCTTACTAGGATCGTGGGTTCGAATCCGTCGAGAGCATGGATGTCTGTCTCTTGTGAGGTTGTGTGTTGTCAGGTAGAGGTCTCTGCGACGAGCTGTCCTCGTCCAGAGGAGTCTACCGAATGTGGTGTGTCTGAAATGTGTGTGATCATGAACTCGACGAAACGAGGAGGCCCAGGCCCATATAGGGCTGTCGAGCCATAGAAAAAAAAAAAATTAAAAGAGTTTCAGGTTTCAGTTTGTTGTAGAATTTTTTTCATATAACAAGCTTTCCGTCTTCGGACATGTGCCTCACCCGCAGGCCAAAAGACTATGAGTGTTGACATGACAGCCTTTGTCATTGCCTTCAAAGTTCAGTGCCGTGAACCTGCAGACTATATATCGGTTTAGAGGACGGATTGTATGGTACTTCGTAAATTCATTGACGAGGTTTCAAAACTGAAGTCCAGTATGTCATCACATCGTCACTGTCGTAGAAAGATGTTTGTGTCAACCCCAGTGGTACTGTTTATAAATGTACTGACAGACTTGATCAAGCTTATTAACCCTGGATTAGGAATTAATTGTATCGTTCTAATTAACGGGTGGAACGAACTGCACAGGGAGCAATGCGTATGTCAAAGATTTTGTTTTTGGAAGCGCGCATTCAGGCCAAAGAATCGGTCGCTTTTTCCGTAAAGTCGGGCCGACATATTATGCATGAGGCTACTTCATTAAAGCCCTGGTTTAGAAAATTGTGCACAATGCACGTGCCAGAATTTATGAGCGTAACTTTGTAAGGATTTCCGTCGTAATATATAAAGACATTATGCATCTCGTTAATATGTGAACCGTCACATGACACGTTTGTATCGCCTTAAAATTTTGACGAAATAGAAGGAGAGAGAACAATTTGCTTGTGCAGTGATACGTCTGTCGTCTTACTGGAAGACACCCTGTTGTATTGCATAAAGTATAAATATAGTAGAGAGCACAGTACAACACAACTGTTTTATTATAAAGACAACCTTTTAAATAAAAGTACTACATGTTTCTACCCGATCAGGTCATCTTTTTTATACAGGGTGATTTAGAAGGAAAAGTCAATACAGTGGAACCTCGAACTTCGAACACAATCCGTTCCAGGAGACGGTTCGACTTTCAAGTTGTTCGACTTTCGAGTTAAATTTCCCCATAAGAAATAATGTAAATTGAATTAATCCGTTCCAGACCCCCAAAATTTACCCAATATAAAACATTTTAAGTGCCTATTTCAAAAGATCATAATGATAAAACAAGTATATTTAATTTCAATAATTGAGAATTTTTTTTTATAATATTACATACATAAAAATATTGTATAATAATCAATCAATAATAATAGTAGGAGGGATATTACTGTTCACTGGAAGGTGAATTACCCTTCTTTCATCTGGACCAAGCAGAGAGAGAAGGCGACACGTGACGACCACGTGATTCTTTGTTCGACTTTCGAGTTTTGTTCGAGTTTCAAAACCGGATTTTCCTCGAATTTTTTGTTCGAGTTTCAAGTTGTTCGAACATCAAACCGTTCGAAGTTCGAGGGTCCACTGTATTTTGGGAAGTAGTATCGGTTATTGTGAGAAAAAAAGTTCATTTGAACATGTGTCAATTCTGAATGGTTACCGAGATAGGACCACTAGCATCTCCAGACCTAACTCCGTTAGACTTGTGTTTGTGGGGTTGGATGAAGAGCGAAGTTTACGAAGGAAAGGTGGTTACACGAGACGAATTGCTCGCCCTCATTTTGGATGCTGCTGCTTGCATAAAGAAACGTGTAGATCAACTCAGACGAAGAACACGCGATCTTCGCACACGAGTTGCAAAGTGCACTGAGGTTGACGGTGGGATTTTCGAACATTTGTTGTGAATTGTGTCATTGAAACATTAAATTAAAATCAAAATAAAATTTAACAGTAACTAATTTCTCTTTCTTTATTACCATTCACGATGCTTTTGTATTTGTAGATTCAAACAGCTCTATCTCGGTACCCATTCAGAATTAGACTAATGTTCATATGCACTTTTTTTTCTTACAATGGCCGATCCTATCACCTCCCACAATATTGACCTTTCCTCCAGAATCATCCTGTATATTTGTATGAATCTGATCTGATGAGGTCGAAACGTATAACTTTATAAAAACAAGGCTTATTGTTTTTATAATAAAAGAGTTGTGTTGGACTGTATTCTGTATTATATAGACGACGTGTCTTTGGTCTGATTAGCTTTGCAACAATAATTACGCATCTCAAATTAAATAAATACAGAAACATAAATTAATAACTAAAGAAATACGGAGACCAATGTGGTGTCAAAAAGTAAGGACTTATTTGGAAAATAGGTTGTGGATTATGTGCTAATTTCGTATTTCTCAGCCACATCCGTTAGTCACGAATTGAGTATAGACAGTACACGAATGCTAGCCACGAAGTGTCGTTACGTAATAATTGAATGAACAGCGTGCGATTGTGTGATGGTTACAGAAATTGAATAATACTCATATGCAACAAAACACGCTTAGTAAACACGGAAATGCCATTAGATGAAATATGGCAGTACGACGGCATGGCGCGTCCTCAGGTTGGCAGAGGCGGTTGCAGTAGAGCCTCGAAACATGGCGGGTAGCTGCCAGTATATTGAATAAACTGTCGCGGAAAAGAGGTGGTCCTCCAGCTTGGGGGCCGGGTTAGGGGCTACCAACGCCTCACCGTAAACAGAAAACTGGCATGTTGCGAAATGTTACATAAGTTCTCGGACTCGAACGGTTGTTTGGAACGAACTGTGCAGCAGAAAACGGACAGACCGAGGTTGTTGGAGAAGTTGGTGCTTATGAGAATGTCTGGACCTAAAGGGGGAAAGTGATAGGAGGATGGAGCAAAATTTCGATACAGAGGAGCCAGACGTCAGTAGGATGACAGAATCAAGGAGTGTGATATTGAAATTCTGTATTCTTCCCAGAGACGTTACAACAACACCGCTTGTTGCACAGACACAGGCGCCATAGGCAGTGGTCCACTAGGGCGTAAACATCAAGGAACGACACGGGAATGTACTGTAACTCCCTTAGAATGTAGATGACAGTAGTGCCTGTAACTAAACACGAAATTGCCAGGAAATGTAAAAATACATGTAATTAATCTGCACTTTATACATTTTAGCCAATATTTTAGTTGATAACATTGTATTTTAACTCCATAGATGCACATCTCTGACAGCATTCGTAATTGTATTCCTTCGTAAATGACCTCCCTGAGGATGGCCTGTAGAGGCCGAAACATGTAGCAGGATGAAATATGCGCTGTTCTGGGATATTACGCAGCGTTGAGTGGTATTTCTGTACCGACGTTTATGGACAACCTATCGGTCCCATCTTCAGGGGTTAAGAAGTCCAAACAGAAAGGCTTGACCTTTGAAGATGGGACCAATAGGTTGTCCCGAAACGTCGGTACGGAATTACTACTCTACGCTGCATAATATCCCAGAAGAACGCAATCGCGGCGGAATCCTCAAATCACGCATGCATGAGGATCATCACAGAATAACAAATAGTTATTTATGGTTTCATGTGCGGTTTTTTGGATTAATACTGTACAATTTAGGTTATTTTTCGCTTTTAAAGGGCCGTGCCATGGCTTTGGCTCAGACGGATAGTCGCCTGCTTTTCACCGCGGCGGCCCGGGTTCGGTCCCAGGTTGGTTCATATGAAATTTGTGGTGGACAGAGTGGCACTGGGACAGGTTTTTTCCCGAATACTTCGGTTTTCCTCTGTCTCTGTCATTGCACTAGTGCTGCATACTCATCTTCATCTACATGTTGCTCTTAACCAGAAAGACAAATGGGCGAAACCTGGGAACTTTACAAATGCAGTGGTCTTTCGTAAATCGGGTACCATTGTGTTGAAACGTACTTAAACACTTTTTCGCGTTTAAAGGGCTGTGAGAGCGAAAACGGATGATCCCTTCGCCCACTGAATTTTCCTGTATGCGAATTAGCACGCAGTTCCGGCTCGCCGCTCTTCACCACCTTCCGCTTTCGGTACGCAGTAGGCGTTTACAAAGACTCAGCCACACGTTGAAGAGAAGAAAGTGCCCAGACACAATCCGTTTTGCAGTCACTTTCTGAACACGTGAAGCGGAGCCGTTTAGGTCGCTCCTCGCAACCTATTTATAAAACGTGAAGGCGTTTCGGAACGTGAAGGTTCTTTGCCATGTTCACAGCAGCGCGCTATGGGACTGTACCCCCTGCCAATCAATTCCACCAACATTCCATCAAATTTTTTAAATCTGAAATTAGTCTAAATCAGCGTTGCTTCTCTCTCTTCTTCTCTCTCTCTTCTCTCCTCTCTCTCTCGCGGACCTCTTTTGGCTTCGAAAAATAACCACGGATCCTCACATCCTTGCTCACGTAAATATAGTGGGTCCGGATGTTAGGTATCCAAAAAGAAAAATTTATATCTCAGAACCGATTTTAGATAGCTGTACCAGTAGCATACGTAACAATGCATTGCATGATTTGGCCTTAATTAAACTGATTGTCGCTCGCTTCATGGGTACAGGAGGTTACTTAATTAGATATTCTAAGGTCATACGAAATAAACAGATCGCCAGTTAATAAATGCCGCAATTATTTTTAACAAAACATGTTTATTTAATTTAAAAAATAAGTAAACTTTAACGTAGCCATTACAGAACTGTATCCACAGATTCCCTGGGAACTGGCCGCGGATCGGATCCCGTGAGATCCGCGGAGCACACTTGGGAACCACTGGTCTAAATGGTGTGTGTAAATACAGTTCATATGGCTCGGAGAACACAGCGAGTTTCAGTTGCCAAGGAAATTATGGCTTTTTGTTCTGAGAATTTTATCAAACTCATAAATACGTTTGTGGAAAATCTGCAGCATTAAAAAAAATTAAGTACACGATGCTGTACATAATTCCTGTCCTTTAAAGAATACATTGACCAATCATGTGTCTTTGAACTTGACTGTCCAGGGAGTCTCCTAGTTTGAAGGAACGTTTTTGCAAGAAAGGATCTGGCACTGCCTTCAACGGGAAAGAAAAATGTTGTTCCTAAAAGCACAATCAACTGTTGCGAAATCTTTTCGTTGCCAGGCCGATGACGATTTTGGCAGCGGATTGAGTGTACAAGCATGTTCTTTGTGAGTCAGTGTTCAAGGAAGAGAAGGTTGTTGACAGGTGCGTTGAAAGAAGGAGTAATACGCCTTATTATTTATTCGTCTCAAGAGATTCCGTTCTTTATCGCGTGGGATACAAAAAGGTTTATTTCCAGTGTCTGTACCAGCTGTTTTATGCCGTCTTATCGGCCGATTTTTGGGACAAGTCACGTTAAGAGAAGTCCCAGTGTGTGTGTTACGCAGATGAGCAAATCTAAAATCCAATATCCACGGCTGTTGGGTACAATATCAAGTTATGTTTATTAACTGATAAATTGTGACTACATGTTTCGGCGAAAATTAGCAATAATGAAATGAATTCCAGATGTTTCTTAATTCCAGATGTACGGAATATAACCCATCAAAGTATCCAGTCCACCTTGTAACATCTTTTGAATCGAAATATCATGTTTATATTTACGGCCAATTTTATCATGTGGCTCACTACAGAATATAAATATAGTAATAACATGTTAAAAAGTCTGTAATATTTGACTTAAGGTATAAAATGTACATGGTAAAGAGTTTAAAGCCAGGTCATAATATTAAACTGAATTAAAATTACATTAAATCACGTTGTAACAGTCTGTATCATGTGTAGAACCCGTCGATCATATAACCGGTGAGAGATTATATATATATATATATATATATATATATATATAGAGAGAGAGAGAGAGAAGAGAGAGAGAGAGAGACATCCCGACTGCATTATCATTCTGCTGACTTTGATCCTTAAGATGCCGGCAGCAGGTTTCTCCGAAAAGTCGAGACACAGGCCACTTCCACACAGTGACGACACCCAAACGCAAGATCAGCACAAACATTTAATTTTACAAGTTGAGTTGTGAAGATGTTCGTTTGAGAATGAGCCTGGACCACAAACACTGTATTCAGTGCGCTGCAGCCGGTGATTGCCGATCATTTGATTCTTTAAGATACGCGGTAGGTCTAAATCAAGTACAGCGTGAGGGGCGGTTGTGTGTGTCCTATTGGAACTTTGCCTGGTATATCGCATGATGTGGGAAGGCCGTTTTGTGTCCTCGCCAATCAGGTATTGCCTCTCCAGGAGGTGAGATATGTTATCTTTGGACGGAATACTTTTGAAGACCGCCGCTATGCGCGTGCATGTAGTAGCTTTCTGCGTAATGTCCGTGGCATTGTGGGCTCGTGGAAACCGGGCCACTGGTGTGTCTGCCTGTTGCACTAGTGCGCGCCACGGTCTTTGTAATGGAACTTCATTGCGGTGTTTCTTTTGTTTTGCATTTAACGACGGGCTCTGTAGTAGGCTGTATAAAGGTGCGCGTTGTGTGGGGAAGTACCGGCGTGTTACGACGTGTACTGTCTATTAACTAACTAACTAACTCCATGGAGCAGAGTCCTTCTTGAGAAGCTAACAGGTCGTCAGCTAGTCAAGAAATTCCCCGCGTTTTATGGAACCCCAAGGTTCATTACCGCACTTACAAGAGCCCGCCACCTATCCCTATCCTGAACCATATCAATCCTGTCCATGCCCCCCCCCCCCATCCCACTTCTTGAAGATACATTTTAATATTATCCTCCCATCTACGCCTGGGTCTTCCAAGTGGTGTCCTTCCCTCAGGCCTCCCCATCAAAATCCTGTATGCACCTCTCCCCTCACCCATACGTGCTATATGCCCCGCCCACCTCATTCTTCTCGATTTGATCACCCGAATAATATTTGGTGATGAGTACAGATGATTAAGTTCCTCGTTGTGTAGTCTTCCCCACTCCCCTGTTACCTCGTCCCTCTTAGGCCCAGATATCCTCCTCAGCACCCTATTCTCGAACACCCTCAGACTGTGTTCCTCCCTCGGTGTGAGAGACCGTGTACTGTCTATTAAGGTATATAAACGGCTTCTGAAGCTGTTTTGTATGGACATGATTTTGGCTCGAAGAAAGAGTGGTATAGTTGGAGTAGAGCAGGTATGTTCTTTGGCCCGTTTGGCGCTGATTCGGCCGAACCGGTAGTGCCTTAAAAATCAAGAAATGTGAAAACAGGAACTAATATATAAAAAGTGGCTGGCCTCTTTATATTTATATTTATTTATGCATATATATGTATTTATGTATAACGAAGAATATATGTGCTATTTTAGTAAAATAGTCGCATTTTGCAGTGCAACATGCCAGTCGGTAGTTCAGTTAACATTTTTGCAGCATGTCCCTGAAGGATAGGGACGTGACAAAGTACAGTTCTATAGAAACTCCCACCTCCTTCTTCAGGGTAGAAGATGCAGGCAGCAGGACCCTTCGAACTGATTTTATCCGTGTACCGTACTGTTACGATGTCACATCCGAGAAAGCAATCTATTTGTAGTCACTGCCATGATAACTTAAAATGCTGAAATTGTTATTTGTGTATTTTTATTTATTTTTATTTTTTATTTTTGTTTTGCAAGTAGGATTCTACCGGCTGGGGGGTGTCAGATTTGACTTGCCCTTTACACTTGCCTATGAACAACGATGATACTCTTGATATCCCATACATTTATACAATGTCCTTTACTCAAAGGAATGCAGTTGACCTACACAGCGTGGGTAGAATCCCTTAAAACTCGCGACGACGGCCGGGCGAAAACATACAGACCCTGAAAAAATCGTGAATCTCTGTCACTGCATGACCTTTCCAATGGTCGCCATTTGTTAGGTGTTTCTTATATAACAAGCCCGAGGTCAAATTTATGCACAGCTCTAACCACACAGAACAGTATAGAAAATACTTACACGCACAAAACACGACTGCACTTCGGCCCAGTGTATTTGTGACTGGAATACGTAGGTTGCTGGTTACAGCAAAGGACGGTTGGCTTACCTCAGTGCAAACCACTGCCAAGGTCAACCACACTCCACAATCACTATCTGTAGTTCTGGCTTGTTTGTAGGTGATTCATTTTCGCGCTGAGAAGCCCACTCTGTATCCAGCCTGACGATGGCTGGCAGAGGGGACCCACTGTTTAACGAGGGCTGACAACCAAGGCGGGCGGCCTGGTATTCCTACATGCCAAGGCTTTCGACTTAAGGTGCCCTCGTGGTGTCAGTCTTGAATCTGGCAGGAATATTTTGAGGGTGATTGTTGGTCTGATCGTGATTGGACCGGACTGCTGTTGAAGCCCGATATTCTGCACATAATATTTCTAAGATTACTGCCTTCTGGGACGCTCGTTACTTGTTTTCGAAGTAACTTTAATGTCTCAATCGTCAGTGTACAGATTTAGGGAAAGGAGCAAATGATATTAATCACCACATGAGAACCTCGAACAGTGTCTTATCCATCTTCCTTTTCCTGTAAGTACCCTGTTTTCCAAGGCGGATAATCTTTTATCCTGAACATGGAGGCAGAATGTTTCTCCGAAACACGGCGTCACATCCCAGAAAATACATATGTTAATGGCCATCGCCATGAGAACCTCATCTCTTGCGTAGTATCTTGTTAGGGACTGTGGTTGAGGCTTAAAAATGAAGAAATGCGAAGCTCTCTGGGCGGTCTGTGTGAACCCGTGAGGCACGAAATGGTGACCAACCGCCATGGGCAGTTGTTATGTGTAAGCACATATAGGCCAACCCTGGAAACGGAGTTCTGCTGATGTAGGCGTATGTTTTTAACGTTTCTCAAGGCCGCTGTAGTATTCCTCAGGAAAGTGATGAAATGGCGGAATTTCAGAATACCGTGGTCAGTCATCCTTGTAGGAGCTTAGCACATTTGTTTGCTTTGTTATACCTTAGCGAAACGTGCAGAAGATTGGACATTGTTGATTCCTGATGAAAGGATTAACTTACAGGAGGACATGACTCCATGGTTTTTCTTTGTGACTTGTTAAACATTTGAATGACACGTGTTGTGTGATCCACTTAGTAATAGTAACTATTACGATTGGACAAGGAGAAGTGAAATGTCAAATTTATTGTCCAGAAATTATTATCTTAACCCTTTAAAGAGTGAAATTCGTCTGGATATAAAAACGCGGTTTCTACGTCACAGAAAACATTCCGTCTGAGCTGTAAAGACTAATCGTTAAATGATGGTTATTTTGAGAATACCTACTTCCCTCTTGTAACAAGACTATTCATTCTTGAGCAAATTATATGAACGGGCGACATAGACAGGCTTAAAGACAGATTATTTTCTGTTCTTCCTCCTCCCCCCGTTTCTGCGTTAAACAGGTTAAGGATACTTCACATTCGTGTTTACTTCCGTGAATGAGGGTGTTCGAGAGGAATATTAGACGGGGAGGAAGTAACGGAAGGCTGGACAAAATAGTGTGATGAGCTCCGTAGTTTATACCCTTCGCGAAAGGTTAGTAGGGTGACCACATCAAGGAATATGCGATGGGCAGGGCATGCGGCACGCATGGCAACAAGGAGGAATGCCGGAATTGTTTCGGTGGGAAAGTGTGAAGGAAGACCTAGGCTTAGATGCGTCGTATTAAAACGTATCTGCAAGAAATACAATGGTAGTTTAGGGACTGGATTTGTCTAGCTTACGAGAAGAACCAGTGACAGGCTGTTGTGAACACGGTAATGGGCCCTCGGGTTTCATAAAAAGGCGGAGGAGCTCTTATCTTTAAAGAAGACATGTTCCATGGAGTTAGTTGTTTTGTATTATACGGACTAGAGAAGATTTCCTGTAGACAGATTTCCTGTCGTTCCACATTTACGTTTAATCAGAAGTTCCCTTGTGCAGTGCCCTGGGCAGGTTTATTACCGCCGTATCTGTGGACCTGGTGTTTTCAACAATTCCAGCGACACACTTCTGTTATGGACGATAGATACGCTGGACGCACGTAGACCGATGCGATAAGATCCTGGTGGGGTTTTACTGAGTAACTGTGCTAATTGCTTGCATTGCTAGTTCAAATACGGTAGATGACACGGACGGAAGAGATGGTACTGGAAAGTATGGGCCTCGTCCTTCCTTGGGAAACATTGGGAATCTGTTGGGAGTCCGACCAAGCAAGGAAGTGATGGTCGCCCAGCTGGTAAAGCGATTCCCCGCCTTGTGATCGTCTGTAGAAAACTGGCAGAAGCTATTAAGAGTACGGCGTAGCATAGCAGTCTCTCCTCTCTCTCACACACACACACACACCACCACATACTCGTCTCTCCCTCCATGGAGCTCTGCCCTGTGTTAGAAACTGATGGTTGCTCAGATAGTCAAGCCTGTTACAGAACCTGAGGGCTCTGTCTCTTTCACCAGAACCTGTTACAGGAGCCCGCTTGGTTTTTACATCAGTTGCATGCAGTAAGCTTTAATCTGGTATAGTTATGCTGTATTTCTAGGAATGCTGCGCTGATGAGTTTGATGTCTGTGACTCCATGCAGTAATAGTTAAGATATTCAACTGGGCCACCATGTTGTCTTGTTTACGTGCGAATGTGTTACACAAATTGTGTTACTAGGCTGCAGTTGATAATGCCATTACGTGAAGTGTATTGCATATGGCAGCCCTCTGGCCATTTGGTGTCGGGAATGCGTCAAGTATGATCTGAGAGCAAAGTTTTACTTTCACCTCGATTGGTTGGTACCAAGATCACCTCCACGTCCCCCACACGCTTGAGTGCCATAGTGATTAGATACAGAGGTGCCATGCGTCAAGTTTTGTACGTTGCACCCTGGACATTCCACTTCGGGTTTAATATTGAAGGAAGAACGTAGTTTGATGGTTGCTGTGCAATTTTGTGCCGTCTTATATTATTATTATTATTATTATTATTATTACTAATTCTTTGAAGAGTGAAAATAGATCTACATTATCAGAGAACTGTGTGCTTCCGCTAGATACACGAATCGGTTAATGCGGAATAAGGAAATAATCGCTGTGTATTACAAAAAGCATAAGGAACACATGACTATAGGTTGTGAACAAAATACGGAAGGTGTAGGCCTACCGTCAAAGCTGGCGGTACGCGCAACCTCTAGGTGTTAAAGTGTTAATAGTGCTCTGTGTTTCAGCCTGCATACAATATAATTTAGTGGGTATTTACACTGCTGTATACGATAGTGTAGTGTAAATATCCACTATGATTATGCCAGTTCCGGCGTTTGCTAACAGCCCCTAGCGGTGCAGTGCGTTTATAAGTACAGGTGGCCCTCGATTTGCACCGGTCCAATTTGCGCCGAATCAGAATAACGCCGATTTTGAAACCAGGAGGTCAAAAAGTGAAAAAAACATATTTTACTATTATTTCTAACGTTTTACAATTTTTCTCGTACTGCTTCTTATACTAAATCGTAATTCTTACATCGCTGATGTAAGAGGAAGAGGAGGAAAGAGAGGAAGAAGAACTTTCTCTACGTGAAATGAACACAAGCAATCTCCAGCGCATCCTCTGAGACATAGATAAACTCACTGATTAGCTCTGCGAGCTTGACCACGACTGGGAGCGGAGTGCTACAGCGAAGAGGAGCGTTATGGCATCCATGAGGCCTTATCATGAAATTTGGTAGAAAGAAGGAAGAAATCACGACAGTCCACACTGCATGCTTTCTTTAAAAAAACGTGACGATCCTCAACCAGGGACTTCGTCAGAGAACTAACGCTGCTTCATTAAGCCATTGCCGGTTGTAAGTGTACAAAATGTATTTTTTAAAATTCCCTTTATTATATTTACGTTATTTCAGAGCTTTAAATGCAGATGCTACGGACGCACCGCAGCCTTAAGGCTTATTGTGCACCTCTGTGACGAAGATGAAGAGAAAGATGATCAGTTTATTCATTTTTCCAAGTAATGGAGCACCAGTGGCATGAAATTGACAGGGGAAAACCGAAGTACTCGGGGAAAAACCTGCCCCAGTGCCACTTGGCCCACAACAAATCCCACGTGGACTGACCTGGGATCGAACCCGGGCCTCCGTACTGGTTCATATTACTCTGTTGTGTTGTTACATAGTTCCAGTCCCTCTTGGCACACGAGTATATGTTCTCTGTTTTCTGTTGGCCTATGTAGGGTGAGTCCTTGCCACTGGACTTTTTCCTGTCCAGTAAATCCTAGAAGACGTCTACACGATTCATGGTTTTTAACGTGCATTCACAGAATTGCGAAAAGCAACTATTAGCTTCGTCATGATTGTGTGTCCGTCCGTATGGAACAACTCGGCTTCCACTGGACGGATTTTCACGAAATTTGATATTTGAGTTTTTTTTTCTAAAATCTGTCAAGAAAATTCAAGCTATATTAAAATCTGACAAGAATAACGGGTACTTTACATGAAGACCTCCATACATTTATGGTAGTATCTCGCTAAATTCGACTTAGAATGAGAAATTTTTCATACAGAAGTTGTAGGGAAAATCAAAACACATTTTATGTTCATTGCGGAAAAGTACGGTAGAGCCGGACAGGCCACAGATGACAATATAATACGGCGCATGTGCTTTTTATGCTGGATAACTGCGGCTACAGGTACACACTCAGAATATGTAATACTTATTGTTTTTCCACTACAACGGCGGTTACACGAACGCGCCTCAATGTTATGTTTATACGTGTGAAGCATTAATTAGACCAGGACAGAGGGCATGATTTCGTGTGGAAGAAGGGAAATCCTGGCACAGCAGGATGCGCGGTGACGATTCTATCTGCATTTGTTAACATGCAGTGTCTGCAAAGAAGAACGCCGGCATTTCTAACGCCTGTCAGTTAGGGACGAAAAGAGACATGGCGGTGTTGGTAGCAGCAGCGTAATCGTGACGCAAACAGTTTCACCAACACAAATTGTATGTGATTCACATGATAAAGGTAAGGAAGAGACAGCAATGTCTGTTTCGTTTAACCCTTTAAATTACAAGAGTAAGTATGTGCACCATCAGCTTTCACATTAAAGAAACTCAGCATTCTTGCTCACTGCGTGTATGTATAGGGTTCGTATGATTGGTAGAGTAAACAGCGATTATTTTCCTAACAGCATTAACCGGTTGGTCTTTGCAATGGAGATTGTGGTTACTGTGACGTAGGCAATTAATCTGAAGTGTCATTTGGATGACGTACTTGCTTCACACGGTTAAACTAAAAATATCTGTTCGGGCGTCTCACGATGCCTGGAAACAAATATGCAAGGCACAGGTCGCAGGTACCGTGCAACAGTTATTCAGGATTTCCTTGTCCAGTAACTGGGCCGGAATGGCGAATCGCTACGGGATGGACGGTCTGGGGGGATCGAATCCCAATGGGGGCGAGATTTTCCGTACCAATCCAGATCGGCCCTGTGCAATGGGTACCGGGTCATTCCCGGGGTAAAGTGGCTGGGGCGTGGCCTTAACCTCCCACCTCCCTCTAACGCTGAGGTTACAACGACGTCGGTTTATACGACACCTCGTTTATAGCGTCTAGTATTCTGTGGTATTAGTTAATTCCTCACTCTTAAACATGACAATTCTGTGCAGAAGACAATTGGTTCTCAATATAACGATACTCGGTTATAACGACACAAAATATTCGGTCCCATTCATGACGTTATAACAGAGTTCGACTGTAAAGTGTTTTTTTTTGTGAGTCAGTATGCCTGAAAGTCTTACTTGCCCGATACCTTTCAGTCGGAGTGTCCCATATCGAATTAAAAAGAAATATGTCCGGTGGTTTAGATGCTGTTACGAAGTGACAGACAGACAACCATTACTTCCACATTAAGAGTTTGTTTGTGCTTTGTAAAAACTCGTAGCAATATCCCCTGTAGATGAAAGGCTTTTGGTGTGTTAAAGTTATCCCATTACAGTCCTGGACAGTCCGTTTGGGCTCCAGGAGGTTGAGGCTCCAAGATTTCTAGACAACCGGCACAGGAAGGTGGTAAGTTTGTCAGCCGTATGCACTGGCCGCCTTTACCCCCCAGGAGATACCCCTGGTACTCATTTCTATTAGAGGCTGAGTCGACCCGAGGGCCATAGTGCGGCTGGAAAGATTAATTCAATGAAAAATCCCAATGACTCAATTGGGAATCGAACCCGCGACCTTTCGGCTTGAAGTGCAGTGCCTCGACCAACGCTGGAGTAAATAGTTCTCCGCGTTTCGAAGGATCTTAGTGCTTTTCTCTTCAGGGTCGAGCTGAACAAGAAGTGTCCTCTTGTCGAAATGCTTGACCCTACAGATAGGGCACTACAATACTCCGAAACGGCGGGAACTGTTTACTTAACGACACGGCGTGACATTGCCGAAGAAGTGGAGCTTCAGGAGTACCGCTATGAGAACCTTAAATCTCGCAATGTATATACGGGTACTTCGCTTGATGGGGCGTATTCTGAGTGTAGTGAATGATGATGCTACAGCCGTTCTGAAGACCGCTGACTGTAGTTACCAGTTCCCCTTGTAGCTTTTCATGTACGCCTCAGGTCTTGTCCAGAACACACGAAGCGTAGTGTAGACGTTCGTTTGAACATGTTTGGCTAAAGAAATTCACGAGTTAGCGAAATTTGCATAAACAGCCGAAATGTTTAGAAATTTTTCCTAGGATTATGTGTTTATGATTTGTATTTCAACTTAAAAAGGAGGGTTAGGGTACGTATATAGGCCGACTCTTAATAATTGAAAGGTAGCATGTGGAACTGTTTTAAGGACACATTTCAGCCGGAATAGTTGGTGAAAGCTGTGCTTGTACATGCCGCAATAGACTTGCATTTTGTAACCGAGTTGAAAACATGCTGGTATGAACGTAATAACGTGGGGAAACCTGTATAAAAATACGTACTGTTGTTGGAATGTGTGCTAATAATTTAAATTAACGTGCTAACAAGCTGTTGGGAATAACGCTGAAGGATGGAATTTGTGTTAATGGTGAACTATGGTCACTGTCACAACATACCAGTTTCTTTATTGTTAGTATGGTTGTGCACCTGTCGCCTGTGCGGGAAGTTAGACAGACCGACAGACAGTCATTTAATGTGCACTTTGTATGTTATTATAGAAACGTTTGTAGTCTGATGTACAAAATTGTACTTGCCGGTACCTAGTAGATTTTAAAAATTGAATGCTAGAATCTAGATACTGTAGAGTCCCGATTATCTGACCTTAACGGGACCGACAGGTGGCCGAATTACAGAAAATTTTGGGTAATGTGGAAATTCATCGAAAAAATGGCGTCGAAAATTTCTGAATCCACCCAATCATTCTTCTGGTTTTTATACGAGACTCGGTAGAGCAGCAGGAGCTAGGCTTTTGAAAGCTCGTGTTTTTTTTTTGACCCTTCCATTAAATTGCGAGATTTAGTTTGTGCATGCGCGCGCAGCACTAAATTATAAATAGCATGTCGGATAATCAGGAGCCTACTTATTTGGTTTAGAGTCATTATTCTGACTTATTCTGCGGAAACATGTACTGACTTAAAACCTGTTTTGGGACTTAAAGTACAACTTCGTTATGGTATTCATATCCGTGCATTAAATGACAGTTTATGTTACAATAACCAACAAAATGCACAATATTGCAATATATAATTTTACAATTAAAACTTTAAAAGTCCTGCATGTTTCGATTCTTTTAGAAACATCCTCAGGGACAAAACATCAATAAAATATGTGTAAAACATGAATTAAATTAAAGTAATAGGTAGTCATGTATGCGGATATCCTGGAGTCCACGATAGGAGCAGAAATGTGAAGAAATATTCAGTGTGCTGAGAATATAGTAATGCTTACCGTCGTTCCATCGACACGCTGTTTTCTGCAATACTGAGTAACTGAAACCCGGCACTAGTATTTATTACATTCTGATTCTTCACATTTCTCCTCGTATCGTGGACTCAAGTATATCCACATAGATCGCATATTATTATTTTAATGTAATTCACGTTTTATAAATGTTTTATTTATGTTTTCTCCGTGAGGATTGTCCCTAAAGAGTCGAAACATTTTGGAGTTTTAAAGTTTTAGTTGTGAAATTATATTATTGCAATATTGTGCATTTTGTTGGTTATTGTATCATAAATGTAAGCACAATGTTTCATGGTGTAATAGTGGAAGTCTTCAGTTAGTATAGAAACGTAGAAATTACATGGAGCAGAGTCATTTTTGGGGAGGCCGTCAAGAAATTCCCCTTGTTTTATGAAACCCGAAGGTTCATTAACAAGTTCCTGCCATTTGTCCCTATCCTGAACCAGATATGTTCAGTCAAGGCTCTCACACCCTACTTCTTCCAGGCGTCGTGACCATTTTACATTCCTTAGGGCGTTCCAAAAGATGGCCAAGTATGAAGTCGTGTGTAACATTTCATATGGCGTTTATTTTATTTTATTTTTTTTACGGCGAGGTGTTCTTAGCTCCCTTGCCCAGCCCTTAAGCTGCAGGTCCGCCTTTTGTCGGCTCTACGCGACTGTATGTTCAGTATACTCCCAGCTACCCTCCATGTCTAGAGGCCGCCTTCTCCATCTGCATCCTGAGGACATGCCATGCAGTGGGAACGGGGACCCTCTTACTACGGGAAACAGAGAAACAAACGAGCAGTTTTCTTTTATGTAAAAAAAAAAATTTTTGAGATGAAGGCGGACGGACCTTGAAGATGAGCATTACTTTAACGGGAATGGATGAACCATTGTCACTGCCTCTGTATTGCATGTGCCAGATCGAGATAAGTCTGGTATGCAGCACAGTTGAAGATACACAGAAGTCAGTTTACACTGTGTCTTGTTCCAGTTCTGAGGAGAGAGAGTTCGTGGGCGCTTGTCTTTCTGGGCAACACGTAATTTCCTGACGTGGCACTTGTACTGCACGCAGTTCACCGTACCTCTGCGTTAGTTACCCGACCCGGTTTATTTGCCCCATAGGCCTATTAGTAGCAATATGTCCTCTGGTAACATACCTATCTGCTAGAGAAATACCATTGATTATTGCCCGGCCTTGTAATCGTGGTTGGGTATGTTACTGCTCCATCACAGCCCATATTTGCTGATACCTGCTCCATGACAGCCCATATTTACTGATTTCTACTTCATCACAGCCCATATTTACTGATATCTCCTTTCATCACAGCCGATATTTACTGATATCTTACTTCATCACAGCCCATATTTGCTGATACCTGCTCCATGACGGCCCATATTTACTGATTTCTACTTCATCACAGCCCATATTTACTGTATCTCCTTTCATCACAGCCGATATTTACTGATATCTTACTTCATCGCAGCTTGTATTTACTGATATCTGCTGATTCACAGCCCGTACATACTGACATCTGCCTCATCAAGCCCATATTTACTGATACCTACTTCATTACAGCCGATATTTACTGATATCTGACTATCGCAGCCCATATTTACTGATTTCTTCTTCATTACAACCCACATTTTCCGATATATGCTGTACCACAGCCCGTGCTTCCTGACACGCTTCGTCACAGCCCATGTAACACGTGCAGATAGATCTTGTTCGCGGACGTTGGCCTATCGATATGTAGGAAAGTAGGATTGCATGTTGCCTGACGGTCCTGCATCAACAGATGACATTAGTGTCGTATGTTGGGCTTCACGAAACACACTCGTCTGCTTGTTTATGATAAGTGATAATCAAGGCTGACGAATGGAACAGTCTTGTTAAATGTTCTCTCCCGTTTCTGACTTCTGTTATGTAATATAAGGGTATTATTTTGTGCTACATGTTATGTGGCCGTAAGTAGGCCGTTGCGGAGCAGTCTGTCTGGTGGAGGAATGTCCGGCGCATGGAGTTTGTGTCTGGTATGTGAACGGAACCAACATTTTGTGATGTGTGGTTTTTACAACATCCATGAAGAACCATGGGGTGCGGTGGAATGTGATGACGTGTCGGTCGGTAATTAGTTACCGACATTTCGGAAGAACGTTCTGCCCCCCGTTTTCAGGGTAGTCCAAGAAAAGTGAAGTAATGCTTGTTGAGCCTTCATGCATGAACTGGTAGAGGTAATGGAAATGGTGGTGGCGAGTTTTGTGGATCTGCTTGGACATTCAGCTCAGTTACGATAGCTGACTGCCATTTCTACGTTTGAACTGGTTTTTTTTTTCTCAACAACATCGCAGGAGCTTCAGCGCAGAATTAATCTGGCAGGTGGTAATTTGATTGTTATGTCGCTGATGGTAGTTTACTAGGATCGTTGCAACTTATTCGGTATTTGTCTGCTTCAGATACTGGAATTTCCATGTCGTCAAGGTCACAGTCATATCTCTCCAAGCTTTTCACCATTTGTGATCATTTTACCATCTTATTCAGTCTGTATAATGTCTGTAGTTGAACCATCGTTGTCAGCTCTTGATAACACAGTGGTAGGTCTTAACTTATAACTACGTGTTCTGATACTTATAAGCTTTGCGTTTTATCCACACAGTGTCCCGTACGATCCTCTGCATAAACAGAGGTTGCGATATGTGAGGTCCTCACAGCAGTATTGCCGGAGATTCAGGTCTTCGGGTGTGACGCTGTGTGCCTACATATTCGAGGGTCCAGCATCCAAAGAAGAATAGTGACTGCTTGACACTTGCAGATGAAGGCACTACGTTCTTTCGAAACGTCGGGAACCACTTATCCAGCGACATACCGTCAAGTCCCAGAAGGACTGAAACATAAACATGGGTTATTTCGTTATGCACCATAAATCTAAAGATATATGTAGTGGAGGCTTGTTTTCTGTGAGGTACGAACTGAAATTTTGAACATAATTTTGATCAGTTTCGGGGTTAATGTGGTTTAATCGACGGACAGAACAGAAGGCATAGGCACCGCATTATATGCAAGCCTCGTTACCACCTGGGACCCAAGACATTGCGCACACTGTTTCCTGACATTACTCATGAAACGTTACAGAAATTTTAATTCTTCATGTACCTTTACATTTTATAGCGTTGGTGCTGACCCAGCTTCGATATTGTTTTCTGCTTGCTGCGGAACAAGACTTGAAGTGTGATCCATTTTGTTGAAGCCGAAGATAAAGCATGATAGAGGCAGTTGAAGACTTTGGGGTGTTGCATTTGTCTTGCCAAGAAATGACGTCTGTCATAAGTGAAGTTCAAAATTGAACATTTCTTAATTTTACGGTCGCATTCAGTTCTCTTTTAGCCTCGATTGATGGTTAACGGACTTCACGGAGCAGCGTTTGCTACAAGAAGCTAAAGTTGCTCAGCCGGTCAAGTAATTCCCCGCCTTTTGATGAACCTAAAGTGAGTTGACGTTTTCACAAGACCGCGTTATCGGATCCTATTCTGAGCGTGATGAATCCAGTCCACCCCTCACTCCCTCCTCGTTTAAGATTCGTATTAATATTATCCTCCGTTGTACTCCCAAGTATTGCAAGTTATCTCTACCATTCAGGTGTTTCTGATACAATTTCAAATGCATTTCTCACGCTCCCACGCGTGTCACGTGACCCGCTTGTCCTTTCCTCCGTGGCGCAACAGCCCAAGTCGGGCCTAGGCCGCTTCGTTGTTGAGGTTTCTAGATCACACCCAATTACACACACACACACACGACAGGACTCCTTTGAACGAGTGATCAGCTCGACGCAGAGGCCGCTACCTACACAACGCACAACAAACACAAGAGACGAACATCCATGCCCTCAGCGGGATTCAAACCCGGATCCCAGCAATGAAGCGGCCGCAGACCCACGCCTTGGACCGCGCGGCCACCGGGATCGGCTTCCACCTGTCTTGTCTTCAGATAATCGTCCTGATTGTATACAGTGAAATGTAGAGGTTGTGAAGCTTCTTCTTACGAAGTTTTCTTCAGCCTTCCGTTATTTCCGATGGCGATTACTAGATCAACAAACTGCTGTTTGTTGGGTCAAGTCAAAACAACAATAGTAACGAATGTTCAGAACGCTTTTGGGGCAGGCAGGATGTGCAGTTTTAATTCGGGGTCTTCCGTACTTTTGCTTCCCGTGGACGATGCGTATGAAATGAATATTGTAAAATAAAATGAAAGCGAAAGTTGTCCCTGTACATTCCATGAAGGCATGTGGTGGAGTGGAGGTGCAGCTCCACTCATTCTTAGCCTCAGCGCTGCTTGGAGTTGAGTGGTCAACTTCACACCCTTCCGCCCCCGTTCAGCTTCCTCCTGGGAAAGCGTCCGCCGTAGCTATTGGCTTGGAGTGTGGGTGGGCCGCAGAACCGCTGGACGTTTGGGAGAAGAGACTGTCTGCCATCTGCGGGAATCGAATGTTAATTCCTGCGGTTTCTAGCCCTATCCCAGCCGCGCTGTACCGTCTCCAAACGAATGCTGTGTAATGACAGTGCTGGTGGGGACCGCGTGAGATACGAGAACTGCGATAACACGTAGGGGACAGAAGGCCAACGCAGCTTCTGTTAAAAATAAGCGTATAGTCACGTTCAACAAGGAACAAGGACAGTCTGCGTAAAAAGAAGTGTCGCAAGCGATGTGAAATCAGTTGAGGCAAGATATTTTTTTTTTAGCATCTATTTAGACAGTGGTCGTACGGGTTTTGACATCGTGTAGGCCTATGTTTATCAGCGTTTCGGAGGAACCTGTTGACTCCATCTTTACGGTACAGTTACTGAGGATGGAGACAGCAGGGTCGTGCGGGTAGTGTTTTAACCACGTACCAGACTACACGGTATCAGTACCCAGAAGATCACAGTCTGAGCCTTTACCGTCGCGGAAATCTGAAATCGCATTTTAGCATGTAACTTAATATCAGTAGCGAGCCGGGGTAGCTCAGTAGGTGTAGTGACCTGAGCATTAGTCGGACAACCGAGGAATCTTAGTTCGATTTCCGACAGAGGCAGGAGATTCTTCTTTTCTTCAAAACCTTCCAGATCGACTCTGGGGCCCACTTGGCTTTCTATTCGATGGTTTTCGGCGCTCTTTCCCAAGGGATAAAGCAGCCGGGGCGTGATGCTGGCCACTCCATCTAGTGCTAAGGTTAAGAATGTGTGGAACTATACCTTCAGTGCCCTGTAAAACATCATGACGTACATAGAGACAGTTTGATTAAAATACAGTCGAACTCGGTTATAACGTCACGAAAGGGACTGAATATTTTGTGACTTTATAAACGGGTGTTGTTATAACCGAGGAGTATAATGTGGTGGTTAACAATCGTGAATTGGTGCCACAGAATATTGACGTTGTATACGAGGTGTCGCATAAACCGATGTCGTTATAACCGGGTTCGACTGTACATGTTTCAGCTGAAGTTTCCTCCTTGTGTACACTTCATGGGTGTATGTCGTGTAGGTCCGCGGAAGGCACCAATCATTCTTTAACTATATATATGAGTGTTAATATGTCTTGAGGGGAAGAAGGACATCGGTGTTCATTTTTGTGAAATTACAGGGACCTTAAACATTCACGGTAAGTAAGAGTACCACAGCAGTTCCTCATCTTTACCTTAAGTCTTAATGGCGGAGTGCATAATTATGCACATTGTTTGAAGTCCGTGAAGGTGTACGGGGGTGGCAGAGGTATAGCTCCGCTCATTCTTAACCTCAGCACTAGATGGAGGTGAGTGGTCACCTTCACGCTCCGGTCCTTTTACTTTCAGGGAAACAATCACAATGCCCATTGAATTGGAGGCTGGGTGGGCCCCAGAGACGGGAATATGTCGGGAATCGAACCCGGGATCGTCCAGCCCATAGCCTAGTCACTTAGCTGACTACGTTGTCCCGGCGCCGTAACTTCAACTCAGCATTTTCCGTGACTAGTAAACAAATGTACCAAAGAATCAGTCCAGGTCCGAGGCTCTGTATAGTGTTTCGTAACATGGTAATCTTTTAAGGTGAGGAGTTGTTAGCACCTCGCCCAACCCCCAAGCTGGAGGACCACCCCTTGGCTGTCCGCGACTGCATATTCGCAGCTACACCTCCATATTCGGAGGCCGTTCCTCCATCCGCAACCCGAGGACGCGCCATGCCGTGGTGACAGGGACCCACTAATCATGCTCAGGATAGGGACAGGTGGCGGGCTCTTGTGAGTGCGGTAATGAACCTTCGGGTTCCATAAAACGCGGGGAATTTCTTGACTAGCTGACGACCTGTTAGCTTCTCAAGAAGGACTCTGCTCCATGGAGTTAGTTAGTAAACAAATGTTTCCAGCGTAAGGTGGTTGAAGGGAAAGTTACTGACGTGTGAACAGACATGCACAAGAGCACTGTAAGTACGAATTTTGTTATATGAAATTGATTAGATATGGTGGGTGTCCTGACACTGCCCTATCGTAATATTCTTGGGCGATCAGCCGTGTCGTGATTTGGGTAGAAGCCAATGTCCATGGGCTTGCCTTGACTCCATTATTAGGGTCAGTTTCGGTTTTGGTGTGAGTTTGTCTGTCATGCAGTGAACAGCGGAGGTAAGACGTCTGAGCGATTTGTCTTCAGTGTTGGGGAGCAACAGACTTAACGAGAATATCTTGAGTTTGTATTGATGAAAGAGGTTATGATTGTAACTAATCACTGGTGCAGTACGTCGATCAATCTGATCGAATGTTCGAATTCGTATCGTTTTACGTGTTCAAGGAGCCTGAACAGTTGTGAAGGAATGGGGTGGCGGTAACTTGTCTCCTCCGGTCCTGTGAGGTTACTTATTGATCAGTCGGCCTGTAGTCGAGATGTATTTTATGTGCAGACGATTGCCCACTTCTGCCTTAATTGCCTCTCAGAAATGTCAATCTGACTGGAAATTATAGTGATGAAGACGATTCCTTCTTTCATATAGCGTTTGCTTTCAACTAATTAATGTTTTGATTCGTTTATTTTAATCAGATTGTCTTCTTGACAGGTTTACTTGGAATTGTCTCTCCAGTACCAGTGTTTAATGTTTGTGATTGTTCCATGAAGATCCCACGGTTTCAGTCCATTAAGAATCAGCTTTTAAATCACTGCTGGTTGAATTTGTGGTTCTTTCTTCTTTGCCTTATCGTACGATGGGTCAGAATTTATAAGAGCTGTTTATTGTATCATAAATATAAAGCACACTGAAGAATAGCGGTTTAAAGACTTACAGAGGCATTAAATAACACGTTTAGAAAGCAGTATTATAGAGAATAGATTAGTACATTTTGAGGGAATAAATTGTACATTTAAGAGGGTTGAGAAGTTCAGCTCATGAGGGTAATCAAGTAGTGTTAGACGGAGGTTCCCAAACTGTGTTCCGCGGTGCCGACGCACCCCGTAAAGGTTTTCTGGGGGGGGGGGGGGGTCTGCAATTTAATTCTAATTTAATACAATTCTTTAGTAAGTGTTACTACTTTTTTAAGAGAGGCAAGAAGTTTCTTTGTGTGATTTGACACTGCTGACAGTAAACGGCTGGGAAAAAAGAAGCGAAGCCAAAGAAATTATTAACATTACGGTTCGCCAACAAAACAAGTCACAACAAAAATTTCGGACCAACGAATTCAGTTGGATTGCGCAGTGTTTTACTGTCTTCAGTTAGGCGTTTTGGTTCTAGATCACCGTAAACGCGACCCTCCACGTGAAGTTTTGACTGGGTGGTATATTGGTCCGGGGATCTGTTAGGTTTCTTCCTAACCAAAAGGACTGTCCGGAAAGTGAAGTTGCGGACAGACTGATCATAAGACAAAAGCAGACGGATGACAAGTTTGAACATTCAGAGATGGTAGAAGTTGGAGTGAAGGCGTTCAAATTAATTGATTCATTTGATGTATTTACTGTCGGGGATTGTAAAGTGAATATTAGAGACACATTATAGATTACCAATAAGTTATTATTAAGCATGCCGAAGGAGAGTTCAGAATTATAATCCTGGACAAGAGAGGAATGTTGGGAGATACGTGTAAACAGGGGGCTGACCAGTTGGTATGGAACAGGACTTGACGCCTGATCCTGGAAGTTGGTGGTGGTGGTGGTGAGTATAAGTATGGGTCAGGCCCTTGCGGTCCCGATGCACGTAGGCCTGTGACAGGCCCTTTGTGCCCCTTAACTAAAGTCCAAGTCATAAGAGCCCTGTCCTTGTAATAAAGGTCCAGATCGCCCCCAGATTTAGTTCTCTGACATCCTCAGGGTTCAAAAAGAAGGAACCCAGATAAGTATGTCTGAGTGTCACCAGGGCTTCACACTCACAAGACATGAGCTGAGGTCTCCTCCTCTGCCCCGCATTTCCTACACAACGGACTGTCACTCAGTCCCACAATGTGAAGGTGTCTTCTCAAGGTGTTATGTCCGGTAAGAAGGCCAATAACCACCCTGGATTGCGTCCTATTAAAGGACAGCAGCCTGGTCTTAGCGGCAGTACGAGGGCCCGAGAGGTGGTGGTGGTGGTGGCACGATAGTTGATCCTACTGAAATCTAAATGCTGTCGTGTAAGTTACCAATCTTCTTCGGCTGTTTTTGGTAAGTTGGATCTGAGGTAAAGGAGCTTTTATCAACCTTTGGGTCGCGAAGCTGTTCTGAGTGGGGATCACGAAGCAATGATTTGCATGCTGATTTTACAACTTATACGTTTATATTCTTTAGATCATTACAATGTCACATTAGTTATACCGATTCATGTGTCTTTGTTTTGCACCCATCTTTATTTCTGACTCGTGGAGTCGCAAGACCAAGCTATTGACCTGATCTGGATCGCGGCTCAAAAACTTTGAGAAACACTGGCTTGAAGCAATGGTCACATTTGTCTGACAGTAACGAAAATGAATTTTGCCGCAGAAATATTAATGGCAGATCTCCCTTCAGAACCCGTGTAATTGTTCCGGTTATATGAATCCTGCAGACGGACGGACGGACTTGACCTCCCAGTGTTAACTTCACTTTAACCAACTTTGTGCAAAGCATAATGAATGTCACACACAGGTGTTAATGTTTTGTATGTTAATGTTTCTTAATAAATTAAACGTTCTTCTATTTGGAAGCAATATTTACCCAAAACGAAAGGGCAGGGTGGCCGGGAATTACAGTAGGGAGTGGCGCCAGCCCAGCCAGTGTTTTGTTTATTTTATTGCGAGTGCCGTTGCTGTTTGAGTCAGCAAGTACTGCGTGCAGCAAATGTGTTTGCGATTCATTGTAAGCTGTGTGAAGTTATTAGCAGCGGTGGAGCTCACAGTGGTCTTCTGGGATATAACACCGTGCAGCCCTGCGAGTGGTTACCAGCGTTTCGGAGGAACTGCGGGCTTCATCTTTTGTGATTTACCTTGAATATAGAGGCAGAATGTTTCTCCGAAACATTGGTATTCACATACACAGTGCATGGTGTCATTAACCGAAAGACTATAAAGTAGAAGTGTCCTGAAGATAGATACAGCTCGTTCATCCGACATCTTGTTACCTATATACAAAATGCGTGGCAACATTTGTCAGATCATAATCTTTCGGTCCCAACATTTATGTTCCCTAACAAGGATATGGGAGGGGGGGGGGGCACTGCGCTACAAGCTGGAAGGTCGTAGGTTCGATTCCCGATGGGGTCATTGGGATTTTTCGTTGACCTAATGAGTACCCCTGGGGGGTAAAGGCGGCCGGTGCGTAGAGCTGACAACCTTACCACCTTCATGTGCCGATTGTCTTGAAATCTGGGACCCTCAACCTTCTAGAGCCTTCAGGGCCTGTCCAGGCCTGTGATGGGATTGTTTTACATTTTAACAAGGATCAGTTTTAATGTCAATGAACCGCGTACTTTATCTGGCGCCGTAACGGCCATTTTGTTTAAAAGAAGCATGTAGTCACAGCGTAGTAATACAAAGCCTCTCGTTTTCAGTAATTTTAATATAACGCAGTTATAGAAGTAGTAATTAATGGAAACTTATCATGTTGAGCCCTTGTCCCTTGTCCAGTCAACTATAAAATCCCACCAGTGGGTGTCACACTGGTCGAGCAATACTGACGTAGTCGCTATAATGACGAGGCAACGGGAAGTCGATTCCCACCGCGGGAGGAGCTCTTTCTCTTCGACACTGTGTGGAGGTGTACACCGGAGCCACTCAACCACAGGTGTCGGGAAACCTTTTCCCGGAGGTAAAGCTGTCGGAGCGTGAAGCTAACCATTCAGCCCCTTATAGTTCCGAAGGTTAAGACACCCTGGAGCTGATCTACGAGGGCTAGTCAAAAAAGAGTGAGAATGAATTTATTACTCAGCAAATACGTTAGGCAGAGTCCAACTTGATATGGTCTTTTTCAAAGTAGTCCCCATCAAGCTGTATGCACTTGGCCCAACGTGTCTGCCAGTCCTGGAACACGTGCTGGAACACATTTTTTGACATCGTCTTCAGAACCGCCTCCGCCCTCTTCAGAACGGCCCTTGAGGGGTCGAAACGCTGGCCCCGCAGCTCCGATTTCAGGCGAGGAAACAGAAAAAAGTCACACGGAGCAAGGTTCGGGCTGTACGGAGGGTGCGGCACACATTCGATGTTTTTTTCTGGCTAAATATTGGGCAACAACGTTCGAAACGTGAGGGCGTGCATTATCGCGGTGTAGACGCCAACGAGATGGATGCAGCTCAGGGCGTTTTCGTCGGATGTTTTCGGCCAGGGTCTTCAAAACTGTCACTGCCCGAAAAAACATCGAATGTGTGCCGTACCCTCCGTACAGCCCGAACCTTGCTCCGTGTGACTTTTTTCTGTTTCCTCGCCTGAAATCGGAGCTGCGGGGCCAGCGTTTCGACCCCTCAACGGCCGTTCTGAAGAGGGTGGAGGCGGTTCTGAAGACGATGTCAAACAATGTGTTCCAGTACGTCTTCCAGGACTGGCAGACACGTTGGGCCAAGTGCATTCAGCTCGATGGGGACTACTTTGAAAAAGACCATATCAAGTTGGACTCTGCCTAACGTATTTGGTGAGTAATGAATTCATTCTCACTCTTTTTTGACTAGCCCTCGTACTTACCCTCATTTGTATGTCTGATTGAGTAATTTTGTAATTAAGACGTAGGGGCCTGTCTGGTATTGGTACACACACTTGTATGTTCTGCAGCATCAGGCCTTGAACGTACTGAGTCACTGTCCACAACTCACGGCAAACTCTTTGCCCTGCAGTTATGTCTGAAGTATTGGTTTTGGCAAATGAAACCTTATAATTTCAGACAAGTACAAAGACAGTCGTGAGAATATGGAATAGCTTATTCTTATACTGTTGCGGTTGGGTGATCTTCAAACGTTGCGACGCGGCGGAATTTTGCTGTCAGAACAAAACAGTGTCATGGTCTTGCTAATATGGAAGTTGGATTGTTTACCATCTTCTTACCTCGCGACGTGGGTATGCAAATGTGTGTTTAATTTCTATGTGTCATCGTATTTCTGTTTACTGGTACAAAGGTTCCTATAAAATATTGTAGAATATTAAGGGGGCCTGATACAGGGACTTTTTGTAAAATGACGTCACGCGTCACTCTGCACTTAACTGTTTCGCGTGACGGCATGCAGCGCAGCGATCGCCGCTATTCCAGTTTGCCGTGAGTGGGGGTCGGCGCGTTTTAGCTCTGTTTTGCAGTTAATGGAAGGTGTTTCGTCACCATATATATAAATAATGTGCTGAACACGGTTTTCTAAGACCCGTAGACACGTCTCGCATGTGAAACATGCCGTTGATTGCACGTCGAAGTTCTGCTGCTGAAATTGAAGACGATGTGTTCTGATTGTTTTCTTCAAGATCGTAATGGTGGCGTGGCTTTTAATTACGTTAAATATTTAGCACGCGGTGTATTACGAATACATTAAAACGAATATAATTTTTTGCCATATGAGCTATTGCACCGACTTGCTGAAAAAAAGGGTATTATTATTCTAATCATGGGACAGGTGTTCCAAAAAACGGTGTTAGAATGTGTGTGACGTATGGGCGCGAGTTTGTGATTACAAAAATACAAATGGGTATAATTCAAGTTGCATTCATAGCACACCACACACCAAAAGTTTTCGTCATGTTGCGACACTTTGTGGATTAACATGAGATTTTCGGCGTACCAATGTCTATCATTGTGAGAGTTCACATATCCACTGAGGTAAAACTACTCTCCATCGCTGAAGAGAACGAATGTGGGTACTATTTCTCCAGCATACACTCCAATGGCGGTACCAGTTCACAACATTCATTCTTGCTGCACAGTTTATGTTGTAGAGTTTGTGAATTACAATTCTTTTATATGTGTGCAGATGCAGCTTTTTCTTTCATACTGTGCTGGTAACACACATGTCCAGTTGCTGTGCAATTCGAACCCTGGGAGTTTCTTGCTTAGAAATAACCTACAATCTAGTACCAGTTTTGTCAGTTTTTCTTCAGCACGCGTTTTGTTACTGTCTAGAATGGAACCTGTTGTTAGAAAACTTTACACGTATTTGTACATTGTTGTCCTGTTTGGATCAGGCGTCTGAATTCACGACGACACGTGTAGCACCTGTATTCGGCGTATGAATCGTACGAAATCCGTTATAGCGACTCTCCGACAAGCAGCGTGGGAGCGAGCTGGTGGGTACGCTTGGCGTGTAACAGAAGCGAATCGACGGAAGGTGACTAGCGGTTGTGGACATGTGAAAGAATGATCGTATATAGTACTGCTGCGTCCTGTTGTGTGCCCCGTTTATAAGTACGCTTTTGTATTCGTACCATATTTCCTTCCACAATTTCAGATAAACAGTTCTGAATTAAATACTGTTAAATTGCTTCCTGAAATTTCAACAGGAAGGTTTGACAATTACCACTTACAGATATGACTTCCATAGACAACTCTTCTGTTGCTATACTCTTTATACATCATAGCCCTTGAGCGATAATTTGAAATTACATCTTTGCTGAATATGCGCGCTGTTAACTTTAAAACTTCCAGAAGGACATCATTTATATGGAATAGGCAGTGCTGCTACGTAAAGATAACTTATCGACAAATCCGCGCCGATATATCGACCTGAGCATAGATACCTCTCGACTACTACTTCAAAACGATAGATTACGTCTTAACAACCACTGCCTCCGTACGTACATGTCCGTAACTGTATGGAGACAGAAAATGATAGAATTTCACGTCTTGTCTAAGAACGTACGTTGAGCAGAGACCCCATTGAGACGCTTATATTTGTATAGCTAATCAAATTACCCACATTTCACGTAGTCAGACGCTTCATTACCGTGTTTACAAGAGCCTGCCACTGACCCCTATTTTGAGCCAGATGAATTCATTACACGCTGTAAAATCCTGTTCTTTAAGATCCATTTTAGTATTATTCTGTCTGTGTCTGAGTCTTCAAAGACGCCAGTTTCCTTCAGGTGTTCCACACAGTCCCTGTATGCATTTAATTTCTCATCTGTGCATCATGGCCCCTTTGTCTTATAATTCTTGTTATGATAATCCTAAGGATTTCATCTTTTACGCATTTGTACAGGACTACAGTTTGCTGGATATGCTACCCACATGCCTAACTCCTGATCCGTAGTGAGTGCAGGGGTGCACAAATCCCGGGCTTCAGGTCGCTGGTACGACTAAATTTTGTACAGTGGCGCCAAATATTTGTGGGTCCTCAGCTTGGAACGTGCTGCATGTCAGCTTTGTGGCGCTTAGAATTTTGAGGTGGATCATAGAGATCTTGAAAAATTGTGCACCCCCGTGTGTGAATATTAACGTTAAACTAGGAGCCTACAAACTGTACAGAAATCTAGGAGCCACCTCAAAAATTTTATGTGCCGGATGAGGGATATGAACCAGTTTCCATGTTGAGGACCCACAAGTCTTAAGCCCTATCGTAATTGTACACCCCTGTGTAAAACGTAAGGTTCCTAATGTTGGCCAGGACACTGGTCGTCCTAACTGCGGTTTCGATGATTTCCTCAGATTGTCTAGGCTGATATGGGGTTAGTGTGCTAAATTAGGCACTACCGCCTCCTTCCATATCCGTAAAGTTCACCCTAGAACAGGCCATGAAGGCCCAGAGAGGGAGTAGAGGTATAGCTCTACTCTTTCTTTAACTTCGACACTAGATGGGGGAGGGTGGTCAACGCCACGTCCGGGCCGCTTTACTCCCAGGAGAGAGACCCGGTACCCATTTTACAGGAGGCTGGGTGGGCCGGTCTGGATGGGTGCCAAAACATCGCCCCACCGGGATTTGATCCCCGGACCGTCCAGCTCGTGGCGATTCGCTATACCGACTGCGCCGTTCCACATCCGTTTTCCATGTTATTAGTCATTGCCATTCAGTCGTTCGATGTTATGTACTTGAGGTACTGACAATCACCGTAAATAAAGTGCAGGATAAATGAAATTCACGATCACTATTTTGACCCCTTTATTGTTGATAACGGGTGTTCGTTGCAGCAGCATTCTGACCCTTCACACGACCTCCGGTTATTATGTATGAGATTTATACTCCGTGTAAGTCAAACGGCTTATGCTTGGTTCTACACAGTAACTTGTCAGATGAAAATATTTCTAATGCCCGTCGGCGCACACATATTGAAGAACATTGGAAAGTCGAATCAGTGACACACGATGTGTTAGAGCTAAGGCGTTTTCAGTTTGTGTTCCGTGTCAGTACACACACTTTCAATGCAAGTGTCTCCTAATGGCGCTAGTATAGTTTGATAGAACGTCACACAGCACATACATCTCACTTAAGTACCCTATGACTGGCATTAAGTACCTTTGACTTGTACGTGAAGTAGGACTTAACACATTCTGTAAGCACTAGAAGTAACTTTTTAGGATCGAAAAGGTCTGATGCAAAAATGTTGTTATGAAAGTAGGTTTTGTTACCGATTGTTCAAACCCACACCTAATGTTTTGGTCTTATAAGTAGGCTAATGTGAATCCAGTCGTGTACCTATATATGAGTATCATTTGTGGTTACATTTTTAAATCGAACGTTGCACAAATTGTTTTATACCCAGCCGATTGAAATTAGACGATTACTAGAAATGGTGAGTAGTTATGAGGCGGTCAGGACGTGTTACAGAATAGAGTCGAGCTCTGTTTTAACGTCATGAAAGAGACCGAATATTTTGTGTCGTTATAAACGAGTGTTGTTATAACCGAGGAGTATAACGTTATGGTTAACGGGAGGAATTTGGTACCACAGAATATCTGACGGTATAGACGAGGTGTCGCATAAACCGATGTCGTTATAACCGGGTTCGACTGTATATGTTCCGGCAAAAGTATTGGGAAACTGAGTAAAACCACGTAGAACGTAAAGAGACCTACCTGAAAATTAGAGTACCGCCGCATTTACACATAGTTTTCAAGTCATTCCTCCATCAGTCTACCATTTTAATCTTCACAGTTGAAGTCGTTACATAAATCAAGAAAATAAACGAAGGAATGGTAAAAGAATTTGTTCCTGTTCTAGTGCCATGAAGACGTATGAGAGAGTTGGAGGTATAGCTTCATTCTTTATTAACCTGCGTCCCTGGATGGAGTTGAGTCATCAGCTTCACGCTCTGTCCGCGTTACCTCGGTGAAACAGCTGTCGGTTTCCACAGGATAGGAGATGTCTGAGCGGGTATGGACACTGTGGAGCCGAAATAAAATAGCTCGGCCCTCCCATCCTGTAATATAACCGCTATGCTGAGTTACTCTACAATTGTCTAAGTTTCATTGGTGTACAAACTCGTAGCATCTCTGACATTGAGGGACAGACATAGGCTGATGGTGTTTGAGAATAGGGTGCTGGGAATGATATTGGGCCTAAGAGGGACGAAGTGACAGGGGGCTACAGGAGATTGCATTGTGAGGGTCTTCATGGTCTTTTTCCTCACCAGATATCCAGGTGATCAAATCAAGAACGAGACGGACGCGACATGTAGCACATATAGGGGAAAGGAGAGATATACAGGGATTTGGTAGGGAAATCTGAGGGGAAAAAGACCACTTGGAAGACCTAGGTATGAGATGGGAGGATAATATTGAACTGGATATTCAATAAATAGGGTGGGATTGTGGACTGGATGGCTGTGGCTCAGGATAGGGAGACGTGGCTTGCTGTTGTGAACGCGGTGATTAACCTTGGTGTTCCATAGAATGCGAGGAATTTCTTGCTTAGACAAAGAACTATGAGCCTGTAAAGAAGCCCTCTGCTGCATGGAGTTAGTTAATGATAATACGATTTTCATGACTTACATGTTCTACGGCCTCATTTTTGTATATATGGCACCTACAGTCCTCGCCCTTTGACAGCAGAAATGATAGACACGTGTACTTGGAATTCCCAGGCGTTTTTGTTTCCCACTTTTTTTGACGTCACGTATAAATACGTGGGTTGCTGAAGTAGGGTGCATGTTTATGAGACTGGTAGTAGTAGCAGCAGCATCAAGCAACACAATCTGTAGATTGTAGAATGGAATGCCTGTGTGTGTGTGTGTTTGTGTGTGACGGAGGTACCTCCTCCTCTTCACATCTGCTAGGAAATATTCCGTTTGGTGACAAATACGACAGTTTGTATGTGTTTATTCAAAACCAACAGTTAGTTTTCGATAATAATAAAATTCCTGAACAGTATTTACGCCAGGAGGGACTTCTGTGACTTATTTACAACTAATTATTTAATCCTGATGGTAGTGAAATGGCTGTGAGGACGATTCACTTCCGGCTTCGTAGCTATCGCTTCAGCTTGGGTTTTTGGGTCAAGATGATGGGAAATTATTTCCATTACATTTATGAGTGACCGACAAATCAGTAAGTCAGTAAGTCAAGGTTTTCAAGGTTTTGCTTTGTCGTTTTGCGTTCCTTAACAGTTTAATTTCCGTGTCTTCTTCTTCTTTCTCTGTCACTTTCCTGCTGTGCTTTGAAATTAAAGCTGGATCTTCCACCGTTCGTGCGTTGACCAGGCCCGCGAAACGGAACGTCATGCTTGGCACTGACATTGAATCGTGTTTTTAGAAGGCCAAAAGTTCTATTTCAGCCATCTTGACAGGTTTGGCCTGCTGTTTATGCGGCCTCGCTTGAACTATATAAAATCCAAACGCATTGAAGACTTCGTGTCCGTATGTGCGTTTTGATTGTATTTGTTAGTTGTGTTATTGAAACAACTACAAGAAGAAAGTTAGGTCCAACACCGCGGGACCTGTGATTTCCATGGCTGCTTGAATGGCACCCATGATACGTAACAGTTATTGACCGTATTTTTTGAATCACACTGTGTTTTTATATTTTATTGTAAGGATAGACTTCTTGCAGTTCTGTAGGGTTTTGACGATAGTGTGTTGCATTCAGAAGCGATCTCCTTCTGGCCGCTATCAATAGACGAATTGTAATTAGAGTAAGAACTCGCTTCGGACAAGAATGTTGTTTGATATATTTCAGTTGTTATGACTGTCTTCTGTATTTAGTGTACGTTTAAATGATTATAAGAACTTCATGTTTCGGCATATATTGTTTAAACCTTCCGCACATCGACTTATAAGAAGACAAAACGATAGTGTGCTTATACATCTGTTCTGTGTGTGTGTATGAGAGAGAGAGATATATATATTAAAATACAGGGTACGACAATAGAATATGACGATTTTCAGATAGCTGTTTTGCTGAATCTGGTTGAATAAGAAACAAAGAACTTAGGGGTATCAGCAGTAAAGTGTCATTTAATATATGCGTTTTATTTTTTAAGTGGTCTTCGTGGCATGCAGTACATTCCTGTAATTGTGATGGGAAATTGACCATATCGTAGACATTTATAAGTGGCTCTAATTTCGACCCTGACGTGCCCTTTCGTTCCTTAACTTGATGATATTCAGAACTCAACTGTAACTAGCCTACTGCAACGTCGGGGGGCAAGCTGTGTGCCTTTGTGCATTTATCGGCAATTTCCGATCACGCTTACAGGAATTTATTGCATGCCAGGGAAGACTAGTTAAGAGATGTAATGTTTAAGAAATAAAATAAAAAAGGTAAAGGTAAATTTTCCCTTAGAACAGGCCATGAAGGCCCAGAGGGGGAGTAGCGGTATAGCTCTACTCTTTCTTTAACCTCGGCAGTAGATGGGGGTGAGTGGTCAACGCCACGCCCCGGCCGCTTTACCCCCGGGAATGACCCAGTACCCATTGTACACGAGGCTGAGTAGGCCCCTGGGCCGGTCCGGATGGGTGCCGAAAATCGCCCCCCACTGGGATTCCATCCCCGGACCGCCCAGCTCGCAGCGAGTCGCTATACCGACTACGCTATACCGGCTCACTTTAAGAAATAAAATGCGAATATTAAATGACACTTTACTGCTGATACTCCGTATTTTTTATGTTTCTTATATTCAACTCAGTTAATCAAAACAGCGATCAGAAAATCGTCACATCCTGTTGGCGCACTCTTAATATCCGGCGAAAAAAGGTCGTATCTCTGTCTTTTAAGATATTTTAAAATATTGTATGATTTTGTCTTTATATTTCGGAATTTACTACAAAGGTGAAAGATTAGAAACGCAGTGAAACTTTCTGTGTAGTGAGGATAGAGCCATTGCTGATGTTAAAGTTTCTTACAATTTTGATTAAGTCGGGTACGTACTTGATGGTATATGTTAATTATTTACATCGTAATTACTGTAATTTATGTTTGTCGTCGCTTTCTGAATAGCAGATGACCTCCTAGATGTCATTCTGACACGAAATCTTACGTAGAAGGCCGTTACCCAAGACATGATTCGATATTTTATTTCGTTTCCGGTTTTTTGTGTCCTTCATAAATATTATGTTGTTTTCCCGGATTGCCGTGTGTTCATCATTACAGTACGTACGTGTTTTGATATGCAGCTGGTTTGAGACTGCGTGTGAAAGTCGATGTGGTTGGCCCTCCGCTTTGTGTTCTTATATCTGTATTTTTTTTTCTTTTTTTGCTTACACAGTAATTAGTAATTGGAGGTACAGTACACTCTTTCAAGAGAGCAGGTGCTGCTTGTGGGCCTCTAGGGGCGTCATTGAACCACAGAGGGTTATGAGGAACAGCCTTGGAAAGATGACCTAATGTTTGGAGAATGTATTTTTTTTTGCAGCCATTGCATGTTTAGTAGAATTCCATACAGTGGAGCGTGTGGGGTGCCACGGGGAGGGAGATTTCGGAATTGTAATGTAACGTCATCCAGTGCCCCCTGTTTGAATCGATGTTTGGGCATAAACACTGCAACGGTGTTTGTAGTGAAGGTACTGTATTCTGGTGGCAGTGTGGCGCAGTTCTTCGCTATAATGTATCCATCCATCCATCCATCCATGTATGGCGCTACAATCCCCTCTGTACCCTGCCCTCCCTCAAAAGGCGTCTCCATTATTCTCTATCCCCAGCTCGTCTCCTCCACCCTCGTATTCCTAGGATCTGTAATGCATCCCTCTGAACAACGTCCTCCCATCTTGTGTTGTGCAATTTCCCCTTAAGAACCTTCTTTTGAGATCCTTTTTTCTTCATTCGTACTATGTTACCCGCCTATCGTAGTCTTCTAACTTTAATATCATCCGCGAGATCTAGATCTTTGTAAAGTCTGTAAATATCGCTGTTCCATCAAGATGGCCGGTACCCGTTCTCTTTTATTTCCTTTCAAATGCAAATAGCACATGTCATGTCATTTGTGTTAGGGTGCGATAGTGTAGTATGTAGTATAATGTAATGTGTAGTTTAAACAGACGTCTTTTTTTATTGGCCTTGTAACAGCAGGCGTTGTATACTGAGTGTTTCATAATTTCGTAATGCGCACGAAGCAAATTGCCATGAAGGGGAGGTACGAAGTAATGATGTGAGTTGAATCTGTCGGCGCTCTTAACACCCTGTAATTTTGCTGCCGTACCAATAAGAAGAGGCGAAAATAGCTGCAAGTTCCGAGCTGAAACACTTATGAGGTTTTATGTGTGTTTGGTAACAGTAGTTGAATGGTACGTATTGTATAATTGCCCTACCATGGGGTTGTTTGTGTCGTGTGTCAGTGTGTCAGTCATTCGGTCAGCGTGGTCAGTTCGTACACCGCATTAACGACATGTTCAGATAACATTTACTGTTGCTGTGTGTTGTCTGCTAATAATAATTGGCCTCAGTAAAAGCAGTAGTTATTTCTTGCTTGTCAAAAACAAGAAATGTTTTCTGTTGGAAATTGCATTAACGAACCCTCTAATTACCGCGACACTGATTTACGGCAACTTTGCAGTGGCCTTCATAAACGATCGTTTCAGCTATTTTTGTATGTGTATGAAACACGGTGTCTACGCCAGGGTAAAGGTGAAGTTTTCTCTGTCCACACCATAAAGGCATATAGGGGCAGTAGAGGTATACGCCATGTCGACTGGTAAATAGTTACGCTTCGAGGGATCGTCTTCAGCGTGAAACAGTCGGCACGATGCTTCGAAACGGCGGTGTGTATTTACCAGTCGACACAGCGTAACGTCCAAGATCACTTGGTTTGATTCTTCACCAATACCGCTGTGACAACTTCAAATTTCGCAGCATAAATTTAGTACTTCTATTAAAACAAAAGACTGTCGAACCCGGTTATAACGACATCGATTTACTGAACACCTTGTCTATACCGTCAGATATTCTGCGGTGCCAATTAAGTCGTCACTGTTAACCATAACGTTATACTCCTCGGTTATAACAACACTCGTTTATAACGACACAAAATATTCAGTCCCTTTCATGACGTTATAACCGAGTTCGACTGCTCTAGAAGATATTTGGACGTAAGTTAAATAGTAAATGTAGCATATGTAGTTCCACATGACAGTACCTTGGGGGTTTATACGTGTTACCTAGTGAAATACTGGAGGCTGCGACGGGTTGGAAGGGCAGTGGATGTGTATAGAAAACCTGGGCGATGAAACCTCTTTGAAGGCAGAGGGAGAAGACATTAAGATAGGATCGTATGTGTTTGTTTGTAATGTAATGTATGTATGCGTGTGCGTGTGCGTGTGTATGTATGGATCTGTATCTGTATCTTGTGACGATGAGAGGTGGATAGAACTGGCTGAGAATCGTGTCCATTTTAGGGAAATAGGTTGTGAGGATGGAAGTTGGGTGGAACTGGGTCAGGATCGTGTCCAGTGGCGGTGTTGAACCTAACGATTCTGCTGCCAGAGAGTTATATGAGATTGTGTGTTGTTTATATAGCCTTGAATAATGCGGCCCTAGAAACACAATAGTCATCCGTTAATTTTATTACATGACAGTTACATACGTGTGCTGCGTGTTAGACGTAAATTTGTGCGTATACACGCCATGAAGACATATAGAGGGTATGGAGTCTATTAAGTAGGAAGATGGGTGGGCCGCAGGGCCGGTGTAGACGTTTCGGAGAAGAGAAAAATCTCTTGCCCCTGCCGGGAATCGAATCCCGTGTCGCCCAGCCCGTAGGCGAGTCACTGCCCCAGCTGCCATATTAGATGTGTTGTGCCAGTGTATGATGTCAGTAGCGTGCACACTTCGTGCTTGTGTGTGCAGTAGGAAGGGAAGTTGACAGAATGGTGCGCTTAATTTGCAGTAATGTTTTGGAACAACTGAGATGGGCTAAAATATAAGGTAAAGCTTGTGATGGAGGTTCTCACAGCGGTGTTGCTCAATATTCGAGTCTTCAAGGATGTTACGCCGTGCTGCGCGATACGTAAGAGCCAGAACAGTCGAATTGGCAGAGTGACGGGCTGTGGGCTGTGGGCTGGAAGGCCATGATTTGATTCCACGGGGATTTTTCGTTTGTTAACTGCGTTTAGACCCGCTATGGGCTCGGAGGGACGAGGTAACAGGGGAGTGGAGAAGACTACATGACGAGGAGCCTTATGACCTGTACTTCTCACAAAATATTATTTCGGTGATCAAGAAGAATGAGATGGGCGGGGCATGTGGCACGTAGGGGAGGCAGGAGAGGTGCATACAGGGTTTTGGTGGGGAAACCTGAAAGGAAGAAACCATTTGGAAAACCTGGGCGTAGATGGAAGGATAATATTAAAATACTCAAGAAGTGGGGTGGGAAGGTATGGAGTAGATTGATATGGCTCAGGATAGGGACAGGTGGCGGGCTCTTGTGAATGCGGTAATGAACCTTCGGGTTCCATAAAATGCAGGGAATTTCTTGACTAACTGAGGACCTGTAGCTTCTCAGGAAGGCCTGTGCTGCATGGAGTTAGCTAGTTAGTTAGTTGGTTAGTTAGTTATGGGCCCGGAGGACATGTAAGTGTGGAAGCGTTAAATAAACCAATAGATTATTTATTACAGACATGGGAAGATGACGACGAATGGTGGGATGGGTATGTGAGAATTTGGAAGAAGTCGATTCTGTACTTTTTGCTGGTACTTCGCCGGAATAAGACCAGAGAAATCGATTCAGGTTATGTAGGTTATGCAGCTCTCACATCGGTGTGTATGAAGATTGTGGCAGGCCTGCTTTGGTAGATAACTTACCGGCGTTTCTGAGGCACCTGTTGCTCTCATCAAGGGGTCCCCATCTTCTGCTTATAAAACGGAGATAGCAGGTTTAACCGTAATCTCGGGCCTATCTACCAAACTACACGTTGTCGTCTGACGAAGGATAAGGTTTAAATCCAGCTGAAATTTGAACTGGCCAGTGATCGGATTGGAAGGTTTTAAGGTTTGCAGATACATCTGCGTGTCCGAAATATTGCAGAGATGATCGTGTGAGGTAGAGCAGTTCAGTCGCACGTGAAAGGTTTTAATAGAACGGTTGTCTTGTTCGACGTAGCAGCAGGAACGAGGGTTTTTGGATGCGTTGGAACCTCGCCTAGTTCGCACGCGTGATTTGGGTGTGTGATGCAATATTTTTAGTTTTTAAATGAGGTCACTGCCCGCTTCATAGCTCTGGTTGGCCTGTTAACGTAAAGCAAGTTTAACCAGACTTGCCAGACCTTTCATCAGAATTATAGGCCATAACGTTACTTTTCGAATAAAAGATGAAATAACACGAATGGGCGAAACTGCATGACGCAAATCGTAGGAATTGACAGTGGACCGAACATGTAGCTTGGATGGGGACAACACAAGGAATGGTCGAGAAATCTTTGTGGGGGAATCTCTTGGTGAGCTTTTTTTTTTCCCGAAGCGCGAAATTGGTCATTCATTAGCAATATGAAATTTACGTTTTCATATTGAATGTTTTAACGTTGCGGTCTAGTGGGTTGTGACTCCGTGTAATCTGGTCGATAGGTACCAACATTTTGGGAGAAACCTGCTGCGCGAATCTTCAGTCATCTGCCCTGAAGATGGAGGAAGTTTCTTATTCGAAGTGGTGGTATGTGTCTACAGGACTATACGGTTACACATCCCAGAAGACCATATTTTCTGTTAGCTAAGCGGTATGGTATTGTATTGTATTGTATTGTATTGTACGGGTGTTGCATTTTACGAGTATTTACTGCAGTGTCAATTATAATGTGGTAATGCGATTTTTATTTAAGATTTTTTAAATGTTAACATTTTTTATATGATATTCAAGAATACATGTTTTCTTTTACTATTGCATGTTTCGTTTGTATGACTGGAAGGACATGTTTGTTTGTTTTGTTTGTTTTGCACATCAGTACAAATCTCGTGTAAAGATTTTTAGCCTGTCCGCCATTGCTGGAGGACCCGAAAAATGTTTTTTACCGCGGCCCGAACCCGCTCTCACCCCGCTCCTCGGGCGCCAAAAACCTGCGTACGCCATTGCGCGGAACTAGACGGGATGGGACGTGAAAGGGATTTTACTGAACATTTACGGTCGAAGTAGAATTGGGTAGTTCAAAATCATAGCTATTTTTGAAGTATCCTTGTGGTGCCCTGGTGCTTCTGTTTCATTCTGTTCTTATTGGTTCGTTCGTAGTTGTTTCCTTCAGCTGCGGTTTTTTTTTTTGCTGCACGTTTGTATGTCCTGTGAATGAGGTCACTAGCTCTTTGGCTTATATAACATGAGTCACCTCAGTGTGCGTGGAGGGGTACTGTAATCCTTGTCCCCACTCCAGTAGCAGGTCAACAGTTCTGAGCACGAAGTAATTGTGGAAATGATAGGGTGTGTATTATACCGAGTGCCCGTAAAGTCCCTGTCAGTTTTGTTATTGTCCACGTCACGAATTGCTCTGTTGTTAGGTCTGTTATTGTGAAATTATCTTCGATTTCTTCCTTTGATTCGAAGTGGTATTACTATTACACGTTCTTGTGAATTGATGACCAAAAATTGCTCCCTGCAAAAATATATCTGTTGCTGTGGGCTGCTTGTGTTTTGTCTGTATGATAGCTTTCTTACCGCTTTGAGATTTGTAAATTGCGAGGTTGTAAGCTGCTGATTGTATTTTGTGGTGCCCGACGACGGAGTGTGTTATTGTATTGGCAGAATTAACTACTTAAATATAATATTAAATGTGTAGACTGTAAATTAAATGTGTAGGTTCTATGCATTTTATTTTCTGTTTAAATGTTTAAACCTTAGGGCAGGCACAGCAGTGACACCTGCACTTTGACCATTTTCCTGTCTTTTGTGCAACCCTGCTTAATCATTCAGCAGTCACCCTGTTTGAGAAATACTGGCCTAGGTGCCAATAAGCCGGTAGCGGGTCGCTTTCCCGGCGAATGCCAACAACACGTGGTGTTTCCAAGCGGTTAACAATACCAAGTATTAATCTCGCTCAAGGTTGATTAACTGTGCTAAGCGGAAATTTTCTATTTAAGAAGTCTCGAAATTTACCTGCGTAAGGGATATTCTATGAATTTACAGCGTGTGAGTGATTAAATTGTTCCTGCTGTTGTTGTGTCGCCCAGAAAGAGATAAGGCACGTGGCGTACGGTACACGAGACGTACTGTAAATGTATTATCACGCGGGAGGCATTCCTAAGTGCAGCTCCCTCGCACCAGTGCATGTCTTTATTTATCGTTGGAGATACATGGTGTATGAGTGAACAAGTGCTTTAAGATATCGCAGTAACTACGCCCTCTACGCTTGAAGAATTCTTCCTGAGTGTTCGGAAGTACGATATCCTATCTTTACAGGTGAACAAGCTCATGATAGCGTGACATGTATGGTTAGGATTTTGGCACAGATCTTGGGCGTGTCACATCTTGGCGGGCGACCGGGCTAGAAGGATGTACTTCAACAAGATTTTAGTCGTGACAGAAAAATTACATGTTATAAATTAATTCAGTAAGTACGTAAATAGGTTACTGACTACAAAGCATGGTTAATTCGCTGTAACGGGATGGATGTGGAGGAGTAGCTTGGCGATTGTCATCTTCGTAGGAAATTTGTAGATTGACATTAAAGAACAGATAACATTTCGCTGTTTTAGATGAAACTTGGTGAACATGTTTGTGGGGAACGTGTTAGACATGTTATTTAAAAAAGAAACAAACTGGAATAAGTTACAGTTTTGTTGATGTATTGGAAAACCGAAATGAGTGAGTAGAATTTAGGCCCTCACGGCCGTTAATGTGAAGAGTACAGTCTTGGTGGGTGGACGCCGTGTAGTTTGTTAGCGTTTTGGAGGAACCTGCTGCCTGTATTCCTGGTAGAAGACTGTGGCAACGCGGTCGTCCCAAGCGTCAGTACCTGCCTTAAAACCCACAAAAGCAAGTACACTTTTTGGCCATTGTAAAAAGTTCACAGTTAAAAATCCCTACCCACAGTTTGCCCTTACCTGGGACTTCTGAACAGCGTCTTTACGTAACCGGGAATCGGGTGTGTGCAGAAGAGAAGTACAGTTGATGGCGAAACGTACAGGTCACTTTGTTTTGGGAAAGTCGTAGATGTCTAAGGTCAGTAAAGGCCGTGCCATGGCTCGGGCGGTTAGTCGCCTGCCGCTCACCGTGGAGGCCCGGGTTCGATCCCCGGTCGATCCATGTGGGATTTGTAGTGGACAAAGTGGCACTGGGACAGATTTTTCTCCGAGTGCTTCGGTTTCCTCCGTCAACTTCATTCCACCAGTACTACATTAAATGGAAAAACAGAAAAAAAAAAACTTCATCTTCATCACATGGCTGCACAGTAAGCCTTCAGGCTGCGGTGCGTCCATAGCGACTGCCACGGGGCCCTTCACTAAAAAAAGTCAAATATTTACGTTTAGTCGCTGTTAGGTCCTACACTGTTGACTTAATTACAGTTACGCAACGCGGCACGGCACGTATTTCTAAGTTGGTGGTAAATGTGTCCCTAGGTCCTGCACTCTGACTTCATTACAGTTACGCGGCCCGGCACGTATTTCTAAGTTGGTGGTAAATGTGTCCCTAGGTCCTGCACTCCGACTTCATTACAGTTACGCGGCGCGGCACGTATTTCTAAGTTGGTGGTAAATGTGTCCCTAGGTCCTGCACTCCGACTTCATTACAGTTACGCGGCGCGGCACGTATTTCTAAGTTGGTGGTAAATGTGTCCCTAGGTCCCTGCACTCTGACTTCATTACAGTTACGCGGCGCGGCACGTATTTCTAAGTTGGTGGTAAATGTGTCCCTAGGTCCCTGCACTCTGACTTCATTACAGTTACGCGGCGCGGCACGTATTTCTAAGTTGGTGGTAAATGTGTCCCTAGGTCCCTGCACTCTGACTTCATTACAGTTACGCGGCGCGGCACGTATTTCTAAGTTGGTGGTAAATGTGTCCCTAGGTCCCTGCACTCTGACTTCATTACAGTTACGCGGCGCGGCACGTATTTCTAAGTTGGTGGTAAATGTGTCCCTAGGTCCTGCACTCTGACTTCATTACAGTTACGCGGCCCGGCACGTATTTCTAAGTTGGTGGTAAATGTGTCCCTAGGTCCCTCACAGTCCCACGGTGTGATACGTACTTTCTAAGGTGACTGGCAGTGTGTCCCTGTGTTTAATGAAGCACCACGGTGTGAACGTATATGGGAAGTGGAAGTATAGCTCCACGCTTTCCTGGCCTCACCACTAGATTGAGGTGAGTGGTTCAGTGGTTCTGAACGGCTATTCGTGTCAGAATCATCTCAGTAGGTGTGTCTCTCACCTGAGGGCCGGAATAGGTATAGCAGGATTAAATCCACAAAATTTCCAGTTTCAGGGCGCAGGTAATATTAGCGAGCCTGATGTCACAAGTCGGGAGAGTGCGCGGTCGTGTGCGCGTAGATAGGTGTGTTTCTGTGGTCTGGGTGGTGGAGGTGCCAGTATTTGTCTGCTTACGTAGCAGCTGTAATCATGTGATTGAGGTAGGGGGACCGTGACGTTTGTGAGACTCGCGCTGAAGTTGCCATGCAAAATGACGGGGACTTTGTGGGTGTAATCCTGCTTATACAGTTCGTGAATTATTATGCTCCGTTTTGAACGCCGAATGATGGCTAAAATCAGAAACTTAGTACAGTAAAACGTGTGAAGTTGGCCACCCTTGTAATTCGGTCACCTGACACAGTTGTCCACACTTACGGAACCAGCAGATTCCTGTGATATACATGTTATTATTCCATTACTTCGCCATATGTATATGTTGAATTTTGGCCACAGTTTCACATTTAGTGCTATGCTTTATGTGTAAGTTCAACCTCCCTGTGTTGGACGACCTAAAGAGCTGTACTTTTTGTGTCGTACTGTACATGGGCCGAAATCCTCATTCGTTAGCAGAACTACCTGTTGTCCACGCAGCCTCCATCCCTTCTCCACAAGTACGGACAACAAATTGGAATTTCCTGGTGGCCATTCTCCCATTACTGTAATTCAAGTCCCTGTTTCATTGACAGGATTTTGTACTTGCTTTCCAGTTGAACCACCTGTCTCTGAACTTTACAGTTGCACAAGTGATAGTAGCACAGTTTAATTTTCATAGTGCCACTTGGTTTCCACAAGTTGGCCACCCGTATAAATTGGGCGGCTTTGAATGGAAGCAACGGTGGCCAATTTAAGACAGGTTTCACTGTAACTGTAATTGTAATACACCATCGTCAGTACCCGTTAGAACTGACTTCTTAATATACAGTTTTTGCTAGCCATATTCTGGAGAAAGAAGTAGCAGACAGGAGGTGGGTGTCATAAATTCTTCCATAAAGTTACTGTTATGAAACGGAAGGTCAGCGTGTGGAGTTTTGACTGTGGTTCGGCGACCCTTGTGTGCATAGCGTCACTGTAGCCAGACAGTGTATGTAGCGCGATGCAGTTAACATATGGAAGTGCTGCAGACAAGACCGGCATTGTGTGTTCAGTGTAATCGTATCTTGCAGGGCATGACGGGCCTCTACATGCCGCTGATGTACAGCATTAGAGGCGCAAGTGGGAATGTTCTGCACCCCCCCCCCCCCCCACTCGCCTGTGAAATTGGCTTTTAATGTTTTTAGACTCCTCTGCAGGCCGAAAGAGATATTTTCAGTAAGTGTGTTTTGCAGGGGCCGATCCCAGTGGCCGCGCAGTCTAAGGCGTGGGTCTGCGGCCGTTCGCCTGCTGGGATTGTGGGTTCGAATCCCGCCGGGGTTATGGATGTCTGTCTGTTGTGAGTGTTGTGTGTTGTCAGGTAGAGGTCTCTCGTCACTCGTCCAGAGGAGTCCTACCGAGTGTGGTGTGTCTGAGTGTGATCGTGAAGCCTCGATATTGAGGGGGCCCTGGACCACTAGGGGCTGTTGCGCAATGGGGGAAAAAGTGTTTTGTAGTGTTTGCAAGAGGTTGTATTTTATGTATTTATTGTTCATATAACGAGGTTCTCAGTACCCCCATATTACAGAGCACGAATGATGGTATGATCTAAGGTAAGGGCGAATTTGCGTCTGTAAACGCCATAAAGGAATATAGGTGGATGGCAGGTGTAGCTTTACTTGCCCTTAAACTCTGCATGAGGTGGAGGTAAGTTGTTAGCGTCGTGCACGGCGGAAAGATCCCCCGGTGCCCATCGAGTAGAAGGCTGAGTGCTTCCCATAGCCCGTCTGGACACTTCGCAGAACAGAAATCTCTCTCGCTCGTCGGAAATCGAAGGACGATTCCTCAGTTGTCCTGCCCATCGCCTATTCGCTATACGGACCGCGGTACTCCGCTCTTCAAAATGGGATGGTTTAGTAGTGTTTACCGGATATTAAACGACTTCCTCTTTCGTATTGGGGTAAAGGTAAAGCAGCCCCTATACGGGCCAGTACAGGCCCTGAGGGTTTCAGGAGGTTGAGGCTCGAAGGTGGCAAGATTGTCACCCTACGCACCGGCCGCCTTTGCCCCCCAGTATCCCTGGTACTCATTTCTGTTAGAGGCTGAGTCGACCCCAGGGATGTAGTGCGGCCGGAAGGATTATTAAGTAAATGAACCAGTCCAGTGGCCCCATCGAGAATCGAAACTGCGACCTTCCGGCTTGTATTCCTTTTGGGGTATGCAGAGAAAAAAACAGGTAATTTGGAAAATGCAATAAAAGCATTCGTACAGCTATAGAGAGGCAGATATGAAACTAAATATAATGCACGTGACTGACCTTAGGTAACGTATGAACATAACTCAGTGCTCTTTTTAACATGGACATTGACTTTACACATAAAATCTTCATTCAGAATTAGCACTTTCCGTAAGGCCTCGAATATTATTATTATTATTATTATTATTATTATTATTTACTGCAATTGGGTTTTCACCCGGTGGCAGTAGTCCTTACACCAGTACACACAATACAAATGTTTTCACCCGGTGGCAGTAGTCCTTACACTAGTACACACAATACAAATGTTTTCACCCAGTGGCAGTAGTCCTTACACTATACACACAATACAAATGTTTTCACCCAGTGGCAGTAGTCCTTACACTATACACACAATACAAATGTTTTCACCCGGTGGCAGTAGTCCTTACACTAGTACACACAATACAAATGTTTTCACCCGGTGGCAGTAGTCCTTACACTAGTACACACAATACAAATGTTTTCACCCGGTGGCAGTAGTCCTTACACTAGTACACACAATACAAATGTTTTCACCCGGTGGCAGTAGTCCTTACACTAGTACACACAATACAAATGTTTTCACCCGGTGGCAGTAGTCCTTACACTAGTACACACAATACAAATGTTTTCACCCGGTGGCAGTAGTCCTTACACTAGTACACACAATACAAATGTTTTCACCCGGTGGCAGTAGTCCTTACACTAGTACACACAATACAAATGTTTTCACCCGGTGGCAGTAGTCCTTACACCAGTACACACAGTACAAATGTTTTCACTCGGTGGCAGTAGTCCTTACACTAGTACACACAATACAAATGGACATATAATATACATAAAAATAACAATACAAAACAAACTATACACAATTACAAAACAAAATACATACAGTAAATACAAGTACACACATTATAACACCGTACACACATTACAAAAACATCCACACCTTACAAAAGCATCCAGTCCTAATATAAGATGATCCATACTTTTCTCTGCGGCTGTTTCCGAAAATGAAATTTCTCTCCTTTTATTCGGGCTTATGCGGTATCGGGAAGGGCTGTGGAAAGAAGTGGTCGTGGCCAAATTTGCGGTACTGCCCCGGAATTTGCCTGGAGGGAGTAAAGAAAGCCATATGAAACATAGCTCTGTTGCCGGTCTCCGGTGAGATTTTTGAACCTGGAACCTTTCGCAAAGGAAGCAGGAGTGGTACCAACCGAAGCGCGATGTTGGGTCTACTGACACTTGTGATAGGTCTGTTAAAATTGTCGCTAAACAGTGCGACACACTAGTGGCATGTTCGTGTGATTGCTAACATTTTGTTGTTCGTCGCCGTCAGGTTCTACACATTTTGTCACGGTGTGTGTTACGGCTTTATCTGCTGATATTGTTTACTCTGTGTTACGTGTACGGCTGTATCAACATCATGCACGTTTGTTAACAAAATCCTGTGGACACCGCATGATAATTTGTTGTGAATTTCGTGCTGTTCACCTCGTGAATAAATATAATATAAGTGTGAATAAAAATTATTTAGTTAACCGTCTCCACAACTTTATTAAGATTTAATATCGATCTTTCAGACTATACAAGGCGACATGTTTCGACCAAGGATATTCAGGCCTTCTGATAATAAGAAAATGTAAATAATTGCAAAGATTACATTAACTATTGTCAGTGACTTGGGATTTTAGTTGTTGAAGTTCTTGTTTGTATAATGGTTTCAACTTGAAAATATTGATAACCAAAATTTTATAAAATTTATGGAGAAAATAATGAAGTCTTCGCAGTAGTTGTTCCTTTAGTATTGGTGACGAGAGGTGTAATAAGTATATTCCGATGCATAATATATATAGTTGTGATTGAGTCTTTTGATGTAGCGAATATATTCGATGATTGTTTTCCCTGATGGGACGAAATAGTATTCATTCCAAAAATTATGTAACATACAGTTTTAAATAGGCTTCTCATGTATGCCGTAGTGTCTTACCGACAGTTCATAGCCTTTTCTAAAGTTGGTTCTTCATTGATTGCGATCTAGTGCTTCCTGTGTTAATTTCCAGTATTCTGTCGTTTCCTTAAGGTCATCCAGTAGCTGCTTACGTTTTCTTTCTCGTCTTCCCGTCACTTCCTTACATCTTTCCCCTCGTTCCTATCTTCCAAAAACATGTTACTGAAGGAAAGAAAGAAGTAGGTTACTCATGACATCTTAAAATGAAACATCTACCCTGATGGAGGTAGCAGTTTTCCATGACTAGACCACACGGAGATGAATATTGTCTTCATACTGACCACAGAAGAATCTCGTATCTCATAAAAAAGGGGGGATTGCATGGACAGTGACACCTGTGTGTTGGTAGTAACAACAAGGAACTCCGTGATTATGTGGGTTTCGCGGAACACCGTTTAGGAATCACTGCGTTGATAATTTATCTTCAGACTCCGTGTTGTCTGACCTATGGGTGCGTGTATTTGGTGGAAGCGTTACGTATGCAGATCATGGGTTGCGTCCGTAGGGCATTCGACGTCTGGTCAAGGTAACTGGCTGATCGCTTCAAGGTTCCTCGGCATGCACGGAGGTCGATAACCGAAACGGTCGTGACACTGGACTCCGTCAATACGGTGTGATGTTATCTGACGCAAGAGAGACTGTGCTTCTCTGTTTTCGTGTCGGCACGATTGCGCAACCCCCTTTCTTCAGTCTAATTAGAATGAATAGTAGGTCTAATTAACGAAAAGTGGCTTTAAAGTTTGTCACTAGCAATTGGCCAGTTCTTTGTACCCTGTTTCGGCTCATTAGTTCCTTAATGGGGTTTAACACTTCTTGATTTACGGCCCACTCATGTTTTTTTTATATCACGGGTCTGGTTTCCGAATTTTAAATTGTGTTTTATTAATAAGTGTAGAAGAGTGAAATAAAATAGTTTGGATGCCGGATCATTAAACCAGAGAGTTGGGTGTGTTAGCGCTTTATAAGGTGAAGCTGGAAGGATTGTTTTGAGTCAGATTAACTTAATGTCATTTAAGTGATATCCTAACGACTGGAAGACCGGGGTTCATTTCCGAGCAGGAATGTTTTATTCGCTGTCATCTCGGTACCTGTTATGGCGCCCACAGTCTGCAGACCGGCTACGGGGTCCATCTCCATACCGGTTATGGTGTCCAGTCTCCAGACTGGCTACGGAGTCCTCCAGATCGGCTGTTGGGTTCAGCCAGCGTCCTGTCTAGTAGTACCGAGGGTAAAGGAGACGAAGAGTGAAGCTGAACATAGGCTGCATCTGGTGCCAAAATGTAGAGTTTCATCTTCATGCCCCCGTATAAGCTTCCTTAACGTTGCGCCTTGGAACAGGAGTAACCCGTTACACATTAGTCTTTATTGAGGGAAAGATGAAGGTAAATTCGCGTGCTTAATCAAGCCCCACGCCGTGAACACGTACGGGGAATTAGAAGTATAGTTCCATGTGTTTTTTAACCTCTGCATTAGGTGAAGGTAAATGGTTAGCCTCATGCATCAGTTTTTTAACCACAGGGGAAAAGAACCACCGGTGGCCATTGAAAAGGAGGCTTGATGAGTCTCAGAACCGGTCTGCACGTTTTGGAGAAGATACAGAGATCGGGAATCTAACTCAGTTCCGTAGTCATCTTGCCCATAGCATAGTTACTATACCGACTGAGCTGTCCGGTTTCCTAGCCCTTACTGAGCCACCCTTCAGAACACCCCCCCCCCCCCCACCTCAAATGAAGTCTTAGAAATTTTGGTTCAAGCGGGGTTTGTGATGTTGGACAAGCAGTGGTGTGAATGCAAGGCAGATCCTTTGAACACGTCAGCAATATAATGGAATTAATGATGGAGGCAAAATGATTCTCGTGAACCTTACCGCATCTCAGCAAACAACCGTGAATAAGCAACAACTGACACCTGTCAGTAAAAAAGCGCATCGGCGCGTATTTCATTTGTTTGTCACTGCTCATGCGTGGTTATGAACGGAGTACTCGACAACAAGGACTTTTGATGGAGGGTTTTGTCTAAAGACGTCTAGCATGTTCCGGGATTGATCGTCAGTGACACATATGACTGAGCATAATTCGTTACACGCCTGCAGGAAATCAACAAAGCATAGTAATTTGCACATAGTTTGTTATCAGTGATTTTTTTTTCCCCACGGCGCAATAGCACGTAGTGGGCCAGGGTGAACTGATACACAATTTTTGTAAGGAATGATAACAAAAATTGCAGTAATTATGCTGAAAATATGAGGCGCCACCCTATAAACTTTAGTTGCCCGGGCTACTAGGCGCCTGGGATTTGTGAATCCCCGCCATGAAGAGTAATTAATCTCAGTACTACGGTTTTCTGGGATTGGCAGCGTATTGCTTGGTAGAGTGTGCCGGATAGCGTAGTTGGTGTAGCTACCCGCCACGGGCTGGACGGTCTGGGAATCTAATCCCGGTGGGGGCAAGATTTTCCGCACTCGTCCAGACCGGCCCCGGGGCCCACCCAGCCTCCTGTACAATGGTTACCGGGTATCTTTCCCGGGGGTAAAGCGGTCGGGGCGCGACATTGACCACGCGCCACCATCTAGCGTCGAGGTTAAAGAAAGAGAGAACTATACCTTTACTCTCCCTCTGGGACTTCATGGTCTGTTCTAGGGTGAACTTTGTCCTTACATTTTTTGTAGCGTTTGGTAGACGGATGTCAATATTTCGATGGAACCTGCCACATTCTGATTTTATACACGCATGTGCTCATTGCTGTTGTGCGTGAATTATGTCCCACACCACAAAACTTACGCAGGTGGTGTACTGATTTATTCTTGTCCATTTCAGACATTACAGAATTCCTTACTATATTGTTGCATGTGATATCTTGACATTTTTGCAACTGAACCATTTCCCAGCTTACGTAATTCTGCCCCCCCCCCCCCCCAAGTCTTAATTTGGTACCTTCGTCGTCATGTAATACACCATATCATGTCCTAATTTGTTTGAAAAGTAACAAGTTTTTTCCGTTGTGTACCGACAGCATCAGTTTGGCATGTATGCGTTAACACATGTTCTTTGGTACACGTAATGTGTATGTTAATCATATGGCCATCAGGAGACCTGTTCCACTTCTTTCACCAGAACTGTTTATGACCTTATTCTAACTGCATGAGCAAATATTTATTGAACCGCCTGTAATATCCGTGGCAGTGTAAATATGAATACAGAATGCGAGGTTTGAAGTTCTCACAACGATGTGACGTTGCGTCTATCTGTAAATAGCTACGGCCAGCGTTATATCCCAGACGATTTGAATCATCCTGAGCCCACAGCATCACCTTATCGCGCAGTAATTTCGAGTTTAGTAGGAAATAAGGATTTGTTTAGGGGGCACGCGGTGGCGCAGTTGGTTGAGGCACTGCGCTACAAGCCGAAGGGTTCGATTCCCGATGGTGTCATTGAATTTTTCATTGACATAATCCTTCCGGTCGCACTCTGCCCTGGGATCGACTCATCCTAACAGAAATGAGTACCAGGAATATTTCCTGGGGGGGTAAAGGCGGACGGTGCGTAGGGCTGACAACCCTTACCCACGGGATCCCCCGCGCCGCTGGGTCTGTGTGGACCTTATCTGCTCCATTGGCCAAGTAATAGTGACGTGAAAGGGATGTGGAAGCTAGGGTTGTGACGTAACTGAAGGTACTGTCCCGAGTTTGTGTGGAAGGAATTATGAAAATCACAGAAAATTGAGGCAGAGATACGAAAGCTGTACCTCCCGAGTATGGAGCTGTGGTGATACCCGTGCCACCAGGTAGACCGCGACGTCCAGTACCTTGAGTAAGGTTAGCTGATTAGAAGAAAAGATTCTATTTGTGATGTTGGTTTGTTTGTTGATTGTGTAATTGTGCACGTGCCTTTAAAGTGCGTTTGATTTGGAGAATACGGAGGGGATATTGGTTGGCCCTTGGCTAGTTCTGAGGTAGGTTGGCTGGGGATTAAATAGCTACTTATTTTGTGCTTTATATGAAGGCAAAGAGGGGAACGCGATGAGGTGTGTCAAAATACTATAGCATTAGCCCGAGAAGTAATAGAAGAGCGTGTCTTGTGGCCATCGCTGTAACTTTATATTTTAGTAATGCCCAACAATTTCCATGTCTATAATAATAAACGGAGGTCCTTTGGACGCACAACTGTAATTCAACTGAAATAATACAGTAACACAAGAAAATGTTTTGATGCATTGCTAAATCCTCTGCGGGCAATGGTATTACTGTAATGATATATTGTACCGAAGATCAACTGCGTTGTGCCCAGTATTTGAAGGGAGTTCATGAGGTTGGTAACAGTGACTTGATCTAATGACCCCGTAATGCTGACGATAACTACAGGGTCTTGTGTTGACCTCGAAGCTCCGACATTATGAGTCTCGTCTCTGAGGAGTTAGCTGCAGGATTTATTTATTTCTGTAACAACATTGCGTTTTTACGTTCCGATAGCATCTTGCCTGTGTAATATAGTGGACACAACTGGAAACTGTGGCAGTTACATTCCCCTCGTATTGATATTTACACAGAAGGTCAGGGCAGATGCAGCATTATGTCATCAAAACGTAGTCCGTCTTACGACAGATCCGTAGCTTCTTCCAAAGCTAGTTCTCCAGAGAGTGCGATCTAATGCGTCCTCTTTCAATTTCCAACATCTTTTCGTTTCCTTGTGGTCATCCTGTAGCTGCTTACACCTTCTTCTTCGTCTTCCCGCCCCCTTTATCTCCCTTCAATAATGTGTTAAAGAAGGCAGTTCCTACGCAAGATGTAACCAGTCCAGTTAGCCTTCCTTCTTTTTATTGGATGTAGGAGCAACATCATGTACCTATGTAAATATGTCGTGGTTGTGAATTTATTTAGGTTGTGATGATAGTCGAGTTTAGCCTTGTAGATGCTTTCGAATCTTTGGATTACGCTTTGGCGGAAGACGATTTGACTAATCGGTTGTTTGCCTGCCGCAGCTCCATTCCATTCTTCTTCAGCTTTTATAACTTCCCATTAGACTAAGCAACCAACTCCATTGAAGCAAAATCCTGGTCGAGAAGGTAACATTCGCCAACATTAGCGTTGATAACCGGCCGGGACTCATCCGCAAAGTTATTCCCACATCTCATAACAGGGGCCCAGAATACTGCCCTGTGTCAGAAGAACGGAATCCATTCCGAAAGAACCCACAACAGATCTTAGTATTTTGTAAGTGTGGTTGGCCCCTGCGCCGCTGGTTTGGGGGGACCTTTTCTACGCTACTGGACGCACCGCTTGTTGTGAAGTTATGTCCCTTCCATGAATCCGCATTTCCGTGCCCCGTTCTCACGAGATACCGCCATCATCAGCCAAATCACGTCCACATCGGTCCACCCTGTTTACCTGATATCCTGTTAATATTAAACATCCCATCTGCGTCCAGTTCTTCAAAATACGTGCATTTTCTTATGCCTCACCCGTGCTCCTTGCCTTCATCATCTCATTCTTCTTGTTACCCATATAATACTGTACAAATTATGAGCTTCTAATCGTGCAGTTTTCTTCGTCCTCCTGATATTGCCTCTTCCTCAGGTCCGCCGTTCATTTCATCAGCACCCTATTCTCGAACACCCTTATCAAGTCTTTCATTGGAGCGAGAGGTCAAGTTTCATACCCTTACTAATATACAGCAAGTGAATTTGTGTTGACTGTTTTATTGCTGATTAAATGAACAGGTATTTTCATATTTTTGGACTGTGACTACCACTAGTGGTGAGGCGAAGACTGGGATGTTAGTTCTGTGTTGTGTGTGTTGATATGTTGCAGTGTCCGTGTTAGTTTGAGAGTCCCAACAGTATTGACTTGTCAGGTTGGCAAGCCTCACGACTGCCTGTGTTTTCGCAGTAAAGTGTGTCGAATGCACAGAAATGTTTTGGAATATTGCCAGTCACATGTTTGTTTGGTAGATCCAGCTAGTTTGGTACTCTGCTTGGCAGAGCTGACCTCACCTGACCGACCGATGGACTTGGTGTCATTAGTCACCAAACGTTTATCACTGCCAGAACAGAAGTACGCGAACGATATATATGTATGTATATATATATATCGTATCGGTCCCATCTTCAAGGGTTAAGAAGTCCAAGAAGACGTGGACTTACCGACCCTTGAAGATAGGACCGATGCGTTGCCTCAAAACGTCAGTAAAGGATTACCACTCGACGCTGCGTAGTATCCCAGAAGAGCGCAGATCTCATCAACATCACGGCGGAAGCGTGAAATCACGGAAGATAGCATTTCGGTAACCGAACCTGTTCCGTCTTCAGGTGCGTGAGTGGGTCACGGCATTCAAACATTCTGATCGTAACAAAAACGTGTTTCGTCAGTTTATAATTGTTTGATGGCACGTGTCAATATTGGCTCTTGTAATTCATTCCTTTTCCGGGGATTTGTTACTGTTGGTAAACAGGACTTACCTGAGGAGAGAGCTCGGTAAAGCCGTTCGGAAGCTTCTGTAAAGTGGTACTGTACTTGTTCTTGTAGATAAAAAATCTGAGAGATATAGTGACTGTGCTGACTTAATCTCATTTCGTAGAAAGTATTTAACAGTAAAATTTATCCCCCCCCCCCCAAAAAAAGCCTGTCTGAGTTATGTAAGTCAATCAGTGACACTTTGAAGCCTGAAAGACATCTGAAGTGTACATTTTCAAGTTCCTCTGTCACAGGAAAAACACGCGCATGTCCGTAATAAACAGTAACCGGTAATGCTGATTGTTCTGAGAATCGTACGGAATGTACAGGAGTAAACAGGTATATACAGTCGAACCCGGTTATACGTAACGACATCGGTTTGTGCGACACCTCGTATATAGCGTTAGATAATATGTGGTACCAGTTGATTCCTCACTGTTAACCATAATACTCCTCGGTTAGAACAACACTCATTTATAACGACACAAAATATTCAGTCTCTTTCATGACGTTATAACAGAGTTCTTCATGTTGAAGCAGGTGGCACAAATAGTTACCACAGTGCTTTAAAAGGTTGTCATACCTTAACAACCGTACGTGAGACACGCCCGTATACAATTGAGTTGACTGCGCAGTGAAAAAAAGGAACGCATGATGGGAAATTTTCTCTCTGCTGTACCATGTCCAGAACTGATGTTTTTTGTTGAAAACGTATTGAGGTTTAGCACTGAACGTTGTAACGCGAATTTGATTTTGGTGCGTGTTAAGTTCAATACAGTCGTTACACGCTATGGTCTTACGGATTTTCTGATAAGTGTTATCGTACCGTCAGTACAGGTCCCATGAAGATCAACACCTTCATATGACTAACGTTTCTCAACGGCGAGCGTTTTACTAAATATTCGTATTAGTAAGAGCATTTTTTGATTCTGTATAGTGTGATGTGGGTCAGGGGTAGCGTAGTCGATATAGCGACGGTCCGGGGTTCGAACCCCGGTACGACATTTTTCTGACCCGTCCAGGCAGGCCCCAAGGCCCACCGAGCCTCTTGTACGAATGGGGATGGGTTGTCTTTTCCGGGGGTAAAGCGGCCGCGGCGTGGCGCTGACTACCCACCGCCTAGCTCCGAGGTCGAGTATGGGTAGAGCCTTTGTGCTTCCTACGGGAGAGTAAATTAAGAAAGTAGTGTAATGCGCAGGTCTGCTTTGAAGTAGAGTAACAGAAGCAGATAGGCGGAAGAAAATAAAACTCGAGAAGACACATTTCATGCATTTTTTTCGGTTATTTTGGATGTTAACTCGGAAAGTATAGACACGTGTTTCGTCTGATTAGCAGTGAACAGTGTTTTGTACATTTTGAAGTTTTAAGTTCGTTGCTTGCCTACAGTTAGGTACTATTTCAGACAGAGGAATTAATTTATACCAACGCAACGTGTACACGGCAGCCAGATTAAATTAAACCCTCGGAATTGCTGTAAGGTAGGCGTGGTTAAACGACGCATACTTGCGCGTAAAGCAGTTTATAAGTTGTTAACACTGTATAGCCCATGAACAACCGTTCATTATTTAGGAGGGGCCAGTTACCGAGAACTGTAGTTTGAGTTCAGCTGTATTAATTTTAGGAACACTGCCGATCCCAGTGGCCGTGCGGTCTAAGGCGTGGGTCTTCGGCCGCTCGCTTACTAGAATCGTGGGTTCGAATCCCACCGGGGGCATGGATGTCTGTCTCTTGTGAGTGTTGTGTGTTGTCAGGTAGAGGTCTCTGCGACGAGCTGGTCCCTCGTCCAGAGGAGTCCTACCGACTGTGGTGTGTCTCAAATGTGTGTGACCATGAAACCTCGACGAAACGAGGAGGCCCAGGCTCATATAAGGCTGTCGAGCCATTAAAAAAAAAATTTGGAACACTGCTTAGGCCATACATTGATCTCGGAATCTTTTAGACGGGATCCGCTTAATTTTGCTACTTTATGTTTGAATGTAGAACATTTCTAGAAACACTGTTTACAGTGATACCAGCATTACATAATTGTAATTTTCAGAAAATATTTTGTTTTCCTCTAAGATTTTTCCATTGTATTTTGACGGCTGTTACACAACCGAATAAGGCCATATTGCAGTTTCCTGGAGTAGGAAGTGGATGATATTTGCAAATGCTGCCGATCTGGCTTTGATAACAACTGACGGCTGTGCTTATGCAGCGTAACAAGCAGTGGCGGCTCGTGCGTTACGCTCAGCTGCGAAGCAAAGTGAGCCAAGAAGGCGGGGAATAGATACAGGCCATCACTTTGTTTTGGAGGGAACTGAGCGTATTATGCTTGTTTCTGGACATATTGTGCTTATTCCTGGACATGTTATGCTTATTACTGGATATATTATGCTTATTACTGGATGTATTATGCTTATTACTGGACATACTGTGCTTGTTACTGGATGTATTATGCTTATCACTGGACATATTATGCTTATCACTCGACATATTATGCATATCACTGGACATATTATGCATGTGCCTGGACATATTATTCTTATTCCTGGACATATTATGCTTATTCCTGGACATATTATGCTTACTCCTAGACATATGCTTATTCCTGGACATACTATGCTTATTACTGGACATATTACGCTTATTACTGACTATTTTATGCTTATTAGTAGTAAGCATCACATGTCCATTTCCTTCCAATGTAATAAGTTATTACGTTGTTTTTCGACATATCAACTGCCGAGGTTAGGATGATTGTGAATGAAGTCTGAGGGTCGTGGAATTGACGTCGCGGATTATGTCTGTAGGGACTGAGAAGAACCATATGACAAAAGCACGTGTGCTGCCGCTGTTCGACCCTTCTCGAACGAATTTCGTCGTTAACAGATGTCGATAATACGAAGGGCACAGGGACGTTAGTTGAGTTGTTTATTGTATGTGATATGTTGTTTAGTTCACTGTGAAAATTTCGATAGTGAAGTCTAAGCAACGAAAACAGAGTTTTTCAAGAAATGTCTAGAGACTGCGCTGTGGTAGAGAAAATGACAAATACGTGTGGTACGTACAGGTGGAACAACAGACGACTGCGTGCCACAACAAAACGCATAAGACGCACAGAGCAAACGAACAGGATTGAGTGACAGGGAGATAGCTGGCTTTGAAATCAAAACTGAATTAATGGGCTTTAATGGACTTAGTCGTTAAAAACAAAAGAGAATATAGACACAAGAAGTCCATTTAGAAGACCGATATTATGATGTTCTGGGATATTATGCCGTGGAATTTGGTGTGTAGGTACAAATATTTCGGAGGAGTCTGATGTCTCCATCTTCACAGTATAAAATAGAAGATGGTCGTGAAATCGGAACAGGCTTTTAGCCCATTGCGTGGATGACAGGAATGGTTTTTTGTTTCGACGGTGGTGGCGAAATTTGAAGCCCACAATAACCGAAGTTCTGCTTAGCGAAGGACGTATAGCGGGTAAGATTGTGAAGAGTTCTTTACTGAATTGTAATCACGTATATTTATAAGGCACAGAACGGATGTAAAACCTATTATAATTCAGATGGCGTCCCTGCCTGTCTCTCACGCACACAGCACAAATGGTAGTCCCGCAACAGTTCATCCGGGGTAACGGCAGTGGTGCCCATGGCAGCCCACAGACTACCGTGTCTAGTCAACCAAAGAGGACAGGAGACGCACTGGATTGAGTGCCCAATCAGTCACGTGATACGGGACTTTAATTTGTCAGTTTATAGTGGGTGTTGTAGTCGAAAAAATAGCTGTTGTCACTGAACCTGTAAGTTCATCTGATGGCAGATCTGTCGTGAATTAAATTAATGTCAGTCGAGAGAAGTTTGTGTTTTCGGATGGGGTTATAAGTGACTGAGGGGGAGCCTGCTGCCTCCGTCATTTGAGCCCCAAAGATAGCTGATCCTCACAACCTGTTCCTCTTAATATCCGTGGACATGATATTGCATTCCCATCTATTGCTCTGTTTTCATTTTTGCTTGTTTCATTGAAGTTTTCTAGGCAAGACAAAAACTGTATGAACAAGACAGGCAATGTACGTATAAACGTAACATTGGGGCGCGTTCGCGTAACCGTTTTTGCCATGAGAAAACAATAAGTATTAAATATTAGGAGAGAGTGTGTCTGTAGCCTTAGTTATCCGGCATGCAAAGCGCATGCGCCGTATTATATTGCCATCTGTGGTCTGCCCGGCTCTACAATATTTTTCCACATTATCTCATAAAGGGCACGATTTTCGGAAAAAGTTATTGAACATAAAATGTGTTTTGATTTTCTCTACAGCGTTTGTTTAAAACATTTCTCATTCTCAGAAGAGTGGAGAGCGAGATATCATAAATGTACATAGGTATTCATGTAACGTACCCGTTATTCTCGTCAGATTTTACTGAAACTTGAATTTTCGAAAAAATACTCAGATGTCGAATTTCATGAAAATCCGTCCAGTGGAAGCCTAGTTGTGCCATGCGGGCGGACAGGTAGACGTGACGAAGGTAATAGTCGCTTTTCGCAATTTTGCAAACGCGCCCTAAAAATCGGGTTTTGTCAAGTACGCTGACATTTGCTGCCGTCTTGTATGCGGCCGTCATTTCTGTGTGGCAGTGAACCAGATTTTAATAACCGTTGGGCTGGCGTTTGATGCCCGGAAGGCGCATGGGCTTTTGTGTTCGCCACCGCCACACAGTCCGGTACAGTAGGAACCGGAACCTTTTGCCCCGCAGTTAAAGCAGCCGGGTCGTGAAGCTTACTCACTCGCTTGTCATCTAGTGGCGAGGTTGACTACAGATCTATAACTGTTTTATTGCAGACTGGATACAAGTTTTTTTTTATATTTTCCATTCCGTGCGGTTATAGTTCAATTATTTAATATCAACCAACAAATGCACTTAAATTGTCACAAATTCACAGTAATATATTCAAAAAACACACTACACTGCTACATGTTTCGGACCAAATTGGTGCATTATCAGGGAGTACATCAGTCGTTGCATAAAACAATAATGATTGGTTTAATTGTACATGTAGAAGAACTTATGGTGATTTTTCATGTAGTGAACTCCTCTCTACCTACCTCCTATACCGTAGTACCGTGGACACCCCTGAATTATCCACACGCTGCTCGTATCTACTGGTATGTACATTGCAGCTATCGGTCTATATTTTCATAATATCTCTAATTTCTTAATTTACATTATTAGACAATTTACGTTCTTCATGTACGTAATAGTGTTATAAATAACCAAATAATAAATATTATAATTTTATGTATTTATAATTTTACATTTTAACTTTCATTGTAACAGTTCGCTACATGACAAATTACCAGCAGTTCTTCTACATGTACAACTAGACCAATCATTATTGTTTTATGCAACGACTGATGTACTCCCTGATGATGGACCAATGTGGTCCGAAACATGTAGCAGTGTAGTGTTTTTTAATACATTATTTTCAGTTTGTGGCAATTTGAGTGACTGTCGGTTGATTTAAAAAAAAATTATACAAGTCTTTGTGTGGACAATTCTATATTCGTTTCTACTTTTCTTTGTAATGGTGGTCAGTCATCGTTTCGGTCTAGTGGTTCACCACAATGTAGCTGTATCAATTACCTTCAGGTGAGGGTGAGGGTTTGAGAATAAAAATGGGTAAGATTTTCAGTGTATTAGTTCAAGGCGTGGGATTTCCATAAAGAACAACGATTGTTAGGATCACCGACTGTACGTGGCCGCTGCTTTTATTTCTTTATTTGCTTCGTGCACAAGGGAACTTCTTCCCATCTCAACGAACGTTCGGCCTTGACATTAGGCTCGTGTTGCCCACAAACACTTTCTCCTCCTCCGCGCTTAAAACTTCTTTACCCGTTTATATGGTGGGACTGTGGATCGTTCATTGTTCTGGTGACCGAGTTCACTTGCGTGCCGTCAGTCTCAAGATGAAAACAAGAGCTGACACTTGACGGGATTGTGAGCAGGATAGCTCAGTTGGTATAGTGATTAGAGACGGGCTTCGCTGAAGAAATGTGGTTCGATTCCGGGCAGGGATGAGAGTTTCCTTTTTTTTTTTTTCAAGCGTCCAGACTGGCTTTGGGACCCACCAGTCCCCACCCCCCGCCCCATTTAGTGGGTACCAGTGGCTCTGTATCCGGGGTAAAGCTTCCCAGGCCGTCAGACCCACAACTCACCTTCTAGTGCCGAGCTTAAGAGTGCTGGAGCCATACCTCCACTCCTCCGTATATCTGCATGGCGTGGTGCTTCGTGCGACATCTTTATAGTGTCTCTTACTCGTGTAATAACAGTGTATGCTTTCTGAGTAATGTTACTGTGGCGAGTTGATGGTAAAATTAAGTAGCATTCTGTTCATTCATTGTGTAGCCTGTTTGACGACAGGTCCGTAGCCTCTTCCTAAGCGAGTTCTCCACAGGGTGCGATCTAGTGCTTCCTCTTTCAATTTCCAGTACCCTCTCTTTTCTTTAAGGTTATCCAGTACCTGCTTACGCCTTCTTCCTCGTCTTCCCGTCATTTCTATCCTTCTATTATGGTAATTTTATAGTGTCAGGTTGCGAATAAACAGTGAAACGTTTTGCGTTTTGTAGCGGGCTTTTATGAACTCGGTAATAAATATTGGGGTCCCATAGGCACCCTTACAAAATAAAGTTATTGGCAATTTCTGTTGTAATATGTTTGTAACACATAATGGCGAGTGTAAATATTTTGTCTGATTTATTAACGAGTTACCGCAAATAAGGATATAATAAATATTTTGTACTGTTAACACCACAGTGATTAAAAGTGAATTAAAATAATATTTCTATGAATTATTTAATAGGAACATATAAATATAATTTTAATATTATAAAATTGATAATGGATGCGAAACCACAAGCACTGTAGGTTTATAACATTTTGTCATAATCTGTTGCAGGACTTCTAGAGAACCGCAGAAGTGAAGTTCGTTTAGGCCCTTCAGTTTGTAGGAACATGCGCGTTGTAACTGTCGTTCTGTATGAATGCCGTGTTTAATACAGTCGTGTGAAGTTGGTACAAAGAGAGGCGTAAAATTTCATTTACGGTCTAAGAGTGTTGCTTAAAGCGATCTAGACTAAACCGAAGTCAAACTTACTCGATAAAATTTGCTTTGTGCCCAGTATTTCCAGTTCGAAAACGAAGCATTCAGGGGTACGGAACAACTAGTGTAGAAACTTCTGCTGACCACTCGCCTCCATCTAGTGCCGAGGGCAATAATGTGTGGTGCTATAACTCTACTCCTCCTTAGGCTTTCATAGTGTGCACAGGGATACCTTCGCATATATGTAGCTGTGCGGTTCCGTGTTCTTCAGATGCAGCTAAAAGCCTCTTCGTGTAAGTTATAGTACGCGATGTAAGTACATACATACATATCAAACGTACGTACGTACATTTATAAATGTTTCGGCCATTATTTATAGCCATCTTCAGCCAGTATCGATATATACTTAAAGACGCATGCAGCGTTATTACACAGCTTTGTAAATTGTAAATGGTAAGATATATGATGCCAGTATACCATTAAAACACCAGTGTATAGTGTTGTATTAAAATTGTGTTAAAATTATTATGATACAGGGCTGTTATTTAAGTCTGCATCCACATATTTTGAAATAGTAAAATCTCTTCGGGTCCAATCTAGTGGTAAATCATGTTTGGTCACTGCTTGTCACCACGAACGACCACTGTACTGCCACAGAGTGGTCATTCATGCTTTGTTGTTGCTGCTCGCTTGCTCTCCAATCTATGACCTCAAACACCTTGATGCCACGTTCAGTCAGTCCAAGCCCCTCAGTTAGCTTCAAAACCCTCACGGTTCTTTCCTTAGGCTCAGGCTCAGGTCCTGCAGCTTCTACAAGGGCGCTTTGCTTCCGAATTTCAACAAGATCGTCGAGCGTGAGTTCCTGATCACGGGATTTCAACAACTCGAAGATGTCTTCAGCATCGTACCTACGAATTTGTGCGCCTGGTTTAATGTACTGGGTTTGGCGGCAAACGACTTGAGTACGGAACGACGTAAGTCGGGGGATGACTCTATACGAATGATAATAATAAGATTATCTCATCTGGTTAAGATCCGTTTGAAGTTTTTGTTGATGTTAGTGTTTGACGAAGTAGAGTCAAATGCAGCGTGCTTTATTGACGAATGCAGCAAGGGAAATAAAGTTTCGTGATCATAATTTGCAAACTAAACGTTAGTGGCGCCCCTGTCACTCCCGCGTCACTCGTTCGTTCGTCCGCCATGTTGTTTCTTAACCGCAGTTAAAAGTACGACGATGGGGGTTTCTCCAGTGACGTATGTTCTTTTAAAAGTTCTTGAAACTCTGTGAACTGGTCCAGAAGTTAAAATGGATAAAAACACAGAAGCATCACGGCTGGGGTTATCTTAAAAGCTTACATCTTTCTTTTGTAGTAGAGCAAATGGGCTATGACTTGAAAGAATACAGATACAAGGAAAAGAAGACACGTACTATGAAATGGAGAAAGTCCGCGAATGATAGGAGTAGGAGGTGGAAGAAGAGGAAGAGAAGGAAAATTGAACGATGTAAGTGGGAAAAACTGGAGAATTTGCGGAAATGGATTGGTATGTCGATGAAGAGGAATAGAATAAAGGAGGAATTGTGATAATGGAAACCCGTAACAGAAGGAAAAGAAGTTCAATAGAGGAAGCTAGGAAGCAAAAGAAGTTTAGAATTATATCCTAAGAAGTAGGGACCCCCACAGAAGCAGAAGTGAATAGAGACGTGACTAAATGTTACATTAGTGTGAACTCTCGTTTGGGATTTGACAGTGGTTAATCCGAATCTAAGACGTAGAAGCCAATTCTTCACGGCGCAGGCAGACGAAGTAATTACCATCAAATGTGGACTGGCGCCCTGTTATACACATATGCTGTCCTGCAGTGAATGTACCCAGTTACGTGCTCTAACCGGCCACCAGTACCAATCATTTCACTAACTCTTTGACATGGTGACCCCGTGTGTGGGTGGATTGTTCAACGAACAGCACAGATTGGGCTGCAGATTGGTTCAGGTTCCCTCCCTCCCTCCCAGGTCTTGTCAGGATCGTAGAAATTACCTCGGTTTGGAGAAGCCAGTTTTATTCCCTGATAATGTATGTGGCATCCCAGTTTGATACGTGCAGTTCGCAAGGCTGATTGTTAACCAGATTTGTCACTTAGTTTTGCCCATTTTACCTGAGCAATAAATCCTCGGTTTTTTTTATTCCGAGGCTCCTCACCGTGACAACGAATCTTCGCGATTAAATTCTGTCATATGCCAGTTCAGTCCATGTCACAGTCTCATTTTTCAAAACAGTTGGGGTGTTTTCTACGTTAATGCCCCCGTGTTTGGTCCATCTCTGTGTTTTGTTGAAATATTAGGTGAAAACATTTGACAGTTTGGGAAAAGTGGAGCTGATTTGGACTGTGTGTATTCACTTAAATTAACTAGAACTCTTAATCTACTGCTGCTGCTACTACTACTACTACTACTACTACTACTACTACTACTACACTACTACTACTACTACTACTACTACTACTACTACTGCTGATAATGATAATTTATTTTTATTTACGTGCCGACTCAGTAGCGCCTAGCTACGGGCTGGACGGTCCTGGGTTCGAATTTCGGTAGGGGCAAGAGACTTTCTCTTCTCCAGAACCGTCCAGACCGGCTCTGGGGCCGACTCAACCTGCTGTGAGTGCCGGGGTTCTTTCCCGGAGGCGAAGCGGCTGGGGCGTAAAGTTGACCACTGACCTGCTTCTAATGCAGAGGTTAAGGAGTGTAGCTGTACCACTCCTCCCCTATATACTGTCATGGCGTGGACACGGATGATTTTACTGTTACATTTACTCAGTAGCCTGATGGCCAAGTAGTACAAAGTACATGGAGACAACAGACAAACTAACAAACAAACGAAATCAAAAAGAGGAAAGCCAGGATCGAAAAATAAAAGACAAAACAAAGCACTACACTTAAGTTAATTATGAACAGTTATAATCGTAATAATTTGTAGCTTATTGCAGTGCTTAGCCTGCTTGATTGCTTATATCGGGCGTATTTTTACCATAATCGATTTTCTGTCCGTTTTTTCGCTTTAATCACAGAGCGTGGTAGTGTGCGTTTGTAAAAGAAGTGACGAAAAATATTTGGCCGTAAGGAAGATAAAGTGGCTAATTTACGTGATTGGTGTTGGGAACATGATGCTGATATCTAGAAGGCTAGTGGGCATGTAACGCCGAAGTGCTTACCAGGAGGTGTGTGCTGTGGATGGTGTTCGAGTGGCTTGGTTCTCCAGCTTGTCTTAACGGTGTTGAACCTTCCGGTTCTGCTGGGATGTTTATCCGATTAACAAAACGGTGTACAAGCTGAACCACCAACGATACAATTGACGGCTGCTGCTGTTTGGCGGCAGCACAGCAGAAGCTGAGAGGCAACAGGTGTGTGGTTACTAGGAATTCACTAATGATGCTATAGTGCGCAGTATTGAAACCGTAGGAAGTTCAACGTAGGTGCCAGATGGTGGGTCACAGATTTGCTGAGCTTGCGTGGCTGCCTTTGGCTGTTGGATTTTATTTCTGCTGTTGATAGAAGCCGTAGGAATTATTGATACCTCATTTTGTATGCATAGGAGTATTGTGTAGTTTTTTAAAATTTTTATGCAATCGTTTTCTGTGGCAGAGACTGATTACTATGGTATACGTACAGCCAAGAAGTACTTAGGTATCCTGTCCTGTCCTTTGAAGACTGGAATTAGCTATAGTTCGGGACCCAACTTTTCGACTCTTTCGCTATAGGAATGCGAGCCAGACTTGTCTGACACTTCCCATACATTTCTCCAGCTTGTGCGGTCGTAGAGCTGAGGTCACCCGGCATACAGGCAGTATTTAAAAAATGATTTCTTCTTTCACAGAAGTCACCCTGCGTGTCCATTATAAAACGTATCGATTAATTATTTTTATTGTGAGGATCACACGGAGCACGCGCGCACACACACAGACACACGCAATGTGAATAAAATGCAGAGTTTAATTGCAGATGGCATATATAGTAGCCGATTCCTGTGGCCGCACGGTCTAAGGCGTGGGTCTTCGGCCGTTCGCTTGCTGGGACTGTGGGTTCGAATCCCGCCGGGGTCATGGATGTCTGTCGTTTTCTGTTCGAAATAAGGGACGATGCGCAAAGTCTGAGAACCACAGTAACCTTAAATCGTGTCAAAAATCAAATTTCCTCATGGCCTATATAGCAGAAACGTAAGAGAAAAGAATAAAATACCGTCAGCACAAGTAGAAACGTAAGCTAAAAAGAAAGCCGTCGTGTTGTTTTCCTTGGAGATGTTTTCTCTCCGTGGCAACCAGTCATAAATTTCAATTACTTTTTATTACGGGAGAAAATAGCAATCAGGTTCCCTTATTGAATCACCTTCTGAACTACGTTCTCGGTTCATTCTCCAGCGAGGACGATCGTGAGTCATTACGGGAGGTACGAAGTGATCAACTCCGGCCATCACAGCCACGTGATTGCTTGTTGGTTTATAGCTGCAAGAAGTGCACAGACGTGCTTGTTCCTGAACAGTGCTTTCATGTGAATTGAATGGATTGAGGAGCGTCGCGGCGCCGTTGGGAGGCGTACACGAAGTTCCTTATATGGTATCCGCCCTGAGAGTTTAAATTTAACGTGACATTTAGAGTGAATGGGCCAGGATAGCTGTATCATTCAGGGATTGGAATCACTGTCCATAAACCGTGCGCCCCTTCAGATGTTCTTGCCTTTCCTCAGTCCAATCGACGATTGAGACAGGACCTTGGTTTCTTCCACATTACGATTCATCGTTTGCGATAATTTTTGGGAGTAATTACGCAGACCAGAGAGCGTCATTAGCTCATCAGTGGTTATATAAATTACTTCCTACCTCTCAATAAACGCTGAGTCTGCATTGCAAAGACCAAACAGTGATGTGTATGAAGATAATGGTGGTTTGTTGTGAGAATCACATTGAACACGTGAGCAAACTGTAGGCAGCTGCAGTGCCTTTTAATTGCAAAACAGGTGGACTTTAAAAGTTACCACAGTGCTTTAAAGAGTTAAATGAACCAAATCGTGGAAACTGTGTATGTAACAGGATGCGATTTGTGTATATGTGTGTGTGTTACGGACCATTGGTAGTAGTTCAGAACAGGACCAGAGGATGGCGGCAATAAACGATAGGGAGAGGTACCGGTGTTCAACTGGTATTGCAGTGTAGACCTTTATCGTAAAAAGTTATGTAGCGTGCGTATTCGTTGAAATTATGAGATCAGTAGGTCCGTCGAAGGCCATAGTGTAGCTTGTAAGAGTGAATTACCGGAAGGGAAACGTCTTGAAGAGAGGAAATTGCCGAAATTTCCCGTTGAGTTTTCAATTGACGTTTCACTAGTAACACGAATCCTGTAGCTTATTTTTGTTTCGTTGTTCGGCGTGTGACAGAATGTTGGATAACATTTATTGTGTTTATTTTATTACAGTTGTAATCTGAATGTTATTTTTCTTTCCTTTTGCAGGTGAGTACCTGATTGGGCCTAGCGAAGTGTGTAAGTAGCCTACCTACACACTCTGAAGACAGGGTTCTAGTTTCATTGTGCCCCTTTTTATACAAAGTATTAATATATAAATCTGCAGTGTGTCTTTTGGCTGTAAGGAATGCAAGTGGCAGGTCACCAGGCAATGCAATTAATTTTATGTTGCTTCTGTCTTATCCGTGTCGTGTTTACCTAAGTAACTACCGTCCACCTACCCACTTACGATAACACTCAGCCCTTGTTTTACGCCCTAGTTGCGTTCCTGAAAAAAGTGGGAGTAAACATAGGTGTAACTTGGCTAGTAACATTGGAGAGGGGGGGGGGGACAAAATCGCCCATGGGTATTAGGAACTCAGATGCCTCTATTCTGCCTCCCATGAAACGCAGGGTTTTCATTTTTTTTTGTCTACATCACCCAAATAATTATTTTGAAAATATTTCTATATATTTGTTTGCCCCTCTTCAACTCAGCAGCTGAAAAAATAACCTTCTTGGGTAGAAAAAATATTGGAGGGGCATGTGCGCCCCTTACACCACGGTTGTGGGCGTAAAGGAAGAAGGCGTAAATCAAATATGAAATTCTCATCAGCAAGAAGAGGTTAACGTAATAGAACGCAGCCAGTCAAAGGGCGTTAAAGCGAAAATGAGAGCGTAAATTAAGAAGTGCAAATTGGCAAGGGACGTTAAAACAAAAGTGCGTCAAACAAATGGGCGTAAAACAAGGGCTGGGTGTACACGCATACAGGGATTCACAGATTTTCCAATAATCTGCCAGTTGTAATTTTCATTACAAAATTAAACTTTGAATGGTTATCCAAATATTAAGGTGCTGAAACCCACAGTTACATGGGTCGGCGCTTTTTGTTGCGTGTGTACGTGAACTGATACACATTCTTGCAACGATTATGTTTTTCATCCTGTTGTACATTTGTGCATGAACAGTAACAACAGTCGAGAACAACGGGTATATTTATTTTTTTAAAAAACAGCTCAGGTACATGTTTCGGCTTTTCATGTAAGCCATGGTCGTCCGACCTTTTTATGGCAAAGAGCCACACCCGTTATTGTGGGCTGGTTCGCGGGCCGCACGTGGAAAAGTAACAGTAACTGGTACACCTAACCGCCTAAATTATTGTACAGTTCTTTTGTTATGTACATTAATTTACAAATGTGGCCGCGGGCCGCATAGTACAATCTGTCGCACGCACGCACACTTTGTTCCTTGGTGGAACGTACCATGGCTCAGGCGGTTGGTCGCCGGCCTCTCGCCGTAGATGCCCGGCTTCGATCCCAGGCCAGAAGTTGTGGAATTTATGGTGGAAAAAGTGGAATTGGGACAAATAATGGAACAAAGGAACAAATCAAACAGATAAAGGTGAAGTGTCTACGCCGTGAAGGTGTATAATGTTGACTGCGGGTATAGATCCACACATTCATAACCTTGACACTGAATGGAGGTGAACGGTCAACCTCACACCCCGGCCGCTCTACCGCCGGGAAGGAACCCCGATACCCATCGAGTAGGAGGTTGGATGGGCCCCAGAGCCGGTCTGGACGTTTCAGAGAAGAGAAAACCATGTTGCCCCTGCTGGGATTCCGAACCCTGGATCGTCCAGGTCGTAAGCTCGTTAGCATATTCACTACGATATCCCGGTTTCTTTCAGATGAATAAATAAATCGCATTTGGCAGGCAGAGTTGTGGTCGGTCCATCTTACCGCCTGTGGCATTGTCAGAGGAATGTAGGAGCACGCCCCCTTGCCACAGCTGTGCATTTTTTACCCTCACCTGCAAGCGGTCTCTGTTAAGGTCACGATCCCTTATTCATTCCACCACTCTTTTTATTTGTGCTGCCCCGTCCCTGGACGTAACAGCCCCACACTCCCCTTTTGCTGTGTATGTCAGGTGCCACAGTTTCGTGGAGGGTAAGGTGTAGCAGCGATGTTGCCGTATAAACTGCATAAAGTAGTACAGTTCTGAAAACATAAGCCCTTAGACCTGGGGTGACCAGACTTTTGGACTCATTGATCTACTCAAAAGACAGAAAATGTTTCGCGATCTACCGTAGTACATAATGTACTGATAGGTCAAGTAGGCAGAGAAATGTAAAATATATAAAAGTAACATTGTTTAATTTATTAAAAATCGATCTCTTCAAACTAAAACAGTTACCATAATTAAAGTGTTTTTGATTAACCTTCCTATTGCGAAGTTGATGTACCACACTGTATATCTTGCGATAACTTGCTGAAAGAGGGTTCGTGATTACTTAGGCACAAGTGAAGGCAGTGTTTTAAATGTCCATCGGTCAGACGGTTTCGGTATCTGGGAGAGGGCTTCTTCTCAAAGTAGGTTGATCCAAAAAAATGCTGTCAAACGAATAGCTATTGATCGTACTGAGGTGGTAAATAAATTTTGACAGAGTCCAAAGATCGGCCGCGATCGACTCTTTGGTCACCACTGCCTTAGGCACTCTGAAACTCGGGAACTATACAGATATTGATTTGATGATCTCACGGTGGTGATAGTGAAGGCTGCTGTGTTTTGGATATGGTGACGTGTAGTCGGGTAAAGTATCTTGATGATGGAGGCAGCAAAACACTCTGAAACGTCGGTACACTTCTCCCAGACTGCATGTTGTAACATCCCAGAATACTTCATGTAGCAGAATGTTTGAAAGCATGTGAAGCCATTGGTTATTAAGGTTAACAGTTTTCTGAGATTTTACCGTGATAATGGAGGCAGCTGTTTAATCAGAAACTTTCTATCAACCAAATTACACGGCTTCATATTCCAGAAGACCACGTATGTAATGTGACATTTTGAGGCTCACACGTATAAGTGGGTTCGGCAATGTGCATTGTGTCCTGTCCGCCTGCTGAAGGCCCTCACGCCGAGTCCATTTGTTGTAATTTTCTGATCCTGTGGCAGCGTAATTTTTATCTGATTATGTACTTCAGTTTTGGAGCCCGGTTAGCGCAGTTGGTATAGTGACAAGGCCATGGGCAGAATGACCTGTCGCCTCTGCCGAGAATGGAATCCCAATGTCCAAGTTTAGCCTAACCACTGGATCGACTTGAGCTGTTCCATTGTTAACGCTTACTTTGGCATTTCGTTAGTAGTGCATGTCTTATTGTGCCGGTAACTGATACTAAACTGGTGATAGCAATATTGTCTTTGCCTCCAAGAAAACACACAACGCCCTCGTTACGGACGTCAGGAATTAAACATCCTTGAACGAAATTCACAAAATCGCCGTTTGTTATCGAAACTAAACTGGCCAGATTTATTCACGTGTAAGGCCGGTGGTACATACATTTACCGCTGATTTACGTACACGTGATGCCGTTCGCCTTGTATTGCTTACTTGCGCGTTCAAAATATACCCTTGTATACAAAACGTTAGCATCCTAAAGAGAAGAAACTCCACAAGTTTAGTGAGAGAGTGGGTGGCTACCTATTGAACACTTTGGGGGGGGGGGGGGGGGGTCTGGTTCCAGTACAGGATGCAGGTCTTTCTTGAAATAGTTGCTGTTCATTCTTCAAGGAGTTTTATGGTTTTATGTATTCTTATAATCCGAATCTTCATTTACGTGTTCATAAAGACGGCGCATTGGACCGTGTCTTGACGCATATCTCACGTTCTGCTCTTTATGGCCCTTTTTAATATTATCTTCGCATCTGCGCCCTATTCTTCCAAGGGCCTGCACCCCGTCATGTCGTCATAGGTTATAATTTTGTGAATAATAACCAGTAAAGAGTGAAAATTGTGAAGTTCCTTATTATGTAATTGAGGAGCTGTGATAGCTCAGTCGATACAGTGACTAGGCTACTGGCTGAACGACCGAGGTATCGTGGTTCCATTCCCGGCCGTGGTGGGAATTTTTTTTCTCTTCTCCAAAACGCCCAGACCGGCCTTGGGGCCCACCCAGCCTCTTATTAAGTGGGTACCTGTGACTTTTCCCCGGGGATAAAGCGACAGGGGCGCGAAGCTGAACATTCAACCTTCACATTGTACTGAGGTTAAGAATGAATGGTGGTATACCTTCACTCACCAATACATACATTCATGTCATACACAGGTACAACTTTACCATGCATTTATTATGGAATTGTCTCTGTTCTGCTAACACCTGTGGAAGTTATTGCGGGATACCGCTCACGGAGGGAGGAAGGTGAAGGTAACAGAGATTAAAACAGAGGCAGCGTGATCCTCTGAAAGGTCGGTAGCCACCGATAACACAACATGGTGTCACAGGCAAGAAGACAGAACACTATCTCCGTGAGAACTGAGGTCAAACGTTAAACTTATTTGGACACACAAATATCACTTTCTCTGGAGAGGTGTAGCTATTTGTTTGGCGCACGGGGCGAGTAATCACAATGGACCCCACCCCCACAAGAAGTTATGAACTTTAAAAAATCACAATTATTGATTGATTGGTTTTCCTTCTGTTTGGCAAAATAATTCACAAGATTTTAAATGAAAATTATTTTTGCCGTTTAAAATAGAGTCGAACCCGGTTAAAACGACATCGGTTTATCCGACACCTCGTCTATTGCGTCAGATATTCTGTGGTGCCAATTAATTCCTCACTGTTAATCACAACATTATATCCTTATAACGACTCAAAATATTCAGTCCCTTTCATGACTTTATAACCTAGTGCGACTGTATTTATTTTGCAGTCCATTTTGCTGTTCCTAGACCACTGCTGCCCGGAGCGGCCGCACCACTGCCCCCCCCCCCCCTTCCACGTACGTCGCTGTTTCTCTATATTCATGTGAACGTAGTAATACTCAGGCGTGAAGGTGTTTTTATCGTTCAACACGCTGAACAGGTTTCGTCTGGAGTTTGTATGAACGGCCGTAATGTACCTGACATTAGCGTTCCTTGGTTCTTTGCGCCTCAAAATGATAGCTGTAAGACTGTTGAGTACAGCTTCTGGTGATTCGACTACTTTGTTCTGCACTGCGGGTCACACAGCGTGTAATTCCGTGTTCCGCTAGAAGGTAAATTATGAACATTTATACGTAAAGTGTGTAATACATGATAATATTGGTACTGCAAAGTGCTGCGTGAAGAGACACGTCTTAATTTGAGTATGTGCTATGCTTGTGTGTGGTGTTACACTTCGTTTGCGGTAAGATGCAACAGGTGGAAAAGTAGTTCACAGTGAGTCGAGGGTTGTTTGAAGTTACAGATGTTACGTCAGTCTCGTCATAATGACACTAGCACTTAGCCATTGCAGTGCATTCTGCTGACAGTGCAAGACAAGTTTCATTTAATTCTCGCATTGAACATTTTACTAGGAATATGAACCAGCAAGGCACACTGTATCCCACTCGTTTGCTGTCTATCCAGCTTGTTTCGGCCTAAAAGGCCATCATGAGGGGTCAGTACAATACACTAAATGGTATCTGCACACGATCTACCGGATTCTTACGATCACTATATAAAACACGGTGTTTTTAGAATAAAGTACCTTATGATCAGTTGTGTAACTGGCTAATATTTTTTGTCGCCAGTATGGATTATATACGTTACATGTTACATTATATTTTTAAAATGTTTAACTTGTATTGGTCTTGGATGTCTGTGTTGTGGTGATGTTTGATGGTGGCCGTTTAGGCTGAAACATTTTGTATCGGTAGTAAACGAGTGGAATTAGTATACATTGTTGGTATATTTTCCTGATATACTGAAGTGTACGGTAGAAATGTTGTTATATAATAGTTTATCGTGTATTTATTATTAAGGCACAAATAAAACCAACAAAATACACTCTGTTTTAGGAGGAAACCCCTCTTACAACTAGGTTTTAATTTTAGGGAACAGGGACTGTTTTTATACATAGCATTAAGGAATTTGTCTCTTCATTTGAAACGCACTGTGTTTTGTTTGTGGTTGGAAATGAATTTTTAAATAGCCTGTATTGTATAGATCAGGGGTTCCTAACTTTTTTTTTCTTCGTGGACCCCTTTGAGAGTCTGGTGAAACCTATGGACCCCTTCTCAGAAAAAGAAATGTATTTAAATACATAAAATAAAATACGTAGATATGGAATCTATTTATTGCAATCTAAATTATAGATTGTACTACAAAGGAAACCAATTATGCTCAAATACGGTTTTTAAAATAGTAAAAAATAACAAATAAATAATTTGGTAATATGTCTGCTTCTTTATTAATCCGTTAAATCAAGAACAGGACAAAAAATAAATTTAAAAGATAGGCAAGTTGAAATTAAATTGCATTTTTTTAAAGACATTTCAGCGCGAAGGCAAATGTATTCTGGTTTCCCTTTCTTAGGCTATAATAATTTTAGATATTGATATTTATTGATATTTATTGAAGGTAACAAACATTTTTGGATTCTAAAGGGCATAAATTACTTTGTTACCTACATTTATTATTGAATGAAAAGCTAAATTTCAGAGGTTAGTGAAAATAAAGTTGTAATTTTTTCCCCGTCCAAGTTCACGGACCCCCTGAAATTGGGTGTCCGTGGACCTCAGGTTAAGAAAGGCTGGTTGTTATTAACTTCAGGCTTGAAAGGGTACGTACTTCTTACACAATTACCGTCCTCTGTCTGCTAAGCGTCTTCTCACTGCTACCTCTCCATTAGGCCCGTGTGTTTAAATTCACTTACGTATTCTCACGTATTGTCCGCGAGCTGTGTATACGCGAGAATGATTTCCGTTAACGGAAAGGCGCGAAAGACTGTGGCACTGTGCCTTATCACTGTCCAGTGCATGAATGGTGAGGTGTGTATGGAGTGGGTTCGCGTGTTGACAAGAGGAAGGCCAAATGTGAGAACTGTGTCGCGTCTACAGGAAGTACAGGAAGTAGCTCGTAGTGGTGAACACATTTCCTCAGAATTAGCAACCGTTCCGTCTGTTTGTCGAGTGTTGTGTAAGGATATCTTGCACTTGCACAGGAACAGGCTTCACCTTTGATAAAGGCTAATGCTGATGCTAAGAGGCTCATTGCTACGTTAACCCATCACTTACTTCCGCTAAATAATTACGGGTTTCAGTTCTGGCATCGTTTTCGATTGTATTGCATGTCTGGCAACATGACAACACAACAACAGCTAAGCTATATGGAATTTGCCGAACGCTCTGCTGTTTGTCGATGAATTACCATTGGCACGAGTGGATGTAACTTGTTTTATTGACCCTGATGATGTTTCATGGAAATCAGAGCTATGGTAAGTTGTAACTGTTGCTTGGAGCCTATGAAGGTGTAACAGGTAAATGTAAGTTTACCTTGTGCATCCATTAAGGCTTTATCCCGAGGGAAGAGCCCCTGGTACCCGTTGAATAGGAGTCTGGATGGGCCTTCCGACACGATTTCTTGGTCATCCAGTCGGTAGCCCTGTCATTATGCCGACTGAGCGGTTCCGGCTCCATTTGCAACAGGAAAGTGGTGAAAATGTGGAGTGAAGGACAGACGATTGCTTTGAAACATGATAAACCGAATTGTCGTTTGTTACCAGGTAGAAGCGTTTCCCCAAGTCTGAGTATGGGAAATTCATTTACGCCTATTCGTTTAACAGTATGCGTGAAAGTATGCGAAACATTTTCCCGAAGTTGTGCCTAGTATTGAAGAAACTGGATACCATTCCTTAACGGTATGTCCCCTTGGTTATATAACGACACTGTTTCAGCATGAAAACTGGAAGGCATCTCCGTACCGAAGTTCTGAAAAATATGTCACTCCGATAAAAGGCCATGGTGAATAAGTTCTCACAGCTGTGAATATTAAGATTACGGTCTTTGGGATGTGACTTCGTGTAGGTTGATGTACGTAACCTGTATACGTAATTACACGGCGTCTCTTTCCGTGAGACCGTAATTTACAGAAAGGAGGAATAACGATGTAAAGAAGAAACGAAGAGAAAACATACAGAGTGGATCTCATCTGTCGATTTCACTGGCGCAGTGCTGAACGAAGCTAATTGCTAGTCTTTCTCATATTGTCAAACGTTGTACACGCTGACAAGTGTCAACGCTTGCAGTACTCAATCCATCACGATCTCTCTGTTACTATCACGTGTTATCTGCAAACACATACACAGACACATTATAGTGCTTCGATCAGTATCAGAAGACACCTGTTCATTTGTTTACCTATTTTTTTAAGTATCATCCTTGAGCTCATGTTTCATCCATCGTTTGTACCTTCATATTGGGTTACCTGCTGGATATAAACCCTGAAGTTCTTTCGAGCATTGTCCTGTTAACACCGCAGCGTGAACAGTGGTCGGAAGTAGGGCGTCTTTGAAACGAGATCTTTCAGCAAACTAGGAAGAAGAATATTGCAGCACCTTTTGAAGTTGACATTTAGTAATTTAAGTGAAACAAAAAATCCACAGAACCAAAACTAAATTTTGTACATTTCCTGTAGTTTTAGTCTGATTAATGAAGGATTTTAGGCCGATGCCAGTGGCCGCGCCGTCTAAGACGTGGGTCTGCGGCCGTTCGCTTTCTGGGATTGCGGGTTCAAATCCCGCCGGGATCATGGATGTCTGGCTCTTGTGAATGTTGTGTGTTTGTCGGGTAGAGGTATCTGTGTCGGGCTGATCACCAGTACAGAGGAGTCTTACCGACTGTAGTGTGTGTGTGAGTGTGATCGTGAAGCCTCGAGAATGAGGAGGTCCTGGCCCACTACGGGCTGTTACGCCATGGGGGGGGGGGGGGAAGAGAGGGATTTTAATGAAATGATAGCTACGTAACTGTCTTGTCCAGCGTTGGTTATTACAAGATCTAGTCACTTTTCGTGTAGGTAGTGTGTACGGCCTTGCTGTTGCGCAGGACAGTACAATATTCTGCTCGTGTTTTTGTCTTCTGTGATACGACTTTGACTAGTTAGTTACAAATATGTGCGTCGTGTAAGGAACTGAAAGACCCGCAGTGACATAGCTGTGGATGTAACGTGCGATTTATGGTTGTAGCAGTGAATTACCCAGTTGAGTTCGTTGCGTAAGCAAATAAAACTTTTCTGTGATGAATATAAAAATATCAATTTGCTAACATGTAGTGGCCTCTTGCTTGTAGAATTCACAGTGCGTCATTTTGTAACGAGAAAGCGATTCGTGTTCTTTAGCGTGTTTCCTCTTCCTGGGCTCCAAGAAGGGAAGTATTGCCCAATGCGTGTTACCCGTCGTTTCCTAATACACGCGTAAGGACGGAGAGCTGCAGTAGAAACAGCTGCCCATTTAATGTATTCATAAAAATACATTTAATATATACATATACAGTCGAACCCGGTTATAACGACATCGGTTTATACGACATCTCGTCTATTGCGTCAGATATTCTGTGGTACCAATTAATTCCTCGCTGTTAGCCATAACATTATATTCGTGGGTTACGACAATCGTTTATAACGACACAAAATATTCAGTCCCTTTCATGACGTTATAACCGAGTTCGACTGTGACTACATCGTGCTGGATTTGGGGTGCTTAGTGTTACTGTGCCTGCCTTGAAGCAATAAACACGAAACTGCATCCAGTATTTCCGGCATTCAAATTACACAGATCAATTTGCTAAATTTTTCATAGGCATGAGCCATGAAACTTATGCAGATATTCTGTTTCAATATTGACATCCAAAGAGCGCAGTGAAATGTGGAAGAAGCATGACGCCGTGTGAATGTGCATGGCGCAGGGAGCGGCAGGGGACTGTGATATTGCAATGCAGGATTGCTTTCACTCGAATGTGTTACGCGAAGAAGAACATCGTTCAACCGCTGATCGTATCGTTGATCATAAAGTTTGTTTTGACGTTCTCACATCGTTATAGTGTTTCATCCGCGGTAGCTTTCCCCGCGCCGACAATGCTTTTCAATGCGTAAGTCCAGTACTACATGCGCGGACACTAATGCAATCGCGAGAGGAAGCGGACGGCACGTAGCCAGTGCTTTATGACGCGAATTCGTTTGGCAGTCACCGCGTGGAAATAAGGGTCGAAAGGTCTTCCGCCAGCTTTTCTGTTTTTAGGCGTTCCTTACAAAGCAACAAAGGTTATGTAGAGGTTATGTCTGACCGTCTGTGACGTAGCATCGGCACCTCAACCGTTGGGACATTTTTTAAATTCGTTGTTGGAGACTTTCACTGAAAGTCGTCGAGAAATTCCAATCTTCAGCCAGATAGATTCATAATAAACTTTTTTTTAACATAGTCTGATAGTGAAGTTTCCCGTATAGCCCATAAGCCGTTTCGTAGATTTTGTTGAAATTCGGTGTGGGAGACCTACTGCAAATTATCGGGCCACACCGCTTTTTGGCCCCATTTATTCATAACAAAAAGGAAACAGTCCTTATACAGGCCTGGACAGGCCGTGAGGGCTCTAGGAGATTGAGGTTCCCAGAATATCGAGACAATTGGCACATGTAGGTGGCAAGGTTGTCAGTCCCATGCACCGGCCACCTTTACACCCAGGAGATACTCCTGGTACTTATTTCTGTTGGAGGCTGAGTCGACCCCATGGCCGTAGTGCGGCCGGAAGGATGAAAATGAAAAATTTCAATGACCCCATTGAGAATGGAACCCGCGACCTCCGGCTTGTAGCGCAGTGCCTCAACAAACTGCGGCGCCGCGTGCCCCGATTCCTGACAAAGCCCAGTTAACGTAAGACCACAAACCTTCCGCATTTTTTTGTTTGAAATTCTGTATGGGAGAATTTCTGTGGTTTGCATTTCAATACCAGTTTGTTAAAGCAAGCTTAATAAATTGGAGATAACCCGTTTGTAATTCTATGTACTGTATAATGGAGACTGTCCGTTTGAATCTTGTTAGTACAATCCTCCGATCCACGATATGGATGCGCCCTCGCCAAGCGCAGCGCAAACGCGTGGTCAGCGATTTGGGTAGAATATTGACACTGAGCGCTCTTGGCAGCACTCAAGCGCAGTTCATTTTGCTGTAAACGTGTTCAGCAACTCACCAATAAAGATTTTGCGGTAATCGCATTACACTGTAGTTCTGGTAAATTGAGATTTAGAAGGTATTTAAGGAATGCGGGTAGCATGGGGGTAGGTATTCAGCTGGCGGTGGTGACTTAGCGATTGGTATCTGTGCAGAAACGTTTATCACTTACATCACAGTGGTTGTGTCGGCTCCTAATGTTCTAGTGGCCGATGTATTTGGGACTGGTAGTTGTCACTAATAGAGGTACCAGTCTCATACCCTGCACCTTCCTTTGCCTGTTTCTTTCCCCACTTCCTCATCCTGCAAGTTTCAGTTTACCAGGACTGGACTGTGTTTTGGCGGTCCGGGGATAGAATCCCGGTTGGGGGCGAGATTTATCGAACCCGTCTAGACCGCCCCTGGGATCTACCCAGCCTCCTGTAGAGTGGGTCCCGGGCGCCCTCCCGGGGATAAAGCGGCCGAGGCGTGGTGTTAACCATCCACCGCCATCTAGCGCCGAGGTTAAAGAAAGAGTAGACCTATACCTCTACTCCCCCTCTGGGTCTTAATGGCCTGTTGTAGGGAGTACTTTACCTTTTACCTTCTACTGTATTTTGGTTTGGAGAAGATCAGTTGGACCGATCGTGTGAGAAATGAAGTATTACACAGAGTCAAGCAGGAGAGGAATATCCTACATACAATAAAAAGAAGAAAGGCTAAGTGGATTGGTCACATCTTGCGTAGGAAACTGCCTTCTGAAACACGTGATTGAAGGAAAGTTAGAGGGAAGGACAGAAATGACGGGAAGACGAGGAAGAAGGCGTAAGCAGCTACTGGATGACCTTCAGGAAAAGAGACGATACTGGAACTGGAAAGAGGAAACACGAGATCTGACCCTGTGGAGAACTCGCTTTGGAAGAGACTACGGACCTCTCGTAAGAGACTACAGAATTAATGTATTTTGGGTACTAGATTATTTAAAGAAAACCCGTCTTCTCTTCAGCGCCCCGTGACGTGAGGGTGACCGTTGGTATCCTGTTTAAATAGAGACAGTGAATATTTTCCGTGATTGCGAGCTGACCGTGACAGCACCCATATTGCGAATCTAGCTTTAGTTTCAAGGATAGATATTTAAACTGTGGTTTTATTGCATTCGCTCAGATATTTTAGGCCAGTGGTACTGAAAAGTTTATATGAAATGTATACAGGAAGTTGTAAAGTGCACATATGAATTGTCGTGTTTGTTTTAGTGCACTTAACCAGGATTTGTGGCTGTGCATGACAGCGACAAACGGCTGGCGTCTGTGTGCTGCGCAATGGCCCATTGTCATCTTTGTGGCCAAAGTAGGTTGACATAACCACACTTTCTTTATAGCATCCTGCATCACTGTTATAGATTCAGTGAAACCTGAACTCAACGTCAGTGATTTTCTGGCGAAAGTAGGCAAAATACAGAGGATTTTTATGACCGTGTGCCTACGTTCGTGTACCGAACAAGTTTCTGGAGAAAGCACACGAACTTCGAAGTCTGTCCATAAATTTTACATGTTTGTGGGCTCGCTTGAACCTCTGGCAAGGTAAGAAGAAGTGGCGGCTGTGCTGACAGAAGATCGTCGCATCGAAGCCTGTGGGGGGGGGGGGGGGGGTTTCAGAGGAATCTTTTATTATTATTTCGGAAGAAAAACTGCAGTATTTTTTTTTTTGACTTTTAAGATGTTGACGCGAAATCAGAAGACAAACCTGCCTGAAAGTTGTGATGTACTTCGCGACACTTTTAAGGCGTGTTTGCAAAATTGCGAAAAGCGACTGTTAGCGTCGTCACGTCTGCCTGTCTGTCCGCATGGAACAATTCGGCTCTCACTGGATGGATTTTCATGAAATCTGATATTTTGGGATTTTTCGAAAGCAGTCGAGAAAATTCAAGTTTGATTAAAGTATGACAAGAATAACGGGCACTTTAAATGAAGACATATGTGCATTTATATCTCGCTGAATTCTTCGTAGAATGAGAAATGGTTCAGAAAAAAGTTGTAGAGAAAAGACACACATTTTATGTTCAATAACTTTTTCCCCCGAAAATCGTGCTGTTACACACTAAGAATATGTAATACTTAGTGCTTCACAATTGATTAATTCCATCTCATCACGTCAACACAGAAAACAACTTAGTCTTTAGACAAATTGTACATCTGAAGAAGGCAATGAGCAAACGAACATTTATTTGTTTCAGTGCAGCCTTTATGTGTAATGTATAAAGAGAGTGCAAATTAGTTGGGATATCATTTCTTTTCAATACTGGTATGATTTGCATAATTCTATTGCCTGCTAATTGAAATTATGAGTTGACAGAGATAATAAGTATAGCCTAATTTACATAAGACATAATTTACATTACATAATTTACATCAACTGTGGTGAGTTTATGTAATTTCATTAATCATCGTGATGTTACTAGGAAATGAACACGGAAATTATTGTGTTTCCAATGCAACAGTGGTTAAGCGAACGCGCCACAGTGTTACGTTATACGTATATCGTGTCTTTTTTTTCGTTACGTTTATTACCAAGTTCCATATAGCGGTGTTTTTCAGTAGGTGTGTCGCTTTGAATTGAGATTTATTAGTTCGCGAGGTGGGCATAGGTATGCAGTAATGGCTTGATATTTTGATCAGCGCGGTTTGGGAGTGTCGTCGGTGTGTTCCGCTTCGTTAATTTGATGTCACTCCGATATTTGTCACAGTTTTCGAGTTTTTTTTGTTAGTGTTCTCCCAGAATATTTGAGGCTTTTCAGTAAGGATTTTTCACATTTTCCTAAACTGATCTTAATCAATTACGTTTTCTTTTATTGTAATGCATTGTTCAAATAATTTTATAATTGGGAAATGTAACGAAGTGTAAAGTAATTGTGATAATGATGCACCATTCATTCATTCATTCATTTTTAACGATACATGATTTGTGTGCTTCTTGTAACAGAATCATTGTTTCGAAGTTAACATTATCGAAGCCAGACATAATTTTGTCCTGGTGACACCCGAAGGCTCGGTAGAGCTTTTTTTTTTTAGGGGGAGGGAGACAATCATGTTTTGAGTCAGTTTAATTCAGTTTACATCCTTACAGTAATTTTATTTACGGCCATTGTATTATTCTGCCATTTACGCCCAGGTCTCCTGAGTGGAATCTTCCTTTCTAGTCTGAAATTCTATATGCTATGTTAATTTCCCCTATTCATGCTACATGTAACACCCATCTCACCCTTACCCTCATCAACCTAATAATATTTGGTGAAGAGTCGAAGTGATCAAACTCTCCACTGTGTGATTTTCTCCCGCCTTCTATTCTGTCTCGTAGTCCAAATGCTCTCTTGCTCATTTTTATTTTCAGGTACCATTAGTTTTTCCTCTTAGGGTGAACGACCAAGTTAATCCTTCGTGTATAATTCAAATGAGAAAGTTACAGTTTTGTACTGCGTATTTATTGTTCACGTATTTCGATAGGAGGCAGGAAGACTGAGGATTGCTCTACCGTCGTTTCTTACAGGTATTTGTAGTTGTGTGATTGCGGTGAGACAGTCTGTTCAATGTGTGGCCTCAGATTTTCTCACTGTAACACTCACTGGAGCTTTGTGGCAGAGCAGAACGGAAGTGCGCGAAGAAAAGCTGTCCCAGTGTCATTCTGTCCACTACAAATCCCATATGGATATCTGGGATTGAACCTGAGTTTTTGCAGTGAGAAGCCGGTGAATGACCGCCTGGGAAGACGGATATAAAGCTGTCAGCAATTGTCCAGTTGTCAGTGTGTCTTCCACAGTTCGAGTGGTTCATCTGGCAAGTGGCACGTGCGGTCAGCACACATTGCTGCGTAAGGATGTCGACTGTGTTCCCTTAAATGTACACTGCATTGAGAAAGTTCAAAGGACTTGGGTTATATGTTGTTGAAAGCGGCTGAAATGAAACTCGCCCGATCACATTACAAAGTTTCATAGAAATGTGTCAGGTGGTTTGTTGGGAGACGTGTCATAGGTTACAGATATGGCCTGGCAATGTGAGTTGTTTTTCCTGTGAGGGATACATGATACTGAACGTTGTAAGCGACCTATATAACACGGTTATAATATCCCAATGTCTCTAATTGGATAGCAGAATGTTCTGTTACGTACATGTGAACACATTAATAGACTGTCAGCTGGAGGTTTTGCTCGTATATATCAGGACTGTTGATTGGATAAGGTGCCTGCAAGGTTAACACAACCGCGAAATTGTAATTAAACATATTCTGTAGTCTGTCTTACGACAGGTCCGTAGCCTCTTCCAAAGCGAGTTCTCCACAGGGTGCGATCTAGTGCTTCCTCTTTCAATTTCCAGTATCTTCTCTTTTCCTTGTTATCCGGTAGCTGCTTACGCCTTCTTTCTCGTCTTCTCGTCATTTCTATCCTACCCTCTTACTTTCCTTCAGTCACGTGTTTTAGAAGGCAATTTCTTCGCAAGATGTGACCAATCCAGTTAGCCTTTCTTCTTTTTATTTTATGCAGGATATTCCTCTCCTCCTTGACTCTGTATATTCAATGTAATGACCTGTTTTATTTTAATATTTTTGCTGCATAGAAACGCGGTTTGATTATTTATAAAACAGAAATGTTAATTGATTTTTTTAAATTCCTTGTCAAAGTAATAGGTCTGTTGCACATGGCGTGTAAATCTTTTTGTGGCATCTACAAAGAGAATGGGGGAATAATCGCTGTTTGTTCTGAGATCCATACAAAACGCATAAATACACTGTGTGGGTAGAACGTAGAATTTGTGAATGTTAAACGTGGTGGTACATAAATGCAAGGCTTCAAAAGTTTAAAAACAGGATACGTAAGAAATAGTGGAAGAGTAGGCCAAAGAGAGGGTCATAGAAGAAACGAGAGACATGTTATTTGGGGGGGGGGGGCATAAATTTGCCTAACGTGCCGATCTAATTCAATTAGTGTCCCTTGGGATACAGTACTCCGTATATCTCCTCCCTGCTTTCCACAAGCTTAATCGTCTTCATCAGCCCGTAGCCAGGTCAGTACACCGATTATGGTCTCGGTTCTTGTTACATTTGTGGTACAGTAATCCCTCAGTATACGAGCATTCGATTTACACCAAGTCCTTGTTTTACGCCCTAGTTGTGTTCCTGAAAAAGTGGGCGTAAATAAAAAATTATATTCCCATACGAAATAATGCAATAGGTAGGGGTTAGCCTAATAGAGCGCAGCTAGCCAAAGGGCGTTAATCCGAAAATGAGAGGGCGTAAATCAAGTAGTATATATTGGCAAGGGGCGTAAAATAATTGGGACGTAAAGGAAGGGCTACGTGTAATACCTTTTTCAGTTTGCGAGCGTCATGTCGCTTATACGAGCTCCCTCTTTTCGAAAGCCGGTCGTTGTTCCCGGCGCCTCTTCTCGGCTGTTGTCAGTTTCCGAATGTTCTCGAATGCGCAGAACGTGACGACAGCTCTGACCTTTCTGCGCAGAAGCAGCAGCATCGCGGCGTTTATAATACTGATGCTACGTAATAATTACGCATGTCCTGTACAACTTAGTGACGTAACCACTCTTTATGCATCGGTTAAGGGATATGAATATTATTTAAATGCAGTAATTTAATTTTAGTGCTGGGCTGTTTTGTCATACTGAGATGCCATTCTTTTGTATTAAGGAGAACTTCATGTGCTGCGTTGGAGAGAAATTTTTGACTTCTGGAACCCATTGAAGTTTATGACGTGGGACGTAGTGGGAAATTAATTTTTGTTTCACGAGTTATCGCTTTACGTTCTGTTTTCGGTGTAGAAATAGGCTTGTAAATCTGGGTATTGCTGTGTTTTATCTCCAAGGAATGTTGGAAATTCAGCATCAGGTCTGTGCGCTGTTTCGAAGAAGGGCTCTCTAAAATCTGTGGTGATGAATTAGTTGTACCTGTCGAAGTGGGCCTCCTTAACTTACGTGTACTGTTTACAGCAGGGACAGACAGATACAGGTAGAAGGTCTCGAACTGCTTGTAAATTCAGCCTTTCGCTCCCTAATCCAAGTTCTTCTGTTCTCGCAAGATTTACGTTTATGTAACGCTCGCAGCAGGCTGTCGTTGTTTGCATCTAAGTATTTGCTCACACAGACGCACACACACTTCATGTCACCATGACAACACAAAAAATTGAACTGTTAACAGTGTTTTGCCGAATATGTGAAGGATGGGACAGAGAGTGGAGGCTCTTTACAAGCACAGGTGGTGGTGGTGGTGGTGGTGGTGGTGATTGTCTCTATTATTATTATTATTTAATGACATCGTGAGTAGCTTAGAGTATCCATATGGCGTCGAATGATGGGGGCCTTAGCGAATAATTAGCCGTCAGGGACTCGGGAGGAAGCTGTCGCTCCCAACTCTCCATGCATTCTTCTGGGGAGCGGGAAAAATCCACGAAAATTGTTCTGAGAATAGCCGGTGTGTGGGCCGAGATTTGAACCCGGGACTTCCCGAATACCAGGAAGTAGTTGTACGCATTGGAAGTTGTTAATATTACGCCCACATTCGAGCCACGTGTTGGAAGACGGGTTGGAAATAAGGCCCGTGTCACGTCACTTCTGCACTGCGTTGTGCCGTTAACTGGATACACGAAGCATCGCGTGGATCATGTCGCTTTAGGACAAAGTAGAAGAGTGCACCAAGTTAAAAAGCGTAGCATGTCACAAAATTTGGATATGTAGACGAATTTTGTACGAAATTTAGCATGTTTGTATGTAACGGGCATGTAACCCAAGCGTGTTACGTATTGAAATGTAATTGATGTTTTGTTCCTTTTGCAGGTGAGTGCAGACTGTGTGAACGAATTACACATACCGTTTATTAAGTGAGTATCTGTCTGTTTTCCGAAATTTGTCAAGCTTGGAAGAAATTCCCCTTTGTTGCATAACCCGAAATTCCGTCATTACTACCTTATTCACAGGCGCCTGTCATTGGTGTCTGGAGATTTTAGTCGATGCCTTCACGTCTTACTTTAGTGTTATTCTCCTGTATGCGTAGTTGTGCCTAATGCTATGGGTTAATTATTGATGATATTTTTATGTACATATTTCTGTAATATATAAATGGAATGTATACCGACAAATGCACTAATTAAATAAAATTTATTTACACTTTACAATAGCCCTACGTACGTTTCGGTCACAAATTGACCATCACCAGGGGCTCAGTATGCACGTAAGTGCATTTCACTTGTCCATTGTTTTTGAGTAATGTAGGGTGGTTATTTTTTGCACTGTTCACTATATTGGTATGATTGAAGTAGTGTAGTATGATCGTGGGTAGATGTCGTTTGGGTTCATTTGTATATCTTGAATGTTTTGAGGTATGATGCTTCCAGTTGGTTATGTATGTACTCACGTGGCATTCTTCGAGCAATTGTAGGTAAGTCCGATGGGCACAGTCCACTGTATAAACGTTGTTATGGGTTTTGTTGAGTTTCTCACTGTCTTGCTGCGGAAGTGGACGCAGTCTTCTTCCAATATTGCGTAGGTAGGGTAAGTGGTATCCATTGTTGTTATGCGATGTGTGATTATCCATGGAGTTCAGCACTGGGGGGCCTTGCGTACACTGCACTTTGTATCGTCGTATGCCAGGTGTTTTATTTATGGAGTTCTCACTATATTGCTGACTCGTGCTACATTATCATTGTTCATCGCGCACTTAGTATAGGTTATGGGTTTTATCCATAAGTTGTACAGGTATTATGAAGTGTCGAGGTTATTTGGTAACTGCGTAGAGTTTTGGTACGTTGCTTTGGCATCGGTATATTTTGTACTGAGGACTGCGTGTTGTTATGTGCTGTGTTGGGTTATAACCGTGGGTGGTCATCTGGGGTATGGTCTGGTTTAGGGGTCAATGTCCTGTCGCGCTTGTGCGACATCTACCCACGATCATACTACACTACTTCAATCGTACCAATATAGTGAACAGTGCAAAAAATAACCACCCTGCATTACTCAAAAACAATGGACAAGTGAAGTGAAGTGCACTTACGTGCATACTGAGCCCCTGATGATGGTCAATTTGTGACCGAAACGTACGTAGGTCTATTGCAAAGTGTAAATATAACTTAATTAGTGCATTTGTCGGTATACACTCCATTTATATATTAACAAAATGCACGGTGAACAAAAAATCAAGTTGATATTTCTGTAAATTAAGTAACTCCATGGAGCAGAATTCTTCAGAAACTGATACTTCTTCAGGTGGTCAAGAAATTCCCCGCATTTTATGGAACCTAAAAGTTCATTTACCTTTTGCACAAGAGTCACCCGCTTGTCTCTATCCTGAGCCAGATGAATCCATTTCACGCCGTCTCATCCCATTGTTTTTGTAAAGATAAAGATAAAGTTCACCCTAGAATAGGCCATGAAGGCCCAGAGGGGGAGTAGATGTATAGCTGTACTCTTTAAACTCGGCGCTAGATGAGGGTGGGTGGTCAACGCCACGCCCCGGCCGCTTTACCCCCGGGAATGATCCGGTACCCATTGTACAGGAGGCTGGGTAGATCCCAGGCCCGGTCTGGACGGGTGCGGAAAATCTCGCCCCCACCGGGATTCGATCCCCGGACCCTCCAGCTCGTAGCGAGTCACTATACCGACTACGCTATACCAGCCTTCCGGTGTTTTTGTATCCATTTTAATGCTGCCTGTCCTATATCTGTAAGGGGCCGGGTTAGCGTAGTCGGTATAGTGACTACGCTACCTGTTGGACGGTTTGGGATTCGAATCCCCGTACGGGCAAAATGTTCTTCTCTTCTCAGAAAAAGTATACACCGGCTCTGGGCCACTCATCTCCATTTAGCGCCGAGGTTGAGTGGACTGTACCTCTGCTGCTCCTGTATGCCTTCATGGCGTGTACAGTAAAACTTTACCTTTCTGCATTACCTGTCTTTGTACATTATGTTCCATTGTTGCGCATAACTGGTTAAGTTCAGGGAATGCCAGCTCCTACCTCAGGTAAAGCTACGTCCTGTTCCTGACACATCCTTTCCACTTCGTATCATAGGAAGTTATACAGGGTATATTGAAAATGGTTGAGCAAACTTGAGGCTTGAGTTCCGCGCAGCAAAGCAAGAAATGAAGTTCTAATCAGTATGTCTGCAAACCATTAGTTTTCGAGGTACCCCCCCCCCCCCCCTCAGTTCTTTAAATTTTTATCTGTGATGACACTTAAAAAAACCCTAGTGTATTTATCTGCAGCTGAAAATGAAGAGACACTTCACCAACGCATTTTTGTGCATTTAAAACCATTCGCAACCGCCCCGGAACCTTTGACAGAGCGCGGCAGTCCGTGAACAGACGTGTCCATGCGTGGTGGAGGACATCTTCAGCATTTGTTGTGAATTGTAACTTGATAAACAATAAGCACTCAACAGTTATTAAATTGGGAACGTAGGCTATATTGTAAACGTAATGTGTCAGTTGTAAGTAAAATATTACATAGTTAGGGAATGTATTGTTGAATGTAGTCTTTCAATTAAACTCAAAAAACCATTCATTTCCGGAGATATATGAACTTCTTTCTTCGTTTTGATATGAAGAACTCACTCTTGAAGTTTGTCCAAGCATTTTAGATAAACCCTGTATGTACCTACCTTGAGGTATCGACGTCACTAAATGACGTTAATTTCATTATTCACTAAGTCATGCCGTAATTGAACGCTGTGCAGTCTGCTACTGACAGTGTAGGAAAATAAATTTTTGATAAATTACAGATATTTAATAATTTTAAGTATTTAGTGTCCCTCTCAGCTCAGCAGACCGTCGTCTCTGTAACATAGCCCCATTCGGCCCCGGTATTATAACTACATATCCCAGTATTGTACTGTGGAGAATGATGCATCTGAGTGAAGCTTATTGAAATGCCACTCGAGTAATGGCTGTCCTAAGACACGATTTCCTGGTTTCTAGTTATAAAACAGAATGCTGTCGGCCCAGAGAGAGGTTATCATAGTACAGCGTGTTGGCACGTTTGTCCTTATATAGCAGAAGTGGAAATTCCTGCCTATGTTTGTGCAGTGTTTGTGGTCGAGATAGCATGGTCAGATAATTAGTGTTGGCCGTAAAACTTGGCTCTTGTCACTGCTTGTCGTTAGTATGTAACTGCTGCGGCTTGTAAGCGTAAATTCTTCATTACACCTGAGAAATACAAAGGACAGTGCATACCGACTTGGTGGGCACGTCAGGTAATAAACATTGTACGTTTTGAAATTTGTGGTTAAAACGCCGTCGTCTGGGATGTGACGTATACTGCACGACGTCACATCTCAGAAGACGGCAGTTTGCATTATATGTTGTGCTTATACTGAGTTGGGTCAAAGGGTTAAACGCCATGAAGAGGTATGGCAGAGTGGAGGTATAGCTCCACACGTACTTAACATCTTCACTAGGTGGAGGTGAGCAGTCAGCTTCATGCCCCAGATGCTTTTCACATGGGCAAAGAACCCCCGTACATACTGAGTTGGCAGCTGGGCGGGCCCCAGAAGCGGTACAGACGCTATGGCCAAAAAGAGTTTACCCATGCTGGTAATCGAACCCCGATAGTTCGGTCGTCCTAGCCCTAACCTAGTGCGTATACTGACTGAAATACACCCGGCCTGATGTATATAATGTATGTTTATTTATTTATGTAAATATGTAATCGTATCTGAATGCTTGTTCCTGTGTGCGTTACAGAATGGAAGGTAAATTTTCTATATTGTACAGACCAGAAGAAGAAACATCTTAGGATGTTTATGTGGTAATGTACTTAACTCATTACACCCGTTTTTAGGCGCGTTCGCAAAATTGCGACAAGCGACTGTTAGCTTCTTCATTTGTGTCCGTCCCACCGTCCGCATGCAACAACTCGGCTCCCAGTGGGCGGATTTTCATGAAATTTGATATTTGAGTGGTTTTTTTTTGGAAAATCTGTTGAGAAAATTCAAATTTAATTAACATATGACAAGAATAGCGGCTACTCTACCTGAGGACCTATGTATTTTTATGATAATATCTCGCTGAATTCTTCTTAGAATGAGAAATGTTTCAGGCAGATTTGTAGAGATAATCAAAACACACATTTCATGTTCAGTAACTTTTTCCGAAAATGTTGCCGTTTATGAGATAATGTGGCAAAATATGGTATTTCCATACAGGCCACAGATGGCAATAATGCGCTTTGCATGCTGGATAACTGAGGCTACAGACACACACTCAGAATATGCAGTACTTATTGCCTTTCCACGGCAACAGTGGTTACACGAACGCGCCTCAATATTATGTTTATACGTACATTGTCTTGTTTTACGTACGAACACCAGTAAAACCCTCACATAGCAAAGGGGGATTCCTTAAGAATATGTGATTACATTTTGCGGCCCTAGAAGAGAAAGAAACCCACACGTACGCACTCATTCTTACAAATCAATGAAATGAAGGAAACATTATTTTCTGTTTCTGCACATCATTTTTTTTAAGAATGTTTCGAAAAACGGTTATTGACAGTATATTTTCTTTTATTGTACTAATTTAGTTTGTTCTGAATGTGAGGTATGTGTTGTCATTTGTACGAAGTGTGGTATTGTGTGCTATATCCAAATTGCAGTAGACCTATGCCTATAGGTTTCACAATCCAGCTCTTAAATTTCATTTTATGTCTTGCGGGTAGAGCTGCTTCGATTTACCAACATCGGACTTGCATGCAGACTTTTGGAATGCGCATAGTTCGTTGCTAGTGGCACGAGTGTGTTTCGTTATGTCGCTGAATGTACAGTGTTCCGCGTTAGTGACATCGCTCTGTTTCGTTATGTCGCTGAATGTACAGTGTTCCGCGTTAGTGACATCGCTCTGTTTCGTTATGTCGCTGAATGTACAGTGTTCCGCGTTAGTGACATCGCTCTGTTTCGTTATGTCGCTGAATGTACAGTGTTCCGCGTTAGTGACATCGCTCTGTTTCGTTATGTCGCTGAATGTACAGTGTTCCGCGTTAGTGACATCGCTCTGTTTCGTTATGTCGCTGAATGTAGTGTTCCGCGTTAGTGACATCGCTCTGTTTCGTTATGTCGCTGAATGTACAGTGTTCCGCGTTAGTGACAACGCTCTGTTTCCACTCGATCCCTCTACTAAACACAGTCCATCGATGCATTTACCTCATTTCGAACAGTTCTTGACTTAACCTCTTCCGTAACACCACGGATACGCCTGTGTATGTCTGCAGTGGGTTTAGGAGGAGCGTGTACTTAGTAACCGTGCATGATTGTCCATTCAGCGTGCTGTTTATTTGACGGAAATTGTTATATGATGGAAGGCATCTTTCGTTTTCCGACGTTGGTAGCTACTGTCATAGTACTGCCAACAGATGGGTGTTTTCTTCGAAATATGAGGGGTTGCTGGGGCTGCTGTTCCCATAATTGATCCATTTACAGTAATTGGTGACCTCAAGGGTCCTGCATGTGGGCAATGACCCCGCATGTACTAGAATCACACGGCTCTCATAGTCTAGTTTTTCTGCTACTCGGTATGTTTTCATTTTGATTCTCAAGGTTGATTGTATTGTAGTCTATTGATGGGCTACTCCTTCAGAGTTCCAAAGATTCGACAGTCTTACTCTGGGCTTCATCAACGAATCGGGTCATATCGATTAGTATTTCATTGTTCCGAAATATTCTGTAAAACCACATGGTATGTTATCACGCCATCCGTTTGTCTATAGCTTGAACCAGGGCCGGCCCAGAAATTTGGGCACTCCGGGCAAGCTAATAATTTGACGCCTATTCAAACTGATGATCTTCGAAATTTTCGGCCTAGAGCAGGGCCCTCGAAACATTTTGAGGGCGCGTGTCCACATTGCAGATAATTATGGAGAAATTATTTTGCGTATGGAAACCTGAGTTTCCCAGCAGTATATTTTCGATTATTTCAGTGACGTCTTATTGCCCCTATGTCAGATGTACAAGGTTTTATAAATCAGTAAGGATGAACAGTGCTTGAAATGTGTGTGAGGCTCCTGTGCTTTAAGGTGCACAAATGTGACTACAGCTCACAATAAGGCTGTGTCGGTGAAGACGGCCGCTCGCTTCGTTAAGATAGGCCCATCAAGTGGATACGAGAATTTCGTAAGCCAATCTACATACAATACTTAGGTTTCAGTTCCCTTTGTGTGAATGAAGAGGGCGGACCTGCCTTTAAAGCCAACGCATAGTTATAAGAGACAGCTTGAAAAATAAATACATGTTTGAAATGTGTGTTTAACTCCTATTATTAAATAAATACCGTGTGTGTCTTTTAATGGCTTCATTCTTCACGCCTTTCTTTTCCATATCTTATCGATAGTTACATCTCTGCCTCTGATACAAGACATAATGCGACCACTATTAAAGTGACGCAGATTAATTGTAAGTCTACCGTCGGACTGCAGTTACAGACGTGTCTTGTCACAAGAAACGCCCAAATTGCGCTACAGGCTGTTGAATAATTTAATTCCTCTTACCGTTGATGTGGGAAGCGTTCTGACCCTTTGACTCACGAAATTTGTGGAACAGACGTTTGAAAATGGAATTCTTACCGCGCAGTAGACTTTGTTTCCTTCATAAACACCAATCACTATAATACCGTTTAGGGAAATAATAGCTGTTTTTGTGTGGGAATCCTACGGAGCACTTGAATATATCGTATGTAGTTGCCCTTGTGCTGTAATGGGTTAAAGAGCGGGAACGATACGATGGAATGTCTAGGTTAAAAGAGTGGCTGGTTAGTGAGTGAGTGGGTGACCGGGATTCGAGTCCAGGCCTTAATAAGGAGGTATCTGTTTTGTTCGTCGACAAATCCAGACTGTTCCTACGATCCGGTCAGGTTCATGACTGCTGTTTTCTGTTGTTCTTGTCTTAGTCTTTCTACGGGAATCCCATAATAGCCCCTAAAGACCAACATCTAACGTCACGATGCTGTAATCCTGTCGCTTTGAATGTCTTCATTTAGTAATGAAATGTATAGTCGGCCTGATTTATACAGAGTGATTCAAAAATAAATGAACACATTCAAAAATTTATTACTCAGTAACTGAGTATCATGTCGCCCTCGGTGGACTAGTGGTTAGCGTGCTCGCTACTGGACCCAAGGTTCGCGGGTTCGATCCCGACCGAGGTCGATGGATTTTTAAGGGTGATTAAAATCCGGAGCACCACTTCCTTCGGAGGGGAAGTAAAGCAAAATTTAGCGGCCATTTCTCACCCAAGTCTCCTGACTGACTGTCAGATGGCTCTGGCAGTTATATCAGGATGAGTAGAAATTGTGCAGTGAGTGGACTGGTCACCAAGAAACCTCTGAAAGGAGGCCCTATGCCCCGCAAGGAGCGAGAGGAAGTAACTAACTATCATACGAACATGTAGTCTAAACCAACTTGTAAAGGAACTCCCACAGTTTCTTCTTAATCTTACACATGCTCAATATGCGCCCATCGTGTCAGTCCTATACTCAAATCCATCCCACACCGCTTGTAGCATATCACCGTCGATGGTTGACATGGTAGCCACGATGCCCTCAAGGTTGTGTGGAAGAGGTGGTAGGAACATGAGGTCCTTGATGTATCCCCACTAGATATTCATATGATAACTACTGAGGAATATATTTTTGAAAGTTTTTGAATAACCCTGTAATAGCTTTTTATTTCTCGAGGCATATTTGGTCCGTGACTTCCTGTTGTAGACGGTTTATAAAGTCGCATTCAGACAGCATGGAAACAGGCGAAAACTCTAAAGACGCATTTTTAAGCGCCGCACTAGTTGGAGGTGAGAGGTTAGCTCCATTCTCCGTGACCCTGTGGGTGATTGCACTGTCCCAAGACGTCACGATCTCGGGAAAACTCGAATGCCTCTCAGGGATGCACAAATTCCGGACGCCAGGTCGCTATGTTCTACACATTTTTGTACGGCGACGCATAATATTTTATGGGTCCTCAGTATGGGGCTTGATTCATGTCACCCTTCTGGCGCCTAGACTTTTGAGGTGGCTCCTAGAGTTCTGGAAAACATTTGCACCTGTAATGACAACGTTCGAACTTTCCAAGGCAGTGTTGCCATCGCGAGCTACCAGTTTGGTGTACATAGTGCGTCATAAAGTGCTGTAGGTCAAGGTGTTGTATACAAGTAAAGCCGTCTTCGTGTTTAAGCACCATGTCGTGAATAAGTTTGGAGAGGGGGCATAGCTCCACGAATTCTTGATCTCGCCACTAGATGCACGGTGTGTGGTGAGCATTACACCCTCCCTCTTTACCCCCGGGGGAAGAGCCCCGCGGTATCCGTCGCTGGGGCCCCAGTGCCGGTCTGGACGACGTAGAGAACAGAAAATCTGTTGCCCCTACCGGGAGTCGAACGTCTTGGTTGTTCAAAGCTGCCCCGGTTGCTATTGAAAGCTGTAATTGTTTTTGTACATCTTGTAGGACAGGTTCAGAGTCCCTGTCCTCAGGTCCTGTTCACTTAGTGCATTATCATACAAGGAAAAGTTGGTCCATTATTCTTGCTACAGTCGTGCTGGTACCTTAGTGCTCGTTCCTTGGCGTCGGAGACATTACAAAGAGAAAATTTTTTTTCTCGAGGATTGTGCGGTTTCTTTTACCATATATTCGTCTGACTGGGCAAGGTCATATGGCGTTGTGAATCCTAAGTTCACTGGTTTGAATTTGTGTATGTGTTTATATTTTTTATCACGTTGTTTGCTTTGTATATTAAGTTTGTCTGATGAAAAAGCGTCTTACATGATGGCAGAAATAAGCTCTTGTAGCTGTTTTTACGATCTATTCATAACAGCCGATGCATCGTAACTTCGTATTGTGTGGGTTGTACATTCTTTGATTTAGAATACATCTCCATAAGCATGTTTGTTCAAAACGTTGATAGCTGTCTGCCAAAAGGAGATGTGAATTTTATAATCTTAACCCTTTAAAGACTAAAATTAACGTGGCATACATTTAAACATTCAATTCGTACCGCGCAGTAAACACTCTCCGTTAATGCCGTGTAGGGAAATAATCGCTGTTTGTTCTGAGATCCGTACAAAACATACATACATTTTGTGGGAGAACTTAAACTTTTCGAATTGTAGAACCGGTGATACACCCTATGGTACGTATAGTTACCGCTAGGCTTTGAAGGGTGTATTCACCGCCGTGAGACCCTCAGATAATCCGTCATTATCAGTCGCTTTCTCGCAACGTTGCCTTTTCATTCACGTCCGAGTTGACAGTTGGGTAAGGTCAGCATAAAGACGCCAAGGTTTCCCGTGAGAAATGTTTCTTATATAGTTCGATTGAATGTCAGTTATTGTGTATGCAAATCGCTGGAGAACAGGATGAAGCTAGTAGATCGAAGTCTGTGTAACGCGTGTTCTTTTGGCGCCTGAAACAGCAGAACTGGAGTGGCCAGAGATCAGTTTTGTAGCGCGCTCTTATGGACATGAGGAGGGACCATGTTTTTAGGCATTCTGTCCGAAGTTACAAGACATCTTATGTGGAGACCACATCCGTTTACCTGTATGTGACCTAGTATTTGCTACTAAAACGTTTGGCGGATTTTCATGAAATTTCGGTATAGTAGTTTTAAAAAAAATCGGTTAAGCGTGAGTTCGTGAAAATCGACTAATTGACATTCATTATGTCAACATAAGGGTGTAAATGAATTTCTACCCCTACTTTCCATGTTTCTTGACTGCGTTGGGTGCAGTTTGGTGCAGGAGATCCCCCACAGAATGCCGTTGAGCAGTTGTGAGTTCCGTCAATGGCGGTACGTTGAAAGCCACACTTTAAGTGAGGGCTTACATGACGTCTTGCCCGTATTTGCTACAGTTGGCCGATTTAGATAAAATCCAGCTCAGCGTATGCCCATAAAAATGTACTGAATTACTTTTCGTGAAAGTCGGTGCATTGAAGGTTGTACTTTACGTGTGAGGTCGTAAATGCATTTCTCTCAGTACTTTGCACTTTTATTGTACGATTTGGGCTGAATTCGGTATAAGACAGACATCCAGCCCTTTTGGTAAAGGGTCATAACAGTTGCTGTGGGCTGGTTCGCGGGCTGCACGTGTACAAATCACAATAACTGGAATACCCAACCGCATAAATTGTGTAATTTTTACAGTAATTGTATATATGTATTTACACATATATACACACACGTAGGAACTACCTTCTATGACACGTTATTGAAGGAAAGATAGCAGGGACGGGAAGACGAGGAGGAAGACGTAAGCAGCTACTGGATGACCTTAAGGAAACGAGAAGAAGCTGGAAATCGAAAGAGGAAGCACTAGATCGCACTCTATGTAGAACTCGCTTTGGAAGAGGCTATAACCTGTTATGAGACAGACTACGGTTGACGGTACTCGTATGTAACTGCAATGTGCGACTGAGAGCCGCATAACACTAACGTGGCCGGCCGCAGGTTGGGCTTACGTGGTATAAGAGATCTGCCCGTAATGCTGTTGAGCACTGCGAGTTTTGTGAAAATCGACGCAGGGAAGCAGTGCGTGGTCTATGGGCGTAAACAAAGTTGCATTTACGCGTGTTCTGTGGAACCGTATGACATCTTCCCAGTAAATCTTCTTGGTAAGTCTTGTCGCGGAGTATATCATTTGTAGTTTTATTTGTACTGAGGGGGGGGGGGGGGGGCGTTATTACGTGCCAGAAAACGTCGAACAAAAATCGTAAAGGGCCGTGCCATGGCTCAGGCGTTAGTCGGCCGGCCTGTCACCGCGGAGGCCCAGGTTGAATTCCAGGCCAGGCCATGTGGGATTTGTGGTGTCATGGTGGCACTGGGGCAGGTTTTCACTGGTGCTCCATGCTCATTCATTCATCACCGACGCTATATGCTCTCAACAACTGACAGCATCATTACGTAACACACTTAAAAATCATTAATTAGGTGTCAGTTAATCACACTTGATTTAATTTTACTAAACATGTAAAAGCAGCATTATTTGTAGTTAATTGAGGTATACTATCGCGAGGTCTCAATTGTCAACTGATAATCGAAAGTAAAAAAAATTCGTCATTCCGCCTTGCTGTTGGATTCAAACGGCTGGTGATTGCCGATCTGTCGTTATGTGGGGTATGTATTTAAGCAAGTAGTTACGAATCGGGCCAGAAGATAGAAGCAGTGGAAGATATATGTATGTCGGTGTTAGAGCGTCCATCTTTGCAGGAAGGATACACGGATAATAGCATCGCTTTTGCCTATCGCTGTTCTGTCTTGGTATCAGAACGTGTTAGATTTTTACAGTTTGGTATTTTTTACGAAGTGTTTGAAATTTTCTGTTTTTAAATTTCAACGGGCTTTACGTTGTTTGTTGATTGGATCCCCCCCCCCCACTTCCCGTATCATTCAAGCCCAATGTTTAACGTGTCGTGTTCCTTTCGTTCAGATTCGCAAGTTATATTTGGACCAGACGCTGATGCTGTTTGGAAGCTCCAGCAGTATCGCACCTGCCTTCCCCTTCACAGTCGCCATGTACTGCATATTAAGTACAGTAAAAGCGCCTGATGACGCAATTGTCAGTGCTTCTCATTCCACACATGTTCCGTGCGTGTTACGTAAACCTGCCGCATGTTGTGTTTGTGTGTGTACTGTTCACAGATAACGCGATAAGTGTTGAGTGTTCAGTACAGTGCTGGGCGTAACACTGGGAGGGGAAAATTTCATAATGAGGAGCTTCATAATTTGTACGCTTCACGAAGCATTTTTGTCCTGTGGTGCAGCAGCCCAAATCGGGTCTGGGCTCCTCATTTTGAGGTTTATAGGCCACACACAATTACACACACACACACACACACACAAGCACACACGGTAGGACTCCTCTGAACGAGTGATCAGCTCGTGGAAAGACGCCACTATCTACACCACACGCAACGAGACGATCATCCATTCCATCAGCGGGATTCGAACCCGCGATCCCAGCAAACGAGCGGCTGCATACCTACGCCTTAAGCCGGGATTAGACGGCGCGCGGCTCGCCGAGTGACGTGACGTCACTTGCTCGGCCAACAGATCGGAACAGAAAAGACGACGCGACGCAGCTCGGCAAATGGCGGACCAGTGGCCTTGCTCGGGTAGGTTCGGCTCGGCTTGTAGAACAAGTCGTGTTGTTCTATGAACTTAAAAATGTCCTCGTTTGACCATTCCATTCTAGCCAATGCCAATTGTGGGACAGAAAATGTCACTCTTCGCGCACCCCGACAGCAGAAAACAAAGACCAGATCTGAGTGTATACAGACTTGGACGAGACTGGTTTGGCGCGTAGACTGCAAGCCCCGTGTAGCCGCAAAAGCTGCCCGCGCCGAATCCCTTTGAGGATCGTGAAAAAACCGCTTCTGCGGCGGTCCAGCGAGCCTCGCTCGCCGAATCACACGCCGCACCGCGCCTGGCCGGATACACGGCGCGTTTGAATACGATTCTTTGTCAGTGACGTCAGTTATGACGTAAAACGAGCCGAGCCACGCGCTGTCTAATCCCGGCTTTAGATGGATCGGCAAGTCAAGGAGAATGAGATGTGCAGGGAATTGTTACTCAGACTTGCTCGGCAGGCGCGAAGGAACTGCACCATTATGGCACTTAGATGTACAGAGGAGGATGATGAGTGGGTGAAGCTACGTCGACACTGTGTAGTACATCGTCAGGTGTAAAATGTAAAAGTGTGCTTTTTTCTACACAGTGTACGCCTATACTTGTATGTGTATTAATAGGATTTTTATATCAGATATGTATTATTTCCCGTTTGTTGTTCGTAATGTTGGCACCGTGTGTGTGTGTGACGGGGGTGGGAACTGAATTATTAAATATAATTTAATATTTACGTTACTTGTACCGTACATTTTTAATTATATATATGTTATGCAGACAAATGTACACAGTATTATGTTATTTAACACAATTTTATTAAATGTTGCCCAACAACAAAAGAGCCCCTGAAGATGAGCCTTATATAGGCTAGAAACATGTTGGGCGACATTTAATAAAATTGTGTTAAATAACATAATACTGTGTACATTTGTCTGCATAACATATATATAATTTAATATATTCTTCAGAGGCTTAAAATAATCCTTAAGCATAGGACGAGGAAATAAATTGGATTAATTTGGCTCAGGATTACAGTTTGTAAGTACCTGGGTGACTGTCGGCTTTTTGATGACGACATTGCTGTACTGGATGTGGTGATAATGTCTTTTAATTAGTTATTTGCCGATCCCGGTGGCCGTGCGGTCTAAGGCGTGGGCCTGAAGCCGCTTAATTGCTGGGTTGCGGGTTGAATCCCGTTTAGGACATGGATGTTCGTCCCTTGTGTTTGTTGTGTGTCGTGTAGGTAGCGGCCTCTGCGACAACCTGATCACTCGTTCACAGGAGTCCTACCGGCTGTGTGTGTGTCTAATTGTGTGTGATCTAGAAACCTCAACAGTGAGGCGGCTTAGGCCCGAGTTGGGCTCTTGCGCCACAGAAAAAGTTATTTTTTGTGCCTCTGAGGTGACGATAATTAGACGAAACGTAACGATCCCGAAGTAAACACGGTAATGACAAGTGTTCGAATTTCAGTTGTTTCAAAATCTTAACTTCTCTTACGCTAAGTTCGTGTGTACATAACTATCGTCACATGCAGGACACAATTTAATGAACCGTGTTGGCTGAGAATAGACGTTTCGGACTGTACAGTAGTGGCGTCTGATCTGTAAGAACGTTCGATTGGGTATTGTCATGCCCGCAGTGTAATAAAGCCAAGCCCCAGTTCAGTATGCCATAAGCAATTGCTATCTGGGAAGAGATGAGACACGAGGAGTGCCGTTTTCCGAGATGGAACGCCATGCGGTCACGTAGAAATTTAACCCAACGAATTTTCTACCCTGAGAATGGAGGGACTAGGTTTCTCCAAAAGGTAAATATTTTCCTGATTGCTTCTCGAACGATGGTAAATTTGTACTCAGAAGTCTGTGACAGTATGTTTTCGAAACATGAGTGTATATTTGTACCCTGAAGATGGAGGCAGTAGGTTCCTTTGAAGCATTTGTGAATTTATACCCTGAAGACGGAGGATTGGTCATCCTTCGGGACAATGTATATCATATATCCATACGTATATACGCAATAGGCTCTTTCGAAAACGTTAGTACGTTTGCCTTGATCGCTGAGGCCGTGGGTTTTTTTCGAAACGTTTGTACCTGAAATGTCTGTAAATTTCTACCCAGAATTTCGAGACAGTAGGTTACTTTGAAACGTTAGAAAGTGTATGCCCTGAAGGTGGAGATAGTACTTTCCTCCGAAACGTTGGCGATTTTATATCAGACTGCGCGATGTCATATCCCATCAAACAATTTCCATAGTCGCCGCTGCGAGAACTTAAATAGAATAGACAAGGACACACATACGTACCATTTATACATTTCTGTTTCCTTTATCCCATAATTTCCGTCAATTAAGTATAGTTAATATGCTTCTAGTGTTCGTACATAAACTCTTCATCCATCACATCTTAAAAGTATCCGTCGTCGGCCATTCTTTGGCAACAGGATACGTACAATACAATACAATACACACAAGTGTCTCGAAAGTGTTATTCTTTTGTTACACGTTTGGAATTCGTTTTGTTGGTGTATCATCATTGGGAACATCACACGTTTCACAACCTGTGGACCACGCCCAAGGAAGCCAACTGGCCCGCAGCATAACAATGGAGATATCAAGTATGTCGTCATATGAGATCAGCACTGTATACAAATGAACCCTCCCGTGTAGCACAACAAAATCGAAGCAGTAATGGAACTCAGCCTCGTGTATTTTATACGTAATCGACGTTTACTAGCTGCTGAGCCTTGGGTTTACGACATGCCGCTTTGCACTTTAGCTGATGGTAACTGTGGGCATGGTGACGCCGTGTAGAATAATGCAATGTGATTTGGATAATGGCTTTGGGGTTGACTAAGCTGGGCTGTTAGTCACTGAACACAGTAACACACTGACGCATGAAATGCATCTGAATTGGGGGATTTAAAGCTTCCGCTGCCATGTAAATGAGATATTCGCTCCTCTGGGATGTTACGCAGGGTTGATTGGTAGTTAAGTGCCGACGTTTCGGGACAACCTATAGAGTCCATCTTAAAAGGTCAAGCAGTCCAAGACCCTTGAAGATGGGACCGATAGGTTGTCCCGAAACGTCGGTAACTACCAATCAACGCTGCGTAGCTTCCCAGAAGAGCGAATATCACATCTGATTGCATTTAAAGATTTAGTTCCTACCGCACAGTAAGGAGAGTCTTCATTACAAAGACGTGGCAGTTGATGTTGTTTAAGGTCATAATCGCTCTTCATTGTGAGGATCGCAGGAAATACATAGGAGGCATAAACATCGTTCATGAAACAGCAGTTTGTCGTAACTCACCGATACACACACAGTTTTACAGAAGAAAGAAACTTGGCCGATCCTCAATAGACCAGCACGTAAGCACGTTATGTTTTTACGAAAGTATAAGGACAAGCAGTTCTTGTGGACACAACATTGTGACAGCAGGTGTCTTTGTAACACAACTGTCTAGTAATGCGGGAATATCAGTTTGATGAATTGTGTGGGTTACGACAAATTGCCGTTTCACGGGCGATATGCTGTTTGGCAAAATCCAGTTTTTTTCCGTGTTCTTTCAGGTGATATGTTATAGCATACTAACCACTGAGCCTTAAGACTGAAACTTGAGTGGTTAACAATAGGCCAAATCTTTAGGACGTAAACTCTGAAAGGAGATTTACTGTATAGTGCCAATCTCGGATTAGATCGTGTCATTTCTTCTACCGAACGTCGCGGTTTTGTGAGTTAAAGTGTCGGTCTGAAATCAAGACAAAATCCGTCTAAACACACCTGTGTTCTATTTATTACACAGAGCAACATGTTTCGACCAAATTTTGTCATCTTTAGGTTCACGTTCTATTCATTAAACAGAAAAACGTGTTTCAACGAAATTAGGTCATCTTCAGGTTCACAATTATGTGAACCTGAAGATGACCTAATTTGGTCGAAACATGTTGTTCTGTATAATAAATAGAACATGATTGTGAACCTGAAGATAACCTAATTTGGTCGAAACATGTTGTTCTGTGTAATAAATAGAACATGATTGTGAACCTGAAGATAACCTAATTTGGTCGAAACATGTTGTTCTGTGTAATAAATAGAACATAGCTGTGTTTAGACGGATTTTGTCTTAATTTCTCTTATAAATAACACAACGGAATGACTTCCTTTAAAATGTGGGTCTGAAAACTTGATATCCTGTTGAAGGTTTCCTGTGGCTTTGCTTGGTTCCTCCCGACAGATAGCAGACTAGTACGTCAGATTAATCCACGTACACTTCTGCATCCTGTCTAGTTCACTGATCAATTATCACGTTAATTGACGCTGTAGTCTTCGAATGTGTCTTTACGGACCATAAGAGCAGACCACCAACACGAGACAGCTCGACTTACGCCCCCCCCCCCCCCCCCCTTTTGTCACCTTTATAATAATAAAAAGGACCTCCAGAGTGACAAATATAACTCGTATTTACTACAAGCACGTGCAAAAAGCCCCCCCCCCCCCCCCCCCCAAAACCGCAGTTTCAACTGAGTCCCCTCCCCTTGCCTCAACCGATTCTCCCTAACCTATTTCTCCCCTTGCTCTTGTCATAAGATTAAATTTTGATTGTTGAGATGACACGGCGCCCTCTCCATCATAATGTCACGGATAAAACCTCATTTTCTGAAATGCTGAGAATTAAGGCATTTGGGTGGATGTTTTTGTGATGTGTTTAAAGAATTTCGAACGTGTTTGATGTGCTCTGCTTTTGTAATAAGTGTTTGTTTTTACTCTGTGTTTGTAACGTGCTGCATTATTTGTATTTTATTTTCTTTTCGTTTATTTTCGTGATCAGTTTGTGTTTTTGTGGTGTGAAATGGGTGTCCGGGAACGAAAAGTCCAATTTATAACCTCGCAGTTATGGGAAATGCGGGTTTGACTGAACGACGAATTATGCACCAACAACTTTGGGGCTACAAAGTTGAAGATAAAATTATATGTGGGGTAAGCGAAAAAAAGGTTGAATACCACTCGTCTAGGAACACTTCGAACGTGGGTCGCCTGTATGGTGTGAATAAATAAAATTAAGTCAGTGTAATGATGAGAACTGCGCTCTTCAGGGATATTACGCAGCGTCGAGTGTTAAAGGTAAAGGTAAAGGATTACGACTCGACGCTGCGTAATATTCCAGAAGAGCGCAGATCTCATCAACATCGCGGCGGAAGCCTGAAATCACGGATAAGTGTAGTTTATTCCAGAGATATAAGGGTTATTGTGACGTAATTGATATAGTCGATATTTTATTATGTCTCTGAAATTGGAAGTTCTCACAACGTTGTGAAAATGTCTGTCGTTCTGGATGTGATGTCGTGTATTTGGAGCTCGAGCACACCGCTCTGTTCAACGCCGTTATTGACAGTGTCGGCCAACGGAATTCCGCTTATAACAGCCTCAGTTCAAACGTTATGAGGTTATGTCCCGGTAGTTGCGCAGTCTTCTACGTCACGAGTAATTTTCAAATCGTAGCTCATTAAATACGATAAAACCTGTGACGTTGGCCACCCTTATAAGTTGACGAAGAGTGAAGTCCATCATTAATGAATGTCTTGGTGGGCGGTGCATGATATAGTTTTCTAATTTTCTTTTCCTGTGGCGCAACAGCCCAACTCTGGCCTAGGCTGCCTCATTGTTAAGGCTTCTAGATCACACACAATTTGACACAAACCCCAGCAGGACTCCTCTGTACGAGTGATCAGCTCGCGGCAGAGGCCGCTATCTACACAACACACAACAAACACAGGAGACGAACATTCATGCCCTCAGCGGGATATTGAACCCGCTATCCCAGCAGTCGAGCTGCCGCAGACCTACGCTTTAGACAGCACGGCCGCCCGGATCGGCTAGTTTTGTAATATCTTGGGTTTTATACTAACACGGTAAGAAATGTGTGTTTAACGTAACATGGAAGCGCGTTCGGGTGTTCGTATCCTAATTCATCCACCTAGGTTATACTGTTCTAATTGTGATAATTCTACGCACCTGTTTTGAAGAAGATGTAATGCTCCAACTAATTTACATTCCCGTCACGCATTTCCTTTTATACAGTGTGCCAAAATCATTAGCAAATTGGTAACAGTTCATCGAAACAAAAGGGTTCGATTCCCGATGGGGTCGTTGGAATTTTTGATTGACTTAATCTTCCCGGCCGCACTATGGTACTGGGGTTGACTCAGCCTCTAACAGAAATGAGTACCAGGGGAGTAAAGGCGGCCGGTGTGTAGGGCTGACAACCTTATGACCTTTATGTGCCGATTTTCTCAACCTCCTGGAGCCCTAAGTGCCTGTCCAGGCCTGTAATGGGATAGCTTTAGCTTTACCTTTGGGATATCACACTGTAACTGGTTAATCGATTCCCGACCTTTCGAAGGGACGTAGTGCCTTCATCTTCAAGGGACGATATGTCCGAGATGTAGTTTTCTTCGTCAAAGAAAAGGACATGACCTCCCCTCCACCACCGCTGTAGTGTCCTCCTTGAGAAGCTTACAGGAAGCGGAAGCTACTAACCACTTGCATGCCTCATGAATTGTGTATTTGCAGCACGCGTGTCAGCTTCAGATGCTAGAAATGAGAGACTCAAGGCGAACCCGTTGTTAGTTTAGTTGTTTCAAGAAGTACTTGATAGCAGTTTCGTAATTTTATCAATTAAGCGTGCAGCAAGTATGGAGTTCAGGCTATTTAAAGAGAAGGGTCATGATTTATAAACATGAAGTATCAGTTACAAGGTAGTGAAATGTCTGTCATGGTGGGATGGTAGGTGGGGAGTACAGTGTTTATGGGGAAATATTGTGGAAAAGGGAATCTTGGAAGGTCGTTTGTTGAGAGGAAGGTTGTAAGGTTGTGAGTTGGATGGCACTGACTGAGGTTCGAGTGGAGTAGCGGTCTGTGGTGTTGGCATTCTTCAAACTCCGACTTCTGCTACCAGCGAGTTTATTATGCTAAAGGCCCTACCTCATCGACATTCCTTAGCCACATAGTAACAGTATTACTGTGCAAATCTGAAGACCTCCACATTCCGTTTTGTAACAGTTGGCCCTGCAGCTGTATCGTCGTCACATGTTCGGTAAGACTAGATACGTGATTTTTTAGAAGACACCAAAGGGAGGTATGTTCAAAATAACTTTTAATGTAAGATGATTTTGCGTTATCTGCTATATCGGAGAAAGATATTTATTGTAAATTCCTGTTTGCTGGATAAAAGTGCGGATGCCTCAAACGATGAAACTCTTTATTGTTCATAACTGACTGACCAGTCGACTAACTAAGTCCTTGCAAGAGGTAAAAAAGGTAGAGCAATCCCTGTACAAGCGTGCGAATTATTCGTACGGGTACAACTAGTGTATTAAATTCCCTCTCTCTGGAACCTGTGGTTGTAATAATCATTCCTTTGTGAACAACTCGGGTTTTCAGATGATGTTGCCGGTACCGAGACTATGCAGAGGCGCAGTGTCCCTCGCTGTTTGGAGATGCAGACGATCCCTGGTCCAGTATGGATTTTGTATAAGCATTGTGTTCGACATGGTTTGATACGTTTTCACGCTCACCGATATCTCTTGTCACTACTATGTCCACTCCGTTTGTCGCTGAAATATTCTCATGCCTGTATCGCGGCCTTCTGAAGCACGTGATTGAAGGAAAGTTAGAGGGAAGGATAGAAATGACGGGAATACGAGGAAGAAGGCGTAAGCAGCTACTGGATGACCTTAAGGAAAAGAGAAGATACTGAAAATTGAAAGAGGAAGCAGTAGATCGCACCGTGTGGAGAACTCGCTTTGGAAGAGGGTACGGACCTGTCGTACGACAGACTATAGAATGAATGTATCGCGGCAAATTTAACTGGCTTGGGCTGTGTCAAGTGTTTCCAGAAAGTAATTTAATTAGTGGGGCCATGTGAAAATTGCAAATTTGTAACTCAGACAAGCTCGTCATTGATACCTTGAACCCGTGCGTGGGCTTTGGGTTGATTCAGGATAGCGGCGGGGGAATGAGAAATGGAATTGTGTTTGTGGGCGTAATGCAGTGCCTTCAAGAACAGCGTTATTGCTGGCGCCATAATAGAGAGCTACTTGTTAATGTGACGAGGTGTAGCCGCGAGCCGGATCCTTTGTGGTTGCAACGTTTGAATGCCGGAGTAGCTGACGAAGAAAGCATGTTTCAGACCACGTGCAGTACTTAGAAGTCGCCATAAACTTTTAAGATGTACAGGACGGCTTCCTAGTGGGCCGGGATAGCGTAGTCGGTATAGCGGCTCTCTACGGACTTGGACGTTCCGGGGAGCGAATCCTGGTGGGGGCGAGATTTTCCGCAGCCGTCCAGACCAGCCCTGGGGCCCACCCAGCCTCCTATACAATGGGTACCGGGTCTCTTTCCCGGGGGTAAAGCGGCCGGAGCGTGGAGTTGACCACCCACCCTCATCTAGTGCCACGGTTAAAGAAAGAGTAGAGCTGTACCTCTACTCCACCTCAGGGCGTTCATGGCCCGTTCTAGGGAGAACTTTACCTTTTACAGGACGGCTTCCCAAGTGTCTGACCATAGATCGTTTCCCTTCGCCGGATTGTGACTGTATGGCAGCATTGCTCAAGCTTTTATACTGAAATTGTGTACGGGCGCGTAGTGTCGTAACTTCCACGTTTGATATGGACATTCCAGACAACTGGTGGATTTTCGAACTTGGTATGTATATTCTTAATTTACCTGCGGCCAGCAATAATAATAATAATAATAATAATAATAATGCCTACCAGTGCGCAGACGTATGAAGTTTGTAGGTAGTTGCGACGGTGGTGCTTTGATACGACCTGAACTCGCAACACGATAACAGATCGGCGAGAATAATAGACTTTTGTTATAGCGCTGGTTTTTGTATCATGAGGTAGATAGAATTTCCCCAGTGCCTAATTAAATATCACACTATGGACACGTGTGGTGGAATGGAGGTATAGCTCCACGTATTCATAACCTCGGCGCTGGATGGGGGATGGGTGGACAGATCACGAACCGCCGCTTTACCGGCGTGGGGAGAACTCTCGGAACCAGTTAGGTAGAATGCTGGGTGGGTCCCAGAGCCAGTTCGGGTGGTGCGGTATGAAAAGTGATGCCTGTGCCTTGCCGAGAATCAAGCGTCGTATCCAGTTCTCTGATGGACGTTATTTTGTGGGAAAGGTACTTCAGGAAGTTGGGAAGGTTAACCTCGAAGCCAGCGCCGCGAAATATACAGCCTTAGTGCTTGGTTTGATGGCGGTGACGTAGTTGTTTATGGCGTATTTGGTGGGGGGATTTAAAGAGAAGAGACTAGTTGGAAGAACTAGGAGTAGATGGGAGGATAATATTAAAATGGAATCTGCGCTCTTCTGGGATATTACGCAGCGTCGAGTGCTAATCCTTTACCGACGTTTCGGGACAACGTGTCGGTTCCATCATCAAGGGCCAAGAAGTCCAAGAAGACTGTGTAAATATCCCAAACATCGCGGCCGAAGCCTGAAATCACGGATAATATTAAAAATGGATTTTCAAGAAATAGGAGGGAGTGGACTGCTTTCATCTGGCTCGGGATAGGGACAAGTGGCGGGCTCTTGTGAACACTGTACGCCATAAAAAGAGGAGAATTTAGTGACTAGTTCAGATTCTCAAGAGGGATTTTTTGCTCCGAGTAGTTGGCTGCCAGCTTCTCAGGCATCTTTAGCGTCCAGTGTGAGGATGATCAGTGATCTATGAATTGGAATGTACAGACATTCCACGTCTTGGGCAGTAGTTACGTTACGGAAGGTCCGACGCAAGTCGGAACCGAGTATACATATGGTCAACTGTATGTGCATACAAGGGAGTCCATATGGAATCCAGACTTAGGACATTGGAACCTGATCAGCCACAGCATGACCTCCCTGCCATGTGTGTGTTATCGCTCAACAGTATTCTTCCGGCACCTTCGCCATACTTTCCTTTCATTCCCCAAGGAAAAATTCGGCGCATGTTTAAAAAATGTTATATAAATTTGTGTTACTGTTTTAAACTCGCGTATCTGAAGTTGCGTATCTAGAAACTGCTTAAGTCGGGGGAGTGTCTGTATATAGACGGAATCCGCCTTCGTCTGATTTGAGGTACTATCCGGGAAGTTGCCTGGAGGGCTGAGGAAAACGACGCAGAGCCTCAGTCGACACTAATTACTAACGTTTGACGCGTGAAATTTTTGTAAACAGTCCGTTTGGAACCATTGTGCTGTTTTACGATTTTTAAATGCTGTTTTCAACATTTAGTGCAATATCTTTTTCTCTTAGTAGATGGCAGTATATTTAAGGATGTGAATCGAAAAACCATAGATGTTTTGAGTGGTGCGGGTTAGTTGTTGTCACAGAGCTGGCTCCGTAATGCTTTTTCTCTTACCGTGTAGTCCACTTTATGGCAAGGTTTGCCATCCTTGACAGGCATATTGCTGCATCGATACGTGTGTGTGTGTGGTGCAGAATTCCAGTTCAAATTGTTGCAAATGTTTCAGAAACTTCCGGCATGGCGCAACTTATTTTGTGTTTGTATATTTAGTTTCTTCTTGTCATTTTTTTTATGGTATAGCTAGCCGTGTAGGTTTAGGCCACGGGATGGACAACCGACGAATACGTCTTTGATTCCCGAGAGGGGTGAAACATCCTCTTGTCCTAAACATAACTTGATCTACAGATTTGCACTAGTTAGTAAGAGTAATTCATTAATGAGTCAGAATCATTTGCATGCATTTTCGGATCAAATGTTAATGTGAAGTTTTATTCAAATAACAAGCATAATGCTGTCAAAACCTACATCTGAACGCAGTTTTAACGTCTTGAAAGGGACTGAATATTTTGTGTCGTTATAAACGAGTGTTTTATAAAACCAATTCTTGTGTTTATGATAAAGTACAGTCGAAACCGGTTATTACGACATCGGTTTATGCGACACCTCATCTATAGCGTCATATATTCTGTGGTATCAGTTACTTCCTCACTCTGAACCATAACATTATAGTCCTCGGTTAGAACAACACTCGTTTATAACGACACAAAATATTCAGTCCCTTTCATGACGTTATAACGAGTTCAACTGTAGTTGTGTGGACTGCATTATCTTTGTTACTTAATTTACGAAACATAACGGGATGTCGTCTATTAAAAAGTTTTGAGATGATGGGGTGTGTTATGAATTTGGATGTCATAGGTGGAGTAAGGTCGGTGAATGTGGGCTGGTGTGGACCATGTTAGTATTTTCAGTGTAAAGTTTTCCACTTTTTGGGATGTTTTTATATTCCATTTTACGTGTTAACTTCCACGCATAGGACGACGGGAAGACGGTTGTGTTTCGTGTTTGTTGAAAATTGCAGAAGCCATAACTTTGTGAATGAAGGTGAGCAAACTTCTTCCCTCTAAACTCACACAGTTTTCTTTCTCTCGTTGCTATCGCAGTTGTAATGAATAGGTTATATGCCAGACACAAGCGGATGATTTTAGCACGGGCAAGGTCTCCACTTTGCCGATCTCAGTGGCCGCGCGGTCTAAGGCGTGGGTCTGCGGCCGCTCGCTTACTGGGATTGTGGGTTTCTAATCCCAACGGGGCATGGATGTCTGTCTGTTGTGAGTGTTGTGTGTTGTCAGGTAGAGGTCTCTGCGACGAGCTGGTCCCTCGTCCAGAGGAGTCCTACCGACTGTGGTGTGTCTCAAATGTGTGTGACCATGAAACCTCGACGAAACGAGGAGGCCCAGGCCCATATAAGGCTGTCGAGCCATAAAAAAAAGTCTCCACTTTACCAAGTCAGTGCGGCAAAAGTGGTCTGTTCGGTCGTCTGACAAATGTCAGTTTATCTTCCAACAGTTACGTTTTGCAGTAATTTACCGCTCTTCCATAACACCTGACATATCAGAAGTTATTATTAAGACTGTCACAGCATTACGGCCTTCAAAGAGCAAGATTTATGCAGGTTTTACAAAACAGAAGGATTTCACATGCATTGATCTTCCTCTGATTGTTTTATTTAGGCGCTGAATAAATCTTAAATCATATTTTGAAACTCGGGGGGTATGATGCAAAAATTAAAATAATTAGAACATTTTCAGCGAAGAGGGGCGTGTTTTCTTTTGCCTATCGCGAGGTATATTAGGATCAGCGACTTCATCCTGTCCGGATATTGGCTAAGACAATGAACCTGTTATGCATTCACTCGTTAAATGAGCGTTTAATTTATGCAACTGTTTTCCAAGAATTCAAAACCGCAACTTTTTGATCACGCCAAGTAATAAACAGAACAAAACTGCAAACGTCATAAACAGAACAAAACTGGAAACGTCAGCGTGCCCTGAAACAAGATAATGGCGCTCGTTGTACCACCTTCGAGCCCAGGGCGGAAAATGGCCGTGAATTTAGTACAGGGTGTTATAGTAGCAATTTGGTATCTTGGTTTACAAAAAATGAACGGATGGGTACTTCCCTGAGATATTGGTGTGCTTTATTTGCACGGCATGCGTAAAGAGGCCTATGTGTGATGTGAGTGTCCGTCCGTGTGTTTCAACCGGAGAAACACTTGGCGGATTTTGATGAAATTTGGTTTTCGAGCTCTTTGTAAATAGTTGTAGGATCATTTCAGTTTTGTAAGTCGACGTCATAGGAATGTGTACTTTTTTAAGGGAGCATAGGGTCCATATAAAAACAATAAACGCGTATACCTTGTTTAACGCCCGTGTGTTTTACGCTTTTTTTTTTTGCATTACACCCCTTATCAATGTACACTACTTGTTAATTTCCGGTTTAACACCTGTTTGGCTGGCTGCGTTCTATTAACGCTAACCTCTTATTTCTGATGGGAATATAATTTTTGATTTACGCCTTTTTGTTTTACGCTCACTTTTTGAGGAACACAGTCAGGGCGTAAAACAAGGGCTTGATGTATTTGTGTTTCTTAAAGTTATGAAGCAAATTAAACTCAGCGATGTTGCTATATCAGAGTTGCCAACGCACCAAAATGAAAGTAATGTTACACGGTCTTTCTGGTTATGAAAATTGGCCTCGGAGCTATCACTGCATCAGAATGATTCTGTATTGAACAGATCGATGTGGCGGTAACACTGTAAATATTTTGGGGGGGGATTTGCCTGGTTAGAATCATGGCAGGGTCCTCTGTTCTTCTGACTTACGTTTTGCGTGGTTTTCTACGGTTCCTCCAGGAAAATGCCGGAGTAATATCTCGAATAGGTCACGACCCCTTCCTTCCAGATGCTTTCCAATTTATTTATCAGACATGGTACGTTTGACGCCTTTGCGTCATTATAATGACCCACAAAAACTTCTTCAACGACACTGTCTCAGCTGCATGATTATTGTAAACTTGGGTTTTGAGGGTGGAGGGTATAATTAGGTATGGTGTGGAAAGAGAGAGCCGGTACGAGTTCTGTGGTACGTTTTGTATCAGGAATTTGACATGTTTCCCGATAGTCGTCAGTCTCTCCATAGTGTATTCAACAATCATCCTACCATTCAGTGCCCTTTTTACTCTTCAGTTATTGGCAGTGTTGTAAAACCAGGAAAGAATACGTAGGCCTTTATGCTTTACCAGCCTTTTTGTCACAGACTGTACTTGCCTCTTTCCCCTCTTCCTGTGATGAACATTACAAATTCCGATGCTGTCTAAACGAGTCACGAGATGACTGTCCTGCATAGCTGAGCAGTCCGCTAAGAGGCATTTTCGTGCATGGTGCTAAAGGACGAAACTGATATAAAGGCAAAGAAAACATTGTCATCACTGCATACTCATGGATAAAATACGTGGGCCACTCCAGAAGCCCGAACCCGTATCTTGTCGCCCGATATTGTTGTTGCTGAGCTTAGCACTGTAATACTGTCACAACGCCAGAAACATTTAAACGCTTGTGACGCTGTCGTGCTGTACAGTTGTCAACGGCAGGAATGCAGAAGTGTTGAGTAACGTTGCTCAACTGGCACACCACGACATTCACATGTGTAGACGGTAAAGTTGTGCCTCTACTGAATTAAGCACCGTGCAACTAACGCGTAGTGGGAGTAGTGTAAGTAGCTAGCCGCTTTCTTAAACTTGGCACTAAATAGAGGTGACCGGTCAGGCTTTTATGCCCTGGCCGCTTTATATCCGAGAGTGAGTTTCCTATACCAGTGGTTCCCAATGTGTGCTCCGCAGCTCCCAAGGGATCCGTGGCTACATTTCTCTAATTTCTATTTTGAAGTTTAGTTTTTTTTTATTAAAGGAATAATGTTTTGTTAAAAATAATCGCGGAACGTCTTTAATTGCGGCGTGTTTATTTCGTATGGCCGTTAGAGTAGCTGATTAAGAAACTTCCTGTACCCACGAAGCGAGCGACAGTCATTTTAATTAAGGTCAAATCATGCAATGCAGTGTTACATATGTTACTGGTATGTACTCGTAGCTATCTAAAATCAGTTCGGAGATATAAATATCTAATTTTGGATACCTATCATCCGGACACTTTGTATTTACGTGAGCAAGGATGTGAGGATCCGTGATTATTTTTCTTAGCCAAAAGGGGTCCGATTAAGTTGAAGGCTGGGTGGGCCCCCAGAACCTGTCCGAAGGTGCTAGCGAAGAATAAAATCTTTGCCTCCATTAGGTGTCAAACCCCGGTTTTCCGATCGTCTATTGTTACTCTCACGTTTACCAGCTGTTACACAGTTACCCCTTTAAAACACTGTGGTTACATTTGTACTGCCGGTGTTAACATTTAGAAGTTTGTATGGTGCTCTCAGGTGTTTGATTCACACAAACAACGAGTATTTCCGTCTACGCCAATAATTGATTGGGCTTTGTAATGGAGGCTGAGTGTTTCATGTGGGGTAGGAGTTTAATTGTTAGATATTTGTTACATGAAGTTAAGACTCTGCTGTTGCTCAGACTGCTGGTTTGTGCGATATTTGTGGTGGTCAGAGTACTTTGGTTTTCCCTTGTCAGTATCGTTTCACCAGTGCCTCATTCTTCATGTGAGTTCTTATATCAGAAGGACAAGCGGGACGAAGCGTTGGGAACCCTCAAGCGAAGTAGTGCTTCTTCGGATATCTGTGAACGTTGGGGGGGGTGGGGGGTGGGGGGCACTGTCACTTTTTCCTCGTACGTCAAAAAAGCTAACAGTATTATATTGTTAATGAAGGTGTGTAATGTCAGTGACATTTTCAGCCCTGTTTTCCTATTTCACTGCTCTGTGTCGTCTCAGTATTTTTCTTACTTATCACACGTCGCCTAAGGCATTTCGTAACACGCGGCAAAGGGTGTTAACTCGCGCCTAACGCCTAATCCTCCAGACTGGATAGTCAGCCCTTGTTACCTGTTCGCTATTGCATATTAAGTATATGCCAATTGTTAGCCACCCTGTATATCTGCAGCCCATTTTCGTTCGATTCGCAATCTGAATACGTGTCATGCGTTGGTGACAAAAGGCCCAATTAACATAGCGCTGAAAATCACGGAAGTTTTGCCATGGGTGTGAAACGTGGTCGCTTAGTTTGATGGAAGGCCGTAATTACAAGTGGTCATGAAACTATGAGTATAAGGTAAAGTGAACGCTGTGTTACATAAGTACGAACATAGTGGCTTGGACCATACTTGTCACTTGTTGGTCTAACGATAGTGAAATGGCCTGAGGGTATGGTTGCGGCGTGGAGGGACGGGACGAATACAGAATTTTGGGAAAGTCCGTTTAGAAGATCGAAAGACGAGAGGATAACTTCAAGTCGTTAGGATGGGAGGTGGATAGAACTGGCTCAGGATCGTGTCCAGTAGTGGTCTTTTAGTATGGATGTTTTGTCGTCCGACGGAGTGCCGCGGAACGGGTCGCTATGCACCAACGATGTCGTCCGCTCTACGACGAGCAGTCCGGCGATAAAAGAATAAGCAGTGTATGAGCGGTGTTGAACCTTCCGGTCATGCTACCAGAGAGTTATTTATTTATCACTGTGTTTGTGGCATAGTGCACTTTTTTCCGTTCTGTCTTTCGTTTAATAGAAGAACCATTTTGCGTCTCAAACTTTTTGTCACAGTCGTCGTTTATTGTAGTGTTTTAAAGCCTTCGTAATCTCTTACATGTTACTTATAACTGTAATGACTTGGTCTAGAAATACAAGCAGAAAAACTGTAATGTGAACCAGAATGCAGTACTTCAGTTTTCTGGTATGATAATTTCTCTGTTTAATATTTCCGCCTGTTTCAAATATTTAGACAGATTGACTTCTTCAGTTGGTTCACATTACACCACGATTTTGCTGTTATTGGCGACTTCCGTTGTAATTGTGGGATTTTGGTATTCCTTGAGAATTTCAAACTCCTACAAGGTACGAGGAGATTGATGGTAAACATATGAAGTCCCAGACTATTTGTAAATCTATAAAGATAGGTCTGTTATGACAGAACGTATAAATACTCTAAGGTAGGCCTATTAGGGTCTGTAAATTTATGAACTCCTAGAGGATTGTTAAGTCTGTCTATAATAGGTCTAATCACAATATCTAAATACTGTAAGATACTAGGGTACTGTAAACATATGAAGTCCTAGAGCAGGCCTGCTCAACCTTTTATGTGGTGCAGGCAACTTCGGCCAGATCTGGCCTACATGCGGACAACATCAAATTCAATGCACAGAGTGAAGGAATGAAGAAATATGCGTGTAATTGTATGTATAATTTTACTGTATATTTTTCTATGTGTAATGTGCAATAAGCCGATCCCAGTGGCCGTGCGGTCTAAGGCATGGGTCTTCGGCCGCTCGCTTACTAGGATCGTGGGCTCGAATCCCACCGGGGGCATGGATGTCTGTATCTTGTGATTGTTGTGTGTTGTCAGGTAGAGGTCTCTGCGACGAGCTGGTCCCTCGTCCAGAGGAGTCCTACCGACTGTGGTGTGTCTCAAATGTGTGTGACCATGAAACCTCGACGAAACGAGGAGGCCAGGCCCATATAGGGCTGTCGAGCCATAGGGGGGAAAAATGTGCAATAAAAGCGTACTGATAAGAGTAAAAACTTATAAAATTGCCATCCACAACCTAGGCTGGGGTGTCGCTATTTTTAGCACATTTTTATTGCAAAATGAGCTAGTAATGTAATGCGTGTCTCCATAATACAGCTCATAAGTTTTCAGTATTGCTTCGGCGTTCTCTCTCTTATTTTCTAGGGAAAGGGTTGCAATATTTCAGACTTCCGTCGCGATGTTGATGAGATCTGCGCTGTTCTGGGACATAACGCAGCATCGCAGCGATTATCTTTTACCGACGTTTCTGGACAACCTGTCGGTCCCATCTTCAAGGGCCAAGCAGAAAAGAAGGGAAGCAAAGATATTTTCTCGTTTCAAATGTCTGCACGGGCACATAACAGTGTGTCGCGGGCAGCATGTTGCCTGCGAGCTGTGGGTTGAACGGGCGTGTCATAGAGGATTCCTGAGTGCTGTGAAGACAACCATTGGCGATTAGAAGAAGCAGTATATCATAATGTCACTTCTGTAAGAGGTTCAACGCAGCAGTAAGATTGTACATAGCTGTGCGTTTCTTGCTCCCTATACGTAATGCGTATCCGTTGCAAGGCGCCTAGCCACACGGAGCAACAAGTAGAGAAAAGCTGCAAACATCTATGCCCGAATGTGACTGAACCCCACAGTTCCAGAGTTCGAGCTGAGACTGTACGGCCACTGTGATTTAATTGCACTAAGGATTTTTTATTGAGATTCATTTTACTGCGACGAACAGTTGTTTAAATATTTATTGAGTGTAGGTCATCTTACACCTCGTTTGTAGCTGTAATTTTAGGCGCGTTCGCAAAATTTACGACATGCGACTATTAGCTTCGCCATATCCGTCCGCCCGCATGGAACAATACGACTACCATTGGACAGATTTTCGTGAAATTTGATGTTTGAGGACTTTTCGAAAATCTGTTGAGAAAATCCAAGTTTCATCAAAATCTGACAAGAATAACGTGTACTTTACATGAAGACGTATGTACATTTATGTTAATATCTCGCTGAATTCTCCTTAGAATGAGAAATGTTTCAGACACAAGTAGTAGAGAAAATCAGAACACACATTTTATGTTCTATAACTTTTTCCCGAAAATCGTGCCGTTTATGAGATAACGTGGAAAAATATGATAGATCCTGACAGGCCACAATATAATACGGCGCATGCGCTTTGCATGCTGGATGACTGAGGATGCAGACACACACTTAGAATATGTAATACTTATTGCTTTTCCACTGCAACAGTGGTTACGCGAACGCGCCTGAATGTTACGTTTTGCGCACATTGCCTGTCTTGTATTAAGATTCGTTCTGTTGCTCCGCACAGTTGTTTTAAGTATTAGTTGATTCTAGATTATCTTTTACTTGGTAATTAGCTGTGATTTTTTTGTACCAGGTAATTAAAATGGTTGACTTAATGCTCCGTATTATAGCAGTTCATTTCTTCTGTGATCTGCCTTGCGGTTGGAATTTCTGTGGATCCTGCTGTTTCTGTCCTTTCTTTCTCCTTCCATCCCTTCGTACCCGTTGGCGACGGTGACATGTCATTGCTGGCAGTGACGTCAGTCCAGAGCGCAACTGACACACATAAGAAAGGTTATGGTGGCATGAATGTATGATTGCTGCTTCCAAATCAGGACGCAAAAGTCATAGCCTTTTTTTGTATACGCTTAAAAAATTATAGCATCGCTTAGTGAATGTTGGCTGAACTGGGGGTATAGGCTTTGTATCACGTGAGAATGTCAGAATGTTATCTGTTAGTGACTAAGAGTTTTTTCTCATTCAAACATCCGTACTAGTTCAAATTGCGTAATGAGTGGTCAGTACGTTTATGTCTTGCGTACATATAAGAGTACATGATAAAAAAAGACCGTGTTTAAACTTTTTAACTATCATTTTTTTTATCAGCGTAATGTGCTTTAGTCAAATTTGGTCTGTTTTGTGCATGCATTTTTTGTACCGCGTTGTTAAATTTAAAAAATTGCAGTTGCTACACGCCGGTAGTTAAAGATCGCTGATGTCCCTTTGTCTCCGTGTATGTGATGTGATGTCACAAGACGCGCTGTTCGCTGCCACTCATTACACCCACGTCACTCGCCACTTGACGCGACGGTTTTCTGCAAAGCCAGTCAAGAGGATGAGAGACAGACCGTAGTGGCCGTGTTTGCTTTTGTGTGCGGAATGTCAACATGCTGCATGCCTCATTAAAGCGTGTGCTAAATTAGGAGTCATTTGTGTCTTCTGAACATTTGTGACTGCGGTTAATTCATTGTAAACATTTTTTATATTGCTTTCACCGTGCATTTTCACTCACTATTCAGTTTACCAACAAACGCACAAACATAAACTAGTTTTATAGTTTTATTAATATCGATGTATTCCCCTACACGTGTTTCTGTCCGTAGACCATCTTCAGGGGGGTAAATAGGCTACTACACTTCACATCGCATGTTAAAAGACAAGTGTGTTCTTTGGGCCCTTTTAACATGCGATATGAAGTGTAGTAGACTATTTACCCCCCTGAAGGTACACGTGTAGGGGAATACAACGATACTAATAAAACTATAAAACTAGTTTATGTTTGTGCGTTTGTTGGTAAACTGAATAGTCATTGTAAAAATGTTACGTTAGGCACTGCTTGTTATCTGAAGTAGGCTGGGACCAAACAGAACAGGTTTTGTGATGTTTCACCTGATGAAGGATGCAGAGCAAGGTCCGAAATGTATATCAGTTGTACTTGAGACAGCGGACAGTGCCCAATTTTAAGGTTCTTATGACCCGTTCAGCGTATAATTTTCTTGTAACACAATCATTTAATTCTGACGCCCCTTTTAGGTGCGTTATCTACGGAAGATGCGACTTTCCGTTTGTTGTAACTGATATCTTACTGGGCGGATTTTGACGAACTTTGGCGTGGAAGTGTACATTCAAATTTTTCGAGAAAATGTTTAAACGGTGGGAATTTTGAGAGAAGCAAAAGTTATGGCGTGTGGCCAGATAATTCGGAAGTTGTTAACGACACACAATTAAGGTATATTGACACACAATTTTCACCCAACCCCCACCCTCGCTAGGTTTTGTTGTCTGAAATAGACCTGTGGCTTGCTATTGCTACGTAGGCTAAATTGTTAAATGTGTTGATATGTAACATTATTTCTCATAATGGGATTAAAACATCTGATCTTGAAAGGAAAGCGGTTATAGTGCAACGTGACACTGCATGTAACACGGACAGTGAGAATCTGATATTGGCTCATATACTCCGGAATTTGTTTATAGACCCGGATGAATGATTAACGTCGACTGTACTAAGCCTTAGGAATCCAGTCCACACCCTGTGTTTTATTTTATGAAATTCATTTTAATATTATCCATGCAGGGATAGAGATGTTTCTATTATCCACAGAATCCAGACCGGTAGTGCCTCCACCCCCCCCCCCAACCTCTTATCCCATGCATAGTGGGGGGTTTTCCAGGGATAAAGCAGCCGGAGCATGAAACCGACCACTTTAATGCGAAGCATTTCTATTACGTGCAGCTGTGCCTTTAGGGACAACTGCAGGTTTTCTGTAAATTGTTCTTCTTATATTGGAGATCGGAGGTTTTCACAGCGGTGTTGCTGAAGATTTAAGTCAGCCCGGTTGTTACGCCGTGTTGACAGTCGTCATGGTGCTGCATTCCGGAAGACTTGAATGCCATTCTGCTTCTTCCTTGTTAGAAATCAGATGATTTTAAAACCCAGTCACATGTTTAAATTTCCGGTACTAAGCCGATATGCGTGTATAGAGTGTTTCGGAGAAGAGACAGCAGGCTTTTATAGCCTGTGTGTTTAAAATTAGAACAATGTAAGAGAAACATAGAGGGACAGAGTAGGTCATGTCACGGGAATACCGCTCAGCAGGTACATGGCTGTTCCCTTGTCTTAATTGCACAAAGTGAAATCAACAGCGAAACTAAATTCCCAAAGTCAATTTAGTGCGGATATGACGTCGCGGAAACAGCTGACGATGAAGGCGCCAAGAAAGACGGCAATGACCTTGATGTCATTGCAGCCTTCATTTGAATATGAGGCGAGTCATGTGTTTTGAACCCCCCTCTTCTCTCTCTCTCTCTCCCCCCGAAAAACAAGTTCAACTAAACAATATTCATGCCTAACAGAAGGTGGTAGTGCAGTCGGCTGAGGCACTGCGCTACGAGCCGGAAGGTCGCAGTTTCGATTCCCGATGGAGCCATTGGAATTTTTCATTGACTTAATCCTTCCGGCCGCACTATGACCCTAGGGTCGACTCAGCCTGTAACAAAAATACTACCAGGAATATTTACTGGGGGGTAAAGGCGGCCGGTGCGTAGGGCTGACAACCTTACCATCTTCATGTGCCGAGTGTTGTGAAATCTGTGAGCCTCAACCCCCTGGAACCCTAGTGGCCTGTTCAGGCCTCTAATGGGGTAGCTTTACCTTTCAGCTTTACCTTTTTACGTCACAGAAGACACTGCGTGACCTTGTCCATTGCCCTTTCCCAAATCTGCTATGTCTTTATGTTTAACGGTGGGGTTTGTGTTTGCAGTAATGGACTTTTGTCTGCAACATTGCGTTCGTGTTTGCCGTGGTGGGCCTGCATTTGCAGTAACGTACAGTCGAACCCGGTTATAACGACATCGGTTTATACGACACCTCGCTTATAGAGTCAGATATTCTGTAGTGCCAATTAGTTGCTTACTGTTAACCATACTCCATGCCATACTACATACTAACCATACTACATTATACTCCTCGCATATAACAACACACCGTTTACGAGTATAACGACACAAAATAGTCAGTCCCTTTCATGACGTTATAACCGAGTTGTATTTGTGTTTTCATCAGTGGGTTTACAGGTGCAATTCTGGTTTGTGTTTGCCGCAAGTAAACGAGGGCAGTGTGGTGTTCGAAATTGCAAAGCTCGTGTGTGGAGAGTACGTGTGATCGAAACCGGTGGCTGTCTCCCAGTCCTGTTCTTTTAATCAGCCAGAAAGGACAGTTGCTATCCTAGCATCAGGTATATTTATTCACACCATTTAAGGCGGACGGGCGTATGTTGGTGTACATTGATTCTGTGAAATCTTATTGTTTCTGGGACAGGAAGACAGCTTGTCATGTAACAAACCGACATGCGATGAAAGGTCAGAATGTTACAGCGTGCAGACTGACAAGTGGAAAGCAGAGGGCAGATAGTAGAATTGTAGGTTTTATCAGATGTGGAACAGTAAAGGAAGGAGAAACACGTACAAATAAAATTCAATTAAGGAACGAGATTGTGAAAGTGTACAGCGTACAGTTAACCGGTCGCTTTCGGCAGAAGAATTTTGATATGCTTAACATTCAAGCCGTTAAATTACGTTTAGAATAGAATGGAATGGAATAGAATAAAATAAAATAAATAATGGGTCGAGCCCTTACGGTCCCGATGCATGTAGGCCTGTGACAGGCCCTTTGTGCCCTTTAAACTGAAGTCCAAGTCATAAGAGCACTGTCCCTTTATTAAAGTTCCAGATCGCCCCCAGACTTAGACCTCTGACTTCCTCAGGGTCCAAAAAGAAGGAACCCAGATAAGTATGTCTGAGTGTCGCCAGGGCTTCACAGTCACACAAGACATCAGCTGAGGTCTCCTCCTCTGCCCCGCATTTCCTACACAACGGACTGTCGCTCAGTCCCATAATGTGAAGGTGCCTTCTCAAGGTGTTATGTTCGGTAAGAAGGCCAATAACCACCCTGGATTGCGTCCTATTAAAGGATAGCAGCCTGGTCTTAGCGGCAATACGAGGGCCCGAGATCAACTCTCGAGCCTGTCTCTGAGTGCCAGCAAGTCCCTGCCACAGTGTCATGTGCTGTTTATACAACCAGCACTGAATTTTCTTCTTTACACTCTGCCTTGAGACTCCCAGGGCCGGCTCCTGTCCAACAAAATGGTGAACGGAACCCTCCCTTGCCAGCTCATCGGCAACTTCATTTCCACGTATTCCAGAATGTCCGGGGACCCAAAAGAGTCCCATAGATGATAGGTGGAGATACCATTCAACGCCCTTTGGCCCTTCCGTACCAATGGGGACGTTGTTTTAGCAGCCTGTAAAGCTTTCAAAGCTGCTTGACTATCAGAGCAAATACTAGTGTATTTCTCTGATGTAGCGTTAGCCTGAATTTCATAAGCACATATGAAGCATATATCTCCGCCTGGAAAACTGTTACATATTTTCCTATACAGATACTGAGCCTCCTACCCAAGGAATGCACGTAGGTCCTAGCCCCCCCCCCCCACCTCCCGTGTTCTGGACCCATCTGTGTACCAGATAAATATCGTTCCCATACTGAATATGGGATCCGGTTTTTGAAGCCGCGTTAATATGTTGCTATGCCCACAATTAGGGTGTAGGTAAGACCAGCACCCCAGACTCCAGAGTCTGCGCAGCTGACCTCGCCTCGCCTTGAACCACCAGATCAAGTGGTGGAAGGCAAGTGAGCACCTCCAAGGCACTCGGTGTAGTGCGCATAGCCCCCGTTATTCTACTTAGCCGTTTCTTGGCGCTAGCTGTCTGATCAAATTACGTTTGAGACAAGATAAGCTTGTAAAACTCACCGTGTTTGATGCTCTGACTGCCTGGTTTAAGTTAGTGAATACAACTATGGCAATATGAAACTCTGACCTGGTATCACACGTAGCGAAACGATGTATTTATCACTAAAAATGTCTAAACAGAACTTACAAAATGTATTCATTTTGATATTATTTACAAACTGAATCAATGAATATGTGTAATACAAAGGCAGGCTTCTGTATGAGACTCGCGCCGGCAAATGCACACTTCTTTGTGAGCCTTATCGAAGCGAATGCAGACTTCTGTATGAGCCTTATCCCGGCAAATGCCGACTTCTGTATAAGCCTTATTCCGACAAATGCAGACTTCTGTGTGGGCCTTATGTATGTAACGCCATGTCATGTGGTACAAGTGTACCGACGTCTGTGAGGACCCTGTTGCCTCCACATATTCAGATTGGATTGTCACACTGTAAAAGACAGCAGTTGTCATATTCACCGCTCTGAGAACCCCAGATCTCATGATAGTCGTGTTTTTTGTCAAGTGGCACGTGATGCAGTCCGGAATAAAGCCGCGGCGTTGGTAATTGGTTCTTTGTGTAGGCTGTTTAGTGTTGTGTAACGACGCTGTCAATTGCTAAGATCGTGTAGCGTTGGTAATAGATGAATGAATTATTATGGAGCTTTGGCGCAGTGATACAGTGAGGGGAAAACCGAAGCGCTAAGAGAAAAAGTGCCCCATTGCCGCTTTATCAACTACAGATCGAACCTGGGCCTACAGTGTGAGAGGTCTGCGACTAATCGCCTAAATTTTAGGCCATCGTTTGGGTCCTAAACGATGGCCTTGCTCTGCTCCCTGTCAGTCGGAGTGCCAACCGTATATACAACTGTGTACGTATCTAACCTGTCTGAGATTTGAGCGACAGATGTCTGTCGTGGATGTCGCTTTGTAGCTTGGTAGAAAAATACTAGCTTTTCGGAGTAATCTGCAGCCCTTTCTCCTCTACACATTTCCTCCCAATTAATTCACTAGTGATCCAAGTATTCAACGCTGTAGAGGCTGAGATACTTGCAGCGTCGTTAAATAACCCATGAATAAATAAACAAACAGATGCGTTATGTTAGCACTTCGTTCCTGGGCCAGGTAAAATTCGTAGAGTTGGCTCGTCCCGCGAACTGGCCAGAAGACGATTACAATAATTAAGTTGTTATCAGTGTAAGAAAGTTGGTCCAGAGGCTCGGGCTGTCGGATTACGTAAGCAAAATGGAGGTGCGGCGAAACGTGAAATGGCGAGTAAAATTAAGGCAGGGGCAGTGAGGAACTCATTTTTCATGAAGTTCGTCATGCTGCTATGACCTTCTGACTTGCTCATCGCTGAAGGTGCCAAATGACTGTTATTGTGTGTTTCTTCTGGATCGGAACCCACTGGCGTGATGGCGTCACGTCATGACGTAAGTTCCTCTGTTGCCAGGGTGCAGTGTATGACGTCACCTGCCTGTGGTTGCTGGCTTATATGCGCGGCAGCTGTGTTCCTGTGTGAAACCATTGAGACTACGATGGTCTGGTTACCGCACAGCAATGTTTGTGGCACTGGAATAAACTCGGCCTGGCGGCGGACATGTTCGTGTGTTAATTGGAAGGATGCTTCGGTTTTTATTTTTTCGTACCACATTCTGTTAATGTATGCGTGTTGTGTTCTCTAGGAATGAAATTAATGAACCCTTTAATTCCCAGTTGTTACAATATAATTCTGTGTTGTGACCACGCAGAGCATTTATGTGTTTTGTATGGATCTCGCGACAAACGGCGATTATTTCCGTATGCAGCGTTTACTGATATGTTTTCAGCATTAGCTGATGGATTTTTATAACCATGACATTGTGTCTACTGCGCGGTACGAAGTGAATCTTTAAATGCAGTTCTCATTAATCTTAGTATTTTAATTCTAACTGAAACTTTAATTTACTCATCACAGTTTACCTCGTGTACTACAGATGACGAAACAGCCATTGCGGTACATAGGCAAGTTTTAAATATCACTTAATAAATCTGCAGCTTGTTTCGGTCAGTAAGATCATCCATTCTCAGGGAGGAGCTTACGGGTCAACAAGAGATTTACCAAGACTTGCATTAGTTCATACTTAGATGATACGTAGCCACACATAATCGCATAAATGTAGTGTTTATATATATCCTTATTTAAAAACAAATATAGTTTTTGTGTGTACACATTGAAGGAGATTTAGAAATTGTAATTTTTATTATTTTTAACTTCTTATTTTTAAAATGTCAGTATGTAATGTACGTACCACCAGGTTTGATATTAAGTAATTCTACGTTCTGCCTACAGAGTGCATTTATGTGTTTTGTGTGGATCTCAGAACAAACAGCGATTATTTCACTGTACAGCATTAACTGACTGGTTTGTATAACTGAAACGGAGTGTGTTTACTGCGCGGTACGGACTGTATTTATGTGTTTTGTGTGGATCTCAGAACAAACAGCGATTATTTCACTGTACAACATTAACTGACTGGTTTGTATAACTGAGACGGAGTGTGTTTACTGCGCGGTACGGACTGTATTTATGTGTTTTGTGTGGATCTCAGAACAAACAGCGATTATTTCACTGTACAGCATTAACTGACTGGTTTGTATAACTGAGACGGAGTGTGTTTACTGCGCGGTACGGACTGTATTTATGTGTTTTGTATGGATCTCAGAACAAACAACGATTATTTCACTGTACAGCATTAACTGACTGGTTTGTATAACTGAGACGGAGTGTGTTTACTGCGCGGTACGGACTGTATTTATGTGTTTTGTATGGATCTCAGAAGAAATAGCGATTGTTTTCGTATACAGTATTAACTGATCCGTTTTAATAACCGAGACAGAGTGTTTACTGCGCGATATAAACTGAATGTTTAAATATGATTAGTTTAATCTTGTCCTTAAATCGGTTTTCCCCAGTCTATATCATTCCACCAATGCTCCATGCTCATCTTCATCTACGTGTTGCTCTCACCAGAAGGACAAACTGGGGGAAGCATGGAAACCTTCCAGAAAGCAAATGAATGCTCTTTCGAAAGTCGGGGAGCATTGGATAGAAAAGTACTTACGGGATAAATTAACGTGAAGTAAAGAAGGACTGAGGCACCTGTTGTATTATTTACCATCTAACAAATCGTAGCGATAAGCATTACAAAAACGTTGTAGGAAAAGTTAATCGTTGTTTATTGGGATGAAACTTCTGTGGGTAGGAGAGCTTGGTGCGCATTGTGACGTATGCAGTGTGACAAGAGCTTGGTGCGCATTGTGACGTATGCAGTGTGACAAGAGCTTGGTGCGCATTGTGACGTATGCAGTGTGACAAGAGCTTGGTGCGCATTGTGACGTATGCAGTGTGACAAGAGCTTGGTGCGCATTGTGACGTATGCAGTGTGACAAGAGCTTGGTGCGCATTGTGACGTATGCAGTGTGACAAGAGCTTGGTGCGCATTGTGACGTATGCAGTGTGACAAGAGCTTGGTGCGCATTGTGACGTATGCAGTGTGATAAGAGCTTGGTGCGCATTGTGACGTATGCAGTGTGACAAGAGCTTGGTGCGCATTGTGCGTATGCAGTGTGACAAGAGCTTGGTGCGCATTGTGACGTATCCAGTGTGACAAGAGCTTGGTGCGCATTGTGACGTATGCAGTGTGACAAGAAGAATGGGAGTGTCTGGGTTTGGAGATGGTGTTGCGGTGTTGAAGGTGATATCCACTCAGTACACTTCAGCTACGTATGAGAAAGACGATGTGGTAATTTCAGATTTCAGTTTTATATGCTCACCACCTTGGGGGGGGGGGGGGACCAGTATTTCCCCATTTAAGAAAAAGAAAAAGTTAATTTGTCTTTATACTGTTTTATCATTGTTACCACAAACGAAACCCTTCAACCTTTGGAAGCACGAAATTCGGTTAAATAGTACTGGTGTTAAAAACTAGTTTCTGCCTCAGTCTCAACTATTGTAAAGACAAAGCTGTTAATGCTGTATAGGTAAATCATCACTGTTGATGAGAATCGTACGAAACTCATAAATACACTGTTTCGGCAACATTTGGAGCTTTGTAATATCGAAGGAGGTGCTACGTTTAGTTAGCGCGGTTCTTGAACGGGATAATATGACACTGAGGAGTGCCAAAGAGGTGGTCGCTACGCGTTGCAGTATGCAGCACGGAAGACAAACCGGAATACATGGCAGACATTGGAATATCGTACAAGTCGATGGGACGAAGACTGTGCGCAGTGTTAAGTGGGAAGCAGAAAAGCCCAATACTGCATAGCTGTATTATTATTATTATTATTATTATTATTATTATATTATGTCGCTGTGTTCTGGCAGCCCTGTAGTCTTGTAGAAATGTACCGACGTTTCGGAGGAACTTGATGCTTGCATCGTCAGCATAGGTTGACGCACATTCCAAATGAAGACACCGCTGAGAACTACACACCGAATTGTAAAGTCAAGTCAAGTGCCCCTCTTAAGGCCATGGGAGCATGTACGTATTAGGTGGAGGTGGGTGGTCGTCGTCACGCCCAAGCCGCTTTACCCCCCGGGAAAGAACCCCAGTACACATTGAATATGAGGCTGGGTGAGCCCCATTGCCGGTCTGGACAGTTTGGAGAAGAGAAAAAGCTCTTGCCCCTGCCGGGATTAGAACTCCTGGTAGCCCTGCTTGTAGCCTAGTACACAGGGAGTTACTAATTTGTCAGTTCTGTTGTCCTTCAATCAAGGTCAGGAGCGTATAGTCTCTGTATATGTTTCTTGTTTGTATCTTTGTCTAGTAGTGTACTTCTACGTGGGAATTATTTGGGGTAGGTCAGTCATGGCCGATCCCAGTGGCCGCGCGGTCTAAGGCGTGGGTCTGTGGCCGCTCGCTCGCTGGGATTGTGGTTTCGAATCCCGCCGGGGGCATGGATGTCTGTCTCTTGTGAGTGTTGTGTGTTGTCAGTAGAGGTCTGTGCGATGGGCCGATCACTCCTCCAGAGGAGTCTTGCCGAGTGTGGTGTGTTTGAGTGTGATCGTGAAGCCTCAATAAAGAGGAGGCCCTGACCCACTAGGGGCTGTTGCGCCATGGAAAAAGAGGTCAGTCTTGACTACGTTACAGATTGGAAGACCGAGGAATCCTGAGTTTGATTCCCAGTAGCGGCAAGTCATATTATTTTCCATGATTCTCCCAGCTGTGCGGGCCACCTAGCCTCTTGTCCGAAATGTACCGGGGGGTAAAGTGGCCGGAGCGTGAAGATACCTTCACCACCGTGTAGTGACGAGGTTAAACAACTGATCTACACCTCCACTCCAGCACGTCTTCATGGGGCGTAATTACATACGCTAATGGCTCACGTTTCCAATGGCATGTTGCCTGTAGCGTACCGTGTTATGTCTATTGCGCTAAAACCCGTGTCCTGATATCGCAACTAATGTTAGGTTCGTTCATTTGCATCGCATGTGCTAGGCTTGTAACAGCTGGTTGATAATAACAATGATTATACACAGCCGGGTACTTGGCGAACGTTTAATTTTCCGTGCTGCTATGGAAATAGGTCACTAGTAATGGTCGACGGCCGTGAAGACTGTTTACACGCTCTGGCGGGATTCAGTTACGGAACGAAGTACGTTCATTAACACACACACCAGCTACTGCTTCCATTGTTTCCGTCGACTCGCTTCTTGTCATCTTATTATGAAACTTTGTGTTGTCGGAGATTAAATCTTTTCGTTTACGCCTGTGGAATTTAATTGTTTGCTTCCCGGCAGATTTTATAAAACTCACGTGACTGGCTGAATCGTATCGTGTGTACTGCTGCTTGGCATACAGCGCGTACTCCGGTTAGAATGCCGGCCGGAAGATGCCGGCTGTTTTTTGGATTTTATTTGTATTCCTGGTGGCGCCTTAAAACAGACTTCTGATTCTTCTTACATCTCCTCTGCTCTTCGTTCGTGATCGTATTCCCATCTTCCGATCTCGTTGGATGCCTTTTTTAATAATGAAATAATTGAAGGGGGTGTGTTTTGGAATTATAATATCGCAAAATATTGTATGTTGCATTAAATGATTATAAGTTTATTTATTGAAGTAGAATTTTGATTCTTCCGCTATCAGATGTGTTTTCTAAATAAATTATGTTAATGTTGGTGTACTAACACATTGTGTGCCGATCCCAGTGGCCGCGCGGTCTAAGGCGTGGGTCTTCGGCCGCTCGCTTACTGGGATCTGGGTTCGAATCCCACCGGGGGCATGGATGTCTGTCTCTTGTGAGTGTTGTGTGTTGTCTCTGTGACGAGCTGGTCCCTCGTCCAGAGTAGTCCTACCGACTGTGGTGTGTCTCAAATGTGTGTGACCATGAAACCTCGACGTAACGAGGAGGCCCAGGCCCATATAGGGCTGTCGAGCTATAAAAAAAAACATTGTGTACGCTATTGTAATTGGGAAGTTGTTGTTTTTGCTGGTCAGTGTATGGTCCACTCTCGTGTAATCCAAAGGTCCAGTTCCTTGTTCGCAAAAACCAAGCGTTAGACTATCCTGGCTAAGTTGAATCCCATGCATATCCTTGCGCTGCTTAGCATTATCCTGCCTTCTGCTCCTTCTCCAGGCGGTGTACTTGCTTGAGATTTTGACTTGTGTTATATGCACTGTACGTGTTACATGTTCTACCCATCTCACGATCCTACAGAATTGTAAGCTAGGTTAGAAACTCACCTTTCTTTTTGTGCTGAACCTTGTGTTGGAAAAATCTGTCCGGCTTCTTCTTGTGAGACTTGTCAGTGGTTAAAAATTTCCCCTAAATTGGTTACGAACCCAGAGCAGGGGAAGTCTAGTGGTAGGGTGGCTACCTTTAGCCTCTGGACAGGCGTGATTTGGGATGGCATTTCCTCCATTCCTGATGAAACAGTTATACCGCTGTGACTCGGTCGTCGTTGCCTCGTTTGTGGGAACAGGGTGTACCACTAGAAGGTGAGGATGATTGTTGCGTAGGAGAGCCTGTAGTATTACCCATCACTACCTCTTATACTACCTCAGTTATGGACAATACAGGATTACAAGAGAAATTGGATACAACATGTAAATAGAATGCATCGTAACAGTTACCCAGGATTAAAAAAACTACACACCAAAAGGCAGAAGGAACCAGGAAAGGCCACTGAAGATACTTCTGGATGAGTGAGACCGGAACGGGTCAACAAGTGGCCCAACTCCATGGTACCTACATGATGATGGTGATTTTTTTTTACATGATGAAGGGCCCCGCGGCAGATGCTACGGACACACCACAGCCTTAAGGCTTTTTGTGCAACCCTATGATGAAGATGAAGATGAAGATGAGCAGTTTTTTTACCAAGTTTTACAAGTAATGGAGCACCAGTGGAATGAAATTGACAGGGGAAACCGACAACTCGGAGAAAAAACCTGTCCCAGTGCCACTTGTCCACCACAAACCCCACATGGACACCTGGGATCGAACCCGGGCCTCCGCAGTGAGAGGCCGGCGACTAACCCGCCTGAGCCATGGCACGGCCTTTGATGATGGTTATGATGACCTTGTATTGGGAGGGGGTGTCCGTGTCCCTTCTGTACGTTTCATGAAAGAGACTGACTTGGCTGTCACACTTTATTATGAGTTATTATATCACATCTTGAGCGCCTTTTGCAATTTGGTTAAGAGTAATGCCATGTCACTTTCACTGCTGTCCCGTTCCGCACAGTAACTCCGCAAGATGTCTTGTGCGACAGGCAGGCTGATGTGATGTGTTGCGTGATGTGGCTGCAGTGTGTACACTGCAGACGCGGAATTGACGGCCGAATGGAAGAGCTTGTGTGCTTGCATGAGCTGGTGTTAGCGCATCGAATTCATTTGCTTCTCGGGCCAATCCATGGCCTGCCCTAACTCGGTGTCTTTGTTGTTGCTTAATAAAGCGTTTCGTGGTTATGGCTACGTATTTTGGTGTCGGGTTTTATAGACATTTGTTCACACAAAGTGGGAATAGAATGGCATTTCTCCGTTATTACATCTGTTTGAAACCTTATGCTTGTTTAACCATTCCTTTAATGCACAGTGGTTATTATATACATGACAGTCTTAAAAATTAAACGTGATATTAAATATCCGCAGAGCGTGACACTTATGGCCCGTTCGCTTGGTTCTTATCATGTTAAATTCGTGAATAATATCCAGAAAAAAAAATGTTAACAGGTCCTCAGCTAGTTAAGAATTTTCCCGAATTCTGTGGAACCCAAATGGTCATTACCGTATTCACAACAGCCCGCTACCTGTTGCTATCAGATCAATCCAATCTGAGCTCCGTCGTATTTCTTCAACGTACATTTTAATATCATCCGTCTACACCAAGGTCTTCAAAGCGGTCTCTTTCCCTAACATTTCTCGACCAAAACCCTGTATGTACCTCTCCCCATACGTGCTACATGCCCTGTCCAGGTTCTTCATTTGATCACTCGAATGATGTTTGGTGAGGAATACAGATCATAAAGCTCCTCGTTATGTAGTCTTCTCCACTCCCCTGTTGTTTCGTCCCTCTTAGGCCCAGATATCTTCCTCAGCACTGTTTTCGAACACCCTCAGCGTGTTCCTCTTCGGTGTGACAGACCAAGTTCGCGCTCATACAAAACAACAGGCAAAATTTACTTTAATCGTTGTTTACAACTAATTAATTGACTCCGATCGCTATACGCTTCAGTGTTTTGGGTTAGACATGCCTGATTTTTAGATCAGCATAAATGTGTTACACCACTTTAAATTTTTAACGTACGGTATAGGTTATAGGTTGCTGGCTTTCTTTCTTTCCTACTCGGACTCTTGACCCGTGAAGATGGGACCGATACGTTGTCCCGAAACGTCGGTAAACAATTACCACACGACGCCGCGTAATATCCCAGAAGAGAGCAGATCTCAAAAACACAGAAGGCCCCGCAGCAAGGAAGACTTCGTGAAACGGTGGTGTAGACAAATACAGACAGATGTTTGTACTCTGAGCTGGATTTGAACCTGCAAGTCGGATGGTCGGTATGTCCAAAACAGTACGTTCCCTAGACCACAGAGCCACCGGGATCGGTCCTACAGAAACATACCTGCTGAAATTAGCCTTGCACGTCACGAGCGTTGTAAAAATAACTCTCATCTTTCCAAGGATGTGCTCTGAATGCAGGAAGTCGGACAGGTTGTTCTCAGGGAATGATCTAACTTCATGTATACTAGAGTAAATAGGGAATGGATCGAGTTGGACGACGGAGGAACGGCTTTGATTCCTGGCACCAGCAAAACGTGTTTATTTTCTTAACAGCGCCGATCCCGGCTGTGGGCCTCACCTAGCTTCATATACAGTGGATACCGGGGGGGCTCTGTTTCCCGGAGATGAAGCAGTCGGGGGGGAGGGGGGGCATAAAGCTGGTCGCTCACATCCATCTTTTGCCGAGGTTAAGAATGCGTGCAGCTATATCTCCACTTCTCCATACGTCACCGTAATTAAGCGCACGAACACCTTTGCCTATCAAAGGACGTTTTTCAGGGGTTTGTCCGTACGCGGTGTGAAGACCCGGCCTGTGTGAAGATCCGAAGACATGCCTGTACGTCTGCCTCAGCTGAATCGGTCAAAAGCAAGTTTGAAGCCCTAGCTTTGATGTTCTTGTCTGTGAGCTACACAGATCAGACTGGCCGTCCGAACGCCATTTTGTAGCGGTAACGCTGTGGATTACTCGAGAAATGCTTGGTTCGAACCTTGGCGGGCTCATTCGTTATTTTAAGTTTTTCGTGGCTTTCTGAAGCAAGTGTCGGTGTAACACTGCTTTTAATTCACTGCCGCTTCCTTCCAGTTTCTTTTCCATTTCACCATTCACCGATGACCGAACCATTCGATGCTATCTACTCTTGAGTTATTTGACAGTGTCTATAATCAGCCACGACGAAGAAACGTAGTGGCCCGTTTTGGCACCAGGTCCCAGTCATCTCACACATTAACTTACCTTATTAATTAATTAATTTAAGCGGGCTAAGACATGTCCTTGCTTGGTGTCCTTCGTGATGGGAATGGGGGTGTGCTCCTGCATTACCTTGACATCTGCACTGCCGCCGGTAGGACCGTATGTTGAGTATGACGTCGTAACTCCAGTGGAGCAAAGGCCCCGAGAAGCTAGTCGCTAAACAAATTCCCCGCGTTTTATAAAACCAAAAGATTCATCACCGTATTCATAAGAGACGAACGAACTTCACATGACTAACATGAATTGTGATGAGATCTGCGCTCGTCTGGGATATTACGCAGCGTTGAGTGGTAGTTGTGTACCGACGTTCGGGCAACCTATTCACAGGACCGACTTCATAGGTACAAGAATGTGATAAGACTGCTGCTGTCTCTTCTGGATATTACGCAGCGTTGAGTGGTAGTTGTTACCGACGTTTACGGGACAACCTATCTGGCCCATCTCAAGGGTCAAGAAGTCCGAGAAGACTGCTTGACTTGCGCGTTCTTCTGGGATATTACGCAGCGTTGAGTGGTAGTTGTTACCGACGTTACGGGACAACCTATCTGGCCCATCTCCAAGGGTCAAGAAGTCCGAGAAGACTGCTTGACTTGTGCGTTCTTCTGGGATATTACGCAGCGTTGATGGTAGTTGTGTACCGACGTTACGGGACAACCTATCTGGCCCATCTTCAAGGGTCAAGAAGTCCGAGAAGACTGCTTGACTTGTGCGTTCTTCTGGGATATTACGCAGCGTTGAGTGGTAGTTGTGTACCGACGTTTCGGGACAACCTGTCGGCCCCATCTTAAAGGTCTTGGACTTCTTGACCGTTGAAGATGGGACCGATAGGTTATCCCGAAACGTCGGTACAGAACTACCATCGACATCGCGGCGGAAGCTTGAAATCAAACATGGATTTAATCCATACTGTCTTTCTCTTCCCCTAATGTCTGTTTCAATATTGTCATCTCGGCTACTGCTGGGTGTCCCAAATGCATAGACCAGAAACAGTTTGACAACTAGTTCTTGATTTACGTTCTAGTTGTTTCTGAGAAAGCGGGCGTAAATTCTTCTCCAAAACGTCCTCACCGGCTCTGGGGCCTACCTGTCTTCCTGTCCAGTGCGTACCGGGAGTTCTTTCCTCGGCGTGTAAATCTGGCCGCGGCGTGAAGTAGACCACTCACCGCAATCTCATGCCGAGGCTACGGATGTGTGAGGTTCTACCTTTGCTCCCTCTGTACGTCTTCATGGCGTGGAAAGGGACATCTTTACCTTTGTACCCCATTTTCATTACGTTCATAACGGCGTATTGAAAGACGAAATACAGAACAGTGTCGCAGTATTTCCTTGTTTTAGACCATTGTGAAGGTTCTTTACGCCCTCGACACTGACGATATTGCGAAGCGTGCGTCTCTCCTCAGTTATTAAAACGAATTATTTACAATACAATATTTAGAAACAAAACTAGATTTAAGTTTTCCGAAACCCCGTCTTTTATATAACGTTGTCATCTGCGCCTAAGCACGATATCATGGGTAGCGCGGAGGTAAGGCTTCGTTCATTCATGTTAGGAAGTGTGAGGTTGGCTTCGTCCCTCTGGCCACTTAAGGCTCGTTCCGCAGATCCGATGGGGTCGGGAACCGAACGCCAGTCCGGTACATAGCCAGTCGTATTGCTGATTTATATCGTTCTGTATCATCTTTAAAGAATAGCTCGCATACCATGCACACTGCATCTGCTAATAAACTATTTGACATTTTTACAAAAGTCGTTACGGCGGGAAATTCATATTTAATATTCTTATTGTGGTTTTCTGGATTATGACAAATCAGGTATATTGATAACCAACTGCAGACCACACGGTGTCATAACCCAAAAGCCCACTGTGAATTTTCATCGCTGTGAAGATATCAAAATCGTTAGATGTTGCTGGTTTTCTCGTGGAACAAACTGAGACCTCCCATGTGGAGCACCTTGAGATATATTCTGAACAGTCGGAAAGATAAACGGACTTCCTGGTGCCGTTTATCATTCACCAGTTCTCTGCAGAACCGGGTTCATTGAATATTTAGCAGAAGTTGTAGTGACAAGGCCTCCCACCGTGTGTACATGAGTTCGAGACACGGCTGTTTGTCGGTGGACAGAACTGTAAATAACAGGTTTCTTTTATGGTTCAGTAGAATCCGTGACTTGCCAAGTAAGTTTGCTTTTACATTTAGTAGGCAGCACAGAAGATTAAAAATTAACTGTCTTAGTAATGAGATGGTAAATAAGTACCGCGAAGAAGATAGTCCGCCATTGGCTGCAGTCTTAAGCAGGCAGTTCACGTTACCAAAGCATGTTTTATGGAGACCTGACATAACCCTTTGCATTCATTCAGGCTTCCTTTATGTCGTTCAGCGTGTGAGGTTAGGTTCAGCGGGGCTTACAATAAACTGCAGATCGTGCTGCGAAGGCTATTGAACGCCCACCTGTCGTTAGTCTAATTTAGGTTAGGTCTTAGATTACGTTACGGACGTGCCTGTACGTGCTTTGTCATTCTGTGTTCTAAATTGGCCAAAAAAAAGTCGCGTGGTTAGGATTAATCTTCATTGGGTCAGTATTTCTGAATTTTCGGTTACCGCAGACGCGTTACGGAGTCTCATTAACCTTGTTGACCCCTCTGCAGAATTCCCTCAACTCGCGAACCCGTCAGGCACAGTCTGGGGTAGCATTATGCAGATACTTAAACTGCTTAAGGCTTTATGAATTCAGTGTAGAAATTCATTACAGAAACTTACTATATTCCTGGCGGTTTGTTTTTCACGGCGCAACAGCTCCAGCTTCACGATCACACTCAGACACACCACACTCAGTAGCACTCCTCAGGACGAGTGATCAGCCCGACGCAGAGACCTGACAGCGCTCAGCAATCTGAAGAGACAGACATCCATGCCTCGGCGGGATTCGAACCCACAATCTTAGCAAGCGAGCGATCGCAGACCCACGCCTTAGACCGTGCGACCACTGGGATCGGCCTTTTCTAGGCGTAATGACAGTAAACCTGAGATTAGGAAAAGCTTTGTTCTGCTGTGCATAATATACACTTCTCGTGGATACCTGGTTGAGACACGCAGTGTTATGACATTATTCTAGACGAGCAGGTTTTGAAAAATATTAAAAATGGTCAGTACAATTTGTTTTACTTCTTACGACAGGAAGACAGAAATAGTATGTGGGATCCGTAGCGGTCAGCGGACCACACTTTGAGAACAGTTTCATTATGCTGTTCGCCCTGTTCCGGCTACATGTAAAAATATTAGACAAATACGTGAGTAAAAGTGATAATGCGGGTGCCCCTGTGATTATAACGCCGTGAAGACGTATTGTAGAGAGGGGTTGTAGCTCCACGCATTCTTACTCTTGACAAGAGATGAATGTGACGGAGACGGGATAGCATGGTTCGTCTAGTGAGTAGGATATGAGTTGGATGATTCGAGGTTCCATTCCCGGCAGAGGTAAGAGATTTTTCTCATCTCTTAACGTCTACACCGGCTTAGGGGTCCATCCAGGCTTTTTCCCCGGAATAAAGCGGCCGGGGGGCGTGAAGGTGACCACTGACCTCCCAGTGCCGAGGTTAAGAATGAACGGAGCTATACGTATTATTCACCTACGTGCCTTGGTGGCGTGTATAGCAACAAATGTATCTTCATGTTCTTAGATGGAGGTGAGAGGTCGACTGCACCACCCAGCAGCTCTCTGTTGGAGGAAATGTGTTAAAAATCCGTCTTCGTTTAAATTTTTCAAGATCTTGATATAAAGTAGACAAATAATCACTCCAGTTATGGCTTTAGTGGACGTCCGCGAATGATTCTTAGAATACGGGAAGTTTTGATCCACTCCAAATGTCTGAACACTTAATGATAACTTATTATCATAGATCGATTAGTGTCTTGTGTAAACGTTTCTTTTGATCACAGGTACTGCGTCTCTTTGATGATTTCATTGAAAAGTCACAAAGTCCAGAATTTTCCACGCTAAAATTTAGATTTCTTCCTCCCCACCCCTCACTCTCAGGTACATTCCCTGTTCATGGTTGGTGTTGTATTTTTGTCTTTATGATGTTTATTGATGCCGATCCCAGTGGCCGCGCGGTCTAAGGCGTGGGTCTGCGGCCGTTCGCTTGCTGGGATTGTGGGTTCGAATCCCGCTGGGGCTGGATGTTTGTGTGTGTTTGTTGTAAGGACGGTAATATGGAACGTAAAGTGACATGAAGGACGAAAGGATCTAAACAGTACAAAAATGGATCAAAGGGGAAAAACCCCGGACAGGGGGAAAAAAAATCCCGTTGGGGCCTGGATGTTTGTGTTGTGTTTGTTGTAAGGACGGTAACATGGAACGTAAAGTGACATGAAGGACGAAAGGATTTAAACAGTACAAAAATGGATCAAAGGGGAAAAACCCCGGACAGGGGAAAAAAAATCCCGTTGGGGCCTGGATGTTTGTGTTGTGTTTGTTGTAAGGACGGTAATATGGAACGTAAAGTGACATGAAGGACGAAAGGATTAAACAGTACAAAAATGGATCAAAGGGGAAAAACCCCGGACAGGGGAAAAAAAAATCCCGTTGGGGCCTGGATGTTTGTGTTGTGTTTGTTGTAAGGACGGTAACATGGAACGTAAAGTGACATGAAGGACGAAAGGATGTAAACAGTACAAAAATGGATCAAAGGGGAAAAACCCCGGACAGGGGAAAAAAAATCCCGTTGGGGCCTGGATGTTTGTGTTGTGTTTGTTGTAAGGACGGTAACATGGAACGTAAAGTGACATGAAGGACGAAAGGATGTAAACAGTACAAAAATGGATCAAAGGGGAAAAACCCCGGACAGGGGGAAAAAAAAATCCCGTTGGGGCATGGATGTTTGTGTTGTGTTTGTTGTAAGGACGGTAATATGGAACGTAAAGTGACATGAAGGACGAAAGGATTTAAACAGTACAAAAATGGATCAAAGGGGAAAAAACCCCGGACAGGCAAAAAAAAAAAAACCCACCGGGGGCATGGATGTCTGTCTTTGTGAGTGTTGTGTGTTGTAGGTAGAGGTCTCTGCGACGAGCTGGTCCCTCGTCCAGAGGAGTCCTGCCGAGTGTGGTGTGTCTCAAATGTGTGTGACCATGAAACCTCGACGAAACGAGGAGGCCCAGGCCCATATAGGGCTGTCGACCCATAGGGGGAAAAAAATAGAAAAAACAAAAAAAAAATTAATGAGGAACGAAAGAAGACTCATTTCAGATGACAAATTTGACACTGTATTAAAACACTGTCATGAAGATAAACTTGGAGGTAAAGCTCCAAGCAGTCCATTTTAAGCGCTTTGACCACCCACCCCCACCTAGCTCCAAGGTTAAAGAAAGAGTAGACCTGTACCTCTACTGCCCCTCTGTGAGTTCCTGGCAGGTTATAGGGTGAACTTTACCTTTACCTTAAAAAATTGTTATTTTTAACATAAAGTTCATAGATTTGGAAATGTAGCTACTCATTTGTGCAAGTGGGCCTGTGTAGTTTTGTTGTCCTGTTACTCAAGCGACGCTACTGTGAGAACGGGATCCGCTTGCTGTTGGCAGATTGCTTGCTGTCTCCATTTCTTAACGAAGACTGCGTTGTGGGATTTAGCTGGCTTAAACAGCCGTCCGGACACAGTAATGCAGACGCTGATTTGGTTAACCTAGTAAAACGCAGTGGCTACCTATGTTTAACCTGAAATGACATGAAGACCTCGCATTTTCACGCACCGTATTTCTGTTTCCTATTGTTCTCAAGACAGACAGCGGTAACTTTGATAAACCGCTTTAACCAGTTGTTCTTTGTAATAGGCAGAGTGTTTACTGCCACGTAGGGACACCTGTACAATTAATTTGAGGTTTTAGATGGTTAACGCATCGGGTTTCCTCTCATCATTTCACCAGTGCTCCATACTCATCATCATCCTCATCATGCTGATGTTATCAGAAGGACAAGCGGGGGAAGACTGGGAACCTCCAAATAAAGCAGTGCTTCTTGGAAATGGGTGTGGGGGGGGGGGCTTTACAAAGAAGACTATTTTGATATTCACGTGTCATCTGACACGAGTTGTCGTTCTGACACGCTGATCGTTGCGATCAATTGAGCAGCGCCCTTTCCTCTTTGGAAGGTCCCGGGTTTAAATCTTGACCCGGGACTGGGTATTTAAAATTGGGGTTTACTCGTTTTTCTCAGTCCCTCCAGGCAGATGCTGGGTTGGTAAGCGTATGTGTTGCAGTTGCTTGCATATCCTGTCCAGTCCAGTGTTCGATAGCGTCGTTAAATAAACTGCAATTTAAAATAAGTGCCATTACCCTGACACAGGAGTTCACGAGTTCAAATTTTATGTATATATATTATATATATATATAGTGGAACTCTGTTATAACGTCATGAAAGGAACTGGATATTTTGTGTCGTTATAAACGAGTGTTGTTATAACCGAGGAGAATAATGTTGTGGTTAACAGTGAGGAATTGATTGGTACAACACAATATATGACACTGTAGGCGAGGTGTTACATAAACCAATGTCGTTATAACCGGGTTCAACTCTGTATATATATATATATATATATATATATATATATATAGTCGGCGAACACGAAATGTAGCGTGAATTGGGGAATGTATTTTGCAAGTGAAAATGTTCTCGTGTTTTCAGAAAGAGCGTTTCAGTGCGGTGATGGATACGCATATAACTTTCATGTTGGCTGTGTTGGCTGTATTCAAAATAAACACCACATCCTTACGAAGTTGGTTAATCCAAATATTTCCTTCCAACATTTTAGTGTCTGAGTTTCATTTACGTAAACGCTGTCTATCCGGGTTTTAAATTAACGTTACAGCGTTACGTTTGTCCTGTTTTTAGTAGGCCTATCTCTCGAATTTTGAATCTGTTAACCTAAAGTCACAGGAAAAATTCGGGATTGAAAATAATTGATCATTATTTCTCAATGTGAAGTACTGTACATAAGGCCCATATTTTGTATGAAAATATCGTTTGTCATTTCTGTCGGCTCGCTTATATCGTTGCCACTCACTCGACCACCTACACGCGCGGCGGCATAGTCGGGGGTTACAAACGATATTTGTTAGATAAAATGATGACCTTGTGTGGAATTAATGCGCATTGTAACAAGTCAAAGTTAATTATTTATAATCAACCTGCCATGCCGTTTCTACCCATATACTGTCTAAAACCGTAAACACCGGAATATACAGAGCGGTGGGGAGAGTATCTGCGCTTAAGAGGGATGTAGTAACAGGTGGACAGAAACAGCCACATCATTGAGGAGCTTCATAATTCGTGGCTACTGTTCACCAGATTTTTCCCCCCATGGCGCAACAGCCCCTAGTGGGCCAGAGCCTCCTCATTATAGAGGCTTTACGATCACACTCAGACACACACACTCGGTAGGACTCCTCTGGACGAGTGACAGCCCGTCGCAGAGACCTCTGCCTGACAACACACAACACTGACAAGAGACAGATATCCATGCTCCTGGCGGAATCGAACCCGCAACCCCAGGAAGCGAACGGCCGCAGACCCACGCCTTAGACCGCGCGGCGACTGGGATCGGCTCACCAGATATTAGGGCGAAGAAATGAAGGATGAGATGAGGGTTATGTAGCATGCATGACAGAGCTGAGTACATAACAATAATTATAATCGGCAATATCTGAAGGGGAAAGACTACCTGGAAGACCGAGGCGTAGATGGGGAGATATTAAAAAGGGTTCTTAAAGAGATGTGGTGGGAGGCTGTGGACTGGATTAATTTAGCAAGGGATAAGGACCGGTGGCGGGCTGTTATGAACAGGGTAATGTACGTTCGAGTACCGTAACATTCTGGGAATCTATTGACTAGCTAAGCGACTGTTAGATTCTGCGCCATGGAGTTTGTTTAACCAAGCATCTAACGAACCGTAACAGTTCTTTATACCAGGAGCTTAGAAAGTTTCTAAAAATCTAGGAGCCCCCTTCAAATTCTAGGCGCCAGAAGGGGTGACATGATCAAGTTACGTGCTCGGACCCCATTTCTGGAGTGACTGTGAACCTCACGCTTATCTGGTGCTCTGTGCTCGTGCATGTGAGCTGATGCATATCTTTATATGTAAGGAAAGAGCTGCAATAATGCGCTGCAAGTATACAGCTACCGTACCAAATTCGTCGCCCGGACGACTGGGGCCCGGATTTGTGCACTCCTACTTTATACACTACAGTAACACGTTTGTAATCTTATCGTAAGGCGCATGTAGTCAGTGGAGGACTAGGCAGCTGGACCGCTGGGCTTAGTGGAGTGACTAGGAGCTGGACGCTCGGTCTCAGTCAGTGGAGTGACTAAGCAGCTGGACCGCTCGGTCTCAGTCAGTGGAGTGACTAGGTGCTGGATCGCTGGGGCTCAGTGGAGTGACTAGGAGCTGAACCGCTGGGCTGTCAGTGGAGTGACTAAGCAGCTGGACCGCTCGTTCTCAGTCAGTGGAGTGACTAGGTGCTGGATCGCTGGGGCTCAGTGGAGTGACTAGGAGCTGGACCGCTGGGGTTGTCAGTGGGAGTGACTAGCAGCTGACCGCTCGGTCTCAGTGGAGTGACTAGGTGCTGGATGCTGGGGCTCAGTGGAGTGACTAGGAGCTGGATCGCTGGGGCTGTCATTGGAGTGACTAAGCAGCTGGACCGCTCGGTCTCAGTCAGTGGAGTGACTTAGGAGCTGGATCGCTGGGGCTCAGTGGAGTGACTAGGAGCTGGATCGCTGGGGCTCAGTGGAGTGACTAGGAGCTGGATCGCTGGGGCTCAGTGGAGTGACTAGGAGCTGGACGCTGGGGCTCAGTGGAGTGACTAGGAGCTGGACCGCTGGGGCTCAGTGGAGTGACTAGAGCTGGACCGCTGGTTGTCAGTGGGAGTGACTAGCAGCTGGACCGCTGGCTCAGTCAGTCGAATAGCTAGGTGCTGGACCGCTGGGGCTCAGTCAGTGGAGTGACTAAGAAGCTGGACCACTGGTTCTCAGTCCCTGTTTTCGATAAGTGGCATTGTTTTTGCTATTAAGTGTGGATTAGCATTGGAGTCCACCAGCCTCCTATCTTACACGTAGCAGGGTTAAGGCAGGAGGAACGTGAATCTGACCACCCCCGGCCGTCTAGTGCCGAGGTTGCTGAGGTGAGGTTTACCTTCACGCCGCCTCATTGCTTCATGGCGTGGTGTGTAACCACAGCAGAAAGTTTGCCGTCAAGGTTAACATAACACTTTAAACATTACAGGCTTGCCTTAAGTGATGTGTGAGCTTAAGAGTGTCATTTTATTCGATATCGGAACAGACATGAAGTTACACAGGCCTGTACAAGATCCAAAAATGCTTTGTTGGCTATTCAGTTGGAGGAGGAAAGGTTGAGTATATTTACCCAGGTAAAAAAGATAATTCGTTATGTTCACCAACAAACGCACATAGAATATGTACAATATTACGGGTTTATTTGTATATATAGGCTGTTCTACATGTTTCGGCGTGTGTTCGTCATCTTCAGGGAGACGATGAAACAAAGGAATTACACATACATTTAGTTAAAACGTCGTAAATTACATTTAGTGCATAAAAAAGACGCTTTAGCAGCTATAGGCGTAACAATATCAGGATTATGCTGTTTACGGTGTATGTAGGTAGTTCATTCTGTTGTCTGTCTTACGACAAATCCGTAGCCATAGAGTGCGATCTAGTGCTTCCTGTTTCAATTTCCAGTATCCTCTCTTTTCCTTAAGGTCATCCTGTAGCTGCTTACGTCTTCTTCCTCGTCTTCCCGTCACTTCTATCCTTATCTCCCATTCAGTAACATGGTTTAGAAGGCAGTTCCTACGCAAGATGTGACAAATCCAGGTAGCTTTCCTTCTTTTCATTGTTTGTGGATATTCCTCTCCTCCTTGACTCTTTGTAATACGAGGGCTAGTCAAAAAAGAGTGAGAATGAATTTATTACTCAGCAAATACGTTAGGCAGAGTCCAACTTGATATGGCCTTTTCAAAGTAGTCCCATCGAGCTGTATGCACTTGGTCCAACGTGTGTGCCAGTCCTGGAAGACGTGCTGGAACCCATTTTTGACATCGTCTTCAGAACCGCCTCCGCCCTCTTCAGAACGGCCGTTGAGGAGTCGAAACGCTGGCCCGCAGCTCCGATTTCAGGCGAGGAAACAGAAAAAAGTCACACGGAGCAAGGTCCGGGCTGTACGGAGGGTGCGGCACACATTCGATGTTTTTTCGGGCAGTGACAGTTTTGAAGACCCTGGCCGAACACATCCGACGAAAACGCCCTGAGCTGCATCCATCTCGTTGGCGCCTACACCACGATAATGCACGCCCTCACGTTTCGAACGTTGTTGCCCAATATTTAGCCCGAAAAAACATCGAATGTGTGCCGTACCCTCCGTACAGCCCGGGCCTTGCTCCGTGTGACTTTTTTCTGTTTCCTCGCCTGAAATCGGAGCTGCGGGCCAGCGTTTCGACTCCTCAACGGCCGTTCTGAAGAGGGCGGAGGCGGTTCTGAAGACGATGTCAAAAAATGGGTTCCAGCACGTCTTCCAGGACTGGCAGACACGTTGGACCAAGTGCATACAGCTCGATGGGGACTACTTTGAAAAAGACCGTATCAAGTTGGACTCTGCCTAACGTATTTGCTGAGTAATAAATTCATTCTCACTCTTTTTTGACTAGCCCTCGTACTTCTTCATGTCTCACACGATCGGTCCAACTGATCTTCTCCATACTTCTCCAGCACCACATTTCAGAACTTGCGATGTGACTACAAACATATAATGTACAGTCTTCGATCCGAACAGGATCTCGTCCCTGTAAACGTTTTGTGGTGTGCACAGTTTAGGACATTGTTTAGCCTATATATAGGTAAAAAGAACTGTGAGCCAGTCACACTAAAATTCCACATGGCTGACAGGCCCTAAATTCTTATCAGGCGTGTTATTTTAGCGACCCTGTCAATATGTAAACTGGTTGGTGAGTGGAACGATAATGGACTAGGGAAAACCAAAGTACTTGGGGGAAAAAAACCTGTTCCAGTGCCACTTTACGTTTCAGTAATATATGTGTTCTTCGTTTAAATGTCAGTCAGATCACACTTACCGCACACGAGTGTTTAAAAACACGACAGATGGAGAGACAAATAGAACTCTTTCATATGATTCCACGCTACAAATCAGAGAATGTCAGCAAGTCCAAGTGATTACAACGTACACGTAACATATGTATGAATGTGTTTATTACACCTCATTTGCGTGTCCTGCAGAGCTCATGTCATTACTGTTCACAAAAGGAGCTGCGGAGTGAAGTTTTCTTACTTAGGCCTGCCTAGCCCCATTAGTCTCCAAGCATGGTCATAAATATGTAACACTTAGAGAGGAGGAGGTAACACGAAATTCCGATATACGCCAGGTTATGTATGGTAATTACATTATGAACACAAGGTCGAGTGTCACAGTGGCGTTGCTGCGTTGAAGAGCTGCGAAAAAATGTAACGAACTGAGTGGATATTTCGCTTCTTCCTGCCCAGTTTTTGTGAACGATCGGTACAGGGACTTGGCTAGAGGCTGGTAGGTCGAGGGATCTTGGTTCAATTTCCGGCAGGGGCAAGAGATTATCCCCGGCGTCCGTACATGATTATGACCCACCCATTCTCCTGCCCAGTGGATAGCGGTGGTTGTTTCCTTGGGGGGTAAAGCTTGGTTCTGTGCCTCCATTCCCGCCGTACGCCTTCATGGAGCGGTGTCTGGTGACTGTTACTTCTGTTGATCGAAATATGCGTGCTGATAACGCCATGCAGCAGAGTTCTTGAGAAGCCAGTAGTGTCTCAGCTACCCAGCAACTTCCCTGCCTGCGATGGAACTCGAAGGTTTCTGCACAGTTGCCGGGCCGGAGTCCTGTATAACACTCCGTGACATGCTAGTGTTTAGCAGTGAGCCGCTGTCCCTCCCCACCGAACCCTGAAGTTGTAGACCACCATTTTGTCGAAATCCCGTGACTGCATGTTCAGTATACAGAACTGTTTTGTTAACTGTTTTGTTAACACCAATTTCAGTGTGCCCTCCGTTTGTGGCTCTGCACACCTCAGTTTGGTATCGCGTTTCTTGCCACGTCTCAGCGTTTCGTGATGATTGTGCAGATAGTAGTAGAATTTAAAGTTTATTAGGAGCTAGATGAAAACGTGGTAGGGTTAGATGATTGGTTTTTGAGGCGCGTTCACAAAATTGCGAAAAGAGACTATTAACTTCGTCATGGCTGTCCGCCGTCGGTCCGTCCTCATGGAACAGCTCAGCTCCCAGTCGATGGATTTTTATGAAATCTGATACTTGAGTAGTTTTCGAAAATCTGTTGAGAAAATTCCAGTTCTATTGAAATCTTGCGAGAATAACTGGTACTTTACATGAAGACCTATGTACTTGGTACATTTATGATAGTGTCTCTCTGAATTCTCCTTAGAACGATAAATGTTTCAGACAAAAGTTGTTGAGAAAATTAAAACACATTTTATGTTCAATCAATTTTTTTTCCCCGACAGTTGTGCCCTTTATGAGATAATGTGGAAAAATATGGTAGAGACAGACAAACCACAAATGAAAATATAATACGGTGCATGCGCTTTGCCTGCTGGATAACTAAGGCTACAAACACACATCGAGAATATTGCTAATCCACCGCAACAGTGGTTACGCGAACGCGCCTCGATGTTACGTTGTACGTACATGGCCTGTGTGGTTTATAAGTAATGTAGTTAAGTGTTTGGGAACAGGAGGGTGTCATTGTAGTTTTATTGTATTACGTCATACACAAGAATGCATAACACGCTTAATTCTAGGTATAAGTAGATGGAAATATGTTGGAATTTCTATAGTTCTGTGCAGGTAAAATGGAAATATGAAAAGATTTATTGAATTTTGGAAGGATGTAGACGATTTATGGCAACTTAATAGTTAAAACATTATAGGAAGGATAAGTAAGAAAGACAGAAGTAAAACAGTGAAAGAAAATGAGTGTGTTATATTATTTGAAACAGTGTTTGGTTTATAAGGCTTGGGGGGATGTTTTTACCGCAAACACGTAGTTAGACTGAAGTAAAGATGTGTAAAAATATTGTTTCTAGAACGAGACATTTCTTGGTTGACAAAATTAGAAGAATCATGTCGATCAAACTGTTTCTAACTTAGATGGAGCATGTTACGCAGTTAGGTCGTGTTCCTTGTCAGCAACATTAACACTCTCAGATCAATTATTTCGCATACTTTCACTCTTACAAAGTGTTGAATAATTTTTTGGGTAATTCGTCCTTCAGTGGAAAGATATTTGCTTTACGAAAGAAAATTGTCAGAATTATGGTTGGTGCACGACCTAGAACTCCATGTAAAGTCTGTTTAAAAGAAAAATAAGGTTTTATCTGTTCTATGCCAGTATATATTTTCATTAATTCTTCAGTGACGCTGGGATTTAAGTTCCAAATACTGCCGAAGATGGAGGAATTTCAAATTTATAGTACCATTAAATGTATTAATGAGCGTACGGGCGCGTCGAGGCCGGCAGCATGTGAGGAATTAAAGGTTCGTACAATGCACCGAGGCCGGCATTTAAGGTTTAATGAATTCCGTTGTAGATAATGAAATTTCTCGAACAAATGCATCTGTACACTGGACTAATACAAGGAATAAGCACCATCGTCACAGAGCAGATGCCAACCTTTCACGTTTGCAGAAACGTGCATTCTGTATTGCCATCAGAATTTCAACAGTTTACCACGCAGTCTTTCAAGTCGTAAGAATGAAAAGGCACAATTCAAAGTAGTGTTAAGAAGATATTTAAATACATACTTCTTTTACCCTGTAGGTGAATTTTTATGTGTGAAGATGGTCTGTAACACTGTATATAAAATATTTACAGTGTTTTGCACTGTAATAAATCTGTATACTTTGCATACTTTGTATATTGGTATGTTTATGACCTTTCCACATCCAGCTGTCGTTTTGACAAACATTTACATCCACTGGTGTATATATATATATATTTTTTTATGCACTGCCTCATTGTATTCCCATTTTTTCTCAACTATTTGACGAATGCAAACTCTGTGCTGATGATGTTAATATATTGGGCGGAAGCGTACATGCTATAAAGAAGAACACAGAAGCTTTAGTAGTCGCTAGTAAGGAGATTGGCCTAGAAGTAAATCCCGAGATCAGAATGCAGGACAAAATCACAACATAAAGATAGATAAGAAATCCTTTGAAAGTGTGGAACAGAAATATTTGGGAATAACCGTAACGAATTGAAATTCGATTCAGTAAGAAATTAAGAGCAGACTGAAGTCGGGGAATGCTTGCTATCATTCGGTGCAGGATCTTCTGTCTTCCAGTTTGCTATCCAAAAATACAAAGATTAAGATATACAGAACTATAATTTTGCCTGTTGTTTTGTATGGGTGTGAGACTTTGTCTCTCACACTGAGGGAGAAACATAGGCTGAGGGTGTTCGAGAATAGGGTGCTGAGGAGGATATTTGGGTCTAAGAAGGACGAGGTAACAAGGGAGTGGAGAAGACTACATAACGCGGAAATTGAGCTGTACTCGTCACTAAATATTATCCAGGTGAACAAGTCAAGAAGAATGAGGTGGGCGGGGCATGTAGCACTTATGGAGGAGAGGAGAGGTGCATACAGGATTTTGGTGGGGAGACCTGAGGGAAGGAGACCACTTGGAAGACCCGGGCATAGATGGGAGGATAATATTAAAATGGATCTTCAAGTAGTGGGATGGGGGGAGCATGGACTGGATTGATCTGGCTCAGGATAGGGACAGGTGGCGGGGTTTTGTGAATGCGGTAATGAACCTTCGGGTTACATAAAATGCGGGGAATTTCTTGACTAGCTGAGGACCTGTTAACTTCTCATGAAGAACTCTGCTCCATGCAGTTAGTTGTTAGTTAGTTAGTTAGTTAGTATATGCAGAAGGGATGCGAACTGCAAGGAACCCGGTGTTACGCAGACGCAGCCTTCCGTATATTTTGACTCGACTAATAAATATTTGCTATTTGAACATGGAAAACGTCCCTATCAACGTTGAATTCGAGCATGGTGGATTTTTGTTGAATTGCGTAAAGCCCGTTGTTGCTGGTCACTAAGTTTTTGTTTTACTCGGGAACACAGAATGCTTTGTCGTGTTGTCGCCATTTTTCTGCCACGTCAACATCCGCGCTTCTAGTGGCATTTTTGTAGTTACTTCCTCTTCACGTAGGCTGTAAAACACCTTTTGAAGCTCAGTCAAGGAAACTGAATGTGTGAATGCAGGTTAGGTTCTCTTAAATCAGTTTTTTTTTTCGCAGCCAGTGTGATCATTCGTGCTCGTCCTGTATGTAACTGCAGCTGTGCTGTGTTTCTGGATACTGTTTACACCGCTGGTAATCTGAGGGTGTGTAAGGAGGCTGTGTTACTGTCACAGAATGTTGAGGCACTAAGTTTGTAATTACGTATGTCCAGACTGGCAACTGTTGCTGCAACTTTTGATCCTATTTCTTGTCTAAGGGATGGCAGAAATTTACAGCGAGCTAATGTAAAAACTCAGAACTCTGTATGTCATTATTTATGCCTGGTCATATAATTTAAGTTAAATTTACTTTTGTCCTCCCATCTACGCCTAGGCGTACCAAGTCGTTCTTTTCCCTTTAGGTTTTCTGACGGAAACTTGATATGCATTTCTCATCTCCCTGTGATCGCTGCATGTCTGTCTCCTCTCATCGTCCTTGGTTTGATCCCCCTAATATTCTCTGTAAGACACAAATTTCGCTTCCGTTTTAATAAAAGTCTGTGGTGTCAGAGGCTGAGGGGTCACAAGCTGTGGCCGCCACTGCTGTAGGGTGCGGTTGGCTGTGAGGGTATGATAAGTTAATGTGTGACAATCGACCTGCTCCGCATTAAACATTCAGCTTTGAGTGAAAGATAGGCGCGGCCCTCGTGGCGTGTGTCGGCAACATTTGAAGGTTCTCAGATGCTTGTGCAAGAAGATAGTGTCGGCTGATGCAGCTGCCGCCGCCTCCACCACCGCCGCCACCACCACAATATAATAATAATAATTCTTTCTCGTCTGCTTCATCCAAAGTTGCATACCCTCAGAAATAAAATCGAAATCCGTCCAAACACAACTGAATCCTATTTGTTATACAGAACTACATGTTTCGACCTATTTCAGGTCATCCTCACGTTCACAGTTTGTGTTCAGACATTTTGAGGAAGGAATATAAATCCGTAAAATGTGATTCTTCCTACATCCATTTATTTAGCGAACAGGTTACTGTAGCGGTAATTTGGTAGATGTCTGCTGCCTATCGTGGTGGGGCCAGAGGATGGTTTGACAGTTTTCGTGGTTTTTCTGACTCCCTCCGAGCAGGTGTCGAGTTAGTACCTCGATTAGCCATGACCCCTACCATTCGCTTTCCATGTAGGCTGTAATCTGAATTACTGATAACTTATATAATCTTATTCCGACAAATGTACACTTTATTACCTCCTATTTAATACATGCTTATATTACTATATTATTATAAGACTATATACAATAAAAATGTACGGTGAAAATTACATAAAGTTTACTGATAACTTCTTAAAAGTCGCGTACAGCTATGCTTTGCTGTTGGGACTCCATTTTCGTTTGTGTGTGTGTGTGGTGTGAGTGTGTGAGTGGTGTGAGTGTGTGTGTACACTCGTCATAAAGTTCTTTCTTTCTTCTCTCTCGTTTGCATGCTTCCTTCTGCGTTTCTCTTGTTATTCATTTTTTTCATCTCTTCTTTCTGTATGATGGTCTTCATTTGTTTCTTTGTACGCTTTTCCTTTTCTCTGTTCCCCTTTGTCCCCATGCCATTTTGTTCCTTCATATCCTAGGCAGCTCCCCCTTGAAGTGTGTCGACCACGAAACGTGGCACGAGGCGCTGAATGCAAGCTGTTGTCAGCCCAATGAATGACTGTCCGTACTGAAGTATGTCCCTGCCATGACGAATCCACTGCCTTCTCTCATGCTGCTCATTGTTTAGACAGTATTTACTCGGCCACCACTCAGTCTCCAGGTCCTATTGTTAAAAGCAATGACAACATGCACAATATTTACAAGTGCCAGACCCATGTTGCTCAATTGCGATGCAAGCCTTGGTAAGGCTCATGAATTATTGTACCTTCAGTGCCTTTCACTTTTTCTTTTGTCCTTATTTTCCAAACCCTTGAACAATTAAAACACCGTGACGAAGGTGCGTATGCAGGGATGTACACGGTCTGGTTCACAAATTGACATTCATTCGACTCTTTCTAAGTCGGACCGAACTCCGTACCTCATATCTTGCATGTGCTGTCGTGGTGTTGATGTGCTTTAAGTCCTTAGACTTATCGACTGAGAAGTGATGGGATGGTAAAGCGGGATACGGTGGCCTGTATGTTGGGAGTAATGGTGCCGGTATGACAGGTCCGTAATCGACTTGCCAAGCTCCGGGCGGGCGTGGCTAACATCATGCCCTCCTCACCGGCCAGTACACATCGTACAGTACGATGTGGACTGGCAGGTAAGGAGTTACACTGTTAGCCACGCTCGCCCAGTGCTCACGGGTCTACGAATGGCCTCTGCTAGACGTTGGGTATGAAAGTTTTGTGTGTCATTGAGGGCTGAGGAACAGAGAAGGAAGACTACAGAATGTTGCAGGAAACTGCGCGAGTAAGATCTTCGTAATTGTGATCATTAAAATTATTTAACGTGTGAAACCAAGGAGAATAAAATGGCTGGAACATGTAGCACGCATAGGGGAGATGAGAAATGAAGTGGTCGGAAGGCCAAGGAGGAGGTTTGGACGTAGACAGAAAGGTAATACAGTCGAACCCGGTTATAGCGACCTCGGTTTATGCGACAACTCGTCTATAGCGTCATATATTCTGTGGTACCAATTAATTCCGCACTGTTGACCATAACATTATATTCCTCGGTTAATACAACACTCAGTCTATAACGACAAAAATATTCGGTTTCTCCCATGACGTTATCCGAGTTCGACTGTATTTTAATGGATTTTAAATGGTGTCCCAAGATATGGTCTGGATTTGTCAGGTTCAGGCTTGTTGTGAACGCCGTAATGTAGCTTTGGTTTCCATAAGGGACGAGTTCCTTTGCTACTTAATTGACTAACGACATTCATCTAGGACCCTGATCTATTAAATTAGTACAGCAATACTTAATAATCGTCGGCGTCGGTCTTGTACGAGACCCAGGCAGCTGCATCAGAGAGAAGCAGGTCGTACATGTTGTCAGTTTTGGGGCTTTCACGTTGGTGAAAATTCATGCAATGTTCTTCTGGATTATGACACCATGCAGTCTGGTAGGTTATTACCAACGTGCAGGTGAACCCACTGCCTCCGTAAGCAGAATAGGTACTCACGTGGAGTTAGAGGCTGTTTGTTCCTCCGAAACGTCGATAACCAGCTATCTGTCTGCACGGTGTCATAGTTCAGAAAACCACACTGTAAACAACATCGTATATTTTCATTTAATGTACCAACTAAATGCACTTGCAGTATACATGTTACATCTTACACTCGTCACTTTACTGCAGCATGTTTCGGAGTTGAGTGATGCCTGTAATACCGCGTACTGTAAGTGCATTCAGTTGGTACAGTAATGAAATGATTGAGTCAAAATGCACGGAGTAAAGAATTTTAAAATTGTCATCCTATTTTGTAACCCAAAAAATTAAGTGTAGTACAGTGTTTCCCCATATACTCTTTTGCTCGCGGACCCCTTTTGGCTTCGAAAAATAACCACGGAATTCTCATATCTTTTCTCATTAAAATATAGTGTCCGGATGATAGGTAACCAAAATTGAACGTTTATATATCATAGCTGATTTTAGATAGCTACGAGTACGTTACGAGTAGCATACATAACAATGCATTGCGATGATTTGACCTTAATTAAACTGATTGTCGCTCGCTTCGTGGGTACAAAGGGTTTCTTAATTAGATATTCTAACGGTCATACGAAATAAACACATCGCCAATTAAAGAAGTTCTGCGATTATTTTTAACAAAACTTATTCCTTGAATTAAAAAATAAGCAATCTTCAAAGTAGCCATTACAGAAATGTATCCACGGATCTCCTGGCAACTCGTCGCTGATCCCCTGGGAACCCGGTTAGTACTACTTGACCACTGTACTATATACTACCACCACAAACCAACCACCACCACCACCACCACATAGCGTTACAATGGCTGTTAGCATCATGCATGAATAGCATGATCGGTGTGGCATAATTTCTTAACCCCTGATTTTATACTTCAAGAATGATGACGTGAAGAATTAAAAAATGACGGTGTTATTTTATTTTGAATACCGTGACGAGGACTTCGCTAGATTAGCCTCTGGCACGTGTCCACAGTCTTTCTGTCTGATTGATGTAGACACGTTACTATTTCGAATCGCCCGGAGTGACATCTGGGCACTTGAAGGGTCGTGTTATTGCGAACTTGTCATGAGTTGGAAACAGCAACAAATAGGGCCCCGCTGTGGACACGCCTTGTCTGTGTGGACCTCCCTTTTTTTTTTACTTAGGTTTCTGTAAAACGCGTTAGCGGATTTCAAAACGAGAAACACTGTTTCTCAAGACATGGCGTCACACCAAAATATAGTGTAGCAGCTTACATGGTGCCGGTTAGAGAAAATGTGTGCATGCATTTGTGTGTGTGTCTGTCTGTAGTACGTTTAGTCGTATTTGATATTTAAAATTTTCACGGCGGCGGGATCCTACGAAAGTTATTATTATTATTATTATTATTATCATCATCATCATTTGGTACTATCTTGATGCAGGGTATCTACAATTACATACCTGAAACAAACCATGTGTCTAGGGATATAATGTTGCAGCTGTTCTGTGTTTACGGTATGTAGTACATGTAGTGTTTTATATTATTATTATATTATTATTATATTATTATTATTGCTGTAGTAGTTGTGATGGTATGGTAGTAGTAATACTTGTTAATTTTATTTATCACAATAGTTATTATTTATGTAAAGTAAAGCTGTATCATTACAGGCCTGTGCAGGCCCTTAGGGCTGCAGAAGGTTGACACTCCCAGAATTTCTAGACAATCGGCACATTAAGGTGGTAAGGTCCAGCCTTACGCACCGGCCGCCTTTACCCCCCCCCCCCCCCCCCCCCCCCGGAGGTGTCCCTGGTACTCATTTATGTTAGAGGCTGAGTCGACCCCAGGGCCATAGTGCGGCCGGAAGGGTGAAAATGAATAATCCCAGTGACCTTATCGGGAATCGAACCCGCGACCTTCCAGCTTGTAGCGCAGTGCCTCAACCAACTGTAATTTGTGTAATATTGTACGTTACACTGCAGTGCAGTGCCTACAACATTGTTTCAGAATACATATCCGGTAGTTAATGAAAAAATTACTGACAAAATATAATAGGATTACAGTGAGTGTTCTGACAGATCGCGTAATGTAACAAGTTAGCATATTAGGGAACATACTGAAACAGAAATGGTTTTGACACAAGCGGCAGTGTATGTCCTTGTGACGGATGACAAAACTGGGCTGAATATGATGGCACTGTGACCTGTTGTTTCGTGTTTGGAAATTAATTTCACTGCAGAATGTTGATTTTGACGAACGGTGGCTTGGGCTTTCATAAGACACCATGTCATTTTTGAGTCCTTGGTTCGGTTTCGGGAACAGAAACTTACTGTGCGGTGGTTAGCGTTATATTGTGACTTACTGCTTTGCTGGTTTCATCGTCGCACCCAGAGGAACACTGTACACCACACACCAAACAGACTCACTTCGCTGTTTCCTGAACACATTCTAATTCGCTGTATGTAGCAATACCTTCGGCGACAAGTAACGTCTATAGCTGACAGCAACTGACTCCATGGAGCAGAGTCCTTCTTGAGAAACTAACAGTTCCTTGGTTAGTCAAGAAATCCGCCATAATGTATGGTACCACAAAGGCTCTTTGCCGTGTTCACAACATCTCGCCACTTGGCCTTATCCTGAGCCAGAACAATCCAGTCCTCGCCTCACCCCATCGTATTTCTTGAAGATCGATTTTAATATTATCCATTCATCTACGTCTAGGTATTCCAAGCGATGTCTTTTCCTCACGTTTCCCTACCAAAATCCTGCATGCACATGTCCTCTCTCCCCATACGTGCCACATGCCTCGCCAATCTCATTCTTCTTGAGACCTGATACAGCGTCGTTGTGTAATGGTAGAAAGAACCAATTATAGGTCTGATTTGTATGAACTGTTGTAGTTTTTGTGACTCTGTTGCTCAGACTGTAACTTAAAGCGCCCATGATGATTGGTGAATGTTGTAATACAAAGCATTTTGGAGTATCTGTAATGATCTAGTCGAGGTTCTGTGTCAGCATTTGGCTGGAGGAGCAGGCAGACCGCGAATAACCGAGGTCAGGATGGCCTGTGTCTCGACCAAGATTCGAGTCAGGTAGCTCCCGTTCGCACCCAGTCACTAATCGCATGCGCGTAACGTGTAAGATCCGTCACCGTCTCGCCAGATCACAAAATCTTCTCGTAACGAATTTTGGTGAGTTCGCCAAATTAATGCCAGTTGGTTTTTCTCTTTGTTCCCAGAAATCGCCAAGGTTCGATCGAGTCTGTTCCAGATAAATGGCGCAAAGAAGGACCCTCTGGTGCTACCCGACGCTGAAGGGACGCCGACAACGCTTACGGAAAAGGTTTACGTCCCCGTGAAGGAGCATCCAGATGTGAGTATGCACGTACTACGTTAGTTGGCCATTGTAACGTGACAGGGCACCCTGCTGCATTGTTTGCCTCTCCAGATGATACGTACCCTTAAAACCGAACATCAATGTGCCCTGACAAGCTAGAAAGAGTGTGTGGGTGGTTATCTACCTGCCTGTTGGCATGCTTACGTCTGGGGACTTGGGTTCGTATAATATACTGATGTAGGTTTATGTTAAGTGCAGGTTAATTATGAGACTCAGTCTGGCAGCACCGCTGACATTTTGTAATTGTCTCTCCTCTTCATTATTGAGGGCCGAGGAGGAAATCCATATGAAAAGTACGGATTTTAACCTTTTAAATACCCGCGTTGCCAAACGCGAACGCACGTAGGAAAACACCCCTAGAAATTGGTTTTATATATTTAGGCAGCAAGGAAATTTACTGTATTTTTAAGACGGCCTACATAATCTGTTTTATTTTCCACAAAATACCGTTTTGTCTTTTTCTGTTCGAACAGTACTCGCGTATTTTGTTAATCCATGCGCTAAAATTTAAATACCCACCCCGTCGGTGGCAGGTAAACGCAATTATAATCTTTATGCACGGACTAATATTTACATCAGTATGGCAGTGTTTTGTTGCTTGTAAACTGAATGTTAACTTGTGTGACCCCACAAAGCACAAAGTTTCCGGAGGGCGTTTTCCTTATTTGACGACGCTGGCTGAGCTATGGCGTCGAATGGTAGGATTGAAAGTGAATTGGGGTCGACGTTGAATGAAGCGTCGTGGCCTTCAGAATTTTTTTATGGGGCCAGAGGAAAAACACCGAAGATCTGTCGGCGTATTCGGTGTCCCAGTTCGAACCCGAGACCTTCCGAATACACACCGGGAGTATTATCTACTGGACCGCGACGGTGAGTTGACATAATTTCAAATTCGGCCATATGTAACTGGAATATGGCATTGCCCTATGAGACAGCTTGGGGAGCACGTGGTGGCGCAGTTGGTTGAGGCACTGAGTTACAAGCCGGAAGGTCGCGGGTTCGATTCCCAATGGCCCTTGGGTCGACTCAGCCTCTAACACAATTGGGTACCAGGAATATTTCCTGGGTGGGGGGGGGGGGTAAAGGCCGATTGTCTCGAAATTTGGGAGCCTCAACCTCCTGGAACCCCTCAGGCCTCTAATGGGATAGCTTTTACCATGAAACGGCGTAGTGACCGGGAGTCGCGTTTGGTTGATATGCACTGTAAGACGGGTTTGGTGAAATGAAATGTTTCGTAATGCACAAATATGACGTCACATGTATTTAAGACTGAGGCGTGTTTGACGTGCTGCTGATCCGGTTGAAGTTAGGAGAAACCCGAGAGTACTGTTTAACGTTAACTGCAGACACAGCGGTGCGAGACTTGACAGTTGGTTAGTACTTGGTTTCAATTTTCAGGACGATATGAATCTGAACGTTTGCGTTCAACATGTGTTCAAGATTCTTCGCTGCTCAAGAATTGACAGTCAGTACTGTGTATTGCTGTCAACATGAGTTGTGCTCACGTATATCTATTTCGATAACAGGGCATGTTCATAAATATTTTCGACTCGCTGTACCTATTATAGAGCCTTAATGCTGTGCCTATTAGTTCTGCTACTAACGGTAACACCATGCCTCCCTAAACCCATATCGTCAGTGTTTTCAGCTACTGTGCAGATCGTGGTATCAAATTTTCGCGCTCTCGCCATGTTGGCAGTCTTTTCAACACACACGAAGTTACGCGGCAACTTATATGTTTGTAATAACTAATGAATCAGTACGACTAAAAATGGAGGTAAATCATAGGACGTATGATTTTTTTTTGTGAAAATATTACAAATATGGCTGCGGAACGAAACTTCGAGGTTATGCCTTCATAGCATATGCTTAGTGGGAGTCTAACCATCCCCATGGAATGGAGTTTTTTTTTTTTGGGGGGGGGGGGAGATGGTAATCGCTGACCTAGTTAAGAAATGTCCCGTCTTTTGTGGAAGTTAGGGGCCCATTGCTGTGTGTGTAAGAGCCCGCTGCTTACATACCCCCCTGTCACATGAATCCATTTCGAATTCTCGTTGACAGAGGAGTAACCAATACTAAAGAAATACACTAAATGCAATGTACAGAAATACATATAAATAAATATGCCTAATATCTTCGCTCTTCTGGGATGTTACGCAGCGTAGATTGGTGTTTAGTTACCGACGTTTCGGGACAGCATATTGGTCCCATATTCAAGGGTCAAGCAGTTCAATGCTTCCTCGACTGCTCGGTTTTTGGTGATGGGACCGATAGGTTGTCTCGAAACGTCGGTTACTAATTACCAATTCATGCAGTGTAACATACCAGAAGCGCGCAGATCTCATTTACACCCCGGCGGAAGCCTGAAATCACACAGATGTGCCCAATTCGAAGAAATGCTGTAAACTAAATGCCCCCCCCCCCCACACAACACACCACAGATCTTATTTGATAAGTATAAATAATGATATCTGTGGATCCCAGACCTGTCTGTAGACATATCAGGGGATACTGTTGGCAGAAATGGATCGCTAGGTTGAATGCTGCTAACTTAGTAGCCAGTTCCAACCACACGGTTTAGACAGAAACTTGTGGCAACAAGTTGGCGTCATAAATTTTGTGCTGGACCTATTTCTTTTTGCAGAAGGACGATGCGTGCATCTTGAGGGGAACTTCGTATAGACATATTGACATTTTCCATTCTAGCCTTGTCATTATTAGGACGAGCTGGGCGGGGCATGTGGCAGGAATGAGAGGTAAGAGAGATACAGGCAATGCGTGGGTGTATGTGGGAGGATAATATTCAAGTGACTCTAAAAGAAATGCTTATAGGATATGGGCTGTATTCCTCTGGCTCAGGTTACGGACCAGAGACGGGCTGTTGTGAATACGTTAACGGGCCATGGGGTTCCATAAGCGTAGATGGTTTCTTGGCTGCCTGAGCAGTTACTGACTTCTCCATAAGAACTCAGCTGCATGGAGTTAGGTCATATTGGCATTTCCTCTCGCGGACTGCTGACAGTTGATTCAGTCCAAACTTGGACTGGGTAAACTTGCCCTGTGTCTGTCGTAATAGTTGAACACACGGGATAGCAGGAGGCAAGGACGGCATAAAGCTGAGGTGACCAGTAATAGTGACGAATTCAGTTGCTGTTAACCGGTTGCGAGCAGCATTTCTGTAAAGAACTGAAATGCTAGGAATAACTGTCATAAGGCACCATGCGCGGGCCGGGATAGTGCAGCCGATGTAGCGACTCGCTACGGAGTGGACGGTTCAGGGATCGAATCCCGGTGGGGGCGAGATTTTCCGCACCTGTTCAAACCGGCCCTGGGTCCCACCCAGCTACCTGTACAATGCGTATCTGGTTGATTTGTTATTGTTGATCTGTTATTTTAGTGTTGGGGTTGTATTTCAATTATTCTCTTCTTCCCAGAAGTTATTATATTCAGTAGCCAATATTTATTGCTCCCATTTAATTTACTTGTGTAATTCGCGTTGCGTGAATGTGTTAGTTGGTTACTTCAGTAAACAGGCCCCGCCGCGTATCAAGTGGCTGCAAGCATCAGACTCTACTTCCCGCCTGTGGTAACAAAGGAGTTTCTGTTGTCCTGCATAGCCCATTCGTTCTTAAGCCTTAATCTTTCAGCGTCCGCCTCAGCTGTAAATTCTCGCACATCCTCACCGCATCCCACTTCGTTAAAGAGCTCGCTATCCAGTTTTACGTTAAGTGCGTTATGTTTACGTTATGTTAAAAATTGAGAAGATTTTGGAATAAGAAACCAAACATACGCAGAAGCAGTAGCAGCAAATAAACAGAAGGTAATTCCTGTCACGCTCGGGGAAACCCCAACACCTGATTGTAACGCCGTTGCTAGGATCTTGGGAGAGAAGTGAGTATAGGGTGGATAGATAAAAGTGTAGAAGCCGCCTCAAAAAAAAAAACATAAGATATGAAGACCAAGAAACCAAACTACTCGACAAACCAACCTCCCCGAGAAGATTAAGAGAAGGAGCTGCAGGCATATTACAAGTACTCAACAAAAAGCACCACATAGCCATTCTAGGCATCAGATTAACTAAAAGGGAAAGGAATGCGGGGAGAGTAGGGAATGAGATGAATGTGCGAAGGGGGTGAAGGAAATGAAAATGGATGAGGAATGGAGATACAAAGTACGACTTTAATGTAAATGACTTCGCCGTCGTCTGTGACGGGCCATGCACTAACAGCAACAGTAGCAGCAACAGTGATGTTTATATGAATATGAAGAATATTTGGCATCATTAGGCTGTAAAACTTAATAAAGGCATAAAAATTAAATATCCATGTCATATTAGGGCTATGAACAGGGGTGTACAAATCCGCCGCTCAAGGTCGCCCGGGCAACAAAGGCGCCTAAAGTGTTTGGGCCGTCAGTATGGAACTTCATGTTATCCTTCTTGCCCCAAGAATTTTGAGGTGGTTCCTAGATATTCGAAAAATTTGTGGGCCCCTCTTTGTGACACTTTCGTTGCTAGCAATTGGGCAGATCTTGGTCGGACATCATTCATTGAAATATAGCAGTCAGATATGTTTATGGCACCAGTATCTACATATCTGTCTATAGCAACATTTGAATTCGACTGTCCCAGTTTATTCAGCACATGTAATATGCTTCAGTCTGGTTCAAGCGAACAGCTCACAGCTTTCGTCATTTTATGGGCATTCTGTAACAATTTATCATCGAATACACAAAATTCTTGTATTTTTTTAAAGAACCTCGCCTTCGTCTGAGATAGGGATGGGATATTCGAATCCTCGAATCCCGCGAATCTTGAATAATATTCGAGATTCGAAAACTCGAATCTTTGCGCTTTTTCGTCTTTCGAATCTTTCGAATCCTAACCTAGCGAAATTCTGCCACCTAGCGGAATCTTGAGGAACTAGGGATCGGATATTCGAATCCTCGAATTCCGCGAATCTTGAATAATATTCGAGATTCGAAAACGCGAATCTTTGCGCTTTTTTCGTCTTTCGAATCCTAACCTAGCGAAATTCTGCCACCTAGCGGAATCTTGAGGAACTTAAACTACTTAGTGCTACTCACTCTATAGCTCAGCGTTTCTAGTTCTACTCAACTGTCCGTAGCGTCTCACTTGTACACGCTATCAGTCTACGCTCGGCGTTATACGGACTGTATTTTTGTCTCACTCTTAGCGTTTCTCACGCTTTTTTTATTATTCCTACGTGGTTTCTATCGCTAACCACAGCATTTACGCTTACTTGGGAGCGATTTATCTTGTGCCTCTGGCATAACCTCTTTTTCCTATAACCTACAACCAATGTCACCTATAACCTACAACCCATGAGATGGCACCTTCTGATATCTGGAACTATTTCCACATTTCGGATAAGAAAATTATACGAATTGCAATCTGTGTTCTGCAAAATATCCAGAGGAAATGGGTCACATACTACTTCAGCAATGTGGAAACATTTGAAAGGCAAAATTTATCCAAATTTCAAGAACTGAAAGGTAGAAGTTCACCATCCCCATTACTGACTCCAGCTTCAACCTTAAGCTCTTTGACTGTCAGAGTTGACTCTCCATTCAAAGACAATAATGACCCAGATGATCCAGCTGTTGTTGTGAGTCCTCCATCAGTTAGTTCAACTTCTACACCACGTTCAGCAGCTTCTTTCTATGGAGAACAAAGCCCTTTCAAAACACCCCCAATAAAACGCAAAGCAGTATCGTCTAACCAACCGACTCTGAAAGAATTTGTTGATAAAATGCAACATTTTAAGCCTGGAGACAAAAGAGCTAAAACAATTACCAGATTACTCGCCGAAATGATCTGCAAAGATAACCAACCATTGTCCATAGTGGAAGATAAAGGTTTTAAAAAGCTGATAAATCACCTTCAGCCAAGATATATTTTCCCAAGCAGAAAACATTTTGCCCATAAGGTAATTCCAGAGATGCATGAAGAAGAAAAAATGAAAGTTGAGAAACTCTTAGAAAAAACCGAGTTTATTGGAGTCACAACAGACATGTGGACATCAACATCTTCTGACGATTACCTCAGTTTGACAGTTCACTTCGTAGATGAAAACTTTGAGTATCATCACTGGTGTTTAGAATGCATTCCCTTTGCAGAAGTTTCACATACAGCATCTTCAATAGAAACTTTCATAACCGACACTATGAAAGAATGGAATCTCTTAGAAAAAGTTATGTGTTTCATGAGAGATAATGGTCCGAATATGGTTGCAGCTTTAGAACGCAGTACCTTTGACCACTTGCCATGCCTGGCTCATACTTTTCAATTAGTTATCAAAGATGGTCTACTTAACAACAGTGAAATTAAGGAAATAATGTCAGCCTGCCGGAGTATTGTGGGATATTTCAAGCACTCTTCTAAAGCCATGAAAGTCTTACGAGCTTTTCAAGCTAAATTAAGTCTTAAACCTCATCGTTTGATACAAGACGAACCGACAAGATGGAATTCTCAGCTTCACTTGCTCACTCGTCTCATGCAACAAAAGCAAGCTGTTTTATTATCTGCTTCAGACTTAAATTTTCAGGTAAATCTTAGTGCTCGACAGTGGACAACTATAGAAGAAGTGATACGAATCCTAGATGTGTTCGATAGAGCTACATTTGTGGCCAGTTCCAGTCAAGTAACAATCTCAGAAATAATTCCTTTAGTGAATAGCACCATTAATGCTCTACAAAACTTCAAAACAACTTTAGGTTCCATACAGCGTTTTCGAAATGACTTGCTTACATCTCTAAAAAGGCGCTATCAGTCTGTTGAAACAGAAAAATTGTATGCTCTTGGTACTATACTGGATCCCCGATTCAAAGGAAGTGTATTTTTGAGCAAAGAAAACCTTGAGCAAGCTAAATCAACACTGACCATGGAAATTTCTGATATTAGTATTTTGCAAGCAGATGACACTGATCTGCAGTCATCAGAACAAAGTCAAAGAGATACCACTCAAAAATCGCCAACTGAACAACAAGGAGTTCACAGCATGTGGAGTTACTATTCTCAATTGATGATACCATCTACCAGCACTGAGCAAAGTTATAGTTTGTCTCCTGAAGAAGAAATAAATGCTTACTTAGCAGAAACACTGCTTCCACCATCTGCGGACATCTTTAAATACTGGAAGGACAACAAAAAATATCAAAATTTAAAGAAACTCTCTAAAAAGTTTTTAATCACACCACCATCGACAGTAATATCAGAAAGACTATTCAGTACATCAGGTATCATAGCTGATAAAAAACGAAGTAGGCTAGACCCAGAGCGAGTTCGAATGCTAGTGTTCTTAAATAAAAATCTCTATTAAAGGTTTCTGATTCTTTTAGATTGCCATGAAAGAGTTAAGTGTTTAGTGTTTTTAATTTTTATTAACTCTTAAAATAAACATGTTTTTTATTTTTCTTCATTTTCTGGAAAGAATTTAGTATTCCATGTTTAGCGTTTACTGTTTATCTACGATATATTAACTCTTGAAATAATCCCCTCCCTCTACACAAATGTCAAAAATGTGACCTGTTACTCAAATATTATTTGTATTATTATTATTATTAATATAATTAATATTTATTACTATTTCATTTATTTGTATCTTCTTAATGAATAATATAGGTATATTTTTGAAAATTGTATTCTTAAATGTGTTTTTTCATTAAACACAGATTTTAAATTTTGCTTCAAATAAAAACTTTTAATTTTAAAATAAATACTAAATGGTATAGAACTAAGTCTTTTTCTCTTTAGTTTTTTCTTATTATTATTCTTATATGAAGGATTCGAGAGATTCGAGATTCGAGGGATTCGACGGATTCGAGAACCTTTTAGGATTCGGATTCGGATTCGAGCAAATTTAGGATTCGTCCCACCTCTAGTCTGAGATGATAACAGCAGGCACCGCTCACCGTCGGTTAAAATCTGTTAGTGTAAACCCTGAATGGAAGTTCTGCAGGTCACAGTGGGCGATAGTATCGGAGATTGTGTTCGTGCTCTGGGGGCGGAACAGTGAAAGGATGACTGATTTTATATGGTCCCAGGCTTTGCAACCTACATAGAAGCATTAAGTCAGTAGTTCTCATTAGTATTATCCTCATGGCGGTTATGAAGGCAAGGAATTTCGCGCCTGTGGGTCTTCGGTCCGTAGGCTATAAACTATCTGGTAAAGAAATCTGCAAGTATTTTTTTTTTTGTGATCCACAGTGAATATGGCCGTGGAATATTCTCAGAAGGTACAACGCTGGCTTATCACGACTCAGGTCTGGGTTCAGTCCCTGGTTAGTGTACGTGGGAGACGAGATGAACAAGGTTGCATTGTCTAGATTTTGCGTACAGTAGTTGGTGTCTTCCCCATCACATATTGTTCCCGGTAATACGTTAAATTCATCTCACAGCTCCTGTGTGTTGCTGTACGCTTGACCAGCCATAAGAACATAAGACTCTAACCTTCACACCAACCGTGCCTTATGCCCTTTTTGACCTAAATGTATGGCGAGAAACGCTGTGAGGAGGCGTCTTCTGACGGAATTATAAGCATAAAGGAACTGCTTCGTAGGTTGTTAGATGTTTTTCAAGGAACCCCCCCCCCCCCCCCCCCCCCCCTCCGAATACGACCCGGCGTATGCTATGTTAAAACATTCGAATGATTGACAATAAAATTGTTTTCCTTTTTCAGTTGGAGTTTGAACCCCCTAAAATCCGTATCAAATTTCTCTTTGGCACAGGACGCACACCATTTACGAAACCAGGCATCGCCAGACTTGCAGAATGGCACCGTACGTGACTGGACTGGAAATACCGCGTCAAATTTTGGTCCCCCCCCCCCCCCCCCCACGGTACATTACTCCGTAGTGTTGGTTTTATACTAAAGACACGACCTTGCGGAGCTGTTTGTGCTTCTATCTGCATCGAAAAGAGTCTACTTACTCTGATGGGTAGTTTGGAATGAGCCATTCGCAGTCACTGGGAACCATTGCATAGTTGTTCCTGAAGGTGGAAGCAGAGTCAGGTTCCGAAACCTTTTTGTTTTCATGGCGCGACAGCCCATAGTGGGCCAGGGCCTACTTATTGTCGAGGCCTCACGATCGCACTCAAGACACACCACACTCGGTAGGACGCCTTTGGACGAGGGACCAGTCCGACGCAGATACCACTTACCTGACAACACGCAACACTGGCAAGAGACAGACATCCATGCCCCCTGCGAGATCGAACCCGCAATCCCAGCAAGTGAGAGGCCGCAGACCAACGCCTTAGACCGCGCGGACACTGGGATCGGCCGAAACCGTCCTTATTAAGTACGAGTATAAAACCTAGACCAGAGTTGCTAAATGTTTTGCTATGTACATAATCCTTGGGGTTGTTGATTTTAAACAAACTTTGTTCCATGCACACAAACAGTTGTACAAAATGAAGCTGTCGGTGCTTCATTTTAGGTCCTTTCGACCCGTGTTTCACACTGTGTTATATGTGTCTCATGTGCTGCGTTATGGAACTTGACGTACCCCCAGTTCACAGCCCCTCGCCTGGACAGTGGATACAGTGAAGGTTCAAAGGAACTGGCTGTGGTGTGCCTTGTCAGAACTTTCACAAATAAATTTCAATTCGTGTTCGTCAAATTTCGTGGCGCTTCGACTTCCAACGATAACTTAAGAGTCCGTCGTGACAAGCTAATATTTGCTTAGCTAGTAATGAAATTCTGAGCATGCTGTGGAGCCCGATGTTTCATTGCCACATTCACAACAGCCTGCCGATGGTCCATATTCTGAGCTAGACGAATCGGTTCCACACCCTCTTATCCGTTTTCCTTGATATCGGTTTTAGCATTCAAGTGGGAGTTAGGATATCGTAGTCGGTATAGTAACTAGGCTACGGGCTGGACGTCAGAGGAATCATGGTTCGATTCCTGTAGGGGTAAGAGATCTCTTCCCCAAAGCGCTCAGACCGTCTCTAATGTCCAACCATCCTCCTATTCAGTAGGTACCGGGGGGGGGGGGTTTCCCGGGTTTAAAGCGGCCGGGGCATAAAGTTAATTACCCCCGATATGGTACCAACGTTACGAATAAGTGGAGCTATACCCCCTCACTCCCTCATTATTTCATGACCTTCGCTTTTAAGTTCCTTAATGCGTGATTTCAGGCTTCTGCCGCGATGTAGATGAGATCTGCGCTCTTCTGGGGTATTACGCAGCGTTTAGTGGTAGTTCTGTACCGACGTTTCGGGACAACGTATCGGTCTCACCTTCAAGGGCCAAGAAATCCAAGACTTCTTGGATTTCTTGACGCGAAACGTCGGTACAGAACAACTACTCAACGCTGCGTAATATCCCAGAAGAGCGCTAATCTCAAGTTTCTTAAAATTGAAATTTTCCATAATTAATTGTAGTTCGCGACGCTATCCATCCCGTTGTGTATATTCCGTCTTGGATCTCGACCCGTGAAGATGGGACCGACACGTCCCGAAACGTCGGTAAATAATTACCACACGACGCCGTGTAATTACCCAAAAGACCACAGATTACATCAACATCGCGGCGGAAGCCTATAATCAACATTTATTTGCTATTATTTTTCAAATACAACATGTTTCGATCAAGCCGATTATCATCGGTTGTTTAAAAAGGCCGTGGATAGCGAGTTGAAGGCATAACCGTAAGTAAAGTTTAATATAAACTGTACATTACGTAGAAAAAGCATCATTAATTACCAATAAATTTAAACATCAATGTCGTTACAGGCACACAGAAGAAGCAAATAAACGCAGTAACGAATATAGTGCAAAATACGTAATTATAGCTGGGCTTGCACCGACGTACATTGAAGTAGACAGCTAGTTACTCGACTAACACTGGACGGTTTTAAATAATGGATTTAAATAATGGATGCAAAAGCATAAAAAGAAGAGGAAAAGTTTAATCGTCATTTAACACTTAATTAGGAACTAGCATCCTAATTATTTAAATGTTAAGTTTTAAATTATACACCACGCCGTTTGTGTTAAATGACACACCGCCAAGAATCACAAGTCGTTGCAATGTATATTTTATATCATTTGTGAGATCTCGCAACATTACGTTCTTACCTTGAATTTTAAGTTTTGGTGTAAATAAACAAACGAGGATGATCGGCTTGATCGAAACATGTAGTGTTTGAGATAATAATAACAAATAAAGGTTGTGTCAGACGGAATACACAGTGTTATTTGTGTAATTGTGTGTTCGCTTTACATTTGGGATTGAAAGACGGCAAAAAACAGAAAGTGTTTCGAGTGATGTGCTAGAAACGGTAAGTCGAGCGAGGGAGTGACTTAACGCTGTGTAGAGCGGCGAACGCTGCAGCAGCTGAAGGCCCGGAGTCGTTATTTTGGGAATTCGTCGGCCAAAAATAGCTGCGGTGCTGGCACACGCCGCAGTCAGACGATGACTGCCTCCTATATAGGCTACTCAACTGTTAGACCGTCCTGTAGTTTCAAGCCAGGAAGTTAAATAATCTCCATTTTTTGTGTGGTTTATTGTACGACGCTGTGAGCGTTGCAGACTACATGACGTTGAATGGTAAGATTGGCTGTGAGGCGGTCATGACACAGTCGAGTCGTGGAGGGACTGATTGAAACCGGGATAGCTGATGACCGGACTAAGATTACAATCAGGCAATATCCCGAATACAAGTTTAGAGAGTTTCTTGTTGTCCCGTTGTGAGGCCTTTTTTTTGCACAGCGTCTGTACAGGGAAGATTCTATGTCGTCTGTTCCTTTTCTGTTAACAGTAACTAGCTTGCAGGGTCTGATGTCACATGTAAGTTACTTTACTAATTTTACCAAGCTTTTGTCTGCCCTTATTGTGGTGTTGATGTAATGTAAAGCAGTATACAATGGGGGTACCAACAGAAGAAGTCATTAAGCGAGGTTCTTATTGTAGTGGAGTGACGTAATCACGAGGTCTTTAGTCTCCAGGCTGCATATACATCCTCTCTTCAACAGCTTTTATCATAAAGACAGGAGTAAGTACGTATTTTATAACGGGTGTTTAAAAAATCCTGTGAGTTTCATAGTGTACGGTTTTGTTATAACAGAAAGATCTGCAGGTTTGTATTCTGTTATCTTTGCGATTGGTATTTTGGTACAGTCTTAAGAAACAGCTGTATTATATACGGAGTATTGTTGAGGTTATGATCTTGTGGTGGGATTTTACACCTTATTGTGATATGTAACAACGTTGATAGTGCCCTGCCTGTCAGATTGTACGGCGGCACAGTGTAGAGGACGTAACTTATTTTTTTCATGGCTCGACAGCCCTAGTGGACCTAGGCCTCCTCAGTGCTGAGGTTTTGAGACCACAGACACACCACACTCGGTAGGACTCCTTTGGACGAGTGATCGGCCCGTCGCAGAGACCTCTACCTCACAACACACAACACTCACAAAAGACAGACATCCATGCCCCCGGTGGGATTCAACCCACAGTCCCAGCAAGCGAGCGGCCGCAGACCCACGCCTTAGACCGCACGGCCACTGGGATCGGCAGCTTATGAATTGTCTCCATGAAAATCCTAATTGTCGTATGGACTATTACTACGTCATACAATACAGACACGAGCGGTTGCTCGGTACTTTCGACGTCGATGATGGTTGTCGGTTATCCTGCATGCACATGAACTGAATCGAGTGTGACTCACAGCGATGCTGCAAGCTTAGGGCTCTTGTACACCAACGTGTTTGTAGCGCCACAAATAGTAACACGACGCAGCGAACTATCAGTTACAGTGTGAGTGTACAACTCTCGGTTGCGTGTCCGCGCTACCGTTGCGCCACACGTCTGACGCGCCACAGTTAGCGATTCGTGGTTTCTTATGGGGCCGTTGCCACGATCGTGTTCAGTCGCGCCACTTTTTCGCACAGTGAACATCTGAGTGGTCTGCTATTCATTCTGAAGGTGTTTGTTACTGCATAGTGAATCGTAACTTTTACTCTGAAATGTTTATGACCGAAGGTGAAGCCCGTCCTGCAATATGGGACTCTGTCCGTATTGTACAGTGATAAGCTGGAAAAGACAAGGTGTCGTTAAATACAGTGTAAAACATGCCAAGTTCCCGCCTTGAATTCAGCAGGGGATGTATGCAGAACTTATGATTCTTTTATTCTTCTTGAATTTCTTGTGCAATTACACAAGGCCAGTTTCCTCTTTTAGCTGCATATCAGAACAGGAGACGACGCGCTGAAGCGCCACAAACACGCTTCGCTTCAGAGGCGCTACTTTCTGTTGCGTCACAATCACTCGTGGAAAAATGGTTCGCTTGATACGCGTCACTTTTTATCGCGCCACAAACATGCTCGTTGAAAAGGACCCTTGCTGGACTCGACTCGACTCATTCAGTGTCGCGGGGGTATACAAGAACTGTGTGCAAGACAAATGGGTCTGCCTGTGCGGCGTCTTGGTGAGTCAGACTGCATTAGATTTGTTTGGCCTATATTCGGTTAGTGTGCCTGCAGGTACTTTATATACGATGGGCAGTCAAAAAGTTCCCGGAATTCCCCTGCAGACGGGGAATGAGAGATAAGATAGCGTACGCATTGTTGTGGTGGGGGCTCAACATGTCTGCTCGCAGGTGCAGCAGGTCTGGACAGGTTTCGGCGTGCAGTGTCGTTACTGTTCCGTTTGAGTTAGACGTGAGTGTTGGTCATTCGGCGCAATGTCGCAGTTCGAACAGCGTGCGAACAACAATTCCTCGCCGAGAAAAACATTCCTGTCATCACCCAACCACCGTACTCTCCGGATCTCGCTCCGAGTGACTTTTGGCTGTTCTCTACTCTGAAAATGGGGCTCAAGGGGACACGTTTCGCAACCATGGAGGACATCAAATCGAATGCGACGGCCAAACTCCGGAAGATTCCAAAAGAAGCCTTCCGCCGGTGCTTCCAACAATGGCAGGATCGATGGAGCAAGTGTGTGTGTGCGCAAGGGTCCTACTTTGAAGGTGATTAGGTAAGCGTTGCCGTATGTCCTACCATTACAGTGCAATACCACCATTCCGGGAACTTTTTGACTGCCCCTCGTATGTTTATTCCCGTGCGGGGGTGGAACAGGCATACGTGGCAGCGCGGCCTCTGATGGGTCTATTGTTAGGTGAAGGAATGTGGAGTGTTCGTGGAATGATTCCTGGCAGTGGAAATCCACAGTACTCGGGAGTAAGATCTGTCCTAGTGCTACTGTGTCCAGGACATGCGCCACATTCTTGTAGACTGCCGTGGGGTTGATGTCTGAGCAATGGCACGGCCGTTAGCAGCCTTGGTTATGGCCTCTCACGTGATCCGTCCGAACACGACGTTGTAGGCCTGTTTTTATTTCATTTGGAACCTTCGTCATGCTGCAATATAATCGTTGGCGTGGGCCCTTTTTTTTCGCGCCGTACCAATCTTAGTCGATTTAATTATAAATGACCAACTTCTGAAGAATGAGTTTGTTCCATAGAGTTAGGTTAGTGCAGTGTAGACGGGACGATGATTCGGAGTGAGCTGTTGGGCCAGTCCACATTACCTTGATTTCATGAAATTTAAATGTGCTTTAATCAATCACAAGCTCTGCAGTCATGAAGTGACACAAATGTAATTGAGGTTTATCTGTATCAGCTGACTTACTTCTGCATCAACACAGAATGTGGCAATTATTAATATTGTCTTTCGGCATGAATTAAAATTTATTCAAAAATACTGAAGGGAGTTTTTAAAGGAAGTCGACGTAAAATAGGGTCGCCAGATACAGAAAGCCTTCGCCTGCGTGTCTACCAAAGTTTCTAACTGGGGAGGTTTTGGGTGCTTACAAAATTTCATCTGCGAATAAATTTGATAAAGTTGTGCGTGTTTGAAATAGGGCTTACATCCTTTCCTATTCTGATATCTGAAGGAAGAGTACGTTTGGTTGAACATTCAACCCATTTAATCTACTTTTTTATATAAAGACTCAGTTCGTGTCTTACAGAGAACAGTTTGTAACCAAAGACCAATCAGTTAATGTTGTTACGACTTATTAATAAACTAAACACGAGTGACGGGCGATGTGTACATATGTCAGGACCAGTTATCACGAGAACAATCTTCAAACCATTACAATCAAATCCAATTTCATGTCAGTAATTTAAATTAACAATCCAAACAACAAATAACATTATAATCCATCATTACAGGTAGAAACAAGCTGCACCTTGACCTGAAGTAAACCAACATCAAGAAACCAGAAAATTTAAACCCCTAAAAAGATAATACATGGCGGTATACATACCAAAGCAACTGAGTAAGGTCCACAGCGAATTATCGATAACGAGACAGATTCCTAATACACCGCCAAATTATTTAAGTTTCAAGCACATTAACTGATACTACCCAGACTCGATAGCCCTAGTGGGCCAGAGCCTCCTCAGTGAGGTTCGTCGATCATACTGAGACACACCACACTCGGTAGGACTCCTCTGGGCGAATGATCAGCCCGACGCAGAGACGTCTACGACATCCATGCCCCCGGCGAGATTCAAACCCGCAATTCCAGCAAGCGAGTGGCCGTAGACCCACGCCTTAGAGCCTTAGACTGCACGGCCACTGGGATCATCTGTATGGGGAAACAATAGTTGTTTATCTTGAAAATCACACAGAACATAACTACACTGTCGACAGAGTGGAGACATTTTAGTGTAGTACCTGTCGGTATGTTACCAACCACCCGTTGTTAAGGGTTAAATCAGCGGTGTCCAACCTTTTATATGTGTGACCCTAAAGTAGCAAACGGTATGTGACCCGCTACCCTACCATGGAAACGGCAATAGTCAGTGATATTTACTGTAAATGAACTAATACTAATGCCTTTGCTTGAGCAGTACATAACATTGCCACTTATTTAAAAAAATATACATTAAATTTTTAATGTTACTTGTCAAATCCAATGTTTTTGGTACAATATTCATTACACAAATCATGCAAGTAATAAATCTTTATTGAAATAACTCATACATTTGCTGGCTGGTTAGACAAATCATTTGCTTGTAAATAAAAACTTGTGAAATACTGAACGTGTGGAACGTTACTCAACATGAACAGAAGAATGCTGTCAGAAATTTAGTGACTGACAAATTTAATACATGTGTTATTTATTTTAAATAGAGCTTATTAGTTTACTAACGTTGGAAGTTAATGCAGAAATTAAAATGGAATAAATTTGTAATGTACAGGACATGTGGATATTTCGCATAAAATTTGAACAAAAACGTTTTGCAATACTAATTTTAATTCAAAATTATCGAGTTCTCCATAAAACCCTTTCACGACCCTACGTCAGACCCCCCCCCCCCCCCCCCCCCCCCCCCGACCCTGATTTGGGTCGCGACCTGAGGTTGAGAACCACTGGGTTAAATACACAAGATATTCGTAACTACACGTATGTGATGCGGTGTTGTTTGTGAGTCATGTCCAGAATAATTCACGTGAGATGAGACCGTCTTCCTGTTTTCGCATTGCTAGAAGCAAGGTTATGACGTACGTATTTCCCAAACAGTCAGATTTACATCTGAACAACTGAAGGTGGCATGTTTAAGCAACATGTTCTCCTTCTGCACGAAATACATCAGCATTTGGAATAGTTCCACGGACACTAATGACTGATTTATGTGGACAGTTTGACCGGCGTGATGAATCTGATGCGCCTTCGTCATAATATTTTGATTACTGACACAGCTTACTGTTTTAATGCGTAACTTTTCATGGTGTAAGGGTATTTCATTAGGACTACAAATGTCGAAGTTCAAAAGGATTTTTACATTACTCTTCAGATAAAGAATAGGGCCTGTGTGGACAAATAATCATTCACAGCTGTAACCAGCCCATGACGCGAGCTGTCTTCCTTTAGCAGGGAGATAAGTTATTGCAACAGCTTTCCGTTTTACTCAGTTTAGCGCGTAAGGAACGAACCTGCGCCTCTCATTTATAGTGCAGAGGTAGCCACAACGTGGCTTGCGCACGTCACTAATGGCGGCTTGCGCAAGTGCCTGTAAAGCATATTGTTCCGGTAGTTTACATGCCCGTGAGGCTCACAGTCTTTGGAGTTTCAGATTTTCTAAACAACGGGGACTCTTAACTGAAAATTAACGTGTTGTACGAACAGGAATGATGAGGTAGAAATAGTTAATTTTATTAGTGCGTGTCTGTTGCTTAAGTTACCTGTTAAGTGCGGCTGCCGAAGCTGGTCTAGCTTGCCAGCCGTGTTGTAGTACCCGAGGGCCTGTTTGATTATTCATCTTCATTCAAAGGTTAGCATTAAAAGGCAAAACATTGGTCATCTTGTGGAGGTAAAGCTCCATTTTCTCCCAAACCTCGGAATCACTTTGAAATAATTGTTAGCGGTACATCCCGGCTGCATTACTTTCGGTACGTATCGGATAGGAAGCCTGATGAGCCCAAGAGCTACTGTGGTCGCAATGCGTGATGGTGAAGTGGAAACACCGCCCCCGCCGGGAATCGAATCCTGATACTCTGTTGCCCGGGCCGTAGCCTCACCACTATACTGACTGAGCTACCCCGACACAGTTCTTGTGTAACGACGCTCACTCATCTGCAGATATGGCGTTATGTGGCGTCGAATGGAATGATGACTGGATATTGACTTGCGAAGGTGGTGGTGAAATGGGATGGGGAGGCATGGACTGGATTGATGTGGCTAGGATAGTGGCAGGTGGCGGGCGTTTATGAATGCGATAATGAACTTTCTGGTTCCGTAAAACGCGGGGAATTTGTTGACTAGCTGAGGACCTGTTAGCTCCTCAGGAAGGACTCTGCTCCGTGGAATTAGGTCGATGTATTTTAGTTAGAAGGTAGTGGGGGAGGCGATCATGGTCTATTTTAAAAGTACTATCCTGTTGTTCGATATGTCGAGGAAACACTAACATTGCCGACCTGCAAACCGGGAAATACGAACTTGGACACAGAGCAGTGAAGTTTTCTACCTACACCATACAAGCGGTGGTTCTGCTTGGGTTAGAAATCCGCTAAAGTGAAAGGTTTTGATCTTCATGTAATATGTTCGTAATCTTTCAGGGGAAGTGTAATTGATATTGGTATTTACTAATTCGCACTTAGGAACAGTAAAATATTTAATCAACAAAAATTACAGCATCCCATTCTTGTTAAAAATTGTACTTACTAATGCTTGGTACTGGATAATTTCTTTCGGAGATCAACGGATCATAAGCAACGTGTTAATAACAAACAGAACCTTCCTAGCACGTTTAAATGAGAAACGAAACGTTGAAATCGACAGCCCTGCCGCAAGCGGAGGCTATGGGAAATTTATGAAATATATTAGCTTCCCTTGGCCTCCGCTTGAGGCAGCACTGTCAGTTTTTAACGTTGGAATTTTTTTTTGTTAAAAACCTCTTTGTGAAGGGATTACTAAAAACAAGCGAGATTGCCATCAGTGCTGAATCATAAGCTTTCTAAAAATGGCTTGTATCGAAAGATCTTTTCGGTAGTTCAGTAGATCATGATGTCGCAAACAGACCTTACCGTGTTGATACATATGATGGCCAGAATGGAATTCCACCGCGTAGTCACTGTATTTAGGCGCAGTAAGACTACGTTGCTACGTCTCTCCATCAGATGATGACAACAAAAACTGTCCCTTGACATCGCGTCCGTTGTTAGGCCTGTTGTTTCAGCTGACTGATATGATGACTGTGGAGCATTGCTGACAGGATGACTGCTGTGAAAATTACGTAGCAGTTGTACCAACGATTTTCTGCGAGGTTATTTTACTGTCTGACCGTTATTACAGAGTGTGTCTTATCGTGTTCCTGAGCGAGACAGTTGTCGCAGGATGTCCTGGCGCATGTAGAGTTTCTGTGCGATAAGGCTGCCGTGCTCGGGGACATGATAGAACGGACACCTGTGTTAGATTATGGGTTCATATACCATGAGATGAGAAGTTGTTAGTCGCTAGTCTGAATTTTCCTTTACGCAGCCCGAAGTGAATTACCGTGGTCAAAAGTGTCAGCCACTGGACGTGTGCGGGCGATGAATCCAGATCACTTGCTCACTTCCCATTTCTTCGCGGTCCGTTTTAATGCTATACTCTTATATACGTGTCTCTTCAAAGTGTTCTTTTCCCAAGTTTTCTGAATAGAATTCTATACTCAACTCTCCCGTGCTCATGTTCCTTCCACAGTCTCTTCTAGCCATCCGTGATTTCATGACAGTAATATGGCGAAGGCCGATCTCGGTGGCCGTGCGGTATAAGGCGTAGGTCTGCGGCCGCTTGATTTCTGGGATTGCGGGTTCGAATCCTGCTGAGGGCATGGATGTTCGTCTCTTGTGTTGTGTATGTAGCGGTCTCAGCGACGACCTGATTGCTGACTGGATCGGAGGAGTTCTACCGGACATGTGTGTGTGTGTCTGTGTGTGATCTAGAAACCTCAACAATGAGGCGGCTTAGGCCAGAGTTGAGCTGTTGCGCCACAAACAATGATGATGATGATGATGATGATGATGATTGCAGATAATGAATCGAATTAGGCGGTTTTATGTACCCATGTTACTTCTTTTTCTGAAGCACGAATGTAGTGGTCACATCAGGCACTGAATATATAATTTGGGTGTTATGACCCCTTGACTTAATTCGTGTCACGATAAACCTAACACTAAATAAACCCGATGAGTTACATATGTGCAGTGATGGATAGGTGACTTGTAGGTGCTATTCAGGCGGAAAACATCTTGACAGGAGCCATGGTGTTTCAAACACAAATAACATATATATTTCCAGTTGTATTCGTCGTACTGGATTAGTGAAGGACACTTTTAAATTTGTTGGTGCGAACTCTCCAGATTATTATTCATAAAAGTAAAGCAGAAAGTTAAATTTTTTCCCTAGCCACGCCACGAAGTAGAGGTATAGCTCCACTCATACAAACCTCGGCACTAGATGGAGATGAGTGGTTAACTTTCGTCCCCGCCGTTTTACCCACGTGAAAGAACCCCAGTACCCATTGTATAGGCTGACGGGGCCCTAGATTATTTTCATAAACATTTGTGTACTATTCTTGTGGTTTATGTAACAGCGCGAGTAGCTCAGTCAGTATAGTGATGATATGGGTTGGATGTATAGCGCCCTGCTCGGTTCTTCAGCCTCCTTTCCAGGGGGGTTGTGGATGGTGCTTCTCCGGGAGCATACCGGTAAGGTGGCTTGAAGATGCCCGGTTTCCACTGAATGACGACGAATAGGATGTTATGGGTCGTAGGGTCGTTCATACACCGAACGAGATTCGAGACTTTAATGTTCGCTGAATATTGTGAGCTACTCAGATTCATTTGATTTCAGCCTTCCGCCGCGATGTTGATGAGCTCTGCGCTCTTCTCGGTTATTACGCGGCGTCGTGTGGTGATTGTTTACCGAGTTTCGGGGCAACGTATCGGCCCCATCTTTACGGTTCAAGAGTCCTAGTAGATTCATTTATATGAAACACCCTTTGACGCGAGTGTCACGTGAGGCTTCCCTTTTTCGAAGAAACCTTAGTAGGAATGCTTATGGGGATGGCAGTAGAAAATTGAAAATTGGAAGACTGCTGCTATTACTGCTACTACTACTACTGCTGCTGTGCTGCTGCTAAGTAGCCATTGTGTAGTCTGTTTGCCGCAAGAACTTGCAGTTACGGGCACATATTTATGAAGTGCCCTTTATCCTCCTCCGTCATTTTACTGCCACCTCCTCCTCCACCTCCTCCTCCTCCTCCACCACCTCTGCTGCTGCCTACTGATTTGTTTATTTTATTTCACTTTTTGCTTTTATATGCCTGTGTGTTATATTTGTGTCTCAGTGCTGGTTTTGTAATCGACCATTAGGCAATTGATTCAGTGCGTAAATAAATAAGAAATGAACTGGCATTGTCATTTTTGTCACAATCATGGTCATCACTGTTAACACCGCGAGGCAATCTTTGCAATAAGATCTCGCGTTTTCGAAGTGCAGAAGGACAGTCTGTCTGTATCCGGCAGATATCGTTGACCACCTCACGGGTCGTTGTGGCGTGGCGGTATTGCAGCGCAGCGCGCGCCGCTGTGCCAGTTTGCGTGAATTGCGGTGAGCGCGTTGTAAGACGCAGTTAATATTAGGTTTTTAATTATTTACTTAAAGAAGGCGCTGGGAAGTTTCAGTTCAGTGTTTTTGCAGTTAATGTTAGGTTTTACTCGCATATATAAAGAAGGCGCTGGAAATGGTTTCCTTTGGGTCGCAGACGCGTGTTATATTTAACAGACTTTGTTTACTGCTCGTCGAAGTTGTGCTGGTGAAACTGAAGACACTACATCCCGAAGATCGTCTTCAGTGCGAGAATTAGTTCTGTACACTTTAATTTTTAGCATGCACCACGAGTAATTTGCCCAGTAATCCTTAGTTGCACGTATAGCACACCACACACCAACCTTAACATGGTAGTAAGTGGATTATGTAATCCTTGTATTCTGAGAGTTCGAGTTTGCGTATCTGCCGAATTGAAACCAGGTTTAACCGCTGTGGCTGACTGTCGACGACTGCAGACATGACAGTCTCTGCGATATCGTGACCTTAGGCGGCACAGTGCGTCTGCCAAGTTCGTCTGATAAGCTACGCGACAGGGAGTGACATACATATTTGCCACATAAACTAAGTATGGTTTATCCTTGTTTTCCGCTCTTTGAACTTTAGTAGCAAAAGCATTCATGTACTTCGGCATGGTTCACGTAACATTTTATCAGTTCTGTTGGTCACAGGGCAGACATCAAGGTTTGACTGTTCAATTTAACAAACCTCAGCGCAAGAGATAAAGTACTGACCGTGTGTTAATTAATGCCTTGTACACATATGTGATAGTTGAGGATCTCACGACTCTGAATATGAATTTCATCATTTCTGGTATGTGACGCAGTATAATCTGGTAGGAATTTACCGACTTCCGGAGGAACATACTGTCCCCATCTTCTTCCTTGAAGACGGAGGCAGTTTTTTTTTTCTTTGAAACGTCACTCAGTCACTCGGCTTCACATATAAGACGTAATTTCAGATAATTAGGGATGTGTTAAGCCCATAAAGGGTGGTGATTTCTAAATCGGTCTGTTTATGGATTTAACGGTTGGGTTTCAGGTCGTGTTACAAGCGTCTTGATGTGTCTCTTCACTGCTATATCTAAACAACGTTGAGGGCACTTCAAGATTCTGATGCAATATGTGCCCACAGGAAAGCGACCGGAGCAGATAACTGACCACGTCTCTTTGCTCGTAAGGTTTAGAATACCTGGAGCCTGATCTCGACATCACCATTTCATAATTGCTGTTGAAGTTGGGCATAGCGGTAACGCTGCGGATTTGTGTTGGGGACGTTCCTGGTTCGAATCTCGGCCCGCACACCCGCTATCCTGACTCGTTTCTCGTGGTTTTAGCCCAGTTCTTGCAGACAAATGCTAGTGCCTAGATTAGGCCACGATCGCTTGCTTTGTAACCCTTTGCAGTATATAATTTAGTAGTTGCATACACTACGATTAATACAGATCTTCTAAGTGACCCACAAACAACTTTCTTTAACGACGCTTCCTCAACTGTAGGCGTATATAAACGTTGTTTTAAAAAGGGGATAATTGTGAATGGTGTTGAAGGAAACCGCCGTCACATGTTGTATGGCACCTTGTGTGTCAGAATTCGAGATGTTTCGTGATATTCTTCAGTCCCTCCATACTGTCGGAATACCCCCTCTTGACCGTGTGACCTCAACCTCATCTTTCCTGATATTTTACCTACTCATCTATAACATCTGTAGTTGATTTCGGAATTGACCATTTTCACGGATTAGTAACGTTGTGTGTGCCATTGTGCTCACTTCACATGTACCACAAGTTCGTCTTTGCATACCGTGTGACTGTAATGAAGCTAATTTATTGGAACGGCCAGCATCCTTGCTGCAACTTAAAACCATTAACCATTCGTACGCATCTCGATGCTTAAATTCACATCATAACCTGTAACTATCTGTGTAACTAGTTCACATGTGTTGGACAATTTCTTAATTTTATTGTCAATTTGCTGCTTTAATATTGTGTCTCGTTGTCTGGCCTTTTTATCAGAATTTGAAATGAAATATTACAGTTGATTTATACTGGGCCTGTTGGTTGTAGATAACACTTGACATAGATCACACATCTATTCAAATTGTTTGGAAGTGGCTTTAAATTGTATCTTGCGTTGTCGGGCTTTGTCAGTAATATTAAATGGGCAGAACCTGTACGTTTTACATAGCAGGTACAAACACCTTTGTCTGTCTAGCCAATTGAAAATGCTGTATGATTCCTTAATCACTGATACACAGTTTGTGTTCGCAACAGTTTACTGGAACTTCTACCCGTGCTTCACTTCAAACTGTTAGTTTCCATTGTGCTGTTTCATTGCCGCTCTTTGTTGGTGTTGGTGGATATCCTTCTTATTGTCCAGTATTTCAATTTTTTTTAAAACGAAGGATGGATAACTGGATTGGTCACATATTGCGTAGGAACTGCCTTCTAAAACACGTTATTGAAGGAAAGCTAGAAGGGATGAGAGAAAGAGGAAGGCGACTTAAGGAGGTACTGGATGACCTTAAGGAAAATAATAAACAGTGCGTGTAAAAAGTGTTGTGTTTACTCTGACAAAAAAATTTAATTGATCGGTTTTATTAACTGTTGCTCATCTACTAAAATTAGTATTTTTTTTAAGTTTTAATTCACCGTGCATTTTATTATTTAAGATAAAACACCAACAAATGCACAAATTATAAGGTGCAAATTTGCTCCCTATATCATGATTTACCCTACGCGTTTCAGCTCCTCATGAGCCATCATCAGGGGTTATTTTCTCTATTATAAAAGGAGCTGAAACGCGTAGGGTAAATCATGATATAGGGAGCAAATTTGCACCTTATAATTTGTGCATTTGTTGGTGTTTTATCTTAAATAAAATTAGTATTGTTTATAACTAGTAGGGCCCATATACATCAGTTGGTAGTGCCTAACTTCAAATTTTAATTTTAAAAGACCCAACAACAACAACAACAAAGAGTATAGATGATAATGAAATTAACAGGCTGCGAAACACATGTTAAGTAGGGTTGCGGACATGGTGAGAAGGACGCGCATTTGAGCATCGAAACGCTTATGACTGGTGTGTGGTTATGAGGTGTGGAAAGGCTGTTGGGCATTCCAGTAAGCTTTTCTTACAGCAGGTTTATTGTAAGTTGTGTCAGATAACATGACACTGAACGTTCCGGTACGTAACACTGTGAAAGCGGGTCTCCCAGTGTCTTTGCTGACATCATATCTGGACAGGGAGAAAACTGGGAATGACGGCGTAAAGGTTAGTCCTTTAAAACACAACACGTGCATTTACTGTAATAATCAAAATCCCCTTATCTGCCCCTGGATTTCTTGTGCAGTGTCCTTTCATCAGCTTTTCGCACCAAACCCTGTACGAATTTCTCTTCTGTCGCATCTTACCGCACCTGTCTCAACCTGTGTTTTATAATCCTAATGCTGTTTGATGAATGTGGAAAAAATTAAGGCGATGAGAAACTCAAGGCAACCAACCCCAGTACCGGTTATGATAGATTAAGAGCAACTGGAGTATGTGAAATATTTCAACCGTTTGGGTAGCTGATCAGCAAATGATTCAAGATGTACACGTGAAATTAAATCCAGGATTGCCGTGGCAAAAGCAGCGTTCAACAAGAAGAAGACTTTTCACCAGCAGATTAGACTTAATTGTAAGGAAGAAACTAGTAAAGTGCTACATTTGGAGCATGGCTTTGTATGATGCTGAAACTTGGATACTTCGGAAAGTAGATCAGAAATACTTGGAAAGTTTTGAAGTGTGGTGCTGGAGAAGAATGGAGAAGATCAGTTGGACCGATCGTGTGAGAAATGATGAAGTATTACACAGAGTCAAGGAGGAGAGGAATATCCTACATACAAAAGAAGAAAGGCTAACTGGATTGGTCAAATCTTGCTTAGGAACTGCCTTCTAAAACACGTTATTGAAGGAAAGATGGAAGGATAGAAGTGACGGTAAGATGAGGAAGAAGACGTAAGTAGGTAATTGATGACTTTAAGGAAGAAAGAGGATACTGGGCATTGTAAGAGGAAGCACTAGATCGCACTGTGTGGAGATCTCGCTTTGGAAGAGGCTACGGACGTATCGTTAAGACACTACGGAATGAATACTGTTTGATAAGAGGTACAAGTTATGAACTTAACATTGAATTTACCGTGCATTTTCAATTAAGATATGTTCAGTAAACACCAACTAATGCACATAAACTTTATTCACAATAGTTTATTCTTAAAATTCCCTATACGTATTTTACTTTTTACTCCATTTTATAGTAATTTATTTTACAATACTGTACGAAGTGGACAATATCAGACCACTCATATTCTACATATATGAATATATGTAATAACTGTAAGGTCTATGCATAATAATCTCTGCGACCCCCTGAAGATGGTGGTTTAAACCACCGAAATACGTATAGGGGAATTTTAAGAATAAACTATTGTGAATAAAGTTTATGTGTATTAGTTGGTGTTTATTGAACACAAGTTATGAACTTCCTCAGTGGATGATTTTCTGTTACCTCCTATTACTTCTTACCTTTTAGGTCCAATTGTTCACAGTACCGAAAGTACGTGTAGTAGGAAGTAAACTGACAAGACAGTCAATGTACGTATAAACGTAAATTTGAGGCGCGTTCGCGTAACCATTGTTGCCGTGGAAAAGAAATAAATATTACATATTCTGAGTGTCGGTCTGTACCGTTAGTTATCCGACATGCAAAGCGCATGCGCCGTATTGCATTGTTCTCTATGGCCTGTCTGGCTCTACCATATTTTTCTACATTATCTCATAAACGGTAGGATTTTCGAAAAAGAAAGTTTTTGAGCGTAAAATATGCATTTTGTTTATCTCTACAACCGTCATCTGCAACATTTCTCATGCTGAGAAGAATTGAGCGAGATATTATCATAAGTGTACATAGGTCTTCATGTATAGTACCCTGTACTCTTGTCATACTTTAATGAAACTTAATTTTTCTCGACAGATTTTCGAAAAATATTCAGATATCAAATTTCGTGAAAATCCGTCCAGTGGGAGCAGAGTTGTTTCATGCGGACGGACAGACTGACAGGACGAATCTAAGTTGCTTTTCGCAATTTTGCAAACGACCCAAAAACTGTAACTATCTTTGTGTTACATGGCATAATTTTGATCCCATTTTATCTGTATTCTGTAGTGCAGAGCGAAAAGTAAGTAGGCAATTGTGTTTAATCTCCGGCGGTAAGATAGCATCTTGTGTTTAGTTGACTGGATTCCGTTACGGCGTAATCCTATGTAGGTCAGCCAACAGTTGCATAATGACGAGATTGTTACCTTAACATGCTACAGTGGCTCCTCCATCAGTTCCGCCCAGGCAAGTCTCCCTCTGACGTCATCACAAGTGTAATGTCGTACCTCATGATGATTCAGTAAATCAAGAACAAGGCGGATATCCGGTGGCTGTCTGACTTTCCGCAAACTCTGTGCTGGAACGTTACAAGAAGTGCAAACTGAACACATATGCACCGGAAACCTGTAAATAAGCGGTATGCGTATGTTGACCGCTGTAAAAAGAGCTAGAATTCCGCAAGGCGTAACTTTTCTGTCTCTTCCGCTGTGTTGGTGTTCCTCGTATCGGTGAACAGGTCCTGTGCCGTATACAGGGTGTTGGTGGGGAAACCCGAGGGAAAGAAACACTTGGAAGACCTAGGCGTAGATGGGAGGATAATAATAAAATGGTTCTTAAAGAAATGGGACGGTGGTCATGGACTGGATTGATCTGGCTCAGGATAGGGACAGATAACGGACCCTTTGAATGCGGTAATGAACCCCCGGGTTCCATAAAGTACGGAGAATTTTTTTGACAAGCTGAGGATCTGTTAGCTTCTCAAGAAGGGCTGTGCTGTGTGGTGTTAATTATTTGGTTATTTAGTTAGTCAGTTAGATCCAGTGCAGTTTAAACGCAGTTACTAATTCCCTTTGTTTTAGACATGGGCTGGTATGTTTTGATCGAACGTCAACTATTTCTTTGGCCTGTTTGTCTCTGCCTTGCTTGTTGTACGTACTCATGTCGTAAACTTCGATATGTTGGACTTCTGGTACTTGTGTCGTAACGTGTGATGTATCCTATTTCCTGTAGTTTTATGAAAGGTGAGATGTTTATAACGTTCCATAGGCCTCCGTTCGTACCTGAGGGTGTCCATACTTATACCGTAAGGTAAGTCTGCTTAGACACAAAGTCTGGAGGTAAGGCTGAAGTCTGTTAGCGCCCACTGACTAGGAGACCTTTTTTGTTTATCTGCACGTGTCTGTATTTGGTTGGAAGCTGTCAGAGGAAAAAAGTGGTGATGATGATGATGCGGTCATTATACTAGGCGGAGAAGACGTTTTAATTGGCCACGAAAAGGCCGTTTATGTATGTCTTGTGCAGTTGCAACACTTTTAGGAAAATTTCTTACTTGTCATATCTTTATTCACTCACTCAACCAACGAATGCACTATTATAATTAAACTGTCACTAGTACCCTACATATGTTTCGGTCCCATTGTGCCCATCATCAGGGGTAACTTGTTATATATATATATATACTTCACTTTACATTGTCCAATTTGGCACTGTTATTCCACTGTTGTTCTGTCAGTGTTACTACTTTACACTGGAAGTCACAAGCACTGCACTTTTTTGTAGGGCGTTAGGTTGTTATCTATTGAGATCGTCGCGGTTGTTAAAATAGATAACAACCTAACGCCCTACAAAAAAAGTGCAGTGCTTGTGACTTCTAGTGTAAAGTAGTAACAATGACAGAACAATAGTGGAATAATAGTGCTAAATTGGACAATGTAAAGTGAAGTATATATATACTAGGTACGCCCAGAAAGTAATGCAACGCATTTTTTTTCTCGGCCCAATTTTGTTGGATAAAAATGATATTTTGCGTGCTGTATCTTTAAAATGTCCCGCGTTTATGCACATAGGCGCAATGTTTCCCGCTGGATAGCAGCGCAGTAGTGAGCTTTCAAAATGGAGTCTGCAAGTGACGTGCGTTCTAAACAGAGAGCAGTAATTGAGTTTCTTTTGGCAGAAAACGAAACGAGTGAATCAATTCACAGGCGCTTAAGAAAGGTCTATGGAGACATGGCAGTGGATAAAAGCACCGTCAGCCGTTGGGCGAAGCGATTGGCGTTATCAGAACAAGGACGGGGCACTCTGTCTGATCTCCCGCGCTCGGGCCGCCCATCAACAGCTGTGACGCCTGCAACAGTGCAACGACTGTGAAGGAGTCATTCTCATAGACGTGTTGCCCAGTGGCCAAACGATCAACTCGGACGTCTATGTGGAAACACTGAAGAAGCTGAAGAAGCGTTTCCGGAGAGTTCGTTCCCATAAAGATGCGACAAAAGTGCTTCTTCAACACGACAATGCGAGGCCACACACAAGTCTGCGTACCCGAGAGGCCATCACAAAACTTCAGTGGACTGTCCTGCCTCATCCACCGTACAGCCCGGATCTGGCTCCTTCCGACTACCATCTTTTCGGTCCCTTGAAAGGTGCAATCCACGGAAAGAGGTTTGAGGACGACGAGGAAGTCATTGCTGAAGTAAAGAGGTGGTTGCGAAAGAGACCTGCAGAGTGGTACCGCGAAGGCATACAGGCTCTCGCATCTCGATGGCGTAAGGCCAAAGATTTAGATGGAGACTATGTTGAAAAATAGGTTTAGGTAGCCAAAGATTCATGTAATGATGTGACATATTTGAAGATTTAATAAAATCAATTGTGAATGAGAAAAAAAATGTGTTGCATTACTTTCTGGGCGTACCTAGTATAACAAGTTACCCCTGATGATGGGCACAATGGGGCCGAAACATATGTAGGGTACTAGTGAGAGTTTAATTATAATAGTGCATTCGTTGGTTGAGTGAGTGAATACTAATACTAAGATGCACGGTGAACACAAAGTAAAATTGTCATATCTTTTTCTTATATGATGTTCGCAGTTTATGTACTACCTCCTGTTTTTATTACTGCAGTTTTGTCAGCAATTGAATTTCCTTTTTTTAGGCGCGTAAGCACAGTCGCGAAAAGCGCCTCTTCGCTTCATTATGTCCGTCCGTCTGTCATGCATCAGCGCGGCTCACACTGGTTGGATTTCCGTGAAATTTTATATTGGGAACGTCTATGAAAAATATGTTGAGAATATCCACATGTGGTTAAAATCGGGCCAAACTATCGGACAGACGTGAACACCTAAATATGTTTTATTGTTGCCGGCGACATAAAGTGGCCATAAAAGCTCCCTTTTCAAGTGAAATGGTATCAAGCTGTTAGGATAGTCGGGGAGGTATAAACATTACAGGAACACCCGACTATGTTACGTTATGCGTATATTGCCTATCTTGTTAAAATTTTGCTACAGTTTTATCATAGCTATTATTTTTAATTGCCTATGAAGTAATCGTCACTTTTAACTCTCACAAAGATGGCAAAGTTTATCAATTAATTTATGACTGAGTCCTCTTAATTCTGACATGGAATAGGCACGCAGTAAAGTGTTAATACTCACACGCATGTGCGCACCCAGAATTTTTGATGGGGGTGGGGGGGGGCTGACCCCTGAGGCTATATATAGTTTATGTTTGATTGTAATCATTATGTTATACAAATCATATCATAAGTGTAACTGTAACACATCACTGCTTGCAACTGCATTTATATGCATACAAATATAAGAACATGTTCCATGACTGATTCACCTAACTTAAATCACGTCTAATTTTCTTGGTTTTTTTAAATGTCATCTGCACAAGGAATTCCTCGCATTTCATACAATTCGACGATTCGTGACAGTGTTCGCAAGAGCCCGCCACTGGTCACTGTTACGGGCCAGATTAATTCAGTCCAAATGTTCCAATCGATTTCTTTAAGATCCAATTCAGTATTATACTTCCATCTACGTCAAGGGCTTCCAGTCAGCCTATTTCCCTCTGGTTTCCCCGCCAAAACTTTGTATGAATTTATAGGAAATGTTGCCGTCCTCGCTCGCCAGTCTTGTGGCTCGTGTGCTTCCTTTCTACTGGTCGCTGTGTATGCCTTGACCACAGCCGGAGCTGTTCTGTAGACAGGACATTCATCATAACTTCCTCTGAGTCACACGTGCGAAGTCTGGCATCTCATTTGCACCAGATATTTCCTTTACAGCGTTCCTTCTTGCCACACGGCTTGTTTAATTAAGGGCTTGCACAATAATCACGACGTTGCCCACAATAGACGCCATTCCGTAACTTTTTGCCGTACTTGGTTGAATGTCTTGTAACGCATAGCAGCCGGCACGAATCTGGGGACTTCGTGTCTGAAGAAGGGCTTGTACGCGAGCGGCAGGGTGCGCGGTAGAACGGTCCGTTACTACCAGACTGTTGATAGCACTGCTTAGTTCGTGGAGGTGCATGGTAGTATGCCAGGACTATGTTTATAGATACACTGGGCACTTGGCTGAAAGGGCGTGCGGTGAGAATGAAGTCATACAGGACGGTGAACAGTAATGCAAGAAAAGAGATTACAAATTTGTGAAGAGAATATTTGAGCTATAGCAATGAGAATAACGTCGTCCTCGGTGGACTAGTGGTTAGCGTGCTCGCCACTGGACCCAAGGTTCGCGGGTTCAATCCCGGCCGAGGTCGATGGATTTTTAAGGGTGATAAAAATCCGTAGCACAACTTCCGTGTCGTAGATTACGGCATGTAAAAGAACCTTACGGGCATGCAAAATGCAAAATTCAGCGGCCATTTCTCACCCAAGTCTCCTGATTGACTGCTAGATGGCTCTGGCCGTCATATCAGGATGAGTAGAACTTGTGCAGTCACTACAGAATGCACACCTCCAGACCAAGGAACCTCTGAAAGGAGGTCCTATGCTCCGCCAGGAGCGGCAGGAGGAAAACTAACTAAAAAACTAGTGAAAATGACACACTTACACAACTCCATGATTTGTACTGTTGTAAGGGTATTAAATTAAAGAAGAATCAGAAGGGCAAGGTGTTTACTGACCATTGTGAATTAAAAACGTACATACATTTTAGCCGAAAACGTGAAGGAAAGTCGTCATTTTAGAGACGTGAGTACAGATAAATGATTTCAGATAAGTGGAGTTTGAAGTGTGATACCTGCTTTAGCGACAGGCGCTTTGGGCTTCTTGATATAGACCATAGGGTGGCTGGAGTGGAATATAACACTATACAGACAGTGGAAAGCATTGAGAGTTGTTACCTGTACCATCTATCGGACATCTTTTCGTGGCATCAGTACAGTTGCAGGACCGAGTTGAACCGTTTTAAGATAACACGTGCCCAAAAGGAGTGTCTATAACCTGTAGCCAGATGGAAGGGGCGATGTCACTCACTTTTGGCATGTAATACAGACAAGATATGACACAGAAATGCTGACCGCACTGAAGTAGAGGTGAGTGTCTGTTCTGTCTGTACCCTGTCAGCCGCCTTTTTTTTTTTTTTTTTTTTTTTTTTTTGTGGCTGACGTGAAGCCAGCTGTTGACAGCAGTGGCTGATCTTTTGAAAGGCTCCTCGAAGCATGAAGAATTATACATAGCCTAACAAGAAACTTGGTAATTTATACAAGTCGGCTGTCGTTAGGGCAGTGAAATGTAAGAATAAAATTATTGTTGTTATTATGGGGCTGAGCGTGTAACGGGGGTGGGGGAGGCGGTACGGACTGAATTATGATGAGAGTCCTTTATGAAAGTGGAAACTGTGGAAGATCAAGGAGATGGGATAACGTTAACGTGGATGTGTGGGCCGTGCCATTGCTCAGGCGGTTAGTCGCCGGCCTCCCACCGCGTAGGCACGGGGTTCGATCCCAGGTCAGCCCATGTGGGATTTGTGGTGGACAAAGTGGCACTGGGACAGGTTTTTCTCCGAGTACTTCGGTTTTCCCCTGTTAGTTTCATTCCACCGGTGCTCCATTACTTGGAAAAATAAAAAAAAAACCGATCATCTTTAATCTTCGTCACAGGGTTGCACAAGAAGCCTTAAGGCTGCAGTGCGTCCGTAGCTTCTGCTGCGGTACCCTTCTCCACACACAAAAAGAAGTGGATTTGTAATAGACTGTAATTAAATACTTGAGGTTTAATCGACCGTGGTTTGTGTAGGATCAAGGTTCAGTAGACGTGATGAGAAACGATATTAAATACGGAGCATTGAACGTCGTCCGAAGTATGTGTTCAGGTGTACACCTCCCCGCATCACCGTCGCCGATTTTATTAATCTCACATGACAGACATCTGTAAATTCAGCGATTCGGTGTGAGATTCGGCAAATGTCAGAATCGCATTTTTGTGACGGATACACCGATACACAGCGCCAACGTCTTGATGTCTTTGTGTTACTTCTCGAAGCCTCGTGTTTTCTTGTCATTTATTTTAAATAAACGAACGGCGTGTGTGTTTATGACGCAGGAGGAAATTAGTTAATGACAATGACATCATATTTAAGTGTTTGAAAAGGAGGATCAGGTGTGCTCCTGTGTCAAAAATGGGAAGGGGGGGGGGGTGGACATTCGAACAGGCGCAGAAAAGTCAGACACAAAAAGTTGCACCATGTGATAAATGATGTTTAAATGTCGGTGCGAAGTTTTTAAATTTTTAAAACCGGAAAAAGAATTAAGGAAGGCATGCCTTGGGCGATGCGTAGTGCTGGCTTAGTAATGACGTAATTGGATTATGTAATTGTAGCTTTGTTTATGTTTCCAAAGAAGGTAAAGTTATGTGCTGAACCCTATAAAGACGAAATCGACCTGAATTATATTTAAATATTTAGCTCGTACCGCGCAGTAAACGCACTCGGTTATGAAAAACAGCCCCTTAATGCTGTATAGGGAAATGATTCCTGTTTTTCGTATATCTAAATACAAAACATAAATAAACTTATGTGAGTAAAACATAGAAGTTTCGAATTTTAAACCATTTGGCTTCAAAGGGTTAAGCACGCTTCCAACTACATGGGGAGTGGAGGTAGATCTCCATATGTTTTAATATCAGTATGGGATCTAACGGAGTGTCCGGACTTAATACTTGAGGCGTCTCTACCCCTCAAACAAAGAGCGTTGTTTTGAATTGGTTAGGAAGCTGGAGTGGCCCCACAAGCGGTATGAACCTGCTGGCGCAGGAAGAAATTCGTCGTCTGTTGGGTCCACCCAGCCTCCTATTTAGTGGGTACCTGGGTGGAGCGGCTGGGGCGTGAAGCTGTACTTTCACTTCTTCATGCTTCACTTACATGCCTTCATGGTGTGGTAGAGGTGGTCCGCACGATGAACTCAGTCTGTGCCTACTGTCTTACGCATGTCCTTGTGGGAATCTTACTGAACACTTATGGTAGGGAGGTGTACGTGACTCGAAGTTGAAAAGAGTGGGGCTAAAATAACCTTTCGGAACCACAGGTCGGCCCCGGTTTGTGGTTTGAGGAAGATCCAAGCGACCGCGCGGCTAACCGTAGAGCGATTGTGCGTAAGAGGGAGATGAGAATTAACCGGCCAGAAATAATATTACCTGTGGCGATCTTACCCACATGCCGCTGAATTATACCGGGTGTTCCTTCTTTGACGGCTTATTCTTCGCATGAAAATGGCCCAGGAAACGAGTTTTGGAGCCTAAGACAGGTTTAGTGCGAGTGAATAGGCTGCTTTTAAGCCTCTGAAGCACAGTGGTTATTTATATGCGCCATCTGCTTTAACATTTAGAAAGTTTTGTGCAACACAGTGTACTTTAAACGTAAATTATCTCTGTACAGTTACAGGCGGTTTCAGCGGTGCTGAATCTTCACTTCATGCTATGAACTGTGTTAAGTGATTTGCCAAAGACAGAGGTGGTACGAAGTTTGAGGCATTTTGCCTAAGTACGCCTACTTGGGCGAAGTGACTGGGTGAGTGAGAATTGTGATTCCTGACGGTGGTAACCATGGCACTCTGTAAACATCTGCGGGCAGGCTACTGTGCTGTTCGAATCGAGCGCGCCAAGCTCCTGATGTTACAGGCAATGAGATAATGACACGATGATTGTGCGTAGTCAGGTCAAAGGGTGTGGTAGGGGACGGGGCCGTTCTACTTCAGAGATCTGTTCTACCATTTTCTGGGGTAGAATTGCAAAATTCACGGAAGCCCTCAACCAGAATAGCCAGTTTCGGTCCCAATATTGGACTTGCGAACGTTCGGTTCATGAATTTGATTTCAATTTATTTACTTATAGTTCAACGCACGCATTCAGCGATTGGTGAAATGGGAGAGACACGTTACAGAATTTTGCAATCTTAGCTTTGTTGCTAGAAATTAAGCACGGTGACTCCCATGAACTTGCATTGTGCAATGGGTAAGTTGGCAGGACTGTCGAAAACAAGAGGTTTACGTGCGGAGCACGTGGGAAGTGCATGATTTGTCTGCATTAATAGAGGTCTGAATCATCGGTTCTAGGTTAGAAGACAAGCATTTGGCACCAGAATTTAGATTCAGGGTGAGTGGATGTGACTTGGGCTGCAGGACGTTTGTTTTGTTTCAGTCCCGTGTTTACTGTGGCAGCCCTGCTTTATTTCTGGATCCAGCGCCAAAGTTGCTGACGAGCAACAGAACATATTGGGCACGTAGACCTCTGGTGTTTTGGTAGTCCAAGACCGTTTGTACGGTGCAAGTACCCGAGTTCATGGGAGTAATTGTACGTAGGTTTTAGCAAAAATTTAAGTTAGATTGTAGGATTTTGTGATGTGCATCTCCCATTTGTCAAGTCATTGAGTGCGTCTGTTAACTGTGGAAGTGCCCATTTCCAAACAGTCCGTGTCATTTTCAGATTCACTGCGTCTGTCGACAAACGAGGCCGAAACCAAACAGCTGTTTCATATGATGGTTTAGAGGTTTTCTACCTCAATGGCTCGAGCTACCAGGGTCTTGTTCGTAGAATATCCATAGTACTGTCTCATACTCAAGAGAATGCACTTGACGTGCACAGTTTCGGTGGTGGGTTACTGGTCACAAACAAGGGACGGTCAGATTTGTCAAGCACAAACCACTGCCAAGGTCAGCTTCAATCTCCACAGTCGGTAACTATAGATACGCAAGCCCACTTTCCAGTGTTGTATTTCCCGTGGGATACCAGTCTGCATATGTCCCTGTATAATTGATACGCTGTGTGACATTAATTACTAAAGCTGTAACTCGGTATAGTGAGTGGCTACGGAATGGCTTTGATACTGCCTTCCTCCTTTCCGTTTTTAATTTTATTTATCACTTTCCTCTTTTCCTCCTTTGTTCTTCGTTGTGCCTTTTGTCCTCTGTTCCTTGTCTTTTTTCCTTACGCCCCTCCTCTTGTTTAGGCCATGTTTCTTATTTTTTATTTCCTCGTTTCTTTTTTACTGTATATAGTTGTTTTTTATTACTGTCGTTATCCCTGTAGAATGATTTTTCTCTTTATCTTCTCGTCCAAAAACTCTGTGGTGTCTTCTTTCCAGTGGATACATGGGTCTCGTTCTCCGGGGGAGCAAGAGGTTGTATCGCAAAAGCGACCATACACCTTGCTTGGAATGCAGCGCCCTCATTCCAGATTCAGCCTAGCCGTACATTATTCCTCCGAGATTCGCTTAACCGTCTGTCTTATCGTCCTGCACCTTCCGCCACCGAGTAGCATTCACCGACAGTCGCGTGTCCGCCAGGCGCGCTGCCATTTATGTTTTCACATAAGACATCTCCACTATCACGATGTTTCTGGCTGCACTCTAACCGCTTGCACGTGTACCGCACGTAATGTCGTATGGTGCTGAAATGGTTTGACAACAGCGCTACATTCTTCCATGTGCGTTGGGACTTGTACGTCATCAGAATGGTTCCTGTGTGCACAATCAAGATCTGCAGCTGCTACCAGATCATAGTTCTCTGACCACAAAGGGACCGCCTGTGTTTTACGAATTATAACACTTACAAGACGAAGTGCCGTGGACCATATACTGCATATTCCTCTCCTACATCGAAATACAGTAGCATAGCTTACGAATACTTTTTTAACCACATTTTAGTCGAATTCTAAAAGGTTTTGACGATGGTATATGACATTGTGAACCACTTGTTTCTAGGACTTTGTCCATCGTCTTTATTGTGAATAAAATGAGTAGACCTGAAGACGGAAGAAGAGCCATCTTCCGAAACGTAGATTTTATATATTTTATATTTTACATTTTAACTTTTATGTAACAAATTTAAGGCAACATGTACTTTGTCTGACTGTAAAATTGAGATTTCAGTTCTTAATATCTTTTAACGTAATTGTATAAAGTTCCTTTTATGACTTATACTGTCGGCCTGATGACCTGAAGATGACCATTTTAGGTTGAAACATGTTGCCAAAATAAAGAATGTAATAATAGTTGTGTTTGGTGGCAAATGATTCCGTCATTATTACGGATTATATTTGTAATAGTGGTCACACTAATGCTGAGAGATGCCGATTCCTTTCAACAGAGTACGTCATAGTCGTTAGATCTGCATATTGTGATCTTGAATATAACTAATTTCTTTTTTGGGCCTAATGCCTTTTGTCGTAATCTAACGTTTATTCCGTTGAAACATGCCCTTAAGCATTTCCTTGTTTCTGTGTTGGTGTTACTTACTGCCCATCGCACCGTATTAAGCTTACAAGTTGTGTGAGCATATGGTGGCGCTGCGATTGTGAAAGCCAATTTGAAGTAAAGGCAATAAACGTCATATTGGCGCCACACGTTTTATATAAATGAATGGTTTTGTGGGGTAAACTGGAAACAGGAGTGGTCGGTAGGGCAGGCGGAGGGAGGGGTCATGGCAGTGCTCAGCTGCAGAGAATGGCCCGTGTGTAGTTGCAGGCTGCGTATTTGAGACGTTCCCTGTTGGAATCTTGGTTGCATTATCTGTTGTGCTGTCTTTACGTTTTGTACACGTCTCCTTGGTCCAGGAGGAGAGTTCGGCAGTCACGTGATTTAGAAAATGGGTAATTACCAAAGTTCGAGTCCGACTGTGGCGCCAGTGAAGATGCTTTTAACTACTGTATTGTCGCAGCTCTATTCAAATTATCAACGTCATTTTAAAGTTTTTTTTAAAAGCCAGTTTAGAGCAGGGGTGTCCAACCTGTGGCCTGCCAGGTTGTGTTATGTGGCCTGCAGCCTCATTTTAAAGTTATATACAGTTGAACTCGGTTATAACGACATCGGTTCGTACGACACCAAGTCTATAGCGTCAGATATTCTGCGGTACCAATTAATTCCTCACTGTTAACCATAACGTTACACTACTCGGTTATAACTACACAGATATTCAGCCCCCTTCTTAACGTTATAACCGAGTTCGACTGTATATAGTATAAAAAATACACAACAATTTTGGTGGTTGGGTATGACACTTATTGTGATTTTTACACGTGCGACTCCCCTACCCAGCCCACAATAACGGTTGTAGCCCTTTGCCAATAAAAAGGTTGGATACCCCTGCTCTAGAGCATAGTGGTGATTATATATATCGCGCTATTTAACATTCGAAACATCACATTCTGCACACAGAGTGTATTTATGTGTCTCATATGCTTCTCAGAATAAACAGCGATTAGTTTCAAAGGAGAGAGGACGGCAGTCGACGTGAACTATATTTGTGAAACGTTGCTGAATGATACAGTGCGACATGTTTCGGCCTTTGTAGAACGCCACCATCAGGCATTTTAAAGGAAGCTGTAGTTTCTTAAGTGCATTGACCGGCTGGTATGTGTAATGGAGGAATTTCGTAGGTCTGTATGCAGAAAAATTTTATTTCCAAGTTGCTACCGCATGATTTTCTTGCAGCCCTCAGAATTTATGTTAACCATAAATGCATAGTCGTATAGGACACCAAACAGATTATAAAATTGAACATTATAACATGCTTCAAAGGATTAACCACCGTCAGCAGTGATACGTAATGCTGTAGTTTTGGTGGTCTGGGCTCGTTGAAGAGCTGGGCTGCGTTGTACAAGCACGTGAGGCCAGTTTCTTGTTTCAAATTTGGCTTTGAGCTCTGCCTCCGGTAATCCGCTATCCTTAACAGCAAAGTATTTTAACATCTAGCGCGATAGAGTGACACCTGGCAGCGGGTTAGGGAAAATGTTGGGACTTCTTCCGCCCCTTGATGTTTGAACCCACAGGATGTACAATAAGACAGCTGCTGGACACGATCCTGAGCCAGTTCCATTCATCTCCCAACCACACAACCTGTTTCACTGACAGCCATCTTTTAGTCACATGACCGCTTCCCAAATGGTTTCCCCACCAGAATCATGTAGTTACTTGTTGTTTCTCCCAACGTACCACCACGTCGCCAACATCGGCGATGGATATAAATAGAGCTTTATAATTGTACAGGAACGTTAGAAGTCGGGGTGTCTTCAGCTTTGGACCGGAATGTGATGTTCTTGACGAATTCGACAGGGGCACTTTAAGCCAGGCCCCGATCAACCCAAATTTCGCGGGCAACATGTTTTCGACGACCTAGTGTTATTTTGCCCGCGGATACATTTTAAATGATAAAAACGTATTTTAACCATTTCACTGGCAAAGCCGAGATAGAACGCCGAAGCAATTTCGAAAACTTAATGAACTCCTTATTTGCGGTGATACACATTACATTACTAACCATTTTGTAAAGCAGATGTGCTAAAAATAACGACACCCTAGCCTAGGCTGTGAATTTAATTTCTTAATTACAAATTGTTTCTCTTATTATCAATATATTTTTACTGCACATGATGTACAGAAAAAATGCACAGGTAGCGTTATACATATAAGTGTACGTATACGTATTCCTTGTGTGTACTGAATTTCATCTTGCCAAAATGCACACCAAATTTTGTCGAATTTGCTTGCACCACATAAAAGGTTGAGCGGTGTGGTCCTAGCGCAACACGGTGCAGATATAGCATACAGGATGAAATTACCGAAACATGTTGTTTGAGTGGTCTAATTTATTTTTTTTTTTATTTTGCAGGTGAGTACAGCTTATCCAAGAATTAGTCCTACCATTTATAAAGTAAGTAAGAATCTTTTCTTATCCTTTAAATTATGAACGATACGCTGATGTGTTCGTTCTGACTCATCTGTAATACACAGCTTCCTGAAGGTGGAATTGGACGGCTAAACTTAGATTAGGGAATGACTGAATGAATGATGAATACATGTTTGTTTGTCTTGTTGGATATCTTTGTGTTATTCCATGGGGATTAGTAGCGTAAACTTTCTTGGGTGTTCTTGAAGAGTACATAAACTCGATGCTGTTTTAAGATGAATTTTTTAAGCAGAGGCGAATGTTCTGTCCAGTACAGGTTTAAGGTATTGATTGATTGATAATTGATTGATCGATGGAATTTTGTGGGAGTGATACATCATGCATTTAACTACGCTGTTGCATGTACCATTTTACGTTCTTACGCTGTTGGCCGTGAAGGTTGCTGTCTTGTGAGCTAGTGTGGAGTCTGGATAGCGTAGTCTAGGCTACGGGCTTGACGGTCCGGGTTTCGAATCCAGGCAGGAACAAGAAGTCCAAGACGTCAAAGAAGTCTTGGACTTCTGCCCGTCAGTCCGCATGGAACTCGGCTTCCACTCCACGGATTTTCATGAGATCTGATATTTGAGCTTTTTTTTCGAAAATCTGTCGAGAAAATTCGAGTTTGATTAAAATTTGACAAGAATATTTGTTCATTTAGATGAAGACCTATGTTAGTTATGAGCCTCGTTTCTTCAGACAGTATTTTAAAACTCCGTTAACGGTCGGCGTTGTGTGCATGTAAACTGTCTGGATATTATTTTTTGTACAGGATATTTGCACGAACCGCGCCTATTGTGTGTTTTTGTAGTTTATTTAAAGACGCCGTCAGTATGTCATACTGCAGCGTCGACTGATAGGATGATAATGTCGTAAACGTGGATGTTGAGCTTGTTTCGAATTTCGTTAGCCGAGCGGTAGTTTATAATTCAAGACTAGTCACATAGCCTTATCATGATCGAGGGTTGGCAACCGCAAAGAGCTGGTACAGACCAGTAGTAGTTGCGTTGAGATATTTAGATATTACGAGTACTACCAAACTGGCAAAGGGTTGTCTGACCAGTGTGAACTGTACTGGCACGCAGACAAAATGTGTGTGAACTGATAATGTGAATTTATGTTGTATTACGCTAACCACATTTCACAATACACAGTACCAAATGCATCTCAGAGGTGTACAGAATACTGGAGGAATAGGTTTTAATATTAGGATAACGAAAGGAAGTCCACTAATGTTTGTGGACCACAGCTGGATGGACATTGCGTTAATTTCAATTACATGTTGGCCTAAGGAGCATTCAAGAAGAAGAAGACTTTTTTTACCAGCAAATTGGGCTTAAATGTAAGGAAGAAACTAGTAAAGTGCTACATTTGGAGCATAGCTTTTATGGCGATGAAACGTGGACACTTCGGAAAGTAGATCAGAAATACCTGGAAAATTTTGAAATGTGGTGCTGGAGAAGAATGGAGATGATCAGTTGGACCGATCGTGTGAGAAATGAAGAACACAGAGTCAAGGAGGAGAGGAATATCCTACATACAATAAAAAAAGAAGAAAGGCTAACTTGCCTAGAAACTGCCTTCTGAAACACGTGATTGAAGGGAAATTAGAGGGAAGGATAGAAATGACGGGAAGACGAGGAAGAAAACGTAAGCAGCTGCTGGATAACTTTAAGGAAAAGAGAAGATACTGGAAATTGAAAGAGGAAGCACTAGATCGCACTGTGTGGAGAACTCGCTTTGGAAGAGGCTGCGTACCTGTCTTAAGACAGACTACAGAATGAATTGGCCTTTGGCATGACTTCAAAGGCTACTAAGGGAAAGGGACATACATGCTATACTGCACTGTAAACCGTGAGGTAAGTCATCACAACATTAGTGGTTTGGAGAGGATATGGAAAGTGCGGTCGTGGCATAAATGGGCTACTGTCGCAGTATTTGCCTGGAAGGACTGTGTAAAACCCTGGAATTAGCTGTACACGCTGAGATTCGAACCGGGCACGTCCCAAAAATATAAACCCAGAAGCTTTACTGCTTGAGCGAGCTTACAAGCCGCGCGTTTGGTTGTGAACACACATTGTGACGTGAAATGTTAATACTGCATTACACTTTTGTGAACACACATTGTGACGTGAAATGTTAATACTGCATTACACTTTTATGTCACGTAACATACTGGTTTCGGGGGGTGGGGGGATTGCGTAATCCTTATTTGGTCTGTAGGAAATCGTATTTACAAGAGCAAGACCTTAGCTTCTTTGCTGAAGGATCCAGCTGATGAGTAGCGAAAGCAAACAGTGGCCTGTCACTTGCAGGATATGCAGCGCCGAGCTGAGTGTTCAGGTGTGGCGATGACATGCGGTTCTTTCCATCCTCTGGTTGACTGTAAAAAACGTGAAGTAAAGTTGTCACTTTGCACGCTATGAAGGCGTATGAGGTAGTGCAGGCATAACTCCACTTATTCGTAACATCGGTATATTAGATGGAAGTGAATGGTCAGCTTCACGCCCCAGACGCTTTACCCCCGGGGATGGAACTCCCTCCCTGTATCTATTGATCTGCTTGGCTTGGTAATGGATGACGCTGGCTTCACTTCCATCACGTCTTTAAAATTTTTCTTCTTCTCATCTCTCGGTCTGTCCACTCTTTTTTTTCTTTCCTCTCTTCATATGTCTTCATCGTTAAAGTGCCAAGTGTCGGAAATTTTGACCATTAGAGCTAGTATACGGGTGCCTGGATAGCGTGATCAATGCAGTGCCTAGGCTACGGAATGGACAGCCAGACGAGGGATCTTGGTTCGACTCCCATTAGGGCCAAGAGAATTGTTTCTTCTCCAAAACCCCAAGATCGGCCTTGGGGCTCACCCAGTCTATTTAACTGGTACCGTGGGGCGGTTTCCTCGAGGGTAAAGCAGTAGGAGCTTGAAATAGACCACTTACCTCCATCCAGTGCCGAGGTTAAGAATGAGTGGAGCTATACTTCCACTCCCGCCACCTGCCTTTATGGCGTGCACAGGGACTACTTTATTTTACAGCTGGGTATATATATATATAATATAGTAACCACTTTGGTTTTAGAGCATTAAGTGAAGTAACGTACTACGGCTTGGACAACCTGGACACTAAAAGACACTAGCATGAAATATTTCTGGTCTGCACCTTGTTTGGAAGGTCTTTGGTGCTCACCCGGCTTCCTGTTCTGTGGGTTGGGTCTACCGATGGGCAGGATGGCCAGAACGTGAGGATAACCACGTATCTACGTCTGCTGTCTAGGGTACGAATGTAGAGCAGTTGTGGATTAGCTGTTACACCGTCAATATCGGGGGACAGCGTCGAGTGAAATGTGATTTATGAAGGATGAATTGCAGAGAATTTGGAAGGAAGCGGTGTCAACCTGCTCGATCTTGGTCTCCAAGCCACCGTGGGTTCAAAATGGCATTAGTACAAATGTGCCCTCCTTCCATCGTTACTTAATTTCTCGCAGTAAATTATCGTTCAGTCCGCAAAGAAGTGCCCGTTAATTTACACACGCGCACGGATAAGTTAGCTTCATAATGGCTTACATAAATCATTGTACACAGTGACAAATGGGCCTGCACTGCCCTCTTTCCACCTGCAGTTTCGAAGCCTTGGTTCGGGGTTTAAATTCCATTTCCTTTAAGTGTAAAAATTTGTGACCATAGTTAATTTAGGAGACACGCATATTTGACGTTTTTCCATTGCCGTGTTCTTATTGAAGAAGCACAGTGTTTCGAAAGTTGCTCTGCTTCCGTTATGTAAATTACAAAAAATTATGAAACCTACTTCGTTGGCCTCATTAGATGGGGCTTATCCGAGAATGGAGATTAACCATATGCAGCCACTGTACGCAGTGGTATATGTTTCATAGCTGTTGTATGTATTGTGATCATGGAATAGTCAGCATAGGAAACGTGGTTTGAACAAAAATGACGCTGTGCAGAAATTAATATAGTCTGTATGCGTCACCTTCGCTTATTTTGTTTAAACAAGCACGTGAACTGATATAACTGCCAAAGGCATGTGCGGTTTTCTTTAGATGCCTTCTTTAACGATTGTGTTAATTGCTGGGATTGTGTGGCGTCGGTGATAGATGAATTAATGAGTGTGGATCATTGGTGGAATGACAGTGAGGGGGAAAACCAAAGCACTCAGAAAGAAATCTGTCTCTGTGTCACTGTTTTTCCTCTGGCTCGACAGCCCTATATGGGCCTGGGCCTCCTCGTTTCGTCGAGGTTTCACGATCACACACATTTGAGACACACCACAGTCGGTAGGACTCCTCTGGACGAGGGACCAGCTCGTCGCAGAGACCTCTACCTGACAACACACAACTCTCACAAGAGACAGACATCCATGCCCCCGGTGGGATTCGAACCCACGATCCTAGTAAGCGAGCGGCCGAAGACCCACGCCTTAGACCGCACGGCCACTGGGATCGGCTTTCTGTGCCACTTTACCAACCATAAATTTTAGATGGACTGGCCGGGGTTAGAACGCGAGCCTCAGCGGTGAGAAGCCGGCGACTTACCGCCTGATCGTTGGCACCGGCAGGTGCGGTTGTCGTAATGTGAAGTGTAAGTAGTTATGATGAGCTGGGTGTGTAGTGAGGTGTTGGAGACGGAAGGGACAGTGATACATTCTGCATGTTTTAATTGTAGATTTATCGTGATGCAGTAATGTGTGGTTATGTAGACAAGATTAATTTTGCACAGAACAGGAACATGTGACGGGCTCTTTTGACAAGGTAACGAATTTATTGGTCAGCTGAGCGGCTATCAGCTTCTCGAGCAGTACCCTGCTGTGCCCGAGATTGAAATCGCTGGGGAACGAACTCGGAATGTGGAGACGAAAAGTGTATTACAGTGTCGGGTTTGGGAAATAGACTGTGAGGATGGGAGGTGGATGTAACTGGCTCAGGATCGTGTCCAGTGGTGGGCTTTGGTATTAGTGGTGTTGAACCTTCTGGTTCTGCTACCAGAGAGTTAGTTAGTTAGTAGTTAGTTAATAAGTTGGATCGTAGAGAATAGGTTATGAGGATGGGAGTTGGATGGAACTGGCTCAGGATCATGTCCAAAGGCGGGCTTTGGTATTAGCAGTGTCGAACCTGCGGGCACTGTTACCAGATATGCTTACTTTCGCCTTAGGTGTGGTGCCTTGTTCTGAAGACGATGTTGTAGATAAGATAGTCGGATGAGAGTCAAAATCGCTTACAGCAGAACTGCAGAGCTGTGGTGGAAGGATTTGCTCCGATGGATATGGTTTTGAGTTACGTGTTAGCTTTAGTAAAAGTGTCGGTTGTCTGAAATGTAGCAGCACAGTATGTTTCAAACAGCCTTCTCCTAACTCCGCAGTGCTTATGAAAACTGAAAATATAACGTAACCATGCTCCTTCCTGACAGCGCAGTGAATGACTGTGTGGAGCTTAGAAGCAAAGCTCCACTATTTGACTTCCATACAATATGCACGACGAGCTTCAGAACAGATTATTAGACTTATCTTCAAAACTAAACAAGTAACAACTTACGACCGCATCGGAGAAGCAAGTGAAACTGCACGTAACCAACTGTACGTCAAAAATCACCGCGCTAACATCAGCATAATGAAACTGAAGGAATAAATGTTTTATATAATCAGCGTACTCTTTGCGTGATTAGGCCGCGATGTAGATGAAATCTGTGCTTTCCTGGAATATTATGCAGCGTTGAGTGGTAGTTCTGTACCGACGTTTCGGGACAACCTATCGGCCCCATCTTTAAGGGTCGAAGACTTATTTACCCTCGAAGATGGGACCGATTGGTTGTCCCGAAACGTCGTTACAGAAGGTCAAGAGTTCTTGAACTTGAAGATGGGACCCATAGGTTGTCCCGAAACGTCGGTACAGAACTACCACTCAGTGATGCGCAATATCGCAGAAGGGCGCAGATCTCAACGTACTCTTATATTTAGGAAATGATAAATCGTATAAAAGAGACTAAATTTCATTTCGTAATTATGTAACAATCAATGTCACTTTTTAAATTTTAAAACTGAAGTTTCTTTCGACAGAAATGTATAAGTAACGCAACAATTTCAGTAGGAAATGATTATAAGTTACATAATTTCAAGTTATTAAGTTTTTATTTCGTTTAGTAATCACGACAAAGTTTTGTAAAAAGGAGATCGCTTTCAGAATCAGCACCCACTGCCTTTCTTTCACATTTTGTATCACTTTCGTCTGATGAAGACCTTCCAGGTCGAAACGTGTTGCGAAATTTTATAAATACAGACATTGTTTTATAATAAAAGTACTTACTTGAGTTACCTTAAATAATTGGGCCCAGTCGTTCTTAACTTTGCAGTGTATGTTGTCTGATACGGGCTTCACATTACCGGTCTTTGAACTAGCCCCCGGTATCCGTTGCTTAGGAGGCTTATGGACATGCACTTTCTTTTTGATGACGTGGTGTTTGCGCCCCGTACTGTCGTGGTACCACGTGCTATCATATATGAAACTTGGTTTCCTACTTCGAAGTTAGCCTATTCATTCCGTAGACAGGTCCGTAGCCTCTTCCAGCGTGAGTTCTGCACAGGGTGCGATCTAGTGCTTCCTCTTTCAACTTCCAGTATCCTCACGTTTCTTTAAGGCTATGCAGTAGCTGCGTACGTCTTATTCTTCGTCTTCCCGTCAATTCTATCCTTCCCTCTATCTTTCCGTCAATAACGTGTTTTAGAAGGCAGTTCCTAGGTAAGGTGTGACCAGTTAGCCTTCCGTCCTTTTATTATGTGTAGGATATTCCTCTCCCCTTTGACTGTTACATACTTCATTTTCACACGATCGGTCCAACTGTTCTTCTCCATCCTTCACCAGCACCACATTTCAGGACTTTGCAAGGCATTTCTGAACTGCTTTTCGAAGTGTCCAATTTTGTCGAGGTGGCTATGAATGTGTTTCATACAAAGGACTGAGAGAGATACAAATCCGGAGCCTCTGGAATATGATACAGGCAGTACCTCGAGATTTCGACAACAGTTTCGTAACTTACGAAACGCTCGTTTGAACAACAGAATGCTCGGACCTATTACCATTTCGAAATTGTATGTACCAAATGTTTGTGGCGTGCTTTTTATGCGCAATAGCAAGTCCGTAAAATTGATACGTCCCTGAGGATACATTTTACGCACAAAGTAACTGTCAGAATTGCGCACTGTACATGTATGCCTGCGGTGTATGATATATAAGGTTGTTCCTATCTAAATGAGATCGCCTGCTGATATGTAGGAGTATTACATGAGTACCCATTGCACAGTCAGTGGCCTTCAGCATGGAAGTCACGGCATTTTGTCTGCATAATACGCGCGCCTGCTAGTACCCCATTTATATTCTATTACAAGAACTTGATTCCCACCTGAGACTTGGTCATACTTATCTTGATAACTCCATCTCAAGTCGGACAATGCATTGTCGGTACCAGCGATGTATATAAACATATATATTTATTTATTTATTTGTGTATATTTTCGATCGGAATCGCCTTTTTTTTTTTTTTTTTACTTGGCTCTCCAATCCTTATCACTCGCTGTAGTGAATGAATTACTGAAGCTTTTCTGCTGGTTACAATACGGTACACTTCACTGTGATACGAATGCATCAGGTAGGCTAATTGGTATCACTTATGAAGTTATGTTCCTTTGTAAAACCGCGGAAGCTTAATGTAACTTAATTCTCCACAGTCCATACTTCAGAGGTGGAGTCAATAAAGCGCTCTTGAACGTTGTGTGACGTCATAATTGTTGACTTTGCTACGGGCTGGACTCTCCGAAATCCATGTAGGGGGAATAGATTTTTCCCTCCTCCAAAACAACCACACCAGCTCTGGGGGCCCATCCGGCCTCCTGTTCAGTGGGTACCGGGGTTAAAGTGGCCGGGATGTGACGTTAACCATTCAACTCCATCTAGTGTCGAGGTTAAGAATGAATGGAGCTGTACCTCCACTTCCCCTGTATGTCTTCATGGCGTGGACAGGGAAAACTGTACTTGTCTTTGACGTCATAATTGTTGGCTATCGAGCTGGGGTTCTTAAATCGTTTCCATCGAAGGCGGTTAGCGCATATGTGCGCAGTTGTGCGCACTGTCATCATTTTTGTAACAAGCTAGATACGGTACGGTTGCTATGGGTTATGACACCGTTCAGTGTGTTATAGCCTGATGGTTCGCGTTTTCGGATGAAAGTGCTGGCAGGCTTCGTGTTTTAGCCTGGAGACAGAATCAGAATGTTTAGTCAACGGTTTCGTAAAACTCTGCTAAGCCAATACAGTGTTATGACGAAGCAGACCACGAAGTGAGGCTTTCTTCACCACCGCGAGGATAGCCTCAGATTTCTCGCGGTTCCATCCGCCTAGAACGTTTCTATATTTGCATGTACCATTGCGAGATATTTGAAGTAAGGAATGCTGATTGGCAAGTGTAGTTGAAAGGGGCGGAAGGGGGAACGACCGGGAAATCGGAATTAGATTCTCGGCAGACGCAAAGAAAGTGTTACCACAGCACCCATACGGGATCTGGGATCCACCCAGGCTCCTATTGATAGGGTATTAGGAGTAAAGTACATCGTCTTCTCGTACGAGTCCCACCGAGCCTCCTGTCCAGAGGGTTTTTTTCCCCATGCCGCAGTAGCCCCTAGTGGGCCAGGGCCTCCTCAGTATCGAGGCTTCGCGATGGCACTCAGACAAACCACACTCGGTAGGACGAGTGATCAGCCCGACGAAGAGACCTCTGCCTGTCACCACAGAACACTCACAAGAAACAGACATCCATGCCTCCGGCGGGATTTGAACCCACAATCCCAGCAAGCAAGCGGCCACAAACCCACGCTTTAGACCGCGCGGCCACTGAGATCGGTTGTCCAAAGGGTAACGGGCTTTCTTCGTGTGGTAAAACACATCGGATTCTGGGGCACACCCAGTTTCCGATACAAATTATGCCACGGGCTCTCCTCGTCAGTTAAAACACGTCGCCAGAGCGGGTCTGGGTGCACCCATCCTTCTAGCTAGTGGGAACCTGGGGCGCTTCAACAGAAGTAAAGCGGCCGAAAATGAAACCGACCACTCACTGCCTCTGATGTGATCTTAAGAAACCTCTTCATATCGTCATGCTTAATTAAGCACTTCGTCGTAACCTGCTAGAAGTTTGTTAATTATAAAATAACCATGTGCAGTTTTTTTATTATTCGTGAGTGTAAAAACGCGCCGCAGGTCGTTACGACGAAGTGGCCTGCTGCATTATGCAAAGTGCCGTATCTGAACAGGTTACCCTTCTTGGAAGTCTTTTGCTATTGTATTGAAGCATACAAACATCACATAATGGATTTGATATTTGAGTGGATTTTCATGTTGTTTGCATTGTTTGTTTGTTTGTTTGTTAATTCTCACTGCTACCGTTCATCCATTGCTGGCTACCGAACACTTTTTTTTGACTCAGTCGACACAACTTTAATGGTAAACAGATCCCTTTCGTTTACAGTAAATACCTACATGTTTCGGCTTTTATACCAAAGCTATTATCAGGCTCAACCACCATAAAAATAAATTAAGTAAACCCGTTATTTCGCGTCACTTCAAATCCGATGCGGTAGTGAGATTTCACACATTACACAGTGTGTATGTATTATTGTTTTAGCTTAGCCCTGCAAGTTACATCATAAATGAGTTAAAATTGTGTAAAGTTTACGACTTTTGATTGCCAGAACAAACACAACACTTAAACACATGCACTTTATTTTCCCGTACGACATGTTTCGGCCGTGTGTACCGGCCATCATCATGTAGAAATTACAATACCACAAAATTAAAAGTATACTGAGGCGGAGGCCACCCCTTCACAGTTAAAACGTTAAAAGTATATAAACTTTCTGTTATAAGTTTTAAAACTTTCGCGGCGACATGATTCAATATAGTTTTCTCGGGCGCACAGCCGCGTCAATTCGTTTGAATACAACGTTTCGGGGACTAGCTCCGTCCCCATCCTCAGGCAAATCAGTTTTGCCTGAGGATGGGGACGGAGCTAGTCCCCGAAACGTATTCAAACGAATTGACGCGGCTGTGCGCCCGAGAAAACTATATTGAAACATTCTGTTATTCCCTATGCTACCATCCTTCTAGAGTCAACGTCTCAGATGATGTGTTTTCCGCAGGCAACGGAAAACACTGGCGTGGTAATCGAACTAGTCAGGTTCGGTAGGCATTGGTTCTTATTTTCAGGGATTATTGCCGCTGTGTGGAACGTCAACGGACTGCCGTCCTACACTCCACGCTGCACTTAAAAGAAAACTTAACTGGTATTTTAAACACTTCTCTACTTTATTATTACTTCGTACCAATCAATACAGTTTACTTCTGTAATATTGGCACTTTATAGCAACGTGTTTTCATTTATTATATTTTAATTGAGAAAGAGCCGACAATCTTGTTGCACAACTTATTTGCTTCCCAACTCCACCAGATGAACCAACAGAGCCCGTCTTGTGTCCCCCTACATCTCGTTGACCCCCAGTACAATTACTCCCCTCTCTAAAACTCAACAGTAATCATATTGGTCGAAATGTAATTTTGAAACAAAATCTCATAAACCGAATTCAAAAATTTTTAAATTTCTGTCCCATAATTGGCCAACTAACCCAGCGCTGGAGGTCTCTGCATCAACTGCGGACACTCCATCTTCGCAGTTAACGTTCTATAGAGGGCCATTTATGACGCAACGGCTGGTAGCTTCCCTACTAAAATATATGGGTGTTCAATTTCAAGCAGAATGGTTTCTCAACAAAGCGTCTGTTTCCTAAAATGTTAAAAAAGACCGGGAATTGACAAAAGCCAGCAAGTCCTTTTAGTTCCTTTGACTACTCTCCCCCACCTAGTTTATGGCTGCAGGTCTGATATTCCTTTTCGAGTTTCGTCTCCCTACGCTCGATGTTCTAATTGTTTTGCCAAAAAAAAAAAACTAGGGTGTCCACCAAGACGATGAATAGGACTCGAACCCAAGCTGTCCGGTAACACCTGTAAGGAACAGTATTAAGATGCATACACATTAGTAGTTAAAATTAGTTGAAGTGTAATTATTAAGTGATTGGGATAGAAGAGATTTCTGTTGTTCGTAGGAATGTGTAGTGGACAAGGTTCGCGTAAAAATGTATATGAAGTTTGTCCTGATGAAGGCTGTCTAGCTACTCCATGGAGCAGAGTCGTACCTGAGAAGCTAACACGTCCTCAGCTAGTTAAGGAATTCCCCGCATTTTGTGGAACCCGAAGGTTCATTACCGCATTCACAAGCGCCCGCCACCTGTCCCTATCCTGAGCCAGATCAATCCAGTCCATGCCTCCCCATCCCACTTCCTGAAGATGGCTTTGGTATAAAAGTCTAAACAGATATCAGTTTATAGTAAACAGAAGGAATCTGTTTATCAATAAAGTTGTATCGACTGAGTCAAAAGAGTATTTTTGATTTCGTGGTAGAAAACGCAACCGGATTCCACACACCAAGATCATAATGCCTTTGTCTTCAGGGTAAAGAACAGGTATTCTTCTTAGACTGCTTGACTCTGAAGATGAAGGCACTATGATGCTTCGAAACGTCGGGAACCACTCGCTCAACTATTAGTGTCGTTCAGTAAGCCACAAATAACGTAGGCCGTTTGTTGCGTGTCGAAGAGTTCTTAAGCGTCTTAAGTAGGGTTAACGGTTTGACGTTACAGTGAAATGGGCGTATCTGTGAGTTTATATCGTGTAGCATCGCCGCTCATATCGAAAACCGAGTCCCAGTAGTCCAGCCACTCATGAACAAAGCTGTCTCCATTGAAGTGAAGTGCTCTTAACAGTCCAATTGTGCCACCCACTCCAGTGGTCTCCATGGTGAGGGGCAGACGCGCTTGATACAGTGATCGCGCAAGAGCAGAACGTGCGTGGAAATAACCAGGTAATCAATTGTTTCCGGTTCAGCGTTGATTGGTTAAAGTGATATGCGTGACACATCTCTATTGGGCCGGCTGACGGTTAAGCGCCCATGATTGGCTAATGAGACTCTGCGCCCCATGAAGGGTGACAAGGCACAATGGACCTGTTGTAGTGATTGATGTGCTGGACCAGCTCACTTTGTCTGCCCGTATGTGGGGAAGGGCGAGATGCCCTCTGAATGTTTCTTGTGTTGCCGAACCTACCAGCCCTGTGGGTGGACACTGCTGATTCGTATTTGGGAGGTTCGATGTTCGAATCTTGGCCACAGAGATCGGTTAACATTTTGTTGTTTTGTGGTTTTCCTCAGTTTTCCCAGACAAAATGCCGAGAGATCCCCAAATTTGGCCACTATATCGTCCTTTCACACCCTTTCCAACTTTCTCTCCATCCCATCATTCAACGCTCTGTAGTTCTAGTGTGAGCTAGTGACAGCGTGGTTGAATAGGTAATTATGAATGAATAAAGAAATGTGTTCTTTTTCTCTTGGACCAGTTGTATATAATTACAGTCTAACCCGGTTATAACGACATCGGGTTATGCGACACCTCGTCTATAGCGTCAGATATTCTGTGGTACCAATTAATTCCTCACTGTTAACCATAACATTATACTCCGCGGTTAGAACAACACTCGGTTATAACGACACAAAATATTGAGCCCCCCCTACATAACGTTATAACCGAGTTCGACAGTAATTGCTGAATGTTCCTCATATTCCGTGTAGGTGCCTATCACATACAAGTTTTACTTCCAACTAATGCACAAAGCAATTTTTACGCTCCCCCATGTTTCGACTACGTATTGTAGCCATCATCAGGGAGACACAGTATTACAAAGATATAAGCAGCGTATTGTACGTCGGCCTCGGTGGACTAGTGGTTAGCGTGCTCGTCACTGGACCCAAGGTTCGCGGGTTCGATCCCGACCGAGGTCGATGGATCTTTAAGGGTGATAAAAATCCGGAGCACCACTTCCTTCGGAGGGGAAGTAAAGCCGTCGGTCCCTTGTCGTAGATTTACGGCATGTAAAAGAACCTTACGGGCATGAATAAAAATGTTGCGTAAGCCAAATTGCCTCCATTTCTCGCCCAAGTCTCCTGACTGCCTGCCAGATGGCTCTGGCAGGCATATCAGGATCGATAGAACAGTAAGCGCGGCCAGTTGACCAGTCACCAACTGCCACGAATGCGCACGACTTAGTAACCTCGAAAAGAGGAGGCAAGAGGAGGCCCGGGCCCATATAGGGCTGTTGAGCCATGGTTATTATTATATATTGTACGTCGGCATATGGTAAATATACATTAGCTTTTTTTTTACAGCAGTTAATCGATGTATAGTATCATTAAAATGATTCAGATTAAAATACATGTAACGTATTGAAACTTAATATGGTGCAGTGCGATCACTCATGAAGTAAACAGCAGGTATCACAGCCTTGGGTCTCCAACCCATCTAAAACAGGAGATACGAGTATACTGCAAGATGTTTGGAGACAACCCTTTATACAGTCGAATTCTGTTTATAACGTCGTGGAAGGGACTGGATATTTTGTGTCGTTATAAGCGAGTGTCGTTATAACCGAGGAGTATAATGTTATGCTTAAGAGTGATGAATTAATTTGTACACAATATCTGATCCTGTAGGCGAGGTGTCGTATAAACCGATGTGGTTATAACTGGGTTCGATTGTATTTTAACATTCTACGTTGTAATACTTTACACGTATTTTAATCTGAATAATTTTGCTGATACTGTACAGCGATTAACTGTTGTAAAAAAAAGAGTTAATGTATATTTACTATTTGCCAGCGAACAGTACGTTTAAAGTAAAACTTGTATGTATAATCAATTCCATCTTCTCTGATCGTGGCTTTCGGGGTTGTGACGTGCAGTTAGGTACATACCTACCAAACCGCACGACGTCACATCCCCACTCCAAGTCGTGTTCTTACATACCTGTCTTGCTGAAAAAAGGCTTAGGTTCTGTTGTAATCGAATAGGCGATATAAAAGTGTATCAATGTCTGTAACATATTGGTGTGAAACTTCCATCTGAATTTACGACACTTCTTGTGGAATCGGTATCTAGGGTATATACAGTCGAACCCGGTTATAACGACATCGGTTTATACGACACCTCGTATATAGTGTCGTATATTCTGTGGTACCAATTGATTCTTCACTGTTAACCATAACATTATACTCCTCGGTTATAAAAACCACTCGTTTATAACGACACAAAATATTCCGTCCCTTTCATGACGTTATAGCCGAGTTCGACTGTATATATATATATATATAGTACACAAACGCTATGTTGCAGTGGTCTTGCCACTGCGACTGAAGACTGACTTCACGACTGCAGACCAGAATAGAACGGCTACGGACATAACAACCTCAGCGAGAGTTCGTGTGTAGGCTGGGCCTCGTTCCGTGTGATAATGTAGCCGATAGGAAGTGACCAACGATATGGGCCAGATAAATTAATGACTGTGTATAATACAAAAAGAATGCCTAGCAGGCTTCAGTGTTGTAAATAGTCGGATAACGATGGGTTGTGCGGGTGTATACTTTTAAAAGTTGTATATTCCAACCATGTGGTTTAACGCGAGTGGTTAAATTCACCTTGTTCTGATGTCGCAGAGGATAGCCGAATAACCGAAACATGTGGGACATGTAAGTGTGTTTTAGTCTTACATGTTTTAAAACGAAATTGTAATAATTTGTTAGAACTCGCGATATTGATTTTTAATTCCTTTTGATATGTTTTCGCCACTGTCTGTGTTCTTCGTGAACCAAATAAAAACTGTGAGTTTGTCGCAAGTCAGTATGTTTCGGCCGCCACTACTGACTGGTCTTTATATTTCGATCCATGTTTCATCTCGGTCTTCATATTTCGATCCATGTTTCATTTCGAATGCAGTTTTGTTTGTTCTCGTCTTCCGCAGAGCGTAACGAAATGGTGTTCATGTTTTCGAGGCACCCTGCAAGTAATTGCTATTCACTTTTGTCTTGAGTCGCAAGTTGATCGTGGCGCCACATGGAGAGATCTGTTTCTTGCGGCTCCTTAGAAAACGAAACTGTATCAAATCAGACATTTAAAGCCCGACCTCCCATACTGCTGGATCCTAGCTAACAATTTCCGGAAGGCTGTTTTCGTCTCGTCTGATATCAGACCTGTGCATACAGCATGTACTGTAAGAGGGGTGGCCAGCTAGAAGCCGCACTTTGCGAGCCAACTCAGGCAAGAGCCTCGTCTTTATTTATGAAGCCGAACGTACGGTAGCAACACTGCTCACTGCCTGAGATAACGCAGCTAACGTTTTCTGTTATTTTAATCGGCATCTTGCATAAGCCACACACTTGACATGCGTGAGCCGCCTTGTGGTCATCCCTGTACTATAAAAAGTTCATCCTAGAACAGGCCATGAAGGCCAAGAGGGTGAGTAGAGGCATAGCTGTACTCTTTCTCTAACTTCGGAGCTAGATGGAGGTGGGTGGTCAACGCTACGCCCCAGCCGTTTTACCTCCGGGGGAGAGATCTCATTGCAGTCCGTGTGGGATTTGTGGTGGACAGAGTGGTACTGGGACAGGTTTTTCTCCGAGCGCCTTTTTTTTTCGCTTCCGATTGTTATTTCACATTGTTTCATATGTATATTCTTTCATCTAGCATCGACGCTGTGTGACCCAAGTGTGGCAGTATCCCTAAATAAACCCCGGAATCGAAATCTTACTGACACAGTGTATGTATCGTATGTGGTACATATAACACAATTAAAGGTGATTTTTTTCCCCCAAACGGCAGGTTGTTTTTATACCGGAGACGGATTGGGTTCTCTGACTTTGGACCTGATTTAATGCTTCAACACCGCGGAGACCCGGGTGCGAACACGGATCAATCCTTGGGAGGTTTTTGGTGAACAAAGTGGCAGTGGGGTAGCTTGGCTGTCATCAGAAACATTCCACCAGTGTTCTGTATTAGTCTTTTTCATGCGGCTGTTATTAGAAGGACAAGCGGGCGAAGCCTGGTAACCTACAGATGAAGCAACGCTCTTCCGGGAATTGGGAGCATCGGAAAGAAACGTGATTTTATTTTATGCTTCAAGGAGATAACGCAGATCTGCCTTACTGACACCACTCAAGTTTACGAAATGTCCGACTGGCTGCCAGGGTTTGTTTCTTGGTGATGGTACTTTTTCAAGACTGCACCAAGAGAACGAACATTGAACCCGTAAGTCGATGCAAGAAGAGTGTATATCCGTTTATTTATTGCGATGAAATTGCTAATCTACCCCAGAAATGTCACAGTGGTGTGACAAGTTTGTGATTGCTTTCTGTTGAGTCATTATACCCAGAATACATTGCGTACAAACTGTTAATGCTGTGTTTGGCTATATTCCAGGCAGTAAGTGTCGCATCTAGATAAATAACATGTGGTTAAATTGTTTTGGGAATGAAAGAAATTTCAGTGTTGTTGCCATAGAACACCACAGCTGAACAGCACTGTGTATTAGTTACAAACTTATTCACGGAAGTAAGAAAAAGGGTCATCAGCTTTGAAAACTATCATATGAGCCGCATTCTGTGAATCCATAGTCAAGTTAAATTGGGTTACCACAGTATGTAGCACGCATCAGGAAGTGAGAAGTACGAAATTTTTCTTCTGTGGCGCTACAGCCCAACTCTAGCTTGGCCGCCTCTTTTTTAGGTTCCTAGATCACACACAATCATACACACATCCACACACACCCTGCAGGACCTTCTGAACGAGTTATAAGCTCGTCGCAGAGGCCACTACCTACACAACACACAACAAACACAACAGGCGAACATACATGCCCTCCGCGGAATTCGAACCTGCCATCCTAGCAATCTTGCGGTCGCAGTCCTACGCCTTAGACCGCACGGCCACCGGGATCGGCAAAATGTGGGAAACCTCAAGAGAAGGGATCACGTACGATTCCAAGGCGTATACGGTAAGGTAATGCTTCTTGAAGAAATAGGGTGTGAAGTGGTGGGCAGGTTAGGGCCCAGTGGAGAGTGCTGCGAATACGCCATGGAGTTACCGTTTCATAAAGGGCTTTGCACCATGTTTACTACGATTAATCCTTTGGATCACTGAAATGCATCACGTCCGCGGTGATAGACGTTGATCCTTGTACTGTATCAAGTTCAGCCGAAGTTCTAACCTTTCCAAGCCTAGTCCGGTGGTCGGTAGCAGCCTGCGGGAATACGACAGACCAGGATACACTGTGCGGCGACACCACGTTCGAGGGGACGTAGTAGAATGACTGACGTCAGAGGCTCCTTAGCATGGATGAAGATACAGACAGGATCGAATTGCTGCTTCTCAGTAACACTAATCAGAACCGGTCCTGGGTCCCTAAGTAACTTGGAAGGCAAGAACAGTCTGTGGGGAATCGTCTGAATTGTGTGTCCTAACTTGCAACAAACAGCGCGCTCGCTATGGATGTGATAATGCCATCAATCAGCTCGGGGCCACTGTCACAGTAATCAGTGCTATCGATGCGGGATCAAGGATCTGCCCCATCAAGGCATACTTTCAAGAAAAGATTGTGGGACTCAGGGTCATATGAACAGGTTGTATGAGAATACATGAAGAGGCGCATTGAGCATGAAGATTACGTTCTGTGGGCCTAAACGCAAGAGTGCGCTGGTCAGGGCAATACAGACGAAAACGCAGGAGGATATGGAGACGAAAATGGATAAAAAGGGCGATGTTGGAGGGTAAGCAAGATAATAAAAGGGCGGAAGGAACGAGTGAAGCTGGCTGAATCGGTAACGCTTCCGACTTCTATTCACGAGGTGTCCGGTTCGAATCTCGGTCGGGACACGGACTGTCGTGATTGTTTTTCTTACTTTCCTCAGCCGTTCTGGACACAAGCCGCGATCGTGCCATAAATCACGCCACGACATTTGCCTTTCATATAGGTCGAACTCGGTTATAACGTCTTGAAAGGGACTGAATATTTTGTGTCGTTATAAACGAGTATCGTTATAACCGAGGAGAGTAATGTTATGGTTAACAGTGGTACCACAGAATATCTGAATCTATAAGCGAGGTGTCGTATAAACCGATGTCGTCATAACCGGGTTCGACTGTAGTTCTCAAATCATTCACACATGCGCACAGTTATTCAACGTTGCATAGTCTGGATTAATGAGAGTGCCGTTACTTAAACTACACGTACGAAGGAGGAATAAGATGATAGAGTAGAAGAAGAGAAGATGAAGGAACGAGGAGAATAACGCAAGGAATATTGTTTCGTATGTAGAAACTTGCTGCCCAACTGTACGGTGTCACACCACAGGCGACAGAATGTTATTGTCATGGCCGAGATAATCTCAAACCACATTTTAAATGGGGTATCTAGAACTGCACTGTTCAGAAAACCATCAGTCCACAAAACCGAATTTTTCATGACAGTTTGGACGTACAGTGCTTTTAAAAATCCTCAGCTTTGTGAGCTTTGTTGCAATGTCTATCCCTAGCCTTCGATCCTAGATAAATCTGAATGAAAGCTACATTTCCCCGTCTGAACTCGTATCTTTACAGCTTCTCTGCCCCACCAGTGTTGTTTCTATCCAACTTTCCATAAATTTAGTCACTCCTCTGCCGCAATTTGGAGATACTCTTTTATTAACCATATTCATCCTCGAGGAATATCGAGAAAAATACAGCGGTAATTTATTTTCCAGAAAATACCTGTAATACGTAGTTGTTGAACTTCCCTCAATAACATGTGGTCCAGTCAGGTTATTGCCTGATACTCCACACCACACGTTAAATGAAAATCAGAGTTTAAAATGACATTGTGTTACCTGGTGTGGATTTTCATGTGCCTGACAGTGCGAATTCCTTTTGTTGTTAATACCATCCCGAGTATGTTGAGTATCATGCGTGTACGGAATGTGAGGCATAATATGTGGACGTGGTTGCAGTCATTCATAAACCATCGTGCTGCAAAATTCTCCCTACCTTTGTCTGTGCTACATGTCGTCCTAGGAGTTCCGTGTATTCTTGTAGTTGGGCTTCGCAGCAATACTGGCTGAACGTCACCGTTCCACGCCGTTCTTAACGTCCAGCACTCGTTCATTCTCCCTCAGTGCTAGCCTGTATGTACGGTAATGTGTAGGACTAAGACGTCAGGTGACGCAATGTAACCGAATGTGCTGCGATAAAACTACCGGAAATAAGTCATGCAGTTCCTCGTAATCTTTCTGACAGTGCGAGTGGGTCTCAGTATAATACCATTGATTGATTGATTGATTGAGTGAGTCCCGCGCGGGTTTGTGTGGTTACCGTAGTTTACATGGTTGCCGGGTTTCACGTCTTGGTTTTCGTGGTTACGATAGAGCTTAGTTTTTGCTTGATGTCACATCCCGGGTTGCTGGTTTGTAAGGTAACGTCAGAGCTTTGTTGGTGGATGACGTCGTATATTGATTTGCTTGGTTTCGGTGGAGTACCGCGTGAATATTGTGGCATCCCGTCATGTGACGTCCACGCGGCTAGTTAGTAAGAATGTAACAGGTTTTAACTGCTGTTGGCGATCCACTGACTTCTCCTTGTGTATTATAACAGAGAATGTAGTTCGGCGCGCGTATTAACCTCTGAAGCTTAAAAATCCTCGACATAATGTTCAAAAGTCATTTTCTGTGTAAGTGTGCGTGTAAGTTAAGGTAAAGTTAAAGTTCACCTTAGAACAGGCCATGAAGGCCCAGAGGGGGAGCAGAGGTATAGTTCTACACCTTTAACCTCGGCGCTAAATTGGGGGCTACGTTTATTTGGGAATCACATGAAACCCCGTGAGTACATCCTTGGCAAATTGCAGAGCTGTTTATTGTTGAAACAGATCTTTAGAAGAGTAACATTCGCTTAAAATTGGGACAAAAACGCTGAAGAAGCATGCTCAAGGCTGAAGTTATTTGCTGGAAGTCTTTGCACAGTGAGCACCTTTTATATTCCCAAAAACCATAGATTAAAGCGTGCATTCCGCATATAAAGAATATGACGTCATTCTGCACGGAAAGACATAATAAGGCCCAGAAATGGGTAGAAGACAGTGGGGTTTGTTGCGTTAAGGTAATGAGCGTCGTGTGGTGAGATAATGCCCAAAAACCCGTTCATTTCTTGGTTATGCGTAATAGAGACTAGGGATAATCGGGTCCATTCAGCCTTTGTATGTGTTTGTCATCAGCTATCCTATTTCGAGATGTATTTGTGATTTTCCTCAACCCTTTCTGCAGAGATAGGACATTAAAGTAGGCCACGGTAGTGTCTAACCATCGCACAGTATCATCCTGTCACATCTTGCTCAGTTATTGTGATAAGGCTACGGGCTAGACATCCGCGGAATTTGTAGTCGATTAGCGATAGGTATAAAGTTTACGTTTTCTCAACACCTTCTAGACCGGCTTTGGAACGCACTCAGTCTCGCATTCAATGGCACCAGGGTTCTTTCTCTGGGTAAAGCGGCCGGGGCGTGAAACTAACACCTCAATCTAGTGGCGAGGATAAGAAATCGGTGGCGCTATACCTCCACTCTCCCATACATCTACACGGCATGGTTTTTAACTAAACACAGCGAACATTTCACCATACCTGTTGTTTCTTAATGACAGTTAATATCATAAAACATGCCGAAGTAACCCGTCACTCAGAGCTAAACTTTTTATTGTTGTCAGAATTTAGTATTCTCAACATGTTTCGGCCAACCTGGCCGTCTTCATGTAATACGCAATGTATGCAGAATACTTGGCAGCAAATTGGCAACACTGATATTTATAATAAGAAATGTGCTATTTTTTTACATAAGTGATAATATTATATGAAAGATTGTTACTGAAATAAGTTCAATATTTATTTAAGTATCGCTACCGTTTATATTCTGAACAAGCAGTTCCTTTTACGTTGCTTATTCTGTGCATTGTGGCGAAGTATGAAACTTAAGTAACACCAACAAATGCACTATTCTATATTTTATTCGTACTGTCTTTTACATAGCTCCTACATGTTTCGGCGTTATTATCTTGCCATCTTCAGGGAGCTGACGCCAAAATTACTATAAAACTTACAGCAGTAAAGTAGATCACAATAAGCGTGCATACGTTGTGGTATCAATAGTACATAATATTCTGCACTATTGAAAGTGGGTCCCTGTCACCACGGCATGGCGCGTCCTCGGGTTGCGGATGGAGGAACGGCCTCCGGATATGGAGGATAGCTGCGAATACATTGAATAAGCAGTCGCGGACAGCCGACAAGGGGTGTCCCCCCAGCTTGGGGGTTGGGGGAGGTGCTAACAACTCTTCACCGTAAAAAATTACCATGTACGAAACATTATACAAAGCCGTCGGACCTGGACTGTTGCTCAGGATAGTGACAGTGGCGGGCTGTTGTGAGTGCGGTAATGAACCTTCGTGTTCCATAAAACGCGGGGAATTTCTTGACTAGCTGACGACTTGTTAGCTTCTCAAGAAGGACTTGCTCCATGGAGTTAGTTAGTTTATTGAAACTTTGGTGCAAGCTCCCTGAAGATGGCGAGAGTATTAACGCCAAAGAAATTCCTTGTTGTGGTTTTGGCTTCTTACTTTGTGATGTTAGTGGGTGAAACAGGTGAATAAATACGGGATGATTTTTGTATTCGTCGAGGCATTTCATTTAGTCTTAAAATCAGATCGTCACAAACCACTTATTTCTGTATTCAAGACTACCTAACACGAGAAACACAGTCCTCAGTGTGAAGCATGTTGGACAGTAACTTCCTCGTGCAATAACGTATCACAGTCAAATGCTGTACCTCAGCTGTGCGTGGGCCAATGTCTTGGAACACTGTATCCTCGAGATTGCCGCTATAAAGGAAAGTCGCGTGAGTTTAAATTTAGTGACACAGGTTCGCTGAGTGAAAGTAACCCTCTGTGATGTATTGGGTTGTCCGTGCTACAAAATCGGTACCAAATACCTTGTTTTCCCGTATCCCAACAACAGTGCTATAATCGTGCGTGACTGGGATTGTCTGCGGGGTTTCCCCAGTTTTGACAAGAATTGCATAACATGGTGGGGTATAATTAACTTTAACTCGAACTTATGCATGTACCAGCAAAATTAAGAATTTGCTTCCTAAAAGAAACAGTTTTTATATTTAAATTGCACGTGTACCGTGCGTGAGATACAGAGTAGGACGGACAGACACTGAATTGTATGTGGGTAGACCTGCGTCTTTTGAAATGTGTTTAACTAACGAATTCCAGTTTCTACGGCTACGATTGCTTACTGTTATTGCCTAGATGTAGGTCGTTTGTACATTTACTGCGTCAGTATGACAGTTACTGGCAGTGTAGACAGCATTCCTTTTGGGAGAGTATTGTATATGTTCCAGTTTCGGATACTGCGTAAGTCCAAGCGGTATGTAGTTCTGTAGTGTACATACTGCACTGAGTTTTGTACCGACAGGAGTTCGTAGAATCGCATATTGTGTTAAGCCAGGAAGTAGAACACGCCACAGGCAACTTCACTTCTTTTCACTGTTGCCAAAATCAACAACGTGAAAATAGATACTCTGTCAACTTTCCGGCAAAGAACATGTTTAAAACATAAATTGAAGTAACTGGGAAGTGATTTACGAGGACAGCAAACCACTGTATCGTCACACCTTTGCTTGTATCGTTGTATTTTTTTGAACAGCTGGAACTGTTTTTTTACGAAACTTGTTATGAGTGCCGTGCCGATGGAGATCATTCCAACGTGGCTTCACAGAATTCGTTACTTGCAGTTCCAACATGGCGGCGATGCGAACGTCAGACGCGAGCAGCAGTAGGCCCATTGAAGGTACAGGACTGTTGTTCCGTCCGTCCGTCCCTCCTCGTCGTCATCACCATCACCACCACCACACCCCCACCACCAACGTAGTCTTTCTAACAACAGGTCCATAGCCTCTTCCACAGCGAGTACTGTATAGAGTGCGATCTAGTGCGTCCTTTATCAGTTTCCAGTACCTTCCCGTTTCCCTGAGGTCATCCAGTAGTTGCTTACGCCTTCTTCCTCGTCTTCCCGTTTCTTCTGTCTTTCCTTCAATAACGTGTTCTAAAAGGCAGTTCCCACGCAACAAGACGTGACCAATCCTTCCATCCCTCGTCTCATTTTAAACAAAGTGATTATAAGATTATGTACGAATGGTAAAAGTTCGATTTCAGTCGACATGGGCTTCTATAAAAATGGGAGTTCATATTTAATACTGCACATTTTCCGTGCAGTTGTTTTACATATAGGTTTTTTATTATTACCAACCACTGCACAATAATTCTTTTTACTCCTACATGTTTCGGCTAACCATCGTAGCCATCATCAGGGAGTGACCCAACACAACGTGCGCAGCGTATAGATGTCAATGAATGGTATACGTACTCCTGATGATGGCTACGATGGTTAGCCGAAACATGTAGGAGTAAAAAGAATTATTGTGCAGTGGTTGGTAATAATAAAAACGTATATGGGAGTTCATATTATTAAACAGTTGCGAGCGTTAGTTAAATAACTTGTACCGAAGAATTTTCGAAATGAGCGCCCAAAATACCGAATTTTGTCAACATGCGACTGTCCTGTAGTCGTGACATCCCTCAGTGTCTCCAGTCTGCCGACGTAACACGATGTGACACCTGCGATCATTTTTAATTCTCCTTCCAGTTGGCATTTCTGCAAGGTTTCAACAGGAAGCGGTTGCTCAGGAACTTGTTTAATTAAACGCAGGACGTAATGTGGGTACCGCTATTATGTAATCACATCAACTACCTTTGCCTCTGTTTCATGTCCTATTTTGGAGATGGGCGTTCTGCTCTTCCTTTCGTCGTGGTTATTATATCAAATTAGTGTCCGTAATTAAGTTTTACCGTTTACGATATCGCTAATAACGAGTTTCGTGGATAACCCAACGAAACATACCAAATTTGGTCGCTGTGTTTCGAGAGCATGTTCTCCCTGCGCTGCTATTAGCATACGTTAGACTGTACGGCTTTATATGTCGGCATATTTGTGCCTCGAGGTTTATGAGTGGCTACTTCCATGGATTAGAGTCGTTCTTCAGACGCTAACAGCGCCTTGACTGATCAGAACTGCCGCCTTTTATGGAGCCCGAAGGTTGATTACCGCATTGTTTACAAGATTATCCGTTTCAGGTCAGCTGAATTTATTCTACATCTGATTCATGAGCCGGGATAGCGTAGTCCCGGCAGGGGCAAGAAGTTTTCTCTTCAAAACCGCCCAGACCGTCTCTGAGCCCAGCCAGCCTCCATTGGGTACCGGGTCATTCCCGTGGGTAAAGCGGTCGGGGCGTGAAGTTGACCACTCATGTCTATCTAGTGCCGAGGCTAAGCTGTTCTTCTGCTCCCTCTATATGTCTTCATGGCGTGGATATGGAAAACTTTACCTCTGTATCTAACGTCCGATTTTTTTAAGGTCCGTTTAATAGGGTATGCTCCAGTTCACATCTACATGTCCGTTCAGGTTTTACGACTGACGTTTTATATATGAGACATTCCGGGACTATGAATATACCGTGTCTTGCATGTGACGCCGTACAGTCTGGTATGGCAATATTCATGGTGACCACGATGGCGATTCCCGCATAGCGCGATTCTTCGGACAGGGTATTCTGCACAGCCTCTGCAGATTATAAACTCTTCCCATCTTTTGAAAGCAATAAAATTTATAAGAGCCCACATGGCGTTGCGTCTCAGAATACTGTGGCCTTCAGCACTTCATGTGCGTATCTGATATCCCCATGTTCTTACAACCTTGTCTTCCTTGACGAAGTACATCGTGTGGGATGGACTTATCCGGCTCAGGTGGAGTCCATAGACGAAGATGTTATATGATATTTTACCAGGTGGAGTCCATAGACGAAGAAGTTATATGATATTTTACCAGGTGGAGTCCATAGACGAAGAAGTTATAATGTATAATTTTACCAGGTGGAGTCCATAGACGAAGAAGTTATATGATATTTTACCAAGTCCAGCAATTCCCCGCATTTTTCAAAACCTAGTGTTCATTACCGTGTTCACAAGAGTCCGCCTTTTGTACCGGAGCCAGATTAATCCATCCCAACCCCTCCCAAACGATTGATTTTAAGATCCGTTCTAATATTATCCTCCCAACTACGCCTATAAGTCTTCCAAGTGATTTTTTTTTCGTTTCCTCAACAAAGCCGTGTATGACTTTTTCTTCTCCCCCACACATGCCACATTCCCCACCCATCTCATCCTGGATATTATAAACGTAATAACATTTGTTGAGTACAAATCTTGAAGCTCCTCATTATGCAGTCTCCTCTAGCCCCCTGTTAGGCCCAAATATGTTCCCCATCACCCTATTCCGTAATACCCACAGCCTATGCCCTTCCCTTAATATGAGAGGCTAAGATTCACACCCATGCATAACAACGGGGAAAAATTATAGTTCTGTATATTTGAATGAAACCAACAATCCTTTTCTACATGCTGTGTTGAAAGGGATTGTTTGGTGTGATAATTATTGGTTAGTACGTATCACGACGGAATGCGACAGTTGAAAGGGATTTCTCGTGTCCTTTGATAACAAACGGAAAGACAAAAGATTCTAGTAGCAGGCGTTCCTCGAATTTAATCTGCTCGTAGTTTCTTCAGACATGCAAGTCTGATTTATTAAGAGTCGTTTCCAGGTATTTGAACTTTACCACATTTTTCAAAGGATACAGCAGCTGTCTTTGTGTTTTGAACATGCATGTGGTACGAAATGCCAAATGTATTTATGCAGCTGGGAATGATATGTGATAGAATGATCCGAGTTATGGATCAGGCGAGATGTAGAAACTAATAGTGTGGCCTATATTAGAGATTTTTTTTTTTACATTACGAACGGAAGGATGAATACACATAATCGATGTGGATGTATACTGACAGGGGTCTATAAATTTCCCAAAATTCTAGACGCCAGCATGGTGAGAACTGAGAACCCATAAATAGTAGGTGCCACCGTACCGAATTTTGTCAGCAGGGCGACCTGGTGCCCGAAATATATGCACGCCTGGCTAACAAATTTTCATCAGACCGAATACTATACGCGTATCGTTGACTTCACGTTACTTGCACCGTACATTCTCTTTGATTATATAAATCTTAGTCCGACAAATGTACACAGTTTATGTTATTTAACACAACTCTTTATTATTAAAAAGTGCCCAACATGTTTCGAAACAATTTTTTTAGTTCATCTTCAGGGGCTTACTTGTTCAAGTTACATCAGCTGTACAGGTTTGGTACTCATAAAAAACATAAGTTAAATGCATATCGTTGACTACGTAAACCGAAAGCCAGGCGTGAGCAAGTGTGTGTTGCTGTTGACAAGTTAGTCGTCCATATCAGCTGTTTGCACAAGTTTAACATTTTAAAATCTGTACAGTATAGTATAAAAATGAAATCAGTACCTGTCCAAAAACAACTAAATTATATTTTTATATAGAACTACATGTTTCGAAAAACACAATTAAAATTATTAAAAATTGTTATCGTCATAAACTGGAACACTGTGTGCATAGAGATTCTGCCACGACTGTTACAAATACTGTTTATATATTTTACTTCCTTTGCTGTTCCAAAGTTGTCATAGCTTCATCCCCAGGTCGAGTATCTCGATGTGGATTCGTTCCAAAAAATAAAATAATAGAATTTAGTTGTCAACGGACAGACTTTGATTTAATCTTCATACTACTAACAACACAACAGGATGACGTTCGTTAAAACCGTACAGTATACCTATTTAGGATCATTTTTTGACCAACTGATATATCGTAGTTGCGTTCAGGAACTTCGCACTGCGGTCATATTGTATTTAAAACATACCTTCTCGGGGCGACTTCCATTGACGTGACATGCGTACGATAGTGAGGATAGGAATATCGTCTAGTTGAAGATATCTGTCCTGTGGCAAATAACGCCGTGTAGTGGGTAGATATGTACCATGTGAACAGTGAAGCGGTTGATCGATTTTTACGAAACTTGGTATGATCGTTACGTCATTAGAGACGTTTGTAACTTGGTATTTGTAAGTTATAGTCAAACCAACCAATTCACAATAATTATTAACAAAGTATATTTTGCAACCCCTACATATGTTTCGGCAACCAAGTTTCCATCCTCAGGGGGGCACACCAAAGAATCAGTCATTCAAGGCATCCAGCTACGCGCACATTCAGCGCACATTATTTCTGATGGGATTTGCATTTTTTATTTACGCCCACTTTTTCGACAACGCAACTAGGGCAAGAGAAAAAGGGCCGGTACGTACTTTTGAAGCGCCTAAAAACTTCCCAGCTTGATTCTCTTACAGCAATCGGCCGACGTGACTTCGTGTCGTAGTTCAGTATGTAATCGTGCAAACTGTTGAATCGTGTTCTTGCTGAAGGTAGCTGCATGTATAAGGCGGCAATATTTACGCGTTTTGACCATGTGGTTTTGTATAAAACAATGGGGCTATTAAAACTTCGAGATAAACTCAGCAGATAATAGGCCTACTGCATCTTCTTCATCTAGGTCAGTGATCTGCTGCCGTATGTTCGAAGAAAGAATTGATTTACAAAGTTGCCGGTGCGTCAGTAGAACGGCAGTTGTTTCCACTTCACGCCGTACAGTTAAGATAGTTATTGGGATTAGTACATGTTGAAGTCATGAAAGTTTCTTAAATATACAGGTATACACAAAAGAATGGTGCGGTTTCAATAGTGAATAAAGGGAAACCGCACCATTCTTTTGTGTATATCCTGTACATGTTGTGCAGATTAGTACCTTATAATATGTGACATCAGCGTAGCTGCTGGTAGGAGCCACTCATGCCGGACAGGTTTCAAGCGAGGTGCTGGACAGAGAGAGAGAGACCCTGGCCCTCCAGGTTTGGGGGGCTAGCCATGGGGCTGACATCGTCACCCATTAAAAATCAGTTGTCTCGAAACCCCGGCGACGGGGAGGCCATGGCCCAAAAACGGGCCGAAGCGCGATCGAAGAAGACTGTGTGACGCCGTGTTATGTGGTAGACAGGTACGAACGTTAGGAGGAACCTGATTGGTGCGTCTCTACCAAACTACACGGCGTCACGTCCCAGAAGACTGTTTTCTAAGGTACCGCCGTGAGAAAACTCATATCTTAGTTATTATGAGCGTCCGAATAATCTGAAATGTTACGCCGTGCCGACTGGGAAATAGTTGGCCGAAGTTTTGAATAAGCGTAATGCCTTCATGTTCAGGGTAAAGTAGCCAAAAAACCAACACCGCTGTGAGACCCTCAAATCTCACATTAATATTTTGTTTGAAATTTAGGAACTTGTTACGTGCAGCACACCTAGGGGGAGTGAAAAATTCGTGCAGTATTTTTTACTCGGGTAAATATCTCGCTATGGTGCTGAAACTTGGACACTTCGGACAAATAGATCAGAAATACCTTGAAGTTTTGAAACGTGGTGCTGGAGAAAGATGGAGATCAGTTGGACCGATCGTGTGAGAAATGAACAAGTATTACGTAGAATGAAGGAAGAAAAGAACTGCGTACAATAAAACGAAGGAAGACCAGCTGGATTGGTCACATCTTCCGTTTTGACGACTGCCTTCTAAAACGCGTTATTGAAGGAAAGATGGGACGAGAAGACAAGGAAGAAGATGTAAGCGGATACTGGATGACCTAAAGGGAACGAGAATATACTGGGAGTTGAAAGAGGAAGCACTAGATCGCACTCTTTGGAGAACTCGCATTGGAAGCGGCTATGGACTTGTCGTAAGACACTACGTGACGAATGAAAGTGAATTGTTCTAGTAATTGGTGGAAGGATAATATTGAAGTAGTTATTTGTTTGAGATTAGAATGTGGAGTAGGTACAAGTGGCTTGGGTAAGGGTGTGATGCACGGTTTTTGTGAAGAAACAAATGAACCTCATGTTTTGAGCAGAGTTTGCCAAGTTCAGTAAATCTATTAGCACATTACAGCACAGTGGATTGGTGTATATGTAGCACCTGCTTTGACATTAATCAAACCTGAAGTTCACTCACACAGTGTATATGTGTATCAGTTCCTTCTCACCGTAAACAGCTGTTATTCCCTAAGCACCATTACTCAATTTACCCTTAACTGAGACGAAATATCTGTACTATGAAGTACGAACTGTATTCATAAATATCTTTTATTCGTCTACCGTTGATAATGGAGGCGCCACGTGCCTCCAAAATGTGTCTAAATTCGACACTTGCTGCTCGTTGTCAAATGTCAGAAGACGCTATTTTTTAAGCTTTTATATGGATTTCGTGCCTGCATGAAGATCCTGTCACATGAACGTCGTCTCTCCCACTAACACCGGACGTTTTACATGTGACTGGTCGCTTTCAGTTTGTCTAGCTTGGTCTGTGATACAGGGAACTGATAGCTGTACTGGTACAAGCGGAGAGGGAGAGAGTTGCATACACGTACCTTTGGAGAAATTGTCTTTACTGTCCGTACCCGTAGTGGTTTAGAAATCTGAAATAGGTTATAAGGTACAAGGTTCGTACGGCGATGATCAGTGAGGTGGTCTTTTGGGATGTGGCTACCTTGTAGTTTGTAGATAGATACCACATTTCGGGGGAATCTGTCGCCATCTTCTTGGTTACTTACCTTGAAGGTGGAAGTAGAAGGTTTTGACCGGCGCTGTCCATGTTTGGGATAAGAACGAGTAACGTAGGCAGAGGCTGAGGCAGCAGGTTTCTCCGAAACGTTGATAACTATAAACTACGTGTCGTCACATCCCAGTAGAGTATTCTGAAGTGGGCCAGTCTGCACCATTAACGTTGCGGAAGTGCGTGTTGAACTGTCGACATTCCAGTGCCCGTAGCCTCATTGGGTAGGACTCCTGTCGAAGAAGCAGTGCTGTGTTAATTACGCCTGTTGGGCTGTTCAACAGGAGGCCTGTTCCCGTGTCTGAAAGGCAGCTGTTGGGACAGCACCTTGTTTCATGACGCCAGCGCTCTCCAAACTCTCAGAACTGTGTCGTATTTCTTAAAATCTGTTTATTGTGCATGTAATTTCATTCTTAAGCAAAATTTTTTCTGAAATGTGTTTGTAGTGGCTAGGCTAGGGGCTAAACGACCGAGGAGTCGCGGTTCGAGTCCAGGGTCAGTAAGATCCATTTTCCCCACAGCTCCCAGGTTTGGCCTGGAGTCCACCCAGTCTCCTGTCCATTCGATGTCGTAGGCTATAGCTGTTCCCGTAAGTAATGTCGCCGGGGCCAAGGTCAAGAATGCTGGAGCTGTGCTTTTACTCCGCCATATACCTTAATGGCGTGGCGCTTGTTTAAATCATTCACCTAGGGGACAATTTACGTTTGTCTGTGGCGCTGTAAGAATTCTATCTCGTGTCAGATAGTGATGTAAAGAGTAATGCGAAGATCGGTAAGGTGGTGTAGGCAGTTTATGGTTATTATCTGTAATTATTATTGCATGCATGTGTTCTGTTGCCTGCAGTCCTGCTTGGCTGTAGAGCTAGTGTTTTTTTTAAACAGACACTAGTATGTTTGTGTTCATGTAGTACGATTCAGGCTGCCTGTCAGAATTCTGTGTGCTTTTCTTGTTTCTCCCCTCCGGCTTATGTTCACTAAGCGCGGTAACCTCTTCTGTTGAATTGTCCTAACAACAGTATACAATCCGTGATTTCAGGCTTCCGCCGCGATGTGATGAGATTTGCGCTCTTCTGGGTATTACGCAGCGTCGAATGGTAATCCTTTACCGACGTTTCGGGACAACGTATCGTCCAATCTTCAAGGGCCAAGAAGTCCAAGAAGAAAAGAAAGCCCGCAAGACGATACGCGGTTGAGGAAACTTTAATTAATTAATTAGTTAATTAAGGGTTACGTTTTAAAAGGCCGAAATCGTTACGTAAGAACTGGTGCGTGGGGTATGCGATCTAGGTGACGAGCCCATTATATTCTCCTAACAATACTGTAGGTAGAATGACGAATGAATAAATTCGGATTACAGTACTTCACATGACGTCACATTTGACTCGTTGACCAATGAACCTATGTATTTCTTGTTTTGAATTACTGTTTATGTAGATGGCGCATAGTTATCTGCATGATGCCACAGATTTTGCAGATCGGCCTTTGGTCCAGAAACACATTTGCAGCTAGCTTTAAAAGGAAAGTTAACGCCTTGTATGCTGAAAGGTTAGCAAGCCGTCCGGTGCTGATATACTGAAACTTTGCAGTAAATGACCTAAACACTTCACGTTGTTATCCGGCTTGCTATCTTCTTTTCTTGTAATTTCTTTGTCTTTCTCTTTGTTTCTGGTATTTCCTTTTAAATCCTGTATAAACTTGCTCTGCGCATCGTGTACACATTTGGAGTCATTTGCTCGTTCAACACGAGATCTTGAAATGCCTTGGCCATGTCTTGTGCCATCTTCGCGCTCCCGTTTTTGTTAGCAGTTGACGTACAGTGCAAGTTGTGGTCTGAAACTGAAACAGGTCCAGTAAGTATCCGCATTCCATAAATGTAGTGTTTAAGGATATCGATGTGTTCAACTGTTTATCTAGAAATTAATTTCATTGGTGTTTTTCTATCTCACTGCGTCTCTGTTACAGAAACCAGCCGGTCATTGGTGTTCAGGGAAGTAATCACGCTTTATTCTGAGAACTGTACTAAGCAAATAAATACACTTTGTAGGGAGAATTATGAGTGCTTTTATGTTAAGGCGGGTAGTACAAACAGTTAACACTGTGCTGTGTGAAGGCTTAAGAGAGGGAGAAGACAGAACTGGGTAGTGAGAGTTTCTGCATCTGCTAGGGGGATGCAGTAATGGAATAGTTTCCGTTCTGAAGGCTTGGGACAGTGCCTGCTGCATTGTTGTGATTGTGTAGCCTAACAAAGTAGTTTAAGGATAATGGCTGCTGCATGGCGGAATTGTGATATTTACATTGGGAGATTTGTGGGGGGAAGCATGCAGGTGCACTGTCAAAGTTTGGTACCGATCGAAAATTTGCCCAGGGATCGAGGAAAACGCCTTTTATCTGAAACGTCTGAAGTGACGAGTTATGAAATGTACGAATGGCATAAGAATTTTGGCATTTTCTGTAGTCTAGCACCTGAAGGAAAATTATATCGGCCGCACAACGTATCGTTCATTTTTCTCTGCAGTTTTTGCTGTGATAAATATCTATCGTCGTAACGCTCGAGATGAGTTCAGAAAGGCCTGAATGTGAAGTATCCATTATTGTCGTCGGATTGTGATCTGAATTAGACCGTGTCGACAAATTTAAGTTCCGCCTGTGACATTTCGTGAAAATCCGTTCTCGGACTGTTACATCACACACACACACACACACACAACAAACTCAGCAGGCGAATACGTGCATTTTGCAACTTTTTGTTGTGGACACACCAAACACAATTCCCAAGCCAAAAGTGCGTTTCTGTCGGTAGGAAAAATGGATTTTTTTTAATATATACCTTGCAGATAGGAAGTATGTAGGGCTCGGTGGATGGGTTGTGTTAGTCCTGTCTCCTTGTCCCTCTTCGGCCCAAATGTACTGATTTAAAATGACATTTCAAAGATGCCTATAATTTGTACAGTTCATGTCCCCACGGTAAGCCGTAACAACACAACAACACGGCAATAATGTACGCAGTCCTCGCCCCAGACTTTGCATTTTAAGCTTTTTGAAAAGCGATGGCATTTACCTCGAAGTCGGACCTCTGATGCTGATGTACAATTACGAGTAGAAAGTGAAGACATGGACTGGGTTCAGCTGGCGCAGGATGTAGTCCACGGGTTGAACTTTGTGAATATAGTGACGGTCCTTTGGTCACATGAAGAGCAAGACGTTGCTTGACCGAGTACTGGCCGGCGAGGCCTTTGTGCCATGAGCAGCCTGTTGGTTTGTGTTCGGGTAATGAAGCTTCATAACTACGCTTTGTGTTCGGGTAATGAAGCCTCATAACTACGCTTTGTGTTCGGGTAATGAAGCTCCATAACTACGCTTTGTGTTCGGGTAATGAAGCTTCATAACTACAGGAACGTGTCTGTGTTTATGTGAGCGAGCTTTGTTAAGTCATTTTATTATGAAGGATATATTGTGGGCGTACAAGGAAAACCAACCGAGTCCACTTCGGTTGAAAAATGAGATTTTTGAACATTTAAGTCCATATGTCATCTCCTTGACCTGGAAAATCATCTTAAGGTCATTTACGAATTATTTTCGGTGGTACAAACATTCTAGTTTTCGCAAAGTCCAGGGTAGCTTGTTTGCTGACAGAGGAAAACCACGAAGTGCACATTTGGACTTGGTGGGTTTTCCTCCTACTCCCGCGGTACGATGTGCAGTTTACTGCAAGAATTGCACGGCCTGTCTACTGCCTTGCATTGATACTGACTCACTGGAATCGGCAGTCTCAGACCTTCAGACCTGTCTGGACTTAATAGTCTGGTGCATTCCGGTTTCAAACTCTGGCTAGGCCTGTGTGAGACTTAATTTGATGTAGTCGTACAGCGATCTGTAAAGAAAATGACACAGACGTGGGTGTGAACCAGTTCCACGTTACTCTTGCCGTTTGTTTCCGCGCTTCAAATGCCACAGGGGCCTATCAATAGGAAACGTCAAAATCGTCCGTTAAGGTGTTGTAAGACGCATAGATACCTTGCGTGATTTCAGGCTTCCGCCGCCGTGTAAATGAGATCTTCGCACGTCTGGGATATTACGCAGCGTTCATTGGTAGTTACTGACGTTTCGGGACCGATATGTTGTACCGATACGTCGGTAGCTACCAATCAACGCTGCGTAACATCTCACAAGAGTGAAGGTCTCACTTGTTGATACCTGTTAGGATATCATAAGTGTAATGACGAAAGGGTTGCGTGGTTTTGCGCAGTATTATTTAGGTAAATGAATAGTAAATGGTCATTATTTTATGTGACAATTATCGGTTGTCACTTCCTGTTGGCCCGTTTAACGTATTATGGTGCTTACTGAACCGACTGCCCGCCCGCACGCGCGGTGGAGTAGTGGCGCGAGGTGACAAACGATAGTTGTCAGATAAAATAATCATTCTGTAGTTTCCAGTAGGACGTGTTTCAAAGCAGCGGAAGGGAAACAAGAAAGATATGAAGAAAAATGGAAATTGTAGACATGTGAGTATATTGCATTACGTAAGTAGACTTTGATTTCTGCTCGGTTTACTTGTTCTGTATTACTTAGATTAATTTACTACTTAAAAAGTTTAAAAATGCCACGTCTAGGATTATCCCCTTCCCCAAGAGGTGCACAGATTTTCCAAAAATATAGGAACAGTCTCAAAATTCTAGGCGCCAGAAGGGTGACATGAAGTAAATTCCATACTGAGGACCCACGAATGTTAGACGCCACCGTCTAAAGTCTAGTCACCATGGTCATCTGGCGCACGGGATTTGCGTACTCCTGCCCCCCCCCCCCCCCCAATTAATTTGAGATATTTTCCTCAGCACCTTGTCGTCAAATGCCCTCAGTCAGTGTCTTCCCCTTGATTGAGGGACCAGGTTTCAGGAGGTACGCAGTTTGAGTCTCGTTTGGGTTTCAGGCTACACTCAGTGACTGATATTTTGTAATTATATCGAGTCTCCTCGCTTGCATGAACCCTCATAGTATTGAATATGATCCGTGACACGTTTCAAATGGAACGGCTGTTTATACTTTCGGAATGTCTCTAATCGGAACGATGCGCGCTACAAACTGATCTATTGAAACCAAGATAACGCTAAGAGCAAAACTGTGTTCTCTGCCTCAACCCTTTCACTTCGCCGTCAGTTTGCACCCGCCGTTTTTTTTAACTCTTCGAAGCATGAAAATCGTTTCAGTAATGTATAACAAGGAGTTTCAATCAGAACTCATTTCTAGTTCTACATGTTTATTACTCCCTCTTCCTCTCGTTCTTCTCATCCTCCTCCTCCTTTTGTGAAGAAGTAAGAAGTAGTTGTTTAGGTACAAATTACTTGTACGTTAAATTTCTTAGATAGGCCTATAATAATGTTTCGCATCGTCGCCACGTTTGTAATTGTTAAATAACTAACAGCATTTGTTGTATAATTTGTAAATATGTTTATAATCTGTCTAGGTACCAAATTTGACGTGCCTGGTTCCAGTGGCTTATTATTTGGAAATATCAGATTGAAAGCTAAACACAGTTTTCACGTGGTAAGGCCCTCTAATTTTACATTTTACAAAAAGAGTATCTTTATAGTAATTTTTTCCCCCTCTTTAGGATCGAAAGGTAAGTTAAGTGGTACTAGATGAGATCGGCGCTCTCGGATATTACGCAGCGTCGAGTGGTAATCCTTTACCTAACTTTCGGGACAACCTATCGATCCGTCGATAAAGGATTACCACTCGACGCTGCGTAATATCCAAAAGAGCGCATCTCATCAGCATCGCGGTCGAAGCCTGAAATCACGGATAAGTCGTACTAGTTCGCGAGCTCGCACTTCCGCAATGTTGATCTTAGTGATTGAAAGACGTTTAGAAGATATTGCATTGGGATGTCCTCCATTGGATTCGCACTTTCGTGAAAATCAGTCGACACGTTCAGAATTTGAAATGGGTCACTTACAGACTGCATGGCGATCCCAAAAGTCTAGGTCAGGTAGGCAAAAATTTCAGTTCATACCTCTCAGTAAACACTCACAGTCTCCAGTGTACATGTCAGTTAATGCTGCTTGAAGAAATAATCGATGGCGAATGGTACGAAATCCGTAAACACACTCTGTGGTATAGCGCAGTTTCTTAATGTTGCTTAATTTTACTTAAAGTAGTGACTACGATTTAAAGCAATGTTTGTCAGTCTTTCTGGTACCGTTGACCCCTAACAGAGTCGCCAGTTTTATTGACCCTATAGGCACAACTTGAGTAACTTGTAAAGGTAGAATACAAGTATTTACAAATAAGAGATATACTTAGACGGCAGAAACCTTTGTTAAATTACCGTTAAAATTTATTACAAAACTGCAATTACCCTCATAGTAACAACAATAAAAATAAGACTGGGAAAAGAAAGTTGTGTTCTACTGAGTAAAATGTCCACATCTCGTGTGCCCCTGGTTGATGAGCATTGATTTCAGGATTAATGGGGTAGCTGATAAAGAAGAAAATGGTGTTAGAACCCTTCTCGTTCCTCGTTTGTTACTGAAAAATATTTTGGGGGAAGGCGGGCCTCATTTCTGATTTAGTCTGTGAAATGTTCAAAACAATATATATTATATATATATAATATGTATGCAAGTTCTTGTTTTTACAGCGGTGCAGTTGAGGAATTCTGTCTTTCTTGGGTTTGACGCTGCAACTAACTAACTAACTAACTAAATTAACTAACTCCATGGAATAGAGTCCTTCGTGAGAACCTAACAGGTCCTCAGCTAGTCAAGAAATTCCCCGCGTTTTATGGAACCCGAAGATTCATGACCGCATTCACAAAGCCCGCCAGCTGTCTCTCGTGCACCAGATCAATCCAGTCCATGTCTCCCCATCCCACGTCTTGAAGATCCGTTTTATTCGCCAATTCCCTGGCCACTGTCGCAGGTGACCCTGGCCTGTGCAGGCTCCTCACATTCCACGTACCAAAGGATCAGTCCAAGTGCGAAGCCTTGTGAAATGTTTTGTAGCATCGTAGGTTTGTATGGCGAGGAGTTGGTAGCACCTCCCTCAACCCCAAAGCTGGAGGACCACCCCTTGTCATCTGTCCGCGACTGCTTATTCAATACATTCTCAGCTACCCTCCATATCTGGAGGCCGTTCCTCCATCCGCAACCAGAGTACGCGCCATGCTGTGCTGACAAGAGACCCACACATCGTTGTGTGACGCTGCATCGTTGGATAAATGGGTTCCGACGTTTCGAAGGAACGTAATTCCTCGAAACGACGCAGTGTCACGTCCCAGAAGAACGGAGTCGTCAAATACGTAGATCTGTGTTTCATTGTCTTGGAATGGGGTAAGACTGTGTCTGTGTAGACCTGCTGCTATTAAGGGACCCATTGTCATACGGATGATACATTAATTAATACGGTGCGTTTGTAAAATGATAATTGAAACCTCTTCTTATTCTTTTCCATCTCCTTGTTGTTGGCTGTTGTTGTGGCATTGCAGTCGTTAGTGGACCTTAGTCTCTTCAATTGAAACTTCTGTTGTGGGTACTTTAATGGCGATCAGAAGTCTGGGTCTCGCTGTTAATTATTTTAGGGTTATTGCAGGCGGAATATTGACTTCACTTGCAAGTTATGTAGAGACGCTTGATTTGAACGCCACGGTCCACTGTTTTGTGTTCGATAAGTCCCAGGTTCCAATCAGGTGTAACACTAGATGCAAATTGGTTGAGAATCACGGTGGTTGTCGACGGTTCTGGATTACCAGGGTATTGTAGAAATAAACTGATGAGTCATTTGTATGGAATTGAGTGAAGACAAGCAGTGATGGATCCATTAAGATGTTCAAGAATTTTGTTACCTCGCTGTAAGTGCGTAAAGCCATGCGGCGACTTTCGTACCTTTTTACAAAGTGTTGTTTAGAAAAGTTTATCTGAAAACACTTTTATGTGTGCAGTCAAGCCAGGCATTTAGAAGCCGTTACAGATAAAACAGCGTTTGACGTTTTTACGGCAATGGAGGTTATTTGCGGCCTTCTGGGTTATTCGCCGTGTATTCTGGTTTGAAATACTTTTAGGTTGATGTTTGATTCATTGTTTCCCTCCAGCACTGTGGTACCCTCGTACCAGATTACATGGTGTCAAACCCAGATGACCGTATGAGTAACTTTACCCTGACGATGGCGTCAGTTTTTTTCCTCCGAAACGTTGCTACCCATGTACCAGTCTGCGTGATGTTATAACCTAAGACGGTATGAAGTACTGCTACCCTGACGATGGGAAGCAGAATGTCCCTTCGAAAATCTGTACGCGCCTATCTGATGACACGGTGTCGTGACCCAAAAATATCACAGCATGAATTAGTTTGCTGTAAATATGGTGAAAGTATGTCCCTCCGAAACGACGGTACCCTCTTAGCAGACTCCTCATAACCCAGACGGCAATTCATTGCTGATAATGTTATACTAAAATATGCGATATTGGCAACACTGTTTCTTTTCACTATACGATTTACATCAATAGTCTCTGAAGTAAACCTAATCGCCCAGAGTTCAAATTCCGCTTGCTGTCTGGGCGCTTGTCCAAGAAAGTAACTGATGGGAGGGGCTGTTAGTTTATCGGCGTGATCAAAAATTTCTACTTATCAGCTTAATAGAGAATACAGTCCAACAGAATTAGTTATTATAAAACAATACAGTTTATTTTATAAAACTGCTACGTGTTTTGACCCGACCGGGTCATCATCAAGCCTATAAAATATTTTAAAGGAGGCTAGTTGAATATTTTATATACATATTGTATATGACTGCTGATGAACTGATCGGGTCGAAACATGTAGCACTTATAAAAATAAAGAGGAAAGTACGTGTCCATGCATTAGCATAGCAGTGGGCTGTGCGATCCGGGGTTCGAATCTCCAAAACGTTTAGACCGGCTCCGGGCCGATCCAGCCTCCTGTTTAGTGGGTACCTGGGTTCTTTCCTAGGGATCAAGAGTCCTGGGTTCTTTCCCAGGGGTCAAGAGTCCTGGGTTTAATGTTGATTACGTATCTCCATCTATCGCCGAGGTTAAGAATGAGTGGAGCTATACCTCATTTTCCCTGCATGCCTTCATGGCGTGGACAGGGACAACATGACTGTACCTTTTACATGTCTGCGCATTTGAAGCATGTAATTAAGAACTCTATTCGTGGTAGCCAACTGGGGCTAGTAAAATACTGCAGCATTTGGCAACATTGATCGGAAAGGGAAATGACACACCAGTGTGACCATTCCCGTCAGTTGCAGAATTGCTGTCGGCGCATGAAGAATAAGTCGTAAGCGAAGTCCAAGAGCTCTTGAATCTTAAAAAGGCATTTCTAGCTGACCTGGTGGGCTAAAGAGCGACACTGGCGCGTGTGAGGTCAGAAATGGTGTTCTGGAGACCTGAAGGGCATTTTATTTCCTTTTTCTTGTACGCGAATTTAAAGGAAGTTATAATTGTAATGAGAGTCGCCTTTTCCTCGCCTGCAACACGGTTTCTGAATTTGTAAGTGGTGTATGCGATACTGCAGTTGACAGACTCGTAATAAAAATGTTTGTTCTGTATTCATTAACATAAGAGCTTAGTCTTTGAAGGATCAAGAAGTGTTAGTTTCTTAATTGAGTGTAGCCAACAGTCTCTTCAGGTTTCGTTGGCGTGCATAATTCTGGAGTCTCTGCATCACATCTCGTGTTTCCTTCTTGGCGCGACAGCCCCTAGTGTGCCAGGGCCTTCTTATTGTCGAGAGGCTTCACGGTCACATTCAGACACACCACACTTGGTAGGATTCCTCTGGACGAATGATCAGCCCGACCTGACAACACACAACACTCACAAGAGACAGACATCCGTGCCTCTGGCGGAATTCTAACCCGCAATCCCAGCAAGCGAGCGGTTTCTGGGTTGGGCCATCTCAGGTTCAGTACCCTTTAATTCGAAGTCCTAACAACTGTCGACTTGTTTACGATAGTAACCTGCAAAAGAGAAAATTTTTTATTAGATCACTGCAGTCATTTTCTGAAATGATATCTGCAATGACAAATAGGTCCTAACTGGAATGGATCAGTCAGTGATTACGCTAGTGGCTGGGGCAGGCGTTTTACTGGCTTCCACAGCGGCAGGACCGGCTCTGGGGCCCGCCCACCCAGGCACCTATCCAAATGTGTCCAAATGTTCTTTAATCTGGGGTAAAATGGCAGAGGCTTGAAGTCGTCAGCTTACCTCGATATAGTAAAAACCTTATGAATACTTGGAACTAGACCTCCATCACCGTACGTCTCTATGGCATGTTTAATTAAGCACAAGGAGGAGTGCATCTTTATCTTTTGTTTTCTGTAGCCCAACAACCCAACTCGGGCCTAGACCGCCACGTTTTGAGGTTTGTAGATCACGCACAATTAGACTCACACATACCCGGTAGGACTCCTCTGAACGAGTGATCAGCTCGTCGCAGAGGCCGCTACCTACACAACAAACACAAGAGACGGGCCGTGCCGTGGCTCAGGCGGTTAGTCGCCGACCTTCCACTGCGGAGGCCCGGGTTCAATCCCGGGTCGGTCCATGTGGGGTTTGTGGTGGACAAAGTGGCACTGGGACAGGTTTTTCTCCGAGTTGTCGGTTTTCCCCTGTCAATTTCATTCCACTGGTGCTCCATTACTTGTAAAACTTGGTAAAAAAAACTGCTCATCTTTATCACAGGGTTGCACAAAAACCTTAAGGCTGTGGTGCGTCCGTAGCATCTGCTGCGGGGCCCTTCACCATGTACAAAAAGAAACAAGAGACGAACATCCATGCCTTCAGCGGGTTTCGAGCCCGCGATCCCAGCAATCAAGCGGCTGCAGGCCAACGTCTTAGACCGCACGGCCGCGGGGATCCGCCACCTTTATATCTTACCCACCATAAATTATTGTAGCCAGTCATTGCCATATTTTTGTGTGACGTTTTGAAACCCACGTCGCTGGAGAGCGATCAACTGTAGGTGTACGTGTAATTTCAAGTTAGGAAATGGTGTACCGTCCTATGAGGCAATCCGGTTTGTCGGTCATAGCGCTGACGGCCAAACACGCGGTGGTGGAGATGTGGCGGGATGCGGTACACGTGCTGATTAGCGATAAATTGTCTACTGAGTTACGAAATACGAGTGTTTGGATTACGAGAAGTGGTCAGCATAATGGTACGTGTCAACCACGTGGAATACTGGAGGCTGCTATGTAACGGACCGGATGCTTAGCCACTTTAATGTTAATTGGATCGGTTGGTCTGCCAGGCTATCAGACGCTCTGATTCTTGTTTATTTCTTTTTTCCTCTTTATTTTTCTATGCTGTCTTGTGAGGTTTAGTGGACATGATTAATCATTTCAGATTTAATTCTGAGCTGGAACGCCACAGTTCCCAAGCACGTTGGCCCTTTGAGTTTGGTCTTGGTTTCCTTCACGACAGGTGCCCATTATGTTCTGTCCAAAGTTCTTGTTCTCCATCTTTTTACACCCATATTCCTCAGGCCCGATTCAACATCACTCATCGAGTGTTCCTTTTTTCTCCCCCTTCCTGGGTTGCCTTCAGTAATGTCTTTCCTGTCCTTGTTACCATCCACTCTTAAAACATGGCCAATCCATTCCAGTCTGCATACTTCAATTCCGGGTACAATATCTGGACATTTCAATTTATTTTAAATTTCTCGATTCCTTTTTGTTCTCCAATAACCATTTTCCTATGTTGGTCCATATATTTTTCTGAATAATTCTCGCTTATATCACTGCATCAGCCTCTTTGTGTTTGTTGCCACGGAGCCTAGATATTTAAAAAAATTTCTGCACTGTCATGTCTCTGTCCGTTTGTTTTAAATACTGCTGGTTTATTTCCCTTCTTATATTAATCATATATATATATAATATAATATATAATATGGTTTTAGGTACGTTTGTGGTATGCTACATTTGTCATATCTTCTGTTGTTTCTGCAATATGTTTCACTGCACATACCAAAACTACCACATCATCTGCATATAAGAGTTACTGCCTTGTTCTATTGAATGTTGTTCCTCCTGCATTTGTTTTCACTTTCCCTATAACCTTCTCCATGCACAGATTAAAGAAGAGTTTGGATAATTGCGTCGCCTTGCCTCAGTCCCACAAAGTTTCACAGGCCCCATGTTACAGAACTACAGGTGCATATTAATCAGCTGTTGATAACGTTGTAAAACCTGATATTACAATCGATACCCATCGAAATCGGATCATTCGTAGGAGTAAAAGCAGCCTCGTTGCAATACTGGACGTTAAATGCAAGACATTGTAAACTAGCTGCATGTTCGTTAGAATTTAAATGGAGGAATTCGGTCGCTGTAGGCATTTGAATAAGAATGCAGGTGGTGGAAATTTAAATGTCTGAAGTGTTGCGAAACCAGAACTGAAACAAAATGGCCGATTCACGTCGCACGTAATGGATGCACTAATACTGACAGTTACTAAGGACATTACGTACGAAACATGTCGAACAGGTTACGTCATTTTTTTTTCGTTGGGCGTGACTGGACGTTTAGAATGTTTAAGAGCGTGTGTGTGCATTTAACAGTAATTCACAAACTGTGGAAATATCAGTGGAATCTTGTTCCGGTATGTTTTGTACATTTTATTAGCCTCTGTCGTGGTTTCCATAATAAACTGTTGCTTTACGAATACTTTTTGTGTTTAATATGTTTGTTTTGCTACGCACTAAACCTTTTGCCTTCAGATTACCTAAACATGGGGGGGGGGGGGGGGGGATATTTACGAAATGATCTTGGCATCACACCCAAGAAGATGGTTTGTTGTCTTCAGAATATAGTAATAAGTCTTATATAAGATGGGCAATTTACGTATAACGTAGCATTGAGACGCGTTCACGTAACCAATTGTTGCAGTGGAAAAGCAATAAGTATTACATAATCTGAGTGTGTGTCTGTAGCCTTAGTTATCCAGCATGTAAAGCGCATGCGCCTTATATTGCCATCTGTGGCCTGTCCGGCTCTACCATATTTTTTCACACTATCTTATAAACGACACGATTTTCGGAAAATGTGTGTTTTGATTTTCACTACAGCTTTTGCCTAAAAGTTTCTCATTCTAAGAAGAATACAGCGGGATACTACGATAAATGTGTGTATGTTTGTAGGTCTTCATGTAAAGTACCCGTTATGCTTGTCATATTTTAATGAAATGACGCCAAAATGCTGACTGTTGCGCAGTGGGTCTCTGCAGTAACCACGTTTATTAATTTGGTCGGACTAGCTCCCCTCCCCCCCACTATAGTTACGTAGTGAAATATGATGTTATTTGAAATAATTAATAGCCTATGTTGAATATTTTGTCTTCCAGTGTGCTGTCTAAAAATATAAATATTGAAAAATACAGAACTGTAATGTTGCCTGTTGTTTTGTATGGGTGTGAAACTTGGTCTCTCGCATTGAGGGAGGAACATACGATGAGGGTGTTCGAGAATAGGGTGCTGAGGAAGATATTTGGGCCTGGGAGGGACGAGGTAACAGGGGAATGGAGAAGACTACATAACGAGGAGTTTTATGGTCTGTACTCCTCACCAAATATTATTCGGTTGAACAAATCAAGAAGAATGGGATGGGCGGAGATGTAGCACGTATGGGAGACAGGAGTGATGCATAGGGTTTTTGTGGGGAAACATGAGAGGAAGAGACCACTTGGGAGACCTAGGCGTAGATGGGAGGATAATATTAAAATGGATCTTAAAGAAGTAGGATGGGGTCATGGACTAGATTGATCTGGCTCAGGGTAGGGACAGGTAGGCGGGCTCTTGTGAATGAGGTAATGAACCTTCGGGCTCCATAAAACGCGGGGAATTTGTTGACTAGCTGACGACCTGTTAGCTTCTCAAGAAGGACTCTGCTTCATTGAGTAAGTTCGTAACGTATGTACAAATAATAAAGTTCAAAATACGCTGGCGTTTGGATGCAAGGTGACGTGTAAAACTTTCAATTCCCGAGGAGATTGTTTTGACTTATATGTGCCACAATTGTGGCAGGTCGATACGAACAGAAATGCTTGCTGTGTTTGGTCCAGAAGTCATAGCACGGCGACCGGCCGTATGGGAAGGGCCGTGAGAGGTCTTTGTGATTAATTGTGAATCGTCTGTGAGGCCATGACCCCCCCCCCCCTCTTTAACATGTAAATACCGGACGGAACATCTCACATTTTCTCACCATCACGTACAGTTTGACCCCTGACAACAATCAATTCTCTAGCACAAATCATCACGGCTTAGTGGCTGAATGGTACTGGTACCTGGGACAGTGGAGGAGACGGAATGGGCTGATTTCTTTCTTTCTGCCCTCCACGGGTTAGGCTGAAGACTGTTCGGGCATCATGACCATCGTCTAGTGCAGCGGTCGCCAACCGGTGGTCCGCGAGAAAATTTTGGTGGTCCGTGGAGAAATTTGGACATTGTTTGCAATTTTTATGTTTATTATACTGTTTCATTATATCCTGATCGTCTTCGTGTCACCGACACAGGATCGCTGACAATTTTCGTCTTATTACGTGCATCAAATTCACGTTCCACGAACGACGACAATCGCCACCGTCGACCCACCGCGGCGCGCTTGCGAACGCTAGTACGCATGCGCCAGGCTTCAGTGGTGCTTCTAACCGTCACAACAGTCAAACCCTCCGTGAATACCGATTCTCGTCCGATTGTTTTATTTTGTTGAAGCGAATTGTCGTCTGTCACGCTATACTGGGTTTTATTCCTCACATACTCTTCTTAGTAAGCGACCATGATATTTTATTTAACTGTGCACAGTGTGGTATTAATGGCATCGAAGAGCTTGAGTTGATAACTGTCATTTCTTGTTTGGTTTAGATTGGAATAAAATAAACCCACAATGAGTGAGAAAAAGCAACAAGCATTTTGCATTTCTTGTTATACTTCGCGTACCGTGAGTCGATGAAAGAATCAAGCCTCCACACCCCCGCCAGGCACCACTTTTAAAAAAATTAATGTAGTGTCCGGGATTCAAATTGTGGTTTAGTGTCCGTGAGGTCCGAATGTGCGACCGCTGGTCTAGTGATCATATGGCGCTTAACTTCTTAGTCTTTTACGTGAAAACATATTTTACTGTTTAAAGCACAGTGGTTGCTATATGTACTACCTCCTGTAACATTTAACAAGACAGGCGTGTAACGTAAAACATTGAGGCGCGTTCGCGTATCCATTGTTGTCGTGGAAAAGTATTATTACATATTCAGAGTGTGTCTGTAGCCTTAGTTATCCAACATGCAAAGCGAATGCGCCGTATTATATTGTCGTCTGTGGCCTGCCCGGCTCTACCATATTTTTTCACACTATCTCATTAACGGCAACGATTTTCGTGGAAAAAATTATTGAACGTACAATGTGTGTTTTGATTTTCTGTACAACTTTCGTGTGAAATATTTCTCATCCTACGAAAAATTGAGCGAGGTATTATAAGTGTACGTGGGCTTTCACGTGAAATGCTCGCTTTTCTTGTCAGATTTTAATGAAAGTTGAATTCTGTGGACAGAGTTTCGAAAAATACTCAAATATTAATTTTCATGAATATCCGTCCAGTGGGAGCAGAGTTGTTCGATGCTGGCGGGCAGACAGACATGACGAAGCTATTAGTCGCTTTTCGCAATTTTGCGAACGCGCCTAAAACCTCTGCATTTTTGCTGTCGTATGCAGTGGCTGAGATCTCTCTCTCTCCCCCCCCCCCCCCCCCCCCCCCCCCCCCCCCCCCCCCCGCTGGACTCAGTAATATGATGTCCCCTACAGTTATTAAAAAAAACAATTTTAGTATTCTGTAGGTTTGCCGCCGCCGCCACCCCCAACCCGGCCTCCGGGTCTGTAGGGAACTTATATGCGCCACTGCACATAGGAGTTAATGTGTTTGTTATTTCTTAACATTAAACGGTGATTATTTCCCTCTACAGCAATTATAATTGCTGTAGAGGAACTAATAATTATCAGTTGCTCTTCCGCGTGTAGAGCACGGATGTGCACTGTGAAGTGGTAACAAAATTCTTATAGTACTGTATTATTCGGCTGAATTTCATGCTCCAGAGGGATAATGTACACATACAAGAAGTGCATACGACAGTGCCAGCGTACGTGTGGCATAGGAATGCTGCATTATGCCGGTCGTTGACTGGAGGGAGAATTCGCCTTTGAAGGTGTAACGCCAAAGGAAGCGCGGCAGAACTCATGGGACACATCAAGGGACTGAGCAACCCTCTCGCCTGCTCACAGGACGGGAGTACCGTTTACCGCTTGCCTGGTCGCAGTCGCCGTTTGTCTGATGGATGTAAACAGAACGGGTTGTGCAAGAGGAATACGAAGTGTAGTTTGTGATTGCTGCAAAACAGAGACCATTTACATACATTGTATCTAATGTAACACAGATACAGGTGATCTGAGTGCTGAACGAACTTAGTGTGAGTTCCCCACCAAAGCAAGAAAAGAAGCTATATCATAAATGTCCGCAAACACTTTTTTTGTGTTGTGTTGTGGAGGGGCCCGCAGCTGATGCAACGGACAGCACCGCAGCCTTAAGGCTTATTGTGCAACCCCTGTGATGAAGATGAGGATGAGCATTTTTACCAGTGTACAATAATGGAGCACCAGTGGAATGAAATTGACAGGGAGAACCGACAACATCGAGAAAAACCTGTCCAGTGCCACTTTGTCCACCACAAATCTCACATGGACTTGACCTGGATCGAACCGGCCTCCGTGTGAGAGCGCGACTAACCGCCTGACCATGGCACGCCTCCGCAAACACTTAGTCCCCACGTTCGCCCGACCTCAATCCTTTAGATTTCTATCTGTGGGGACACTTAAAAATTGTAGTGTATTCAGCTCCAATTGGCAATGAAAAGACAATTCACCAAGGCATTTTTTACTCCAAAAGACATTCGGAACCGCCCCGGGAACTTCGAAAGGATGCGGCAGTCTGTGAACAGATTTGTCCATGCGTGAATTTATTCAGGTAGAGGACATTCTGAGCGTTGGTTGTGAATTGTGAATTGATAGGCAAAAAGCACTCAACAGTTATTAAACTGGGAACGTGTATTGTAAATGTATTATGTCAGTTGTAAATAAAGTGCAAGGTATTTATTGTTGAATGTCATGTTTAAATTAAGGTAGAAACCTCTCATTTCCGGACGTATGTGTATATGAACTTTTTTCTTTGTTTTTATATGAAGAACTATTTCTTGAAGTTTGTCCAAGCATTTTAGATACACCCTGTATATATTCACATGTGTGTACGTATTCGTATTAGCGGAAGAACTGGGGCGGAGAGATGAGCTAATTTCTGCGTTGGTAAAGCGTCGCGGGGAAAAAAAAACATTTAAACCCCAGCGCACATCCCACAAACTCACGTGGCAAGTGGATGTCTTTTTGATCAAGATATTTATATATTCACTTAATTGATTACGCTGTATCAGAGATTATGGAGGTTCACGGTAGGAAACCAGAGTCACATACTACAGCACTCGTTTACCTACCTCAAAATAATGCAGTGTTACATTCCAGCGTCCACCCACGATGTTTTACCCCCCCCCCCCCCCCCCCCCCCCCCCCCAAAGGAACTGATGTGTCTGGCTTCTCTTTCTTAGCATCGAATTCGATGCAGTAAGATGAATGTGAACGATATATAGAAATCTCACTGAAAGGCGGTAGACTATTACAGGAGTGCACAAGTCCCGGGCGACTAAATTTTTAACGGTGGGGGCCACTTATGGGTCCTCGGTATGAAACTTGCTTCACGTCACCCATCTGGGACCTGGAATTTTGACGTGGCCCCTAAATTTTTGGAGAATTTGTGCACCCCTGCGCTATGAATACGACCGTTACTAAAATTTAATCGGGAGTATGTGACAAGAAGGAGCCGGGTTAGCTCAGTCAGTGTCCGGGATTCAGAGTTTGATTCCCGGCAGGGAGAGTTTTCTGTTAACCGCCTCTTGGAGGCCCTCCCAGTCTCCGTTCCTGTGGGTACCGGTGGCTGTTTCCCCGGTGGTAAAGCGACCAGGGAGCGAAGGTGACTAGTCAAGAATGCGTGTATTTACGCTTCCACTTCCCCCGTACGTCCTCATGGCGTAGTGCATCATTAAACGTAGGACAGCTGTATGTGTACCTTGTTATGCATCCAGTTGAACTCCCAGAAGTGAATCTGGGCTTAAGTTAGTGATGCAGACTCTTCAGACTCTCAGTGCTTGATGATTAGTTGGAGTGTTTGTTTGCTTGTCTGTCTGTCTGCCTCTCTGTCTGTTACGTGTGATTGTTTGTACCTGTCTCTGCCTTCCTCAGGATCTCATCTTTCCTTTCCATCTCTTTCCTCAGTCTGCTGTTTATATTTTTCCTTCATCTCCTTATTCCTTGTACTTTTGTTTCAGTGTCGTCGTCGTCATTCTATGTATTGATGTTGTCCTCCAGCACGTCTTCCGCATTTTATTCCATATTTTTATTCTCTCTCTCACACTTCGTTATCCTCGTCCTTCTCTTTCTTCTCATCATCGTTTGAGTATCCTCGACGTCTCCTTCCACGGTCTCTTCATCTTCTTCCTCAATGTCATAGTATGCTCCCTCATTCTCTTTTTCTTCTCCAGTCTCACAATATTCTTCCTCTGCCTCTTCATGTTCTTCCTCCATGTCACAGTATTCTTCCTCAGTCTCTGTATCTTCTTCAGTCTCACAGTATTCTCCCTCAGTCTATTTATCTTCTTCCTCGCCTTCACAATCTTCTTCCTCCGTATCTTCATATTCTTCCTCAATCTCACATTCGCCTTTCTCATTTTCTTCATATTGTTCCTTGTCAATCTAATCATGATTTTCCTCAGTCTCCTCGTCATCTTCATCCTCAGTGTCTTCACTTCTGTTCTCAATCTGGCCCTTCTCTGTTCACTGAAATAACAGCCGGTGTTTTTCTTATTGGGCTGATAACATACAAGTTTGACAGTGGAATATATGCACAGTAATGGATTCAGCTACTATTCCGCGGTACCACCTGGTTATATGCAGAACATATTAAAGCTCCTGGTGGAATCACTGCGGAATGCTGCAGTACGGATTATCGCAGAGGGCTGCCAGTTGAATGAACTGAAACCTGTGCGACATGCAGCTCACAACAATGCTTCATCAATAAAACATGCACGTGCCTTTCCGTGACATCTGCCATCTGTTCTGCGATGCTCACTTTGTGTGTCTGTGCTGTCAGTACTTTCACGCTCAACGGAACGTCTGTGCACGAAACATGTTGCTGTAGCAGTAACGCTATAGACTTGTATTTGACAGGTACCTGGTTCGGGTCTCTGCAAGGACACCTGCTTTCTTGGGGATTTTCGAGGTTATCTTCAGTCCTTAAAGGCTTATGCCGGCTTGGTACCTCTGTTAGGCCACCATCAGTTCGTTCCGGATCCTTACCAATTCTTCAGTCACCAGTAATCCACGACGCTATAACAACAGTGTCGTAAAGCGAACCACACAAGAAGTCCGTAGCACTGTAACCGTTCTTGTTGAATGGGCAGAAGTGGTTGTAGGAGGGACGTGCGGTTCAATAATCAGGGACGGCGGAAAACGTTAGAACTCGGACAGCGACAACCGACATCCTTGAACGACATGTCAGTGTTGCAGAATTGCCTTTTCGCCAAGATTTCGGCGACACCCGTCATGTTGGTACGCTCACTTGCATTCTAGGTAATTGTATTGAATTCCGTTGCATTTATTTTGTTATGAAATATGTAGGATTAGATTGTAAGGAATTTTGATGTAAAACAATTCCGTAGTCAATGCTGTCAGTACGAGTACTTCAGTTTTGTGCACGGTCTGTGGAGAGGTATACTTCTTCTTCTTCTTCCATGGCGTTACAGCCCGGGGTGGGCCACAGCCTCCTTCTTTTGGGATTTCATCCCGAAGGTTTCCTTTTCGGTAAGTGTGCGTTCTGTAGTGAGTGACCGGATCACTGACCGCACAAGTTTTTGCTCAATCCTGATGAGACTGCCAGAGCCATCTCGCAGGCATTCAGGAGACTTGGGTGAGAAATGGCCGCTTGAATTTTGCTTACGGACATTACTGATTCTATTCATGCCCGTAAGGTTCTTTTACATGCCGTAAATCTACGACATGGGACTGACGGCTTTACTTCCCCTCCGAAGGAAGTGGTGCTCCGGATTTTTATCATCCTTAAAAATCCATCGACCTCGGCCAGGATCGAACCCGCGAACCTTGGTCCAGTGGCGAGCACGCTAACCACTAGTCCACCGAGGGCGACGTGGAGAGGTATACACCGTGTCTGATATTTTAGGGGGGCTTCCTCCTGTCGTCGTCGGTATTGTGGCTAAGCTATGGACTGAGTGATCCGAGGTTCAAATACCGGCGGGGGCGAGGGGTCCAGATCGACTCTGCGGCCCACCCAACCTTCTATTCAATGGATACGGGGGTTCTTTACCGGAGGTAAAGCGGCCGGGGCGTGAAGTTGACACCTCCATCTATATCCGAGATTAAGAATGAGGAGATCTAAACCTCTGCTCCTCTTGTAAGCCTTGATGGCATGGAGAGGGAAAACTTTAACTTTACCTTTACCCTTTTCCTTTTACCTTTGGGGGGGGGGCACGTGGTGGCGCAGTTGGTTGAGGAACTGCTCTGTAAGCCGGAAGGTCGCGGGTTCGATTCCCGATGGTGTGTAATTGGAATTTTTTATTGACCTAATCCTTTCGGCCGCACTATGGCCCTGGGGTCGACTCAGCCTCTAACAAAATTGAGTACCAGGAATATTTCCTGGGGGTTAAAGGCGGCCTGTGCGTAGGGCTGACAACCTTACCACATTCGTGTGCCGATTGTCTAGAAATCTGGGAGCCTCAACCTCCTGGAACACTAAAGGCCTGTCCAGGCCTGTAATGGGACTTTACCTTACCTTTTACCTTTACCTTTACCCTCCTTGTCCGTAGGCACCGCTACGATTCCAGTTTTAATCGAAATTCGTCTGGGAGTGTATCGGAGATAAAACTTAAGATAGGCAGACACGGTATACCTTTTATTCTCCATGTTAATATTAAGTACTTTGTACCAACTGTACGCTAATATTTCAAAATGTCCGAAGTTCTGTCACGCAGCAATGCATCGCGATGCGACTGTCACGTGACCACAAGTACGTAATGACCATAGTCGGTTCGTGTAATGTAAAGGAATGCCGCGATGGCGCCCCGAGATTACTAATGAGTATTCCATACGGTGTAATAATTCAACACTTACGCGCAAGGATATGCAAACTGCTTTCCTCGAGACGAATGTGACAGGCGAGAGGGATTTTCAACGGTTCAGTTGGTTAGCACTCGGGAGACGTATGATTATTTTTAACCGCCTGCAAGCTGAGGCATAGTAACGTCGAATTATTGCTGTCGTAATGCGTAATACTTGTTCTGTCTGCACGCGTATGAATAACTCAACGGAACAAAGTCCTTGAGAATGTAACAGTTGCTCACCCAATCAGAAATTTTCTGAATTTTGTGGAACCCGAAGGTCTGTTACCGACTTTACTAGCTACGGGCTGGACGGTCCGGGGTTTGATTCCTTGTAGGGACAAGATATTTTTCTGTTCTCCGAAACGTCCAGACCCAGCCTCCTCTTTAATGGATACTGTGGTTCTTTCCCCGGGGGGGGGGGGGGGGGGTGGCCGGGGCGTGAAGTTAACCAGTCACGTCCATCTAATGTGGAGGTTAAGAATGAGTGGAGGTATTCTTCTACACCCGCTGTATGCCATTTCAGTGTTATAGTTCAGTGGACAATTAGGTCTTCCAGGTAGTCTACTTCGTTCAGGATTTCTGACCAAATGTTGGTATGCTTCTGCTCTGTTCCGTGAATGCTAAGTGCCCGGCCCATCACACCCTTTGTTTAATTACCTTAATAATATCTGGCGAGAAATACAGTGCAGTACTCATAACTTGAAACTTGGAAGGTACTTGAGGAATGCGGATATCGAGGTTTGGTGTATCTGTCTGGCGTGGCAGTGTGGGTCAGCGACTACTTATCTGCGCAAAACCTTCCGTCGTCTACGCAGAACAGAAATTCTTTTAGGCTGTTCTAGCTGTCAGCATGTTTGGGACGGGGGTGACTGGCTATGCAGTCAAACAGGTACTGACCAATACCCACGGCTTTCTTTTTTCTTCCTCTTGGTCCCGCTTCCTCATTCCGCGAGTTTCAAGTTATGTCCTGGACTGTGTAAATCATGACGCTCTCATTATACGGGTTTCTCCAGCCTCCTGTTTAGTCCTTCCTTTTCTTTCTTAAGCCCTTAGTCTGCGTTCTTCCCGTAATTTCTGACAAACTAGTACTCTGTAAATATATATCCCGTTTATGTATTTAATTAATTTTTCTCTATTGAAACACGATACGTAGCCAACTATGAAGGATGACAAGACAGTATATGTCGTCAGTTTTAGGGTACAAACGTAATATTGTTTCCGGAAGCGCTGAATAAAAACACGAAGACCTTACGGATAGCGAGAATCTTCCAAATTCGATGCATACGAGTAAATCTAAGAATGTAACCATTTGTAGGTTTGTGTACTGACTGTAACCCCTGTCAGGTGGCGTAGATCAGGCCCCGGGATACCCGACAGTGCACGGGGCTCCGTGGATCAGGGGGTCCCGCAGACATGGAGAAGACTTAAAATTTGTTGTTGGTTCTTAGGACTGGATTCTGTTCTTCTGATAAAAGGCTGTATTCTGGATCCCTGTTATGAGAGCTGGGAGAAACATTATGTGGAGGCCCCCGACCGATTATCTACGCCACTGCTCCTTTCCCAAAATTTTGTGTGAGTCTATTGTTTCCCCATTCCAGCTACGTGCCCAACATAGAGTAACCTCTTAGACCTTATCATTACAAAAAAGACGAGGAAAAAAAGTTGGAATCTTCACATTTTGCGTTGCGTAATGTGGTTTACGTGTTTTGTTTGTCGCTTTTGTGTTTAAAACTTCAGTTTTTTTGCATTATATATACGTGTTTATATATATATATATATATATATCGTATATATGTACAATCAGAAAATATCAAGGATATGATGTATACGAGTAGAATAATCCTGGATGTGAGTAAGGGCAAAAAAGTTACACACGAAATGTTCTTTAACTGTCAAGAGGAGGCGTGACCATTTTTACTATTGCTATGGCGCTTTAATCAAGGAGATGGGTTGAGCCTGTAGCACACATTTGCAGATGAGATTTGCTTTTTTGATTGTTATCAGGGGACACCTTGGTATACCCAGGTGTAGGTGAGAGTATAATATTAAAAATGATTTGAAAGAAATGTGGCGTTAGGCCTATGCACTTCATGCATCTGGCTCATGACTGGGTCCAGTTACAGGCTTTGTAATGCGATATAATATCAGTATGTTCCTTAAAAGGGGGCATGCGGTGGCGCAGTTGGTTGAGGCACTGTGCTACAAGCAGGAAGGTCACTGGAATTTTTCATTGACATCATCCTTTCGGCCGCACTATGGCGCTGGGGTCGACTCGGCCTCTAACGTAAATGAAATATTTCCTGAGTGGTAAAGGCGGCCGGTGCGTAGGGCTGACAACCTTACCACCTTCATGTGCCGATTGTCTAGAAATTCTTCGAGCCTCAACTTCCTGGAAACCTCAGAGCCTGTACAGGGATTGGTTTACCTTTACCTTTACCTTTATGTTCCTTGAAAAGCGTAAAGTTTCTTGAACACCTGAGCAACTATCAGCTTTCCAAAGATTCTTCACCACGTATATAAGTCAGTACGAAGTAGCAGAGTATGTTGTGTTGACACTATCCGGGCTGTAGATAATCGCAATACAAAGAACTCGAGCGAGTTACCGCGCCTTTAGGACCGACCATTGGAGGTGACGTTTACGAAACTTCGGTAGCAGTTCCAGTAATCGCGGTACTTTGCCACGCTTCGGTGTTATTCATTCTGTAGGTGGGGCTCATAATTAATGACTCCTGTTTCTTATTTTGCAGTTCAACTTCGTGGGCCGTATTCTGGGTCCTCGGGGCATGACAGCGAAGCAGTTAGAACAAGAAACTGGCTGCAAAATCATGGTCCGGGGGCGGGCTCGATGAGGGACAAGAAAAGGTAAGTTCACTGTATTATTTCAGAGATTGACAGTGGAGGTGGTCATATGGCCGGACGTTTCTACGTTATTTTATCCAACAGGATTGGTACACCTAGCGTGTCAGAATATTTACCAAGGTCGCGAGCTGTTATCTTTGGTTGTAGGTCAGGGTGTTCGTTAAACGACGTTAGGGTGTGTGAAGTCGCATGTTGGTGCAGTTACGTAGTTTTAAACAAGTAGGGCAATGTACATATAACGTAACATTGAGGCGCGTTCGCGTAACCGTTGTTGCTGTGCAAAAGCAAGACATATTATATATTATGAGTGTGTGTCTGTAGCCTCAGTTATCGGAATGTGGATCGCATCTTTTCTGCGCCGTATTATATTCTCGTCTTTGGAGTGTCTGACTTTATCACACTTTTCATATTATCTCATAAACGACACGATTTCCGGGGGGGGGGGGATTACTGAACACAAAGTGTGTGTTTTGATTTTCTCTGTAATTTTTGTCTGAAACGTTTCTCATTCTAAGAAGAATTCAGCGAGATATTGTCGTAAGTATGCATAGGTCTTCATGTAAAGTACCGTTATTCTTGTCAGATTTTAATGAAACTTGAATTTTCTCGGACAGATTTTCGAAAAGTCCTCAAATGCAAATTTCATGAACATCCGTCCAGTGGGAGCCGAGTTGTTCCATGCGGACGGACGGACAAACATGGCGAAGCTAATAGTCGCTTTTCGCACTCTTGCGAATGCTCCTGAAAAGTCTAAGGATTAAAAATAATGACATTTTTAAATGTGCGCCGAATTTTTGTCTGCGGGAATGAAGGAGCAGTGAGACGAAGGTTGCGGAAGACTACTGCTGGGCGATAACACAGGGGCGGGTCAGTCCTGGTACCCCCGAATCAGGTTTCAGTGTGCTGGAGTTTGGATTTTAGCTGGGCTCCCTTGTATATATGTACATATATATATATATATATAATCTGACCATAGTGTGCTCAGTACCGACTTGGGCCTGACCTTCCGTAACGTCTGTTGCGTAAGGTGGGAAGTGTCTGTATGTCAGTGAGCTAACATGGTAGTTCGGTTGTTACCGAGTGTGCAAAAAGTTGGTAGCCTAACCCTGCCACAGAATGCTGAAGCGATGCTGGTGTAGTTATGGAATTCCGCGGACTGCTTTGCTGCTGTTCTTTTTTATACGAATGTCGTGAATGTTGTCTTCTGTAACACGGTACGAGGTTGCGTTCCTCAACAACGCCCTGTAAGACAATATTGTTGTATTATCCTGACCGGGAATTAAAGGGTTTGGGAGTAATGGGTTCGAATCTCGGCAGAGGTAAGATACTTTTCACTTCTCCAAACCGTCCTGACCCGCTCTGCAGCCCACCTATCCTTCTATTCAGTGGGTACCGGCGGTTTGTTCCCCGAGTAAAAGGCGCCGGGGCGTGAAGCTTTTCACCCTGTATGTAGTGCCGTGATTAAGACTGCGTGGAGCTATACCTCCACTCACAATACACCTTCACGGCGTGGAAAGGGAATCTTTACTTTCCTTTTTGTACTACGACTATCTCGAGGACGGTTATGCTGTGAGCAGTGTGGAAGTAACAGCTGTTCTGTGTTTCTGTAGGATTCGTTAATTCCATTCTAGCTGTACAGGGCGATTAATTTTAATTAGCCACATTCCGATGGTTTTATCGGATTGTGAAACGACGTCGTATACCAACCAGTATTGTATATTGGGGCACGAAATATATAAGTTCATTGCGTATTGAGTGCTGCATTAGCTCATGATTCGTAGGCTGAATTAGTCGCTTTTTAAAATTAAACCAAGGTTTAAGAATTGATCTTTGGTTGTAATTGTAATTCATTTAGCCACGGATGACTTAATGGACGTTGCGACACGATTGTTTTTCGAGTGAAAAAGCGTCCTCCGCCGATTGTGTCACTTTATCGTAGTGCTGGTGTAACTTCGTAGTTTGGTGCATTACTTCCCATGTATTTGCATAGTCTTAACATTTTGTGAGGACATGTGGTTATTTAATTGCCGTGTTTTGAAAGAAACTTTGCGCTTCGTCAGCTGGAATAAACACATTACTTTATTTCTTGCTACTCAGCTGTGACGGGTGAAAGGCTGAATTAGAATTTCGCCTTTTAGTAGCCTTTACCAACGGTGCGTGAGGGTCTGCTGTATTGGCAACGTGTCTGTCTGCTGTCCTTATGTAATGCCTGCACTCAGGATGAATTCCAATTCCAGTTTATTAGTTGAGATTCGTTTACATCTTTGGATGTAGCTGGTAACACCGGGTTTTTGCCTGTGTACGTACATTATTTTAATACTAATGGCTAAGATTTATCTTGACTAATCCCATTACAGGCCTGGACAGGCCCTTAAGGCTCCAGGAGGTTGAGGCTCCCAGAAGTTCTAGACAGTTGACACATGAATGTGGTAAGGTTGTGGGCCACACGCTCCGGCCGCGTTTACCCCCAGGAGATATCCCTGGTACTCATGTCTGTTAGAGGTTCAGTCGACCCCAGGGCCATAGTGCGGCCTGAAGGATTAATTCAATGAAAAATCCCAATGATCTCATTGGTAATTTATCTTGACTAATTACTATATTGCCGATCCCAGTGGCCGTGCGGTCTAAGGCGTGGGTCTACGGCCGCTCGCTTACTGGCATCGTGGGTTTCAAATCCCGCCTAGGGCATGGATGTCTGTCTGTTGTAGGTGTTGTGTGTTGTCAGGTAGAGGTCTCTGCGACGAGCTGGTCCCTCGTCCAGAGGAGTCCTACCGAATGTGGTGTGTCTAATGTGTGTGATCACGAAACCTCGAACAACTAGGAGATCTAGGCCCCATCAGGGCTGTTGAGCCATAGGAAAAAAAATTACTATATTCTGTCAGGTGTTAATCTCGTATAAGTTTATACAGTTCCTGCTCTCTCATTTCATGTAGGTCTTTCACCGTTTTTGTCACTTCATTTTGCCACTTGCCTTTTACTTTGTATAAAAATTTACCTAAATGTTTTAATTATATGATCATATTACAGCAGATTAGTTTCTTGTATGCTGTTTCTTCAATTACGTGTAACCATTTATTATCTAATAGCTTTTCTCGCCATCTCTGTGCCTCATTACATTTTAGTTACATATGAACCACATTTTTATCTTCGTTACGTAGGGGGCATCTCACTCAGGATGAATGGTTATTGATGAAATTTAGTATTACAACTCCGTAAACAGATTGTAATTTTGGTCCAAAGAACGTGAACTAGAGGCAGTCTAAAGCTGGTGGTGAATGCTGACACCAGGGTGAGGGGGTGGAGCGTTTTGTGGAGGTATTGTTTGTATTCTGATACGGCACTTTCTTTCGTTGAAGCGTTATGACACGATGTCTTGTGAGACAGTGCTTTGGTGTACATTGGGTTAAAGTGTGAAGTTAGTTTGTGATCTGTTGCAAGACGTAATGGTCATCACCACTGTCATCATCATCTGCATGACATACAGGACATTTTCGTGGTTTTATTCGCCACACATCACCAGAATAAATGCTTTGAAATGAACGGCGTGTAGAAAAGATCACAACTGACACAACACCCCTGCAACAGAAATTTTTCGGTTAAGCTTTTTTTCCCAGTAGCCAAATATGTAGCTGCGTCGTTTTCTTGGTCGTGCTATGCCACTTCTCCTCAATACGTCAGCTCTTTTTAAACGGTTTGTTTTAGTAACTGCGTATGTGCACATACTGTTATGTTCCAGATCTTCATCCTCTTAAGCCAGTCAACGGATTTCGTCGAAATTTGGTATGCGTGATAATGAAATCTGTCGCGCGAATTTCGTTTTGTTCCTTGTCGGGTTCACCGTAATTGCAGCGGACAAAATAGGAACGTATGTGCAGTTTTAGTGCTCAGCTTCGCGGGGGGGGGGGGGGCGCTTTGAATACCGAGAGAGGAGCTGTGAGGATAGTATAGAATAATACGATACACTTGAAGGAAATCAGTGAGGATAGGAGGTGGATCGCAGTGCCGCAGGATTGTGATCAGGAGCAAGGCTTGGCGTCTGCTCTATTGAACATTCGAGTTCTGCTACCAATGAATTTAGTTTTAGTTTAGTTGGTTAGTTAGGGGCACGCGGTGGCGCAGTTGGTTGAGGCACTGCGCTACAAACGTCCGCGGGTTCGATTCCTGATGGTGTCACTGGAATTTTTCACTGACATAATCGTTTCGGTCGCACTATGGCCCTGGGGTCGACTCAGCCTCTAACAGAAATGAGTACCAGGAATCTTTCCTGGGGGGTAAAGGCGGCCGGTGCGTAGGGCTGACAACCTTACCACCTTCATGTGCCGATTGTCTAAAAAAACCTGGGAGCCTCGACCTCCTGGAGCCCTAAGGGCCTGTCCAGGCCTGTATGGGATTGCTTTACCTTTACCTTTAGTTGGTTAGTTGGTTCGTTCGTTGAATCTGGAGGAAATACGCGTGTGAGGTTTGGAAGTGGATACAGCTGTCTCAGTGTCATGTCCAGTGGCGGGACTAAATAATAATAATAATAATAATAATAAAGGTAAAGGTCACCTCAGAACAGGCCTTGAAGGCCCAGAGGGGGAGTAGAAGTATAGCTGTACTCTTTCCTTAACCTCGGCGCTAGATGGGGGTGGGTGGTCAACGCCAAGCCCCGGCCGCTTTACCCCCGGAAATGACCCGGTACCCATTGTGCAGGAGGCTGGGTAGGCCCCAGGGCCGTCTGATTAATATAAATTAATAAATAATAATAATAATAAATAATAATGCAATTAATTGGTGAAGGATTGTATTTATGTCCGCCTGAACAACAACACTTGTTATTTATGGATTGTGGTCTCCCATAATAAACTTCCAAGGTTCAGGCGTTCTGCCACTTTCATAATTCATATCAAGGTCTTGTGCTGGATGAAGTAAACAGTCTACTCTGGCTTCAGTACACAAAAGGTTTTCACGTCGGTCAAGAGGTCATAAACCAGGATTCAGAGATTATCCAATTAAAACGGTTTGTTCATGCATTAGTGATGCGAACAACGCGATATGTTGTTTCATACTGGCGGACCGGATGCTGCGAAGTGGCACATCATGTTGGGTGCAAGGATGACTAAAGCGTGCCTCAAAACATATACACTCTTAGCTGCTGTTAATGCACTTAGCAGATGTTCTGCCCTTGGTCTTGTACGAATGTAAATTTCCGTGGTACATAATGGTTTTTATCAACTTCTGTTGAACGCGGAAGGTTCGTTGCTATTTAACAAAAGCCTGCCCGTTGCCTCTATTGTTGGCCATTTAAATCCAGCCTCTGTCTCTGACGTCGTTCTTAATATCTTTCCACAATAAGTTGTCTTTTCTGAAGGTTCTTTCTTCGTGCTGCATGCCTCTCCCAGCTTTTTCTTGATATAATTACCAGAACAATGTTCGTACAAGGTATGAAGTTACAGATTGTAGGTGTCTTGGGATGTGACGCCCTTTGGTTTGGTGGATCTGTACGGACGTTTCGGTGGAACCGGCTGGCTCCTCGTTCAAGGTGGCACCCGTCTTCACCTAACTACGCGGCATTGCGTCCCAGAAGACCGTAATTTTCATATTTACGGCGTGAGAGTCGCCCTCGGTGGACTAGTGGTTAGCGTGCTCGCCACTGGACCCAAGGTTCGCGGGTTCGATCCCGGCCGAGGTCGATGGATTTTTAAAGGGTGATAAAAATCTGTAGCACAACTTCCTTCGGAGGGGAAGTAAAGCCGACGGTCCCATGTCGTAGATTTACGGCATGTAATTAAAAGAACCTTACGGGCATGAATTGAGATGTTTCGTAAGCAAAATTCAGCGGCCATTTCTCACTCAAGTCTCCTGATTGACTGCTAGATATCATATCATATAGTCATATCAGGATGAGTAGAAATTGTGTAGTCAGTGGACTGGTCACCCACTACGGAATGCACACTTTCAGACCAAGAACCTCGGAAAAAAAAGAGGCCCTATGCTCCGCAAGGAGCGATAGTAAACTAAAAAACTAACGGCGTGAGGACCTGATAATCTCAAATTATGAAGTTTTTTTGTTATGTTAACATCTTTGCACACTCAAGTGTTCATTTTTTGTGCAGACTGTTCTCAAGCTGTGAGTTCGTTGAGGGAGGATGTCCGTCTGGAAGTAGGTATTCTTCCTCCAAGATCCACTTTATACTCATCTGATGTCCTTTTTATTATGCGTAGACCGTGACGTATGTCTGTCCTGGCCAAGTCCTTTCGTTGTAATTCGGAGTTTTATTGGCCACAGATCCAAACTCCCGACTGGTATGCCTCCTTCGTCGACTAACTGGAAATGCTCATTCGTGTTACTGGCGTACACCATGCCACCCGCCGTCTTCAGCTATTTACTGTACCTCAAGATGGCGTTTGCAAACATGTGGTCCTGTGTGGTTTCATGGAGGTTGCTATCGCTTGTAGTTTTTTTATTTACTGCATCTGTGTTTGTCTTTTTGCGAACAAGCGTACCCATTGAGCGTTGCATTTGGCTACGAAGTTGAACAGACCAAAGCGTGGAAAATGTGTTAGAGTGGCGTAATAAAAACCGTAGTCACATACCTCCTTCTATTAAACGTGGATAACCCACGTGGGGAAGTGCAGGAAACGAGATGATCCACAGGGTCAGGAAGGGCCTCTCGTATGGCCAACGGAATGAACGCTGCGTGAAGACTGTGTGGTTAACCTGATTTAGAGACATCCTGTACCCAGTCGGGTTTGGCTTGTGCCTCTTTACGTGGCCGCAGCCCCCGGGTAATTGTAACTGATACCGCCTGGATCGGGTCGGGTCTTATTAGTTAATAATTTCAGCCCTTGTTTGTAGCGCCGGCAAGTCGCCGATGTCGGCTGCGGTGTCTTCGAGTCGGAAGGTGTCTGGCTCGACTCTCGGCCAGCGCACCCATTATCCTGATCAGTGCTGTAGTTACTCCGTTCCCTTGAAGCAATTTTAACAACGTGACACTCCTTCGTATTCAGGAAGTCGTGGTTTCAGTTATCGTCCCGACAGTCCAGTGTCCTAAATTCTGGAAGAATTCGTTACGATATGCCATGGTCGTTACGTAGTGGCGGTTGAGAAAGTGTTGAACTATCACAAACAAGGATGAAATTCAATTATCAAGCAGGTAGGTGTAAAGTCAGTGCTGTACATTTGCAGCCCGGAAACTCCCGCTTTTGAACCTCAATTTGGCTGCGTTCATTCTGCGGGGTTTTTTTTGTGGGGGGGGGGGGGGTCTCCGCAGGCAAATGCCGAGACTGTAAGAAGGTTGCTGCCGTCGAAAGCGTAGAGGTTTAAAATGATGCTCCCAGGTTTCATCTGCTGTAGCAATCTGGGATATGAAGGTCTCTCCCTCAGCTTCAAAACGTGCCAACAACTCGAAAGAAATGGCTTTTCTCTTGGGTTTATGTTCGTGTGTGAGTCTCCGAGGAACCCATCTCGCGCACACCTTCAAGTGTCTAAGATCCGGAATAATGTGACAACACTTCCTTTGCTGATTGAAAGACCGAGCGCCAATTGTCGAGTTGTGATGCGTCGATCCTCGCGAACGATGGCATCAGCACGCTGCAGCATTTCCGGAGTAACAGCTTTGACAGGACGGCCTGAGCGAGGCAAATCCTGGAGCTCTGCTGTTCCTGTTTCGGAAGCCGTCACTCTCTTCGTCCAGCGACCAGCGGTGCTTCTGTCGACCGCAGCACTTCCACAGACATTAAAAAGACGTTTGTGCATGTTTCTAACTGATTCTTTCCCGGCATCAAGGAATTCTATTGCAGCATGTTTCGGCGCACATCGTTGACTGGCTCCACCGTGAGGCATTTACAGCTTCGTACATAAATGCCGGCAACTTCAAATTTGTTGCGTCTAAAATCTCACATTCCTAGCTTTGTTATTGACCAAGAAAATAATACGGAGTATTACTTTCTGAGCAACCTACGTAGCTAGAATATTCCCCATGGGTGTTGGAAGCAGGCAGGATGCAACTTCTGATATGTCAGTGGGACTCGGTACCCAAACGTTCAGAACAGCCTTCTTCGCTCAGAACAATTCCCGAACGGGTTTTATTTGAACAACTGTCACATTTATCTTGAAAGGCGTCACGATTGCCGCCTGTCTCGTCATTCATCATCGTATTTTTATCTTTATTGACGCTGTATTACATTGTAGCTGAAATAACTTCATTCACAAACAAAGACCCAATCAGTTCCATCTCAGCATAATGGAACTGTAATACAGCCTTCATAACGAGATGCTTGGACCAGGGCCCAGGCGATTGAGACTCCTAACTGCCTTGACCCCGCCACCTCAATGCCGCACCGAGTTTGTGATACCATCTAGCGCTGTAGAGCCCACAGCCTACGGTGATGTTCTATTTTGTAAGTTGCTGGCTTCCCGTAAACACCACGTGCCAGCTGAGCAGGTTGTCTATTTTCAGCTCCTCTGAGACATATGACTGACTTTGTATATTTTCATAAATCCAACCGACTTCTGGCGTGTGGAAAATTTGGCCAGGTATCAGATCTAAGGGACTAGATGGTTTTACACATACGTATAAATAATAGCAGAATGGAAGGGTGTAAGTGCGTGCTTAAAGGTGAATTTGCTGTACTTAGATAGCTGCTGTACACGTGATCTAATACAGGGTCTTCAGGAAAGAACTGTTTTAATTTTAATTCATTATTGTTTAATTTTCGGACTTCTTGTTCTGATGTTGCTACACTTGCATAAAGTAATGCTGGGGGTTTATTCTGACAGCGTCTGTTGTGAAGATGGCGTCCTACACTACATAAAAAAGGGTGTTTATTGTGAGAACGTTTTTTAAAATGTGGAAGTGTAATGCGAGTGTAAAATAATTACTGGTAACTGTGTAATATTCGTGGGACTTCTTCAGGAACTCGTGCAATAAGTTTCATTCGAGTGTGAACTGGTTCCTTGGCGTGTATAGATACTAACAGTGGAGTTTGCAGTTGACCTTGACATTGGTTTGCGCTGGGGAAAGGCGACCGTCTCTTGTTTGTGACCAGTAATCGATGTATTCCAGTTAAAAATACACTGGCCTGAAGTGCAGTTGTGTTTGGTGCGTGTGAGATAATACAGTTATATTATGTAGTGTTCTCTGTGGTTACAATTTTGTATAAATTTGACTTTAGGCTTGTTATAAACGAAAAAAAAAGAGTCATGTAATGGTTAGAGACTCATGTTTTTGACGCGATCTGTATGTTTCGCCGGATTTTCGTCGCAAGTGTTAAGGAACTCTACCCAAGCTGTGCAGGTCAACTGCATTGTCTTGAGTAAGGGAAGCTTATGTTTTATTTTTCCAGAAGGTATTTCTTTTTAGACTCCATGGAACAGATTTCTTCTTGAGCAGGCCTCCCTTAGTTGTCCATGATATTTCCCGTCATGTATGGAAACCGAATGTGTTTAAGAGATTTTGATACTAATCCATATTCTGAACGAGAATGTTAGTCTGTCAGTGATGATGGACGCAAGCGCACTGGTGACATAGTGCAGTATGTGGGGTGGAGGAAGCAGTTCAGAGGCGTCCAAGTACAGGAGATCTTTCTTTCCTCCAAAATGTCCGCACCGGCTTTGGGGCCCACCCACCCTCCTGTTCAGTGGGTACAGGGGGCTATTTTTCGGAAGGTAAAGCGGCCGCTGCCTGGGGCTGACCACTCACCTCCATCTAGTGCCGAGGTTAAGAATGATTGGAGCTTTACATCCACTCCGCCATACGCCTTCACGAAGTGTATAGGAAGAACCTTACCTTTTTACCTCTACGAGGTACTTAAGTTTCTCGTACCAAACCAGTTACCCAATGAAGGTGCTTCATGAACATTAAGATGTCAGTCATTTTTTTTTCGCTTGCGCGACACTTTCATGTTTAACAGCGTTTTTACAATAACACCCTGTGTTCTGTAATGCAGGACGCTTTCTCTACAAATAGTGCTGTAAAACTAAAGTCCCAGCGTTACTTTAAGCAGCCGTGTCCAACATCACAGCAAACGGTTCTTTAAAAAAGGGGAGTGAGAGAGAGGGGAAAATCGAGAAATTAAAATACTCATTTTATTCATGAAGACCCTGTATAGATGCCACAGCCATTGTGTAGACGTTGATACAAATTAAAATTGTATCATACTAAAGCGGACGTTTGTGTGGAATTCCGTGAAGTTAGCTTTTTTCCCCTTCCCACCAATAAAACATCATCGAGCGTCGCGGTGGATTGGATTTCACTCCTTCCTCGTACTCTGGAGGCCCCGGCTTCAAGTCTCGGATGGGAGATCGGCTATTTTGAGGTTATTCTTGGTTTACCCAATTCCCTCCACGCTAATGCTGGCATGGTACCTGTCACGAGACCAATCCATTACAATTTATAATTCGCCAGTGAACCCAGCATTCGACGCTGAGCTGTTGAAAGTGTCTTTAAATAAACCATAATTGAATACACGATCAATTTTAAAAAGTTAGCATACAGAAGGCATATGTGATGGGGTATAGGGAGGGAGGGGAGACGTGACTGCTGTTGAACGCCCGCCACGCAGCAAGTTATGTTTGAAATCACGTCTTCTGGGGTCAGGTTGCTGCCTCTGATCGTGCCTAAAGGCTTATGAGGCCTTCCACATTGCAGGTGCGAGTGTAACACCAGTACACATCACTAGTTTATTTTTCCATTGTGTGGATCAGCCAGATGTGGAAAGATGTGATGTGCCCCGGATACGTACTTGTAAGTGGAATCTTCGCGATTTTGCGTAATTCATGGGCTTTGTGCACATTTGTTCGAGGTTGTTCTGTGGCAAAGCCATAATAAAGACCATGTGGCACTGCCCAGAAATATACATTTAGTATTTGTCTTGTATTTCGTACGTCTAAAAATGTTCAAAATCCATCGGTCTTATTCAGATTTTATTTCATGTAGAGCAGGGGTGCATTGTCCCGGGCGCCTGGTCGCCCTGGCGAACTAAATGTTGCACGGTGGCGCCTAATATTTGTGGGTTCTCAGAGTGAAACTTGCTGTTTTGTCACCCTTCTAGCGCCTAGAATTTTGAGGTGGCTCCTAGATTTTTGAAAAAATCTGTGTACTTCTGATGTAGAGTATGCCGAATTAGTAGTGAACGGCTTTACCGTCCCACGTAATGCGCAAAGGAGTTACAGTGCCAGTCGAACTATGTCACTGTAATGCTCGGCGTTTTTGGACAAACATGCATCGGGGTTAAAGGTCGAGGCAGAATGTTCCTCTTAAGCGTCGGCATCTACCTAGAACACTACATGGTATCACAACCCACAAGACCAGTCTTAACAATCCCCACCCTGTAAACCTGGAAACATAATTATTGTCGAAAGTGGAAATTAAATATACAGTCAAACCCCGACATGACGCCACTGTTTGTTTATCGCAGTTTTTGGCGGTAAATCGACGTACTTTATAGGGAATTTCTGTTTACAGATTTTCATGGGCGCTAAGTGAATGTGGCGCTGTGTCGGGTGGCTTACGATGGACGATTTGACAAGATGGCAAAAATTGCTTAACGAGGAACTTGAAATGTGATTATTTCTCTAATATTATGAGGATTAAAGTGGCTGTTTAATTTGAAATTATGTGTGAGGATGTAGACTGTGTTGGCCGGTTCGTGGTTTCGCGGATTTTGTGAACACGGTAGTGGAATTTAGGTTTCAGTTGTAGAGGCGTGAAATTTCTTGACGGCTAGCACACTACTGCGTTTTCAAGTAAGTCACTGTTCAGTGGAGTTGGTTGGTTGGTTGGTTGGTTGGTTGGTTAGTACGAAGGGTTTTCAGATACTGTCGGGCCTGTGATGATTATGTTGATGACAGTAGCAAGTAATTTCATGGAGAAGAGTCCTTCTTAAAAAGCCAATAGTTCCTCAGCTAATCAGAAATTACCCGCATTTTAAGGAACCCGAAAGTTCATTACCGCATTTACAACAGCCCACCACCGCTTGCCCCTATCATGAGCTAGATCAATCCAATCCACGTCCCGTCCCCCCCACCCAACCGATTTCTTCCACATCCATCTACGCCTGGGTCTTGCAAGTTGTCTCTTCAGGTTTTCCCACCAAAACCAACAGCGGTATCTGTAGTGTAGTAGTAGTAGTAGTAGTAGTAGTAGTAGTAGTAGTAGTAGTAGTACAGCAGTTCTCTCATGTTTACAGTTCATATAAACAAGTAGGGAGAGGCTGGAAGGGCAAGCCAAGCAATCACTGGAGACAACGAATTTCTTAGTACCTAGCGTGATAATTGTTAAAAGGACAACTTCATAAGGCTAGTGTCTGTAATGACGTACATGCATAAGCTTTTCGTGTGAAATATGACTTTCCAAGTATGGGCATTACCTCATATTGTCAATGTTGTGTGTGTGTTCTGACATTTCAGTCTTATTTGAGGAGAATTTGTAGGAAAGTGATGGCAGTGAGATTTACAAAGACTCGCTTACTGCAGTCTACCACTGCTAAATAATCGCCAAGCGTTTGTTTTGTTACAACAGCTCGAGGGATCAGCGAAATAAACATGTACTGCGAACTCGTTATACGATATTCTGTTTACAGTCAACACATGTACTACGTACTCGTTATACGACATTCTGTTTACAGTCACATGTACTGCGTACTCGTTATACGACAATCTGTTTACAGTCACATGTACTACGTACTCGTTATACGACATTCTGTTTACAGTCACATGTACTGCGTACTCGTTATACGACATTCTGTTTACAGTCAACATATGTACTACTTACTCGTTGTACGACAGTTCTGGATTACGTCACAGTACTGCGTACTCGTTATACGACAGTTGTGTTTAGTCAACATATGTACTACGTACTCGTTATACGACATTCTGTTTACAGTCACATGTACTGCGTACTCGTTATACGACATTCTGTTTACAGTCACATTGTACTACGTACTCGTTATACGACATTCTGTTTACAGTCACATGTACTGCGTACTCGTTATACGACATTCTGTTTACAGTCAACATATGTACTACTTACTCGTTGTACGACATTCTGTTTACAGTCACATGTTTCTGCGTACTCGTTATACGACATTGTGTTTAGTCAACATATGTACTACATACTCGTTATACGACATTCTGTTTACAGTCACATGTACTGCGTACTCGTTATACGGCATTCTGTTTACAGTCAACATATGTACTACGTACTCGTTATACGACATTCTGTTTACTGTCAACACTGTACTACGTACTCGTTGTACTACATTGTTTACAGTGAACACATGTACTGCGTGTAGTCGTTACGCGACTTAGTCTACAGTACAACACATGTACTGTGTACTCGTTATTTAGATTAGTGTAATCGTTCTTCTAGAACACGCCAGCGTTCGTAGCACACATTGGAAGTAAGTGCGTCGTTGAGGTGCACCGTATGAAGTGAAATTAATCGTGTTTTCATTTCTTCCAGACATCTTGATTCATGTATAAGGAAGCTGTGACAGTCTGACTGTTGAGGCTCAGTTTAATAACACCTTCCCACATCCATTGGTTCCCAAGTGGCCTTTTTTTCAGCACCGAAATTATGTATTCATTTCTTGTTCACCATTCGATCAACAGATTCCGTCCATCGTAACTTCTGAACATGGCTGTGCTGAGAACGTAACAGACGTAGAAGTGACGAAATTCCTCGTTATGCAGTATAGTGTAGTTATGTAGTATAGTATAGACGAGGAAGAAGACGAAGCAGCTACTGGATGGCCTTAAGGAAAAGAGAGGATACTGGAAATTGAAAGAGGAAGCACTAGATCGCATCTTTGGAGAACTCGCTTTGGAAGAGGCTATGGACAGACAACAGAATGAATTAATGAATAGTAATCTCCATTTCACGCATTTAGGCCCACATCGTGTTTCTTCCATACAAATACGTGATTTATCTCAAGCATACGAGATAGGTGTTAGGTCAAATAACGGTATGCATTTCCGGAATCTATTCTGTATTAATATTATCATGAACCAAAGCATCTGTCTATACAAGTAACAGATATGTATGATATGTGGTAGTTAACCGTCAGAGACTCATTGGGCTCCGTTGAATAAGTCTTTTGGCGTTCTTATTATGTCGATTTTTTAAACCCTCGTTGTTTTCTGGATGAAGATGCGAGTCTGAGTGTTCTAAGCACAACTATTAATTTTATCTGTAATTGGGTTTTCACCCGGTGGCAGTAGTCCTTACACTAGTACACACAATACAAATGTTTTCACCCGGTGGCAGTAGTCCTTACACTAGTACACACAATACAAATGTTTTCACCCGGTGGCAGTAGTCCTTACACTAGTACACACAATACAAATGTTTTCACCCGGTGGCAGTAGTCCTTACACTAGTACACACAATACAAATGTTTTCACCCGGTGGCAGTAGTCCTTACACTAGTACACACAATACAAATGTTTTCACCCGGTGGCAGTAGTCCTTACACTAGTACACACAATACTAATGTTTTCACCCGGTGGCAGTAGTCCTTACACTAGTACACACAATACAAATGTTTTCACCCGGTGGCAGTAGTCCTTACACTAGTACACACAATACAAATGTTTTCACCCGGTGGCAGTAGTCCTTACACTAGTACACACAATACAAATGTCTTCACCCGGTGGCAGTAGTCCTTACACTAGTACACACAATACAAATGTCTTCACCCGGTGGCAGTAGTCCTTACACTAGTACACACAATACAAATGTTTTCACCGGTGGCAGTAGTCCTTACACTAGTACACACAATACAAATGTTTTCACCCGGTGGCAGTAGTCCTTACACTAGTACACACAATACAAATGTTTTCACCCGGTGGCAGTAGTCCTTACACTAGTACACACAATACAAATGTTTTCACCCGGTGGCAGTAGTCCTTACACCAGTACACACAATATAAATGTTTTCACCCGGTGGCAGTAGTCCTTACACTAGTACACACAATACAAATGTTTTCACCCGGTGGCAGTATCCTTACACTAGTACACACAATACAAATGTTTTCACCCGGTGGCAGTAGTCCTTACACTAGTACACACAATACAAATGTTTTCACCCGGTGGCAGTAGTCCTTACACTAGTACACACAATACAAATGTTTTCACCCGGTGGCAGTAGTCCTTACACTAGTACACACAATACAAATGTTTTCACCCGGTGGCAGTAGTCCTTACACTAGTACACACAATACAAATGTTTTCACCCGGTGGCAGTAGTCCTTACACTAGTACACACAATACAAATGTTTTCACCGGTGGCAGTAGTCCTTACACTAGTACACACAATACAAATGTTTTCACCCGGTGGCAGTAGTCCTTACACTAGTACACACAATACAAATGTTTTCACCCGGTGGCAGTAGTCCTTACACTAGTACACACAATACAAATGTTTTCACCCGGTGGCAGTAGTCCTTACACTAGTACACACAATACAAATGTTTTCACCCGGTGGCAGTAGTCCTTACACTAGTACACACAATACAAATGTTTTCACCCGGTGGCAGTAGTCCTTACACTAGTACACAATACAAATGTTTTCACCGGTGGCAGTAGTCCTTACACTAGTACACACAATACAAATGTTTTCACCCGGTGGCAGTAGTCCTTACACTAGTACACACAATACAAATGTTTTCACCCGGTGGCAGTAGTCCTTACACTAGTACACACAATACAAATGTTTTCACCCGGTGGCAGTAGTCCTTACACCAGTACACACAATACAAATGTTTTCACCCGGTGGCAGTAATCCTTACACTAGTACACACAATACAAATGTTTTCACCCGGTGGCAGTAGTCCTTACACTAGTACACACAATATAAATGTTTTCACCCGGTGGCAGTAGTCCTTACACAGTACACACAATATAAATGTTTTCACCCGGTGGCAGTAGTCTTTACACCAGTACACACAATACAAATGTTTTCACCCGGTGGCAGTAGTCCTTACACTAGTACACACAATACAAATGTTTTCACCCGGTGGCAGTAGTCCTTACACCAGTACACACAATATAAATGTTTTCACCCGGTGGCAGTAGTCCTTACACCAGTACACACAATACAAATGTTTTCACCCGGTGGCAGTAGTCCTTACACTAGTACACACAATACAAATGTTTTCACCCGGTGGCAGTAGTCCTTACACCAGTACACACAATACAAATGTTTTCACCCGGTGGCAGTACTTGCACTAGTACACACAATACAAATGGACATATAAATACAGTATATGCAATTAACAGTTTTCACGATGCGTGTGTGTTGCTTGTTAAAGCTGGCTGTAGGAGAGTTTGTTTTGACAGACTTCTTAGCTCTCAAGCTATGAGATAAACTGCACCAAACTTCTAGATCTTCCGGTAAACTATTTCTGTCTGAGTACTGTCGGAGTAATGCGTTCATAGCGCTGTCATCCGGGCGTGTGACGATTATATGCCGAGGCTTGTATGATCGTATGACAAGTTGAAGTTTTAACCCAAAGTTGGGTGTGTAATACATTTTGGGAATGCATTCTTTGCAAATTTTTATGTTGTATGTACCGTGCATTTTATCATAAGTTTAAGTTAAACCAACTAATGCACGAGATTGCCGATCCCAGTGGCCGTGCGGTCTAAGGCGTGGGTGTGCGGCCGCTCGCTTGCTAGGATTGTGGGTTCGAATCCCACCGGGGGCATGGATGTCTGTCTCTTGTGAGTGTTGTGTGTTGTCAGGTAGAGGTCTCTGCGACGGGCTGGTCACTCGTCTAGAGGAGTCCTACCGAGTGTGGTGTGTCTAAAAAGTGTGTGATCGTGAAGCCTCGAAAAATGAGGCGGCCTAGACCCCCCAAGGGGCTGTCGAGCCATTGGGGGAAAAAATGCACAAGATTATTAACAGAGTAAGATGATTTTTAACCCCTACATACGTTTCGGCAATCAAGTTGCCATCCTCAGGGGGGCGTTCATCAAAGAATCACAAGCAACTATGGCATCCAGATACACATACATTTGACATTACATTGGAAGCACTCATGCCGCTCACAATATTAAAATAATAGATGCATATAGCCATAAAACCAAACATTAAGAGCAACAATACATGTGGCTGAATCAGTGGTTATAAGCTAATACGCCATATAACAGAGAGTAAAAAGTGTATACAGATATTTTTACAGGATTGAACTTACACGTTTAAAACATATAATAGTTTTCTAAAAAATGTTTAACTGGCTCTTGGCCATGTATACAATCATATAGTTGAGCTACGTCGATCTAGTCTTGTAGCGTGGTATGTTACGTGTCCGGTGGAGCGTAGTGTCGTAGCTGCTTGTGATTCTTTGATGAACGCCCCCTGAGGATGGCAACTTGCTTGCCGAAACGTATGTAGCGGTTACAAATACATCTTACTCTGTTAATAATCTTGTGCTTTAGTTGGTTTTAACTTAGACACATTCTTTGCAGTTTCCAGTACCTCATTGGACTTCGTGTTCATTGCCCCCATAAGGTCGATTGGGCGCGTTCGGAGACTCAACATTGGTCTGACCATTTTTCCTCTGGTCTTCCAATTTGTCTTCTGTTTCTGGGCCTGTAATGAACTGATGTCCTGGGAAGTCGTGTGTCTTTTATCCTATGGAAGTTCTTTCTCCAGTGCAGTCTGTATTTCTCTGTATTTACAGCCTGGGCTTTTCCCGACCTCATCCTATTACGTGATTACGTAAATGATTTATTCTTGAGGCATTCGTAAGTGGTCTCAGGAGTTCCATTGTTGAGATTCCGGATGTTTGTTGCTGCTTGGCGGGTATTTTATTGACTGTTGTTGAAAAGTTCATCACAGTGCACAAATATTATTTTGCCTTATATAAATATTCACCATATCAGAAAATCCTCCGAATAAACATTCCTGATCTCAGCAGGATCGATGTCTTATGTTTTGTTATGTTATGGGTTGTTCTTAAGAAAATTGATGAAGTCTGATTAGCGTAACGGATAAATTGCTGAAGGGGTTAATGTAATGTAGAAGTAATACATAGAAGTAAGGAGGGGCTTTTTCGCTAAGCAACCTGGTGTTACGCCAGAATGTTATGTTATGTTACGTTACGTTACACAGCTGATTAACAGCAACGATAAATTAAACGTACGTGTGTGACTCAATCGTTGTTTACTTAGGTAGATATCGGTCTGAAAACAACAGTTTGTTTTTCGAGTTTCTACGGTTTTGCAGTGATACTGTTAAGGTCACAGTTCGTCTGGAAAATGACGCTGTGTCATAGGGTACAGTAAGGTGGGGTGCCGACATGCAATTTTTAGTTGCGCAACGGTTTGATTGCATGAATAACAACCGAAGAGTTAAATGGGACTCCGCCGACTTGCAACCGTTTAGTCTGCCAACTGTTTAGTTTGTAATTTTCCACAAACCAACAGCAATCGTCTGATTGCGCAATCGTTCTGTAAACCACAGGATCCAATGGACGTCCGCTCACATGAAACCAAACAGTCTCTTCTTATAACTGAAGCAAGCAACATGTCTTTGCTCTTAGAACTGATAGCCTCTCTTCTGGAGAGATAGCCTGTCTCCATTTGGTGTTCTGGTATGTTATTGAAGGTCCCACAAGTTTCAGAAGTTCGTCAAAACTGTTCACACTCATACGATAATAATTAAAAAATTTATTTGGATGTGCCCTTAAATTTTCATAAATTTTATGAAACTGTCCTTTTAACAAGCGTTGAGTTGTTAGTGGATGCACCCAAAATCGTCTTTTATTCTTCAGTTTTCTTCTCCTCGAAATTTCGAGGGCACAGATACAAGCCACTTCCACGACGTCCATGTTGGAACTGAATCGGAATCTATCGCATGTGTGCGGCTACGTCAGTCGGCCGATCGTTTGATTGCATATGTGAGCGGGGCACGGCATCTCGGAACCAAACGATTGCACAACTGAAACATTGCATGTCGGCGCTCCACCTAAAACTTCAGATTCTTTTGTCATCCGATTATCCGTCAGTTTCTATTAACCGTCAAGGTGCCGGGCCACAGTGTGTGGGAGGTGGAGCTGGAAACGCGCATGCGTACCTTATCACGTGGTGTGTAGTGTGTAATTAGGATAGCATTTCTTCGAATCTTCTTCATCTATGCTGTGATGTTCATATGTAAATACATATACTGTAGTATGTAATATAATAAAGAATTTTGTTTGTATTACGCAGTGTTAAATTTTTTAGGCACGTATTCTGTTATCCATATATTCTGGTATCCGTCATTGCTTCGGTTCCGATCGCAGACGGATAATCGAAGTTTTACTGCATTTGGTTCCCGACGTTTCGAGACTACGTAGCGGTGTCGCATCCCAGGAGAACGTATACCAGCCAGGAATTGGTTGCGTAGTTCGTGAACTTCTGTGTCTGCACACCGGTGTATTTGAGCACTTTGCAGCACCAACCACCATAACTCCGTGGAGCATAGTCCGTTGAGAAGCTAACAGTTGCTCGGGTAGTCAAGAATTTTCCCGCATGTTATGATACCCGACGGTTTGTTACCATTGGTTCTTGCCTTGAGGCAGGTGAATCCAGTCCACACCCTTGCATCCACTTCCCTCAAGATCCATTTCCAAGAATTGGATCTAGAGCCAGGATAGCGTAGTTGGTATAGTGAGTATGGGCTGGACGATTCGGGATTGGAATTCCAGCAGGGGAAGAGGTTTTTATATTCTCCAAAACGTTCAGACCGGCTCTGGGGTCCACCCAGCCTCCTGTTAAGTGGGTACCGGGGTTATTTCCTCGGGGTAAAGCAACCGGGGCGTGAAGCTGACCCACCATAGAGGTTCCGAAAGAGTGGAGCTATACCTTAACTCCCCCCTGTATGCCGTCATGGCGTAGATAGGGACACCTTAAAATTATTTTGTCTTTTTAGCTTGAATGCCACTGACTTGTTACTCAGCAAAAATAAGAACTGGATAAAGAGGCCCATTATTTGAGGCACCGTATAGTTGGTGTTTCCCGATGCGCATGTTACACCAGGAAGTGTCTAAATCTGGCCGATGTCGTGGGCGGTATTCGGGCGTTGGCGACGACGCTAGCGTCGTGGGTGGAAACCTGTGGTTTTACTCGTGAAGGGAAGAGAGAAATCGCATCATTGGAGGTCGGTTCCATGATGTCTGCTGTTTTAACATCCGATTAATACACGAAATTTTGTGAATCAATAATAGATTTGAGAATTTGGACGGATTTTGACTTAATTTTTTGTTAACAAATTTGAGCTTTCGACGTCGAAGGCCTGCATAAGGGCGGCTAACCACGTCTGTAAACGAGAGAGGCAAAGAATATGTTATAAAGCAATTGTGTCCTGCTTCATGGCTCGCTGCTTCATAAGTATGTTGGAACCGTTCATCGAGGTGGAGTGAGATTAAGTTGTGGTCTTTTGTGTTGGCAGTGATGAATTTCGGAGTCTGATACCTTACTGTCAAGTGAGTCCGTGCAGGAACATTTTCACGTGAAGATATAAATATTTTGTAAATATAATTGTAACATAATTATCGTAACTGTACTGTTGGCAGCATACATTTTATTGTGAGGCTGGGGAATAAATGGGACGATAGACGAAACAGGAAATGACAAATAGGCGTATAGCGCGAGCAAAGTTGAAAGTTTATAAAGTGATGGTAGTTCCCACACTTACATATGATAGTAATAATTGAATTAAGAAGAATAAAAACACCGAAATTGAAGTGGGAGAAGTGAAAATTCTAACAGATTGGATATAAGTACATGCGTGTGTGTCGATTCGTAATTATATGCAGTAAATGTAAAATGATCGAAAACGGGGGAACATTAGGAAGTCAAATAAGACACGTAGCGTATTTTAGGAGCGCGTTTATGTATGTCATCAGATTTCTTCACAACAGCGTCTTGATGTTGACAAAATATTTAGAGAAGTATTTTTAAAATGCTCTCCGTTAGTTCGAATGCATGACTGGGCCCGGGACGCGGGAAGTTTTGAAGCGGTTGTCGCTATTTTCGCAACCGCTTCAAGTAAAACAGCTCTCCCCGGATGTTTACCCTTTTCCAGTAAACTGCGCCCTTCAGATGGCCGAACAGGTTGAAGTTGGCAGGAGTGAGGTTGGGTGATCGCGGAGGCCACTAACCCGTTCCGTTTCGCTTTTTTTCTTCGTCGATTTGGCCAATAAGAATTCAAAAATTTATTTTCGGTACGGGTAAAGTGAGCAGGAGCGCCAACATACACAAACCGCATTGTTTTTCATATTGCCTGTGATACATACGCTACTCCTTGAAGTTCTTCCATTCACTTTTGTACCTAGAAAGTTGTTGGCTTGATTTCAGTAGAGCATACCTTCCTTATATTTGTTGTAGGTGATGGAGAATCGCCGTATGTGTAGATGCTCGGGCCCGAGGAAGAAACAGAGTGTACGAACATATCAGTAGGCCTACAGTGGAACATATTAGGCATTACGTAGCTATCTCCGCGGTGGATACAGAGTCCTGTGTGGGACGCGAATAGTCGCCCACCTGTTCAAGAAATCAGTCCGCCTTTTAAGGAACCCGAAGGTTCATTCCCATCTTCACGCGATCCCACGGCTAGACGCTGTTCGGAGCAACATGAATTCCTCACGCCCTGTTTTCTAACATCAGTCTTACTCTTACTATCCTCCCACCTACAGTTAGCTTTCCGACTAATTTCTTGTTGTGCATTTCTCGCCTGTTTCATGCATGATGCCTGTGCCATCCATCTAATAGATGGTGATTTGATCACCATATTAATGTTTGGCGAAAGGTACAAATTATGAAGCTCTTTGTCACGTAATATTCTCAGTCCTTTGTTACTTCGCGTCTTCTAGGCCCACGTATTCTCCTCGGACACTGTTCTTAAATGCATTCGTCCCTTGCTTGTCCCTTGGGGTGAGAGAAGGCAAGTTTCACAGCCCTGTAAAACGAACAATAGAATTAAAGACTACCTGACCTAATTCACTCTAGAACAGGCCACGAAGGCCCAGAGGGGTATAGCTCTACTATTTCTTTAACCTCGGCGCTAGATGGGGTGTGTGGTCAACGCCAGGCCGCTTTACTCTCAGGAAAGACCCGATACCTATTGAATAGGATACTGGGTAGGCCCCAGGGCCGGTCTGGACGGGTGCAGAAAATCTCGCCCCCACCAGGATTCGATTCCAGGACCGTCAAGCCCGTAGCGAGTCGCAATACCGACTGAGTTAACCCGGCACACACCTATGCCTTTTCATTTCGTTATGATCTGTACAAGCCGAATAGTTGCAGACACTGCAGTTATCAACCGAGAGATGGCAACGCTGTATCAACTGACTTTTTTTTTTCTGCATTCTGGAGAGAAGCGGTTCTTTGCCGTCAGCCGCTATTCGGGAATCAGCAACTCCTTCGTTCGTCTGGCGTCTCCACAACCCTGATATCGTAATCATGTTTCCATTTTTAGAAAGGTATTTTTATTACGTGTGTTTTTTTGGACTGCGGCCTGGCGACGATATGAATTCTTCAGCCCCCTTACCCGACGTAATTCTGCTTGCTTCCTGTGTAGCGGATGTGTTTCGTTTCACAAGAGGTTTTTCGCTTCTTCCCTTCAGCTGCTCTTAAAATAACAGTAAACAGCACAGCCCTCCTGCCGCACTGTGTACCTTTTCCTGCACTAAATAGATGCGAGGCTACTGTCTTCGCTCAAGAGCTGATACCGTACCGCGCCACACAGGCGTAGAGTGGATGTGGAGGTCAGATGCAACACAGTCTGGGCCTTAGAACTGCAGCTGTGAGAATCCCAAATTTCTCAAAATGTTAGCAGTCAGTTTCGCGTTCGTGTCACTCTATACTCCGTGACCATTGGATAAGCTCCGCGCATTCTTAACTCGGTCTTGTATGGCGGTGAGTGGTCAGATTCACGCTCCAGCCGTGTTATTCCCGAATCAAGAGCCCCCATGCATGTTGGATAGGCTGAGTGATCCCCAGAGCCGATCTAAAAGCTTTAAAAGGAAAATCTTTTGTCCCTGTTGGAGAAGGAATTCGATTCCTTGGTCGTATCGTCTAGTCACTGTACCGAACGCGTGGAGCTATACCTCCCATTCCCAGTGCGTCTTCATGGCGTGGTGCTTAACTGAGCACAGGGGCAAATTAGACAAGGAGACCGAGGGGGGCCCATAGATGGTGATGACACTAAGGTGGGCACAAAAATTGCCCTTGTCGGGAATCTAACATCAGTTGTCCAGCACGTAGCCGCAAGTGAAGGCCAGTGCAAGTGTGTTTGAAATAAAAGAAAGTGAGATTCGTAAATGGCTGAAATGAATGGTGTCAAAAAAATTGAATTTACATATTTGTCAGTGAAAAGGGAGGGAATTGAAACCAAAGCAATAACACAAATTTCCGAGTTATGCAACGTATCTTGAGAACGCAACTATTGCCTAGGATGGGTAGACGCCCCCGCCTTCTCCGTGTTTCCCTGGTCTCAGGCAGATTATGCCCGAAAATGTGCCAGATCGGTTTACCGTCAGCAGTCGTTCGCAACAACAGTTCCATCGCATTTAACCTGACACTGCGTATTCTCGGCTGTTGACATATACAGTGTGAGCGCACCCGCCCCGACACGCACCGGTGCGCGCTGATTACGCAGAGTTCCGCGAAGGATACCGCTCGCTGTGGCCCTGCCGTATTTGGAATTGGTGTCATTTTAACCCGGCGCAAGTTTGGGCTGCTATGGGTAAGCTTCGTGATGTAATCGTCGTAAGTTGGAGTGCACACCGCTAGCCCAAACTGCCTTGTAGAGAGCGCGGTCAGCGCTGGGTAACTTCCGGAATATTAAGACATTTAAAACGTGCAGAGAGATGGATAATTTAAGTCTTTAAGTCCGCGGAGCGGAGCTGGGACAGATTAGGTGATATAGTAACTACACTGACGGACTGGACGACCGAGTAATCGTGGTTCGATTGCAGGACGAGGCGTAAAATGGGTCATGCACCTGCACAGGTGTCGAGGTTAAAAGTCCCATTCAATGATGAAATATTCTCTCGCAAGCTGGCTACCCTTGAAGCCTCGGTTTATAAGAACTACGCATACGTGAAGCTTGAAGCGTGATGCGTTATTCCGTGATTGCGCAACAGTTGACTTAATTGATACCGTAGGGTTGTGGTTAGAGACCACGCGCGTGATTGTCACGTGATCACGCATGCATTGCCACTAATCCGTGTCGCGCCCCGCTTGCCTTCCAGTCGACTTTCGTGCTCCACGCACATCTGTTGGTATAAACGAGTTGATAATGATGTATAGGGAGATAGTAAGTACTAACTTTACCTGTGCGGATAATTCTCACGTATAAAAAATAAAGTATATAATCAGCAAAAATTTCTTTATATTTTTTAAACTTTAAAGCACTTCCCGATATACAATATTTGACGTCCAATGAAGAGGCTCGGGAAAATGCCACATAGAGCTGGCCATGGGGGGGAAAATAGGCGATGGTGGATATACTCCGACACATTTAAGCGTCTGCTGTTGAGCGTTGTTGACTGTCAGAGTAAACGCGATTTTGATCGGAAATTTGTCATGCTGTAAAGTTTCCAACTGCTGCAAAATGAAGAACATGACTAGTGTTAATTTCCAGTTTTAGTCTTTGCGCTGGCAAACCTGATGGTGACAAACTTTTCAAAAACTCAATAAAACAGAGCTGTTCGCCCGACTTACCTTCGTAATCAACAGTCAGCACTATATTAAGTCCTGGAATCGTCTTCGATTAAACTATTCACGATCCGGTCATTTATTTCGGTGCATTCTTCGTTCTTTGGATTCAGAATTGCATTTGTTTGTTAGTCTGTGTATATTAGTTCCGTTAATGTAATCCATTTTGAAACTGAGAGTGCTGCCACCACCGGAAGCCAAGTAAATCTAACATATTTCATGTACTTCCATTGGCGTTCGATAGAGGCAGCACTGCCAGTTTTTAGCGTTAGCCTTTATTGTTAAAACATTTTTTCCCCAGAAGGAATTAATAATAAAGGAGATTGCCATCAGTGCTGAATCTTAAAAAGATACGTCTGGTAGTTCAGTGGGTCCATTATTTCGCCGACGTCACCATATGAATATACAGGATATACACAAAGAATGGTGCGGTTTCATAGTGAAAACTATTGAAACCGCACCATTATTTGTGTATACTCTGTATGTGATTGTAAGAATCACACAGAACACATAAATACGCAGTGTTTGAAAATACAGTTTCTAAATGTTACAGCATATAGGACATATGCAGAAAGCATTTTTTATCGTCGGACTGCTGGCCGTAGAGCGGACGACATCGTTGCATAGCGACCAATGATGGCCGCCCGCTCTGCAGTGTTAACACCGGTGATAGAAAGCACTCTGATTGAACTTAACGCTTTGAGTAAGATTACGAATTGATGGACCTTTACCTCCATTTACTGCGGGTCTGCATGGTTGGTATTGGTGCTCAGACACAAGGACAGCCAGTTGATTTTACAGTAGCAGTAGCAGTATTGTGCCATACAGGTAACACAGTCGTCTGTACTTTATGGCTTGTGTCAAATATCCACAGAACTGAATTCAGTAAACACTGTTTAGCTGATACTGCAGCACTTTACACAGAATCCATTTGCCTAACCTTTTATGATTATTATTGCCTCTGTATCGTGTGTTTGCCCTTTTATTTGATCTGTATTGAATTCCTACTGACTTGATTGTTTTGTTTTTCAAGCTGCATAAGATTGGAATGTGAAATGTAAGTAAAGAAGTAACGCTGTTTGTTTTCAATGTGAAACAGTCAGCTCTTGAAGGTTCTGACGATGGCATGTGACTGACACCTGGGATTGCTGGGTCCGTTATCTGGTGTGCCGAACAGACCGCATCAGTTTGCATACCCAGCTGTGTCAGTTAAGAGTTTATCTCGGTCACTGCGGACAGAAAGAGGTCGATTTCCACGAGGGTGTGCTGTTTGGTGTAAGAGCCCAGACGTATCCCACCAAAAAAATAGTAATCGGGACTGACTGAAGTATTTTAAGTCAAAAACCAAATAAAATGCGCAAGAGTTGTTAACAAGTATAAGATGTATTTACAACCCCTACATATGTTTCGGCAAATAAATTGCCATGCTCACGGGGTAGTTATCAAAGAACTACAAGTGCTGATTGCATCCAAATACACAACTGTTGTGTGTTTGTAAAAGGTTATGGGTCGATCCAGTGGCCGCGCGGTGTAAGGCGTGGATCTGCTACCGTTCGTTTGCTGGGATTGTGGGTTCGAATCCCGCTGGTGGCATGGATGTCTGTCTCTTGTGAGTGTTGTGTGTTGTCAGGTAGAGGTCTCTGCATCGGGCTGATCACTCGTCCAGAGGAGTCCTACCGAGTGTGGTGTGTCTGAGCGAGATCGTGAAGCCTCGACCATGAGGAGGCCCTGGCCCACTAGGGGCTGTCGCGCCATAGGGGAAAAAAAATTATGGAGTTCTGTCTTTCAGGACTTGCTATATGTCATTTGTAATGTACAGGCATACGAGACGAAGGACACTTTGAATTGCTGTTATTCAGTCTGTTTAGCTTAACATCTTCAGTGATATGACGCCCTGTATTTTGGTAGATATGTAGCAAAGTTTCGAAGCAACCTGCTGCCTTCATATTCAGGGTATTAAGTCTTTTAGCGGCGGTTTCTTACCATTTAATGGTTGCAGTTTAACATAGCTTTAATGATGGCGTATTTCTGTTACTGTCAAGTGTTTCCAAGCCTTCATTGAGTTAACTCAGTAGATTGCTGGGATACACATATGGTTCTCCAGGACAGGCATGGAACTGCAGTGGAAAGCCACAAGCAATAGTAGGGAGTGTTGTGGTGGGAGTAATGTATCCTACTTCCATTGACCATTCAGTGGGTCAGCGGGAGCCTTTCCTCGGAGGTAAAGCGGCCGGGGCGTGAAGTGACAATTCCTACTAGTGCCACGTTTAAGAATGAGTGGAGCTATACCTCCGCCGCACAGGGACAGTGATACTCTTACCACTGAAAGTTGATTTAAAATTCGTGATGTACATACATTTTCCAGTATGTTGAAATTTATACTTCTTTGGAAAAAATTTCATATTTGCGTAATTATTTTCAGAGTCGTTATAAGTTCTTTTACTTCACGAGTATTTAATATATATATATATATATATATATATATAATATTTAAGGTATGTAAGTGGCATTTATGGGATGAAAACGAGATGAGCGAAACAGTGGAGAAAAAAAAACTGAAAAATCGTACCAGAGGTCGTTTAAATTTTTTGTTTTCTGACAGTGACAAATATCTGGCATGACTGAATGAAAAGCTAGTTTTTATTAATAGGGCTTTTCTGAGAAGTGACTAAATTGTTACCTGGAGCTGATTCTCATTTCACAGGAAGTCAGTGCTATTTCCAGTCAAAATTATAAGTACAGTGGCAGGTGTTCTGGTTAATGTTGTCATTGCTGGTGGTAGCAATTGTATGGTCATATCTGGTGTCAGTACTGATATAAATTACTATATGGTACGGAAAATGTACATCACAACCGAACGATGGTCCACCATCAACTTAAAATGCGTGTTGTTGAAGGCAGGATTTATTCCCTGAAATGAAATTTCAAAGAAGACCCATTTCTGTAGGATAGAGAATTATGATATTAGAAATTATTTTAAATATATTTTGCTATAAGATAATAAATAAGGTTAAACGAATAGATCTGTAATTTTACTCAGATAAGAAGAAGTGTAAGTAGACTGCCAGAGGGGATTGTTGAAATCCGTTTTGAATTACCTTCCATGAAAGGGAGATTGTGTTTTGATAGACCTTATCATTGTTGAGGAAAGCTGGAACTGGCTTATTAGCCTTGAAAGGCAGAAGGAAAAGTGCGGTATTTGTGAGATTTGAGGATCTCTGTGGCGTCGCTATGAAGGTGCTGCCTTTTGGAGTGTGACGTCATGTAAACTGGTAAAGGAGGCACAGAGGGCTTAGTCTACGTTACATCCACAGAAAATTGTGATCACCTCCTCATGAAGACCAATCAGATGACGCTGTCTAGGGAAATAATCACTGTTTGTTGTAAGTGTAGTGTTAGGCCGTGCCATGGCTCAGGCGGTTAGTCACCGGCCTCTCACCGCGGAGGCCCGAGTTCGATCCCGGGTCAGTCCATATGGGTTTTGTGTTGGACAGAGTGGCACTGGGACAGGCTTTTCCCCGAGTACTTCGGTTTTCCCCTGTCAGTTTCATTCCACCGGAGCTACATTACTTGGAAAAAACGAATAAAAAAAATCTTCATCACAGGGTTGCACAATAAGCCTCTAGACTGCGGTGCGTCCGTAGCATCTGCTGCGGGGCCCTTCACAAAAACAGAAGCGTGGTGTTAAACGCATGAACACGCAGTGTGGCAGAAGGCAGATGTACAGTCCTCCGAACCACAGGACATACACTGTTTTGTAATGCAGGCTTTGGCATGCCTTTTGAGTGAGAGATTTGTGTCACTATTCATGCAACATTTAATGACATTAGGAAACAGTAAATATTTTAAAGCGGTTTTCTTGACATTTTGATTTCTCAGAAAGACCCCGTAAGCAAGCATTGTGCATTATTTAATTGTGATTGTCTGTGTAGAAGATGTGACAATGGTTGTGGCACTTTCACTGCTGTGACAGTCAGCGTCTGCAATTGCTGTTTCTCGGAATTGCTCAGCTTCTTCATCTGTGACGACTGTCATCTTTTTTATCTTCGTCATGAAAGCCATGACCAATTAGATGGAACTTGATGGGTTTTACAGATATTACAGCCTCCGTGCAGTTAACCTTTTGAAGACCCGCGTTTGCATACTTTAACGCATGTAGAACCCCCCCCCCCCCTAGAAATTCATTTTATATATTTAGGCAACAAGGAAATTTGCTGAAATTTTAAGACATGCTGCATAATCTCCGTTTTATTTTCCACAAAATGCTGTGTATTCAATAATTCAATCTTTTCTGTGCAAGTAAGACTCAGGTTTTTCATAAACCATGCGCGAAAATTTAAATACCCCGGTAGGACGAGGTTTAGACATTTTATTTACCTTGACGGCTACTAAATTGTAATTTTTTTATCATATGTTTGTATGTACTTGTGTTTTTATTAGTTTCATTATTAATCCCGTGTTTTAAGATTGTTTTGTATGGTGATGAACAGTTACACACATACATGGTGACTTTGGGAGGTTGCTTGTACCATGTAGTTGGTTAACGTAGCCAGGATATTTAAACCTTTAGGCAGCGTTCAAAATTTTAGCTGGCTGATACGCCCTATATCAGATCCGCTCAACCCATAGCTCGCGGATAACATGTCCGCGACACAGTGTGATGTTGCCTGCGAACGCATTTGAAATGAGAAAACGTATTTTAACGTTTTCCCTGTCAGATATAGAACGCCGAAGCAATTTTGAAAACCTACAGCCTGTTTATTTATGGAGACATGCATTGAATTACTAATTAATTTTGTAAAAATGTGCTAAAAATAGCGACACCCTAGCCTGTGTCGCGAATTGCATTTTGAATTAATTTTTCTTATTAGCAGTATATGTCATTACGCATAATGTGTAGAAAAATTAAGGGGTGAAATCATATGTAGCCGTAAGTTATCCATTCTTCAGTGTGTGTACTGAATTTCATGTTGCTCGCATGCAGAACAAATGCTGCCGACGTTGCCTGCACCACATAAAAGGTTGAGCGGGCGTGGTCTAAATCGTGTTTTGTAAATCATTTTTTATGATGGGTTCTGATGTCAGATTTAAAAAAATGCTATCAAGTGTTCATGAATCAAAGTTTATGATGGACACATATCTGAGGTTTATGTGCATTCATAAAACACACACACACACACACTTCATAACAAACACAAGAATCATCGAAGATTGCTGTCTTATGGGACGTGACACCGTGTAGTTTGTTAGATACGTGTCAACATTTCAGAGTAACACATTGCCTTCAATTTTATGAAACGTGAGGAGAATCAGTATGAACACTACATTGTTAGGGAATATACGTACGTACATACATACATACATACATACATACATACATACATACACACGCACACACGCGCACTTACGTAGCCCCATTCTCCCCTGCACCAGCTGTAATTCACTCAATGTGACACTGGGGCAGGTTTCTCTCACAGAATTTTGGTTTTCCCCTGTCATTACCTTTCTACCGATGCACGGTATCCTGTTCAGGTACAGTCTACACTACTGTAGTCTACACGCTGTTAGCGATACTACAGGTGTACAACAAAGCCCAGTGAGGTCAACCTCAGCACTGCTGATTAATCTCATTACTGTCTGAGTGTGATGACTCCTTGTCTTACCACTAAATGACAGTAACCATGTGCCTCTGAGTCATCTTCTGTAAATCTGTTTCACACGTTTTATAATACAAAAACGTGTGTCCTGTGACACATTTACTAGTGTAAGATGCTGCAGCTTTGTTGCTTCATTCAAGACCAATTAAAATTAATTGAGCAGACTGAAATCGCTCGTAATGTATTAAGCAGACCTTCTAATCTAATGTTCTGACAACGTTGTTATCCTTTTTAAATTCGTACCTTCCCAGTTTTTTGGTCTGGATTTCCCTGTATTTTAAACCAGCAGTTTGGTTTGTGATCTTGTGTGGGTGAAGTCGGAATTCTGTTAATTGCCAGCCCTGTTTTTGTAGCTGTAGTAGTCGTGTGAGACGGAGAGTCACTTGATACTGCAGCCTCAGCTGGGTCTGGTGTATCAGACCCTCACTTATATGAGTAAGGAGCATTGGTGGAACGATAACCGGAAGGGAAAAACCGAAGTGCTCAAAGGAAAGCTGCCTCAGTTACCGCCATTTTGTTCACCACAGATCCGACATACACAGCCATTAAATTGAATGGGCGCCTTTGTACTGAGAATCCATTGACTAGCCCTGTGAGGTATGGTGTGGCTTGATTCGGAATCATTAAACGGACTTCTGCAGTCTAATTTCTGGCAAAGAATTTTATTTTTACCTTTTCTCTCTTGTACAAATGGAAACATTTTTCGGGTGTGTTGAAATTTTGCTCAAGTGCTTATATTTTTAGCTGTTTAGTGAGAGTTGTCATACAAGTGTAGGCACAATGAAATTCGATACATATTCCATGTAGAAAGGCAGTAGCGAGCACTGGGAAAAACTGGGTTCAGGCATGTTCATATCAACATATGTACATATTGTCATATTTAAAACATGTTTGTATTGAATATAACTTCGTCTGGGATGTGACGCATATTGTCTGGCAGAAATTTACCGACGTTTCAGACGAACGTGCTGCCTTCATCTTCCGGGTATGAAAATTGAGACTGATCTTCTGAAACGTCGATAAATTTCTATCAGAATACACTGCGTGACATCCAGGAAGATTGTAATATATTCACTTCCATGAGAACCTCATATCTTACACAGATTTATACTGCTGATTTCTAGTGCCTTCTTTGTAGACCGTGCCATTTGGGGGGGGGGGGGTAAATATGTACGTTTTTCAATAAATAGCTTCACCATTGTGTCATGAAATGGCTATAAGTCAGTACAGAAACGGGTTTATGTAAAAGATTGAACCTTATTTCAGCTTTGATTATTCACTAATCTTTACTGACATATGTTTTTAACGTAAAATGGGCCCCATTGGTGTACGGATGGAAAGAAGACCCTGTTTAATCTGACTGCAGCCCAGTCTGAATACATGCACACTGCGAGTATCTGCCAGTGTTATTTTACCAGCAACAGGCGTGCAGAGTTGCAGAAATCCGTTGAATATTAAAGGGTTCAGATTTTGAAAGTGAAAGAGGAAGCTTACGGAGGGGAAGAGCTACGTGAATAGGGCCAGTGTAGCACCTCAGTATACCCACTTTCATGTATATGCTGCATTTACTTTAGTATATCACTGGAACTCTGCTGCAGTGGTTCCCAACCTCAGGTCGCGACCAAAATCAGGGTCGCGGGGGGTCTGACGTAGGGTCACGAGAGGGTTTTATGGATAACTCGATAATTATAAAAAAAAATAAAAATTGGATCTAAATTCAAACAGAATGATGGAGAAAATGTAATTATTGAATCTGTGTTTATTAATTTTAAACATACTGTAGCAATTACGTTTTAAATAGATAGTGAACACACTTTGTTATTGTACGGTACAACGTAGTTGTACTTAAAGCCACATGTACTTTGATGTTCATTGCACGTTGCAGTAATATTGAGGCGGGGAGTCAATTCGACTGTACTGAAAGGAGAGGAGAATTCTAGGCGTGACTGTACGTGCAGTAGTAATATCTTTTAGTGAGCGGCAATGTTATGTAGTGTTTAAGATAAGGCATTAGTATTAGTTCATTTACAGTAAATACTACTGACTATTGCCGTTTCCATGGTAGGGTCGCGGGTCACATACCGTTTGCTACTTTAGGGTCACACATATAAAAGTTCGGGAACCGCTGGCCTACTGTCACGTTTCGTTTTGTTTCAACAGACTGTGCAGAACTGAAAAGATAAAGGTAAAGTTCACCCTTCAACAGGCCATGAAGGCCTAGAAGGGAAGTAGAGGTATAGCTGTTTCTTTAACCTCGGCGCCAGATGGGGTGGTTGGTTAACCATGCCCCGGAAGAGTGCGCTAAGTCGTGTGCTCGTAGATCAGTGCGCTTCTGCAGTCAAGAGTTGTGGAGGTGCCAATATTCGTCTGCTTGTGTAGCAGCTGGAATCATGTGGGTGAGATAGGAGGGTCGTAAGGTTTGTGAAACTCGCGCTGAATGTTGCCATGCAAAATGACGGGGACCTCATGGATGTAATCCTGCTATAACTGTCAGTTGGGCACAAGAAATTCAAGTTCATAATTATATTCGTAGTGGATCTGTGCGTTAAATGCCTGAAGTAACTTAATAATGTTACGTGGTAGCTGGCGTATTCTCTTTTCATTTTGAGGAAAACAAATGTTGGATTTTAAAAAAATACCGTATTTGTAATATTCTGAGATTCAGGGATGTTCATAATTTATAAAAAGTCAGTACCAAGAAGAATGCAGCATTTTTATGACTGTATTAGATAAGTGTGTTGATATCACATGTTGACTGTTTTAAAGTGGCTTATGATCTGCTTGTACTTGGGTTACAGGAAGAACTGAATAGAGGGAAGCCAAATTGGGAGCATCTGAATGACGAGCTGCATGTTCTTATCACAGTGGAGGACACAGAGAACAGAGCTACTATGAAGATGCAGCGAGCTGTCGAAGAGGTTAAGAAGCTTCTGATTCCCGTGGTGAGTGGATTCCAACCTAGTGCCAGTTTCGGCTGGCGACCATTCTTTGATTAAATTATTCTGTTACTGTGCCACATGTGATAAACATGTAGTGGGTCTTCATCTCATTGCAGTGAACTGTATACTCATTAAGACTCTCACGTATTCAGTCTTTTGCCAGAATTGTAAGCAAGGTGACTTGAATGACCAACCACATGAAAGTAATATTACTAATTCATTAGTATTATGCTTAGGGTTTAATTTTAAACTGTTATAATAGTTGAATTTTATCTCACTGTAGTATTACTTATGGTGTAAACTATTTTATGGACAAGGAAGACATTGTGTTATGTAATTATGAAACTCGGTGTCTTAGTGATAAGATCAGATATAGAAAGTATTTTAAAAAAAGACATGGCATATGACACAAATTTGTACCATATTTATTACCCAAGGCAAATGAACATCTTGTTGGATGCCACATAGTTATTTTTTTAAACAAATGGCCTGTGCAGAATTTTCAGGATATTGCCTCTATGAGGAAATTTAACAAAAGTCATAGGAGGCCTTTTTGAGGTCACCATTCAGTGCCCTAACCTTCGTGCACAGTTCCCTTGACATTTCATTTTTGTAGATCTACCATGTGACATCATAAACATTCTCAGTTACCTATGACTGCATGTAGCATAGTCCTTGAGAAGCTGATAGTCAACTGGGCAAATATTCCCCACGATAATTCAGGCTTTGCCACATTGTAGTCAAGGCGTTTGGTCTTCTGGGATGCCACGTGGTGTAGGTTGGTGGCTGGTTACAGACATTTCAGGATGGCTTATTGGTCCCATCTTCAGGGGTGAAGCAGTTTTCTGAAACGTCAGTAGCCAGCTACCAACCAATACCGTGTAACACCCCAGAAGAATTAAGTCCTCTAGATATTTCCTGTATTTCATGAGACCCAGAGGGGTTGATGACCTTGTTAACAAGATGCAGTTTGATTGCCCAAGACAGATGGGAGGGTAATACCGAGATGCATCCTATGTGAATTAGGATTTGGTGACATGATGTGATTTCAGCCAGTTCATGAGTGGATTTAATGACAGAATTCCATGGTGACTTATTTTAAATGTATAGTTAGTTACTGTATATTGCAGCTTGGGCACAGTGATATATTTTCAACAGACTAAAGGCTATATATATGTTCTCAGAGGATGAATATATAATAGGACAATAATGTAGTAGGCCTGTTTATTGAACGTGACTAATGGCAATAATAAATTTGTCCGTGTGTTTCTGGAGGTATGATGGTGCATTTTGCAGTAGGTATTCCATACACTTTGCGTTGCAAGGTGTGTTCAAAAAGTTGGTTTATGTGTGAAGTCAAAGCGCAGGTTCTTTACATAAATGCAGTTAACATGTAATATTTTAGTGGTGGCTTTGAATGCTCTGGGATAACACAACATTGCTGTGTTGTGGCACTGAACTGCAGTAAAATCTGTAATTAATTCATGACAACTCACAATTTGTTCTGTGATTATTATATTCTTGATTTTATGTTACAAGCAGACCAAACAAGATGAATGCATAACACAATGACAGTAGATAATTATTAACAGAAACACCAAGTTCCAGAATATTTAATGACGCTGTGTTACTCCTCGCAAATATTATTATGAACAGATGGACGATGAGATGGAAAGGTAATGTGGTATGCACGGGAGAGAGGCAGAATGCATACAGGCTTTTCTTGGGAAATTCAGAAGGAAAGCAGCTACTTGGAAGAACTAGGTCTAGGTGGGAGTATAATATTGAAATGGGTCTAAAGAAACGGATGGGAGGGTGTACACTATTTAACTGGCTTAGGATAGGGATAAGTGCTAGGCTATTGTGAACATGGTAATGAAAGTATGAGTTGATGATTTTGGTATTCTGGGAGGTGATGCTGTGTTTCTGGGTTACATGGTTCCATAGCTGTGGAAATCTCAAACCCGCAACCTTGGAGTCCAATAAGTTGCAAGGAATTTCTTGTTTAACTCTCCTGTGTGAGTTTGGTTGGTTGGGTGGTCGGTCAATCGGTCGGTTTAGTTCACTTTGGTTCACTGCACTTCAATTTACTTAGTGAAGGTGAAATTTCACTGAGCACACCAGGAAAATACACAGGGGAGTGGATGTGTATTCATCTACTCAGTAAGTCAGTTCATGAGCTGTTTCACTTGACAAGGTAACAAGGTAACAGAGTCTCCCCACTTTCACTTTCAGTGACAGACCGGCAGAGCAATGCCATGCTTCCACCATGAACAGTAACCTGTCTTGACGTTGGCTAATCTTTATTGCTTCTAGGCTGATGGAGAAGATGAGCTTAAGAAGAGGCAGCTGATGGAGCTGGCCATCATAAATGGAACTTACCGGGATTCGAGCATCAAAGCAGTGGCAACAGCAGCAGGTATCCGTACGGAACTGTTCTGGTCAATGGGTGCATGTTTTACTTCATATGTGCCATTTGCATAGATTTTTGTACAAAATACTGAACTTCTGTTGAACTTTTGATTAATTTTGTATAAATAAATGTGTATGTCAGCATCAGTGTAGCTTTCATGTTACTTCTGAGCATAACGTAGAACATACTATGTTCTAAAATTTCTCATTACAGGTACGTATACAAGATTTCTTTATGTCAGCAATGCAGGTTGGTTTTCTGGACAAAGGTGTTTTATATTACCTAGTCTTAATGGCAGTTGTGTCAAAATTGGCCTTACATAGCCAGTCGTGAGTGGTGGTTGTGTGAAAACCATTGATTCAAATTAGTATCATTAAGAATATTTTATATATAGTTGACTTGGTATTTAATTCTTTATCTGTGGCCATCTGTGCTCCAACATTGTCTCTTGGGGTTTCCCAGTCCCTCCGTGCTAATTTTGGCTAATATTCTGTTTTGTGGTTGTGTTTTTTTATCATCCCGTTGTGTTGATTGTGATCATGAAGGAATTAAACACCATCAGACATAACTAGTGTGTATTATATACTTTAGTACAGCAACATTTTTCGACCTAATGTGGTCATCATCAGGCCAGTATATAAAATTCATAACAAGTACTGTATACAGTTGTATTAAAAGTTAATAATAATTGAGATCTCATTTTTTACAATTTAATCCAAAACAAGAAATTATAAGGAACACAGAGAAACAGCTACAAGCATAAACAAGACCAGCAAGGCCATGCAGAGTATATCATACCATGGACTTTATACTGCATATTCTCCAAACACACCAGAATATAGAAGCATATCATACGGATCCTCTTTTAATGATATCGTGATCATTTTTAATCATTCTGATTATTATCAAACAAATTTGAAGCAGCAACATGTATTGGTTTAATTGTAAAAATTTAGATCTCAATTATTAATATCTTTTAATACAATTGTATGCAGTAGTTTTCATAATTTTGTATTATTGGCCTGAAGGTGACAAAAGTAGTTCAAAACATGTTGCCGTGATAAAGTATGTAATACATACTAGTTGTGTTTGACATGTTTAATTTCTTCATTACTCTAAAAGGCTTGTGACCACTCACTCACATAGCAATTCGTCATTCAGAATGATCACGTCTTACATCATCTGATGCTTCAGAACCTTTGCAGTTTATTCAGCATCAGTACTGTGACAGATTAAACAAACATACTCTCTGAAGGTGATTCATGCCGTTGTGTTTACATTATAACAAGAAATGCATTATACTCAGTCTAAACACAACTTGTATTTTACAAACAAAACCAGGTGCATGTTTCGGCTAATGACGATAGCCATCATCAGATTGACCACAAAAACATAAAAAGGAAATATTTACAGCTACATTGGTGGTTAGAGATCTGGAACCTTACAAATGTCGTGTTATGTAATATACATAACATTTAAAATATGCAGCATTAGGAATAAGAATTTATAAAGTTTATAAAAATTGTATATTTTCTAATTTGCTATATGTTATGTATATTATATAACACTACATCTGTAAGGTTCAGGATATTTAACCACCAATGCAGCTGTAAGTATTTCCTTCTTATGTTTTTGTGGTCAGCCTGACGATGGCTATTGTCATTGGTTGAAACATGTAGCTGATTTTGTTTGTAAAATAAAAGTTGTGTTTAGACTGAGTATACTGCATTTCTTGTTATACTTTAAACACAACAGGGATGAAATCACCTTAAGATTATCAACATTATGGACATCCATCAGTACAAGAATTTAAAGAGGAAATTACACAGTTGCAGTGCTAATATGTACTTTAATTAAAATATCTAAAACATCTCCAGCCTCCAGACATACACAAAACAAAGTACATAAGTTGAGAATAAAGGAAGAGATTACATTTCTGTATGCCAAAAATAAAATCTGAACCAGAAATTGTATCACATACATGTGCTTTTAGCCAATACATGAGGTAATAATTGGTTCTGTGTAGAATATATGATAGACAAAAATTTAAAAGCAGAATTCAACTCCAAATACTAGAAATTAAATAGGACACTAAACATTTTAATGGCTAACCAAATTAAGAAACCAGATACACAAATTTCCTTTTACCCTACAGTTATCAACAAGACTGACATAGAATTTTCTAAGAAAAAAATGTCATTATTAAATAAGGGTCTGAGATACAGTCTTAACATTAAACCTAAAAACTTGATATCAAATCTTGCCCTTGAAGCAGAAACAGCTATAAATTAATTGCCTGTTGCTGATCAAGAGCGTTTTAGATGGTAAGTTGCTAAAAACATTAATTCGTTGTATGCACGTAGTAATAAACACACAAACCGTGACACAGAACTATAAAAAGAGCAATCTGACGAATCAGAGAAAAACTTAACAACAATAATGCCATGATTACAAAAATATACAAAGAAATTCCATTGTAATACTAAAATCTGTAGACTATAACAAGAAAATTAATAATTTTATAAGTTCAAATAACTTTGCTATGTGAGACGTATAACCTCTGCTATGTGAGACGTATAACCTACCAATAATATAATAACCATGGCTCAACAGCCCTATATGGGCTCGGGCCTCCTCTTGCATAATCTACCAATAGTTATCAAAACAACCCATAAGGAAAACTGTTAACTCAAGCAAATGTTTAATACCAATTGAACAAAAGTGGAAATGTATTAGCTTCAGTCCCACTTCTCCAACCATAAGAGGGCTCATCAAGGCCCATAAACTGGAAAATCCGATCAGACCCATTGTCAACTGGACAAATGCTCCAGCATACAAATTATCTAAGTAACCAATTTATTCCCTTACCATATGTGTTCAATATAAAAAAGAATCTCAATTAATTAAAAATTTGAATGGAATTCCCATAAATTGTAATACTAGACTAGCTTTATTAGATATTTCCAGCATGTACACTAACATCTCCATACACAAAACCAAAATTTTCCTAAACAATATCCTTGAATTAAATATGACTGGTGATGAGATAAAACATGAGTTGTTGGATTGGTATGACATGATAACGAAACAAAACTATTTAATGAGACTATTCATATAGAATGAAGGTCTTGCAATGGACATTCCATCCTCTGCTTTGTTATGGGAAATTTTCCTACAATTCATCGAGTCAGAACATATCATCGGTTTCTCAACTAAACACAATGTTCTTGGTTATTTCCACTACATAAATGATATTCTGTTTCTGTGATGGGCCGATCCCTTGTCCAGAGGAGAACTGCTGAATGAGGGTGTGTCATTGAGTGTAATCAGGTGCAATAGTAGCCCTCTACACCTACAGTGAGTAGGTAGAAGAGGTCAGAATAAGAAAGAAAGGTGATATTCTTATCATCTGCGATTCCTCAAAAACTGGTATACTTGTAGCTACACTGTTTATAGATTTCAACCATGTTCATCCTAATCTACATTTTACTTTGATAAGAGAAGCTGATTACCTTGATCTCTCCATCCAAAGACTTCCAAATAACTTACAATTTACTATTTACTAGAAACCTACCTTCACAGATACTATTATCCCCTATACCTCATGCCACCCTATTGAATATAAATATGCCACAGTTTGATACCTGTACAGCCACCTAGCACCTGTTGTTTACGCAGCTCAGTAAAACACCAAGAACATATTACTACCCATAATATCCTATACAATAACTCATTCCCAATTCCATGTTCCAAAGAACCACATAAAAAATTAGCTGAAGAAAACTCTTAACATTAATAAACCTAAAATCGGCTACCATCACCTATACAGGGAAAGAAACCACATTTGTCACCAAATTGTTTAAACATACCAATTTGAGAATAGCTTACGAAACTAACAACTGTACAGATCACAATCTCAGACCCAAAATGAAACTGATCGCAATAATGACAAATACCTCTCCAGTGGTGTGTAGAAACTTACATGGCCTGATTGCGGCAAGGCCAGACTGGAAGAAGTGTCACTAAGAGGTTTACAGAACACCATCTTTCTTTTAGAAATAACAATACCACCTCAAAATTTCCGCAACATCTCTTAGAATATGGCGATTCCTTTTGAAAGATAGAGAATATTGTGCAGGTCCTACACTTCAACACAAAAATTTTATCAATATGAATACCATAGAAAAATTCTACATCTACAAAGAAACTACAGAAGATACTCAGCTAAATGATAAGGACACTGTACAACCCAACATAATTTTTGAGGCTATCATCAGACGTGAAGGTCACATGATGTAGAATACACACCCACTCACCCTCTGACAAGTTGCACCATGTATGCAGTAGAACCTCAAACACCATAAGAATGAGATGTGCCCAGAGTAATCAAGAAGGTCTTGCATGATGTCAATCTTAAACCCATAAAAGTGTATATAAAAACATGCTTGACAACAATAAGAAGAATTTAATTTCATGATACATATAAACCTCCATAAAAGTTTAACTATGCATAAGTTTTTAATCTGCCTTTCATTTCAATTTAATTCAACGCTTTCAGTTTTATTAATACTGAATTAACCTCTTAAATTTCATCACTAAAAATATTAATATCATTTAAAGTTTTTACATGCACAACAAACAACAACATAATTACATGACACTACATTCCCCGAGCAATTAACTATGCTCCAACGTACTATCACTGAAAACAAGCGAAATAAATACATATCAGCTGTCTCAACAAAATTCGCCTACATTACCCTACTTTTAATAATTTAAATACAAGTTTATTATTATTATTATTATTATTATTATTATTATTATATATTCAGCACACTTCTACAGTTATTTTAAATTTCATAAATTAGAAAATATACAATTTTTATAAACTTTATAAATTCTTATTCCTAATGCTGCATATTTTAAATGTTATGTATATTACATAACACGGCATTTGTAAGGTTCCAGATCTCTAACCACCAATGTAGCTGTGAACATTTCCTTTTTGTTTTTTGTGGTCAGTCTGATGATGGCTATCGTCACTAGCCGAAACATGTAGCTGGTTTTGTTTTAAAGTAAAAGTTGTGTTTAGACTGAGTGTATTGGATTTCTTGTTAAACAACCCCTATCGATGTAGGGTGCCATGTCGATAGTTTAGTTGCTTGGTTAATTGGAAAAATTGCACACCATCTCATTTGTAACAGAGAGCAGTGCGCACCAGTGTGTAACAGGGTGTGACTGACAGTGTGCTGACTGTTACAGCTTGTGATGAGGAGTGGCGACGATTGACAGCAGCTGCAGCAGAGACGCAGCGACTGCTATCTCCAGGGATGCCAGGCTTGGCAGCACCCATGCGTAACCCTGCCACACCTCTGGGTGCACCACTGATCCTGTCCCCAAGGCTTCCTGTACCCACAACAGCAGCTTCCCTTTTGAATGGGTCAGGTCATCAAGGACCACTTCTCTCACCTCATGATCCACATGGCCTGATCTACACACCATATGCCGATTATGCCAACTACGCAGCATTGGCAGCATCTCCACTTCTTACTGATTATGCTACAGCAGATCACTCGGGTGGGTTGTTTGCACGTTGACATTGACTCCCTTTCTCCACCATAGCCTTAGGGGTGGAGAAAACCTTTACAATGTTAGGCCTAAGCTTTACTTATCACATCGAACCACTCATATGTTTACGTGTTGGCAAATGTTCTTGCCATATTTCTTCCCTCCTGTGCTTCTGGAGAAGCAACGTTCATTTTAGGTTCAAGCTTTACAAGTCACTGCATGAGATGTTTCCCAACCTGTATGTTGGTGGATTCAACACTGGCTTCTACTTCCCTTGCCTACTTCTGATGACTCCAGAGACTCAAGTTTTTGGTGTACAATACTCCATCTTTGAAAGAATTGACCTGCAAGTTCTTGCAATCATATAATTTTGTTAGTCATGATGCACGTATCAGCAATACTTTTTTTCAAGCATTGGTGTTTTTTGTGTGTTTTGTTTTAGCATAAAATTTTACACATTTATGATGTGATTGCATAATATATAAATATCTGTGTCTGCTTCATTCATTACATGGAAAACTTGCTACATTTTCAGCTAAGCCTACATCATTTAATGGTACAAAAGTAGGGTTTTGTAGTAAAATTACTTCATGTTGATTCTTTCCTCAGTTGATGAGCTCTGAGGTGAGTGGGAAGTATATAGCAGTAACAGTTATTCATGGAAGTTATTTTTATTATCAGTGCAGTCATCATAGCAAGATTATTACCAATGACATATGGCATAGTCATATTTCAAGAACACTGCATTGTATATGATGTGGTTTGGCACTGCATTCTGATGATAGTGATGAATTCAGTTCGTTCTCCAAGAGTAGTAACTGAGATATTTAATAGTTATTTGATGCGATATTTATACATTGTACAGTTCATTTCTCTGCTGTAGATGCCATCCTCACGAGATGTTTGTTGCATTTATCATGTTACATGTAAGTAGTAGAGAAGTATGTTATAATGTTCTTGACTGCAGTATCTTCACACGTACTTAAATTTACTGCGGTTTGCAAGTTCTGATCGGACTGTTTGCACTTTTTAGAATAAAGGTAGGAGCATATAAAATGTTAAATAATTTGTTTAGGTATCCACCATTTGCATTAATCATCTCTTATTTATAGCAGATTTTATTTTGATGGACTTACATGAAGTAATGCTATCATAGAGACTGATGGCCAAACTTTTTGCTGCTGAGCGTATGATTAGTGAGTTCTGGTGCCAGTTTACCAAAAGTATTTTTAATGTTGAGAGTCTTAGAAACAAACAAAAATTTATCAGTGACTTAATATACAGGAATTGGTGCTTGTTGTCAACCTTAGGGCACACTATGTGCATATTACCATGTATTTCTTTATTGAGTCACAGAAATTAAAACCTGCGAAACACACTGTTTTAGGGAGAAACTGCTATTTGTCTGCAGTTTATCTTGTACGTGTTTTGGTCCATCTTGGGCCACTTTCAAGGACCTTCAAGTAATTGTAAAAAAGAAGTGGTTTATTGATATATGCAATGTTGTATCATTATACACTTCTCTTTGTAATTACGTGAAAAATTCTAATTAGGTTAACAAAGAGAATGTCACTAACAGTGAAGAAAATACAATTACCAGATTAAGCAGGCTAATGAATTGAATTTTTCTTTAAAGATTATTTTTCATATTACCAATGGACATAATGCAGGTTTATATTTTTTTAAGTTTTTCACTCTCTTATCATTGAGCATTCTGAAATAAAAAATACTGCTATGGTAATTTGACATTTAACAGAATTTTATCATGTCTTGTGGTACCAGATCTCATATAATGATTCTAGTGGCAAGAATGCAGTCACAAGAGTTTCGTAAAATTTATACCAGCAAAAGTGTTTCAGAAACACATATTTGTTACAGGCAGAAATATTGCCAGTTATAATGTTTTCAAGTTTGAATCTAAAGGCGAGTGCTTTAGAAGTGTTACTGAACTGTACTGATTATCAACACTGTTGCTCTTGTAGTTACTTTAAGTATACTAACTGTATGAGTTAAATCAGAATCTCACACAAGGAAATTGTGAGCATATTAAACATGGTGCATGCTTGCTACCATACATGTCAGAATGTTTTGTCTTCACATCTCCTATGGACGTGGACTCAAAAAACAGCCAGCATTACCCAAATATTATGTAGTGTTATTTGAAGTACAACCTTGGTTATAACTAGCATGAGTGTAATGAGGTTACAGATATAGTAAGCAGATTGTATTGTGATTAAGTTTAGCAACATTTACAGACATATTTCATGTATGTAATGAACATGGTTGATTGTATCAAGCAAACCCTCTGCTCAACATTGTCTCATCTGCAGTGGGTGGCCCCTTAGGCATTCTGTGTGACCCAGCATCCCTCTGTTGCCCCATGTGATCTGCTACTTTCACTGGTTTGCAAGCCCAGCTTTCCCTGTGAGGAGGCCTCTGACCACGGAGTTGATGAACGAAGATCTCTGACAGACCTAAACCAGGAATTACCACACAGAGGTTCTTTTTGTCATCTCCTGTCACCACCCACAGTGATTACTTCCACAGCTGTCAGTTGGCTGTGATGAGGGGTTGGCTGGGGAGAAAGGACACTGGAGCCTGCCACCCTCGCTGAACCAAAGATACCCATTCCCACATAAAGGTTGGGAACCTGTGACTTAATTTGTCTCCACATTAAATGTTTGGAACTCATAAGCTCACAATTTGAAAAGAAATTTTGTGGTGTTTGTCACAAAAATCAGTGCATATTTTGCCTTTCAAAGAGCAGCATGTCTGTAAATGAAAGTAAGCATTTGTATATTTGCGCAAAAGTTTAGTTTATTCAAGTGTTAGGGCATGGTGGAAAAAATGTTGAAGTGCGCAAAAAAATAATTTATCGTCATCTACAATTTCAACTTTTATGGAAAGACAGGGAGGCAATTTTATGTGTAGTAGAAAACGACCACACTGCGAACAATGGAATGAGGAAATGTGCCTGAAACAATGGTGATTGAGCACTGCTGGAATGGTTTGAAGTGCAGAGGAATGCTGGTTTCCCTATCAGTGATCCCATTTTAAAGGTACAGGCAGAACAATTTGCAAAATAAGTGGGGCAGAAGAATTACTCATGGAACAGCAGACAGGTTTAGAAATTTCAAAATTGGCATAACATAGTTCGTGCATGAGTCAGTGGAGAGGCCATGTCGCAGTTTAAAAAAATGGCATGTGAATGGGTGAAGAGTGTTTGGTTGGAATATAAAAAAGGATGGAGAAAGGAAGACATCTACTGGGCAGAAGGAACTGGGCTGTTTTATAACATGATGCCTGATACAGAGTTTAAAGGTGAAGAATATGTTGGCAAACAAAGGCCTAAGAATTGTTTAATGGTTTAGTGTTTGTGTGAATATGACTGGAACTGACTAAAAACACTTCTTGTTACTGGGAAATTACATAAACCACTTTGCTTCACAGACATGCAGAAGCTTCCCATTGAATATGCAATGACTAACAAGGAATGGATGACTTATTATATTTTTCAATATTACGTAAATGGAACAACTTAAGGAGGAAAAATTGAAAAATATTAGTTTATGTGAGTTTTCAGGCTTGCGGAACAGTGTGGTTGAGATCTTCATTCTTCTGAGATATTTTGCTTCATCACTGGCTGTTTCTTGCCCAATATTTTTTGAGACCACGTAATGGCCTCATCTTGAAATGCTGGGCAAAAAGAGAAAAAGCCAGTCACAGAGGGCATTATCCCAGAAAAATGAGGATCTTTACTGTATATGTTTACTTCAAATGTTTTAGTTTATGTATATGTGTATTTTCTGTCATAAATATGTTAAACATAATCTTTATGTACATGTAGTTTATTTACTACAGTATGTTTTTCCTTTTAGTGTATAATACATGTGCGTTTTTGCATCCATGGGTATTACAAATAACAGTTGTATCAAGCAAAACTGTCCAGTGCTGTGGTGCTTGTTTAAAGCAAGCTCAACTGTAGTGCATAAACATACTGGTTTGAAGTAGTATAATAACAAACCTAATCTAGGTCCTTGAACTGGTGGCTTCATATTTTTTTGTTTCTCTGTCATAGTTTTCTGTGCGTATAGAGATTGAGCTGTTCAGTCATTGTATGTGGAAATACTGCTCTTATTTTTCCTTCAATATAACCAAAATAATTCACAGAGCATGACTGATATGACTTGTCCTGGTCCACCCTACTGGATATTGCACACTGAGATCTGTATTGTGTTACGGTGCATGAAATTTCTCCATGCTTACATAGAGTGAGGTAAAATTTTCCTCTTTGTCATGTGCCATGCTAGAGAAGACACCAAAAGTAAAGCCTTGAAAGATGCCAGACTGAAAAATAAAAATGTATGTGCGTGCATGCATGCGTGTCATCTGCTTAGTCTCAAGTCACAAATTTATTCCTGTTTTCTTATGACAGTGTAATAAAATTTCCCAATATTAAAATACAAAATCCATTGTCACTCATAGTCCCAAATTTGGGCCACTTTAGACCAGCCAGCTTGACCAAAACATCTTCCCATGAGATCCATTTTTAGTATTATCATCCCATCTCAGTGTTTTTCTTCCAGATTTTCCCACTGAAATTTTGTTTTTTGGAATAGAATACGGATGGGCAGGCACCACACTGACCCATGCACTTTGACCGTTATCAATCTTTTGTGCAACCCTTTAGCTCATTCAACAGCCCTGCGCCTTCAACAAAGTGCAGTATGTTACCGACAGAGATGTCTTCAAAGTCGCCTGGTTTCATAAAATGACAACCCAGGTGCCTGAATTTAATGTGGCCAAAGCTTCACAATCACAAAGAATGTGTGAGGCCGTTTCAGATGCCTGTTTGCATCTATTGCACTCGGGACTGTTTGATTGATGGCAGTCCCAGACTAATTTGGAATTTATCTGGAAGCTGTCAAGGGCCTTGATAGCTTCCTGACTGTCAGAAAGAATATAGATGTTCCTACCTGTGTAACCCTTTTCTATATTCTCCATTATACAAGCCTTAATGGCATATATTTCAGCCTGGAATACCGTGGTGTGGAGCCCAAGATTGAAGCAGTGCCCCCTTCTCGAGTCCCATCTATACACACCAGCACCACTGCCTTTATTGGTCTTGGACCCGTCTGTGTATCAGACCAGGCCCCCTTGTTTTTCGGAAAGTAATGAGGAAGATGTGTGGCCCAATAAAAAATCAAGATGGGAGTTGGAGAATAACGGCTAATGAGGAAATAGAGTTGCTAATCAAACATGCAGATACAGGTAGATATATAAAAGCACAGAGAATAAGATGGATTGGGCATATTGTAAGAATGGATACAGAGAAGATGGTAAAAAGAATAGCAGAGTGAAGACCAATTGCAGTAAGAAGGATTGGTAGACAGAGGTTAAGATGGGAGGATGATGTCGGAGCGAATCTGGGAAAAATGAAGATTCAGAATTGGAGTAAGAAGGCTATGGATAAAGAAGCATGGAAGAGAATTGTTGAGCAGGCCAAAACTCACAAAGAGTTGTAGTGCCAAGAGAAGAAGAAGAAGAAGAAGAAGAATTTTGTTTTTCTCCACATTTGAGATAATATGTCTGGACCATCACGAACTTATAAAATTAACAAATTTGTGAACTGTATAGGAAGAGTAATCCAGAACACAACAGTCTTTAATGTCTGTTTCTGTCATTTCCCATTTAGTTCACCTTTTTTAACATACTCTCGTATGTTGTGTCATTACATGACTCTGTCTAAGCATACAGAATAGTGTACAGACTAATTGTATTTAAATTTAAAATGGTTTTTGAAACGTGTTTGAGCAATATTTCACACCTGATTCTATGTAGTCCTCTTGTAGCCTAGTGTCTCCTATTTAGGTGTAAGAAATATAGCAGAATTATTCAGTCAGTATTTCTGCCTGTGCTATTTGTGTGTTTCTGCTTGTCTGACGTAATTCAGGTTCCTTATTTGAAGTAGTATTTGAACATCACATGTACTTAAATACTGTAATGTGAACACAGTTAATGTAAGCAGAACTTTATGGGTATGGTTAGAAGTTGTACGGACGTGTGTCAAGATGTCCGTTGGTCATTCCAGAGCAGCGGTGGGTCACGGTTGGGGTGTGAACCACTGGTTGCATGCGCGATGGCCTGACCAACGGTAGCCCATGCTTGTAAATGCACAGGACGAAGGAGCAGCCCCACCGAGGTCTGCTGTCTGCCAGATTGAACAATGAACAACAATAGCGAGATTTATGTTGTTATGCTCCCCAATGATTGCTTGGCAAGTGCTTAGATAATGTTAGGATCTAGGAGCATTATGAAGATCCTACAAGCATGGAATTACAACATATACAGTTGTTATCCAAATATTTAAATAGTTTTATAAAATTTGTAAGACATGTCTCCATAATTACTAATAAAATTACCCAAAGACACAGCGAGTGAAGATGACAGAATTTTCATCCACGCCCACTCAGTAAGGAAAGAACCATAAAAAATACATTATAATTGTGAGTTTGCTACTGTCTAATTTACAATCATCTTGTTTTTGGTTGTTTTATTTTATGTTAAGGAAATAAGAACATTCAGTCTCTAATATTAAAATTTTTGGAATGTCATCACTGCTGTTTTATTAAAGCACTGTTTTTAATTATTTTTAATAGTTCAGTAATGGAATTATAAATCATTGAGGCCTATAAAGATGTAGCATAGTAGAATCTCAGTGTTCCATCATGCATTAATTGCATAACCTGATCTATATTATGGAAGTTTGATGTCATTGGTATTGACGTTAAACGAGAAGCATGCCATAAATTCTCTATAATATTTGCCTGTGCAATGTTGGGAAGTGTAATATTCATGTGGGAACTTAGATCATGCAGAATTGTTCCAGTGTGATGATTTTTTTTAAATATCAGTGAAGGTAACCGTAAAGAAGAGCATACACATTACTAGTTAGTTCATGCTTCTATATACAATATAAATATGTGTATAAATCTTATAAAATCTTAGTGATATATAGATCAATCATTCAAGTTAAGACAGTGATGTTTTTTTTTTATTTTGTGAAGGATTTTTTTTATATATTGTGTGGTTGATGTATGTCTTACACAGTAAATGTGTTGTTTGGTACGATAAGTTCGTAGTGTGTTTTGAGTGTTTCTCCGTATAAAAGTTGAATGAATGTGATAATGTTTTTATTAAGATTTTTCTATTTAACTTTTTTTATTGTATTACAATGAAGACTTCCACACTGGTGATGGGTTTAAAGTATTTATAGTATTGGCAGTATTAGTAGCTACAGTAGATCCCATTTTAAAGAAATGCAGTTAAAGTTATGTAAGTTCAAGCATTGGTGATGGTTAAACAGTTGCTGTTTGTTTATATTATAATTTCAGTTCTTTAACTGAATTAACAAATAACATGGGAAATCTCTTTGTGAAACACGAGTGGAAACCAGTGTAACAATGCCCTCTTCTAACATCTCCAGTAAAACAATAACAACCCCTCTTCAGTTTTACGAGATTGAGTGCCTGACATCTTAACAACTATTGAGCTTGAGGGACCAAACATTTGAAAGAATGATCTGTTACAGTCTTTTTATTATCATTATTAATTTCCCATTTTAACAGTTCATAATTCAGTAACTAATTGAGCAGTAAAGTTAACAGATATATAACAACTGTCTTCACAGTAATTTTAATTAATAATATTAATACCATATTAATAAACAGGATGTTTGGTTGTGTGACTGAGTGGTAGTCAAACTAGTGTTTATATAGTTTAATTATATTGCAAGAAGCAAATTTCCTCACATTGTATTTAAGTTATCAAAATTGTAATAGGATGTGACATGCCAAGCATGTTGTGGATTGCAGCTGAATGACACGACACAAGACGTGACGCGACATGATATCATGTGTCTGAGGATGCATTGCCTCTCTGATGCAGTAGACATTTAATGTTATTGTGTGACATGAATATCACGTAACAATATGACATTAGTGCCATAAGAAAGATTTCATACTTATTAAGGTGCTTTTATTTTTCTTATTTAGTGAGTTTTTTTTCCCCCCGAGGATGAAATCCGTTGTTCAGCACAGTAATTCTAGTTTGTAAAATGTGTGTAAAATGTTGCTGCTTAGAAACAAGGAAAATGGAATGACATCGATAAATGCCTTGATTTCAGGAACACAAATAGAGAAATTTTACATTGCTGTCCTTCAAAATGGCATTGCTGTTTAGTTAAAACATTATTCCACCAAAAAATGTACTCAGCAAAAGTAGATGATCTGATTTATATAAAATATTAAGTATTAATAACCACAACAGAATCAATTTTTAAAGAAGCTTTGTTAAATTGATACAAAGATAAAAATAATCAGACATGATTGCTGCAATAAATAAAATTTGCTACTGTTTTTATTTATTGTCATTGTTGAGAGCATGACCCAGTTTGTTATAAAGAACAATTATGTGCTGGCTTGATGTTCTGTTTTGTGTGTGTGTGTGTGTGTCGTGATTCTTACATTGCCACAGATGTATTATAAAGAGCTTCATCACTTTAAAATACTGGGTCAAAAGTGAAGCCTTTCCAAAAGGCCTCTTAAATTGGCATGAAGGCAAGAAGAAAAGAAAACATACCAGGTATTAGATTGAGAGAAAATGGAAGGACTAATGGATTCTAAAAATTGAGAAACTCTGTGAAATCAAATTTTGTAATTGTTTTTTAAACTTATTAGAATGCCACATCTGAGTATAGAGGAATCTGCTGACACAGTACATGAGAATTTTATTTGCAATCGTAAGTAATTAAACTTACATTTTTCAATAGTTCATTTCATTTTAATTGATAGTGACTATATTAGGTGAAAATGTTAGTTTGTAGAATATTTTTACATATGTCTTTACTTGCGTTGCATCATTTTATTAGGGCTGAGTGCAAAACATTTCTTTAATTAACAGACACTGTGGACTAACAGCAGTGCCATTTAGCTCAGGCATTACGTTCAGAAATCATGGTCTCTGTTGATGTCCCTTGCTTTCTTGCTTGGAGGGTGTAGCATTGTGTGACAACAGAAGTCAGAGCACTTTGTACACCACTACTCGAGGTACATCACATGTCTCATGTTGTCGTGAGGGCCCTGTGCTTGCGTTGTACAATTTGTGAGGTGCTTTTGTAAGTATGTAGCATGTATGAGGGGAAATTTTACAGGCATATCAGTTAATTTTATCTTTCAAGAAAATTATAGTTAATTGAGAATTTTTCATAATGACCTAACTCTGTGGCATTTGGATATAGCTTTTATTGTGAACAGTCTCTTTGTTTTCATCTCTTAAAAATCTAATCTGGATTCTTGTAAATCAAGGTTTCAGGATTTTTTACAAGATGCAAGAAGCAAATATTCAGGGGTGGGATAGTCATGGTGGCTGTGAAAGCCAGAATGCCAAGGCAGTGCTGTGTGTGTATTCATTGCTCCTTTTAAATAGTGTGGGAGCCCTTTTGTCTATTCTAGTGTTAACATTTCCTTTCAGTCCTTCTTAAACTTTTGTGATGGTATTTGCTTATGTGGCTGACCCATCATTAATAGTATAGGTCTGTGGATGAGCCTTTGTACAAATAATCTCTTCAGGACATTTTCTTTATTGCCTATGAACGAATTGTTGTTTCAGTAAAGATGGCATGAAGAGTACTATTATAACAGTTTCCCAGTTCTCTGCTGTTATTATACTGGCAGATATCTGTGTGGGCTGTGTAACTAATTCTCATCTGAGGAATTAGCACACTCTTGTTGTAGTTTCATCATATAGGAATGTAGCAGAAGTAATTACATTAAGAGTTCGTGTACTGAGTTTAGATCTGTAAAAATTATTTTATCCTCTTTGTTAATACTCTGTCATAATTCTTCCCATCTTTCTACAAAGATCTCTGAATTTTTCTCAGTGGCGCAAGAGCCCAAGTTGGGCATAGGACACCTCATTGTTGAGGTTCCTAGATCACACACACTGCTGGTAGGAATCCTGTGAACGAGTGATCAGCTCATCGCAGAGGTTGCTAACTATACAACACATACCAAACACAAGAGATGAAAATCCATGCCCTCAGCGGGTTTTGAACCCATGATCCTAGCAATCAGGTTGCTTCAGACCTACACTTAGACCACACGGCCACCTGGATCGGCCTACTTTTTGATACTGTCATTATTTTTCCCATCTTTCTACAAAGATATACACATTTATCAGACTCTGTGTATTGTGAGTTATTCTAGGGATGAACTGTATTCTTGGTGAGGTTTCTCTCTTACCACTATACTCTGCCCCAAATGCTGTGCTAGAAACTGTTAATGTTAATCTATAAGAATCCAGAGTGGTATTGAAAAATTTTGTGAGATTTTAAGGTTTCACAGCTAATAAAATAATAAAATACTCTCAGGTGATCATCCACGTCAGATTGGAGTTTCTAAGACCTGATACATATCTGTCCTCATGACAAAGAGGAAGCAAGTCTCCAAAATGTTGGTTATTAACTCACCATTGATGCAGATAACTGCCCAAGAGAACAATAGTGCAGTGTAAAGTTTCTAGACAACAAAAATCATATGTGTTACTTAAATGTAAGTAGAAGCAAGCCAGGGCCTGAGACAGGATATACCTCTGCTGTAGGGCAGTCATTTGATTCATGTGCTTTAAAACAATTTGTTTTTCTGTGCCTGTGTATCCAGGTGCAGCAGCTAAACGGAGGCACTTGGGTCAGTTACGGGAACATCCGTATCAAAGGGCCGGGGCCCTTTCATGAAAAGTCTGTGCCCCTGTGGCAAGGTTAGTTTCCATTGTTATTCATTTGGTACCTCTCTATTTCTTGACTGTGTATTTGTTGTAGGTGTTGTGTTATAGCGGAGTAAAGTCTGTCTGTCTGACTTCAGTTCTTACATCCTGTGTCTTGTGTACTGTTCTCTTCTTCAGAAGAAGATTTGTGTGATGATGTGTTATTGTGCATTTTAGCAGTGAAATTTTGTGCAAGGAACAGGACTTTTTAAATAAAAGAAAAAAATGTTACCTTCTTGTGGGTGCCAAGAACTGAGCCAAATACCCAGACTTTACTCATTCTTTTATACTCATAGAATTTTAGGTGGAGGAAAGAAGGACATAATTGTTATTACGATTCTGTAGGAAGGTTATAAGTTAAAATATATTGCTGTCATAAACATTACTTACGCCTGTAACCAGTAATACACCGCTGAAGATGTTTGGTTACCGTAGCAAAGTAGGATATTTCAGATTATAAAGAAGTATTTATTTTTTAAATGGTCAATCACTATCCATGTGATTTATTGCTGTAACTAGTCTTGAATGCATTATTTTTTTACAGTACTTTTTTATTGTCACCTGAAGCTGGTCTGTGCAATCAGGAGTTAGTAGGGGAAACTCTCATAGAATTTTTTTTTTCACTTCATGAATTAGTTGTAATACTGGTGCTAAAAATAACTTTTACTTGCGGTTCCAGAAAAGTGGACATTGTTTTTAACATGACCAGTGCAGTAATGGAAAGCGTAGAGATGCGTGTTTGGTGTAAAAAGAACTCGTGCAGTCAGTAGGTTTACATGTATTTATGCCCATACGGAAGATCGTAAAATAGCACCAATTGTATTATTTTTATACTTTTTAAAAGTTTGTATTTACCCCATACACGCAATATTTACTTTATATATTTTACATTTTTCTTACAGTGATTACTGTTTTAGCATTTTGATATAGTATTTTTCTATTGTATGGTTGTGATATTTTATTTCCATGTTGAAGTAACTGAATGATGGATGTTTGACATGAGGAGAAGTTCACAGATTGGCCTGTTAAGGTCACTTGCATGTCCTTCTTTCCTCAGATCATTTACTTGTATATTTTCGAAAAGGAGCATAAAATGTGAATGTCATGATTTTGTACGAACATGGTAGCCTCCCTTGAAGGGGGTGAAGAAGCGTCGTAATATATTATTTATATTATTCTGTATATTCTTTCCAATATATGAGCTATTTCTGTATTTTGTTGATTTAGGCAACTTGTGCCTGTGGAATCACTCTAATGAGATTTTTTTATTGGATATGTATATACTTGGTGCAAAACTCCAATCAGAAAATAAAATAAAGAAAATATCTGTAAAGAAAAACAAATATGACATTTTTTATTATCTCTTGAGATTATCCATTCTCAGTGTTCCCTGTGCTTGCCACTTGGGATATGAGTTTGTGGGAAGACAGATATTTGCTGTCATATTACAGGTTCCTGACGCATTGGAAAGTACAAAAATCACTGCTAATGGAACTTAAATTTTAAAGCATTTGGCTGCAGTGCTTCCATGAACTCATACTCTAAGAGGTTTTCAAACACATTTATAAACCATTTAAAATCTTTGTACAGTTCATTGTTTTTATAAGTTGCGGCAGATTTTTCCTGAACATCTTCATTTTGCATTTAACAAAATGTTCAACTGGACCCAAGATTTTGAATCTTGCTTCACAGGTGTTGATCCACTGTGATTTGTTTACTGATTGGTCACGTGCTGCACATGAAACGTTTTTTTTTTTTTGGCTCTTCATTTTTCCTTTTTAAAATTATAAAACCAGTCTTGAAGCATTAATTGGACCTAGAGCTACCCAGATGAGTTACGAACGTGCCGTGCACTACACCAGATAACTCAAGTAGTGTTCTAGCTCCACACACAGTTTCCTCCTTTAGTTCTGAGAACACTGTTTAGACCATGGCTAGGAATAACTAACCCTTTTTTTTGTATTGTAAATGCAGATTTACAGTACACACATGTTAAAAACTTTTTTACCTTCCCTGTTCTTGCACTAACTAAAAGAAACAATCTGTCCACAAGGCCAAGTTGACACTAACGAACGGGCAGCCATCTTGTAATAATTGCTTTTTAAATGCCTGACTTTCATATACCAGACATCTTGTGTAATAAGTTCCGTAAAGATTCCTGCACAGGGACTTAATTCCACATGCTCCTATTGTTAGAATAATGTAATAATCTTGGGTTGAATGTGATAATTGTTTGTGTATTATTAATAAATAATAATAATGATAACTTTTATTAATCAAACTTCACTCTGGGGCTTGTATGGTACTAGTGATGGTGTATGTATTTTGTAGCTAGTGTAGTGTTCTGGGAGAATTTGTTGTCTTGTCTGCTGCTGGGGTTGTGATTGATTACCTTTGACTTGAACCCAACTGTCTTGAAAAGTTTTTTGCAAATAGTGTTTGTGATTTCTGTCAGTGTCATGTTGCCCCATCCATCACCCATTTGAGAGAACAAATGAATGTCACCAGACCATTAATACTTGCAACATAATATTGTCTTGCAAACTGCACTTTGTGACAGTAAGAATATCATTTCTTTTTGGATGTTGTTTAGTTACTAAAAAATGCAGACTTTTAATACTGATTTCTATTTAAATTTCATGTATGTGCTTCCTCTCCTCCAATCATGATAATTCACTGAACCATATTAAAGGCGTGATAAAGCGTTCATTTCAAAAAGTACTAACTTTATGAGAGAGGAATGTTATTTTTTTTCTCAAAAATCACATAGTAATTATGTTGGGTTGACAGGCCGAGCATTAGTCATGGGTTTTAACTGATTTGATTCAGATGTATATATTATTGTTTCATTTATTTGATTTTTTAACAAATAGCATGTGTGTATGTGGTAGAGTTTCTTAGCCAGGAAGACAAATCAGGAAAAGATTTTAAAATTGGTAAATAAAATGCAGAACACTAAAAAAAATCAATTATGGCATAAAATTTGTTACTAGATTAAGGCAAAACACACACACAGTTATTCGACTGATACTTAAATTTGTTGCAAGGTTTCTTGGAAGTATGCATGGGTCATACTACTGCAAATGTTAAGAAAGATGCTTTTGTTCCCAAAGGAACAGATGTGTTGTGTTTTTGTAAAGCTTGCAGCAGTGAAGGAAGATAGTAGTTTACTGTTTGTTCTGTTTTTTGAAGGTTCATGCATACATTTTGAGGCAAAAGGAAGTGAAATATGAAATTTGAACCCAGAATATAATTATTTGCTTACGTTCTCATTAACTGAAATCCTTCGTGTTTTGAAGGGTGTAATTAAAGAGGCTTGAATACTTTTTCATACCATTCCTAGTAAATATGATATATGTATTTATGTGTACTAATTTCTGTAAAAACTTACTTCATTCTTGTGATACATTTTTAATGAGGTCATATCAATTCTGAGAAAATAATATACTTTCTTTCAAATGGGTGTTGTCTGGGAACAGGATGTATGTAAATTTTTTCCCTGTAATATCAAATGTTGAAAACACCTGACTAGCATTATGCACTCAGCAGTCTTGTGCAGCACATCTAATGTGTTCATCTTAAAATTGCTTCACCACTACTAATTTCACCAGTGGCAGTTTTGAAGTCACTGCAATGAATTATTCATGCACTTTATTTTCTTCTATGAAATTAGTTTTGCCTGTCTTTTCTTACAATAGTCTTTTAATTTTTGCACTGAGCATTTTGAACTGCTTATAGAAACTTGCAAACAACAAACCATTTATATATTTTTTTTATCTTTATTATGCTAAACTAAATAATTCATTGCCTGGCTTTTTCACTCAAGGTAGCCAGTTACTTTTCTGTTAAATAGAATCAATTCTAAACAATCACAACTTTGCCTATAGAATAACATTCATTTTTTTCAGTTGGGATCTAAAACGGAATTAGTAGCCTGTTGCACCAGTTACTAATTTTTATAGTTTAAAAACTGGCTGCCTAAACTGTTTTCCTCCATTGTACAATCATTTGTTCTCACTCCATGGCTGTAGATCAGTGTGTCGTTCTGACCACATGAAAAGTGTTTATTTGCATTTCAGACTATGTGAACTGGAAAATTTTTACAAATGATTGTGTAATGGCCATGGCAGAAAAGCTGAAGTTTGTATGTTGCTTTACTGTATGCTTCCTTAAATTTTGAAATTCAGAAGCTTATAAAGTCATGTAGTACTAAATAATTAAGCACGTTTACATATTTAAAGTTTTAGAAAAAATACCTCTTTAGTAACTACCATATCCAACGTAGTGTCAAGTGGTGTTTAGTTTTGGGACATCCGAACAGCTTTCATTTTGTGTTCAATGGAAGGCTGATTTTTGTTTAATCACGTTATGCCAGTCTGTGGTCAAGATTAAATAAGCTCCTTACATAATTATGATGAATGTTCCACAGTCATTATGCAAAGTACAGAAAGAAGACAAAGTTCCCACTAGGATATTGGGGTATCCATGTAAGTTATGGACATAAATGTTAAGATTCTAAAGGGTTCTGATGATGGTATCTTAGGATTGCCAGGTTTCTGTACTTTGCCCAATGTATCAGATACTGGATACGTTATTGTCATTTGGTCCAGTAAGTGACAGTAGCTCTTTCTGTTACACTCAACTCATTAGGTGCCTCTCCGCCTTATGTCCTGGGGAGGGAAACAGATATAGTTTCTGAAGAATTATGTTCTATTAGAATACTGGATAGTTGACATGGTCTAGAAACCCAGCAATGCAAATTGTAAATATTTGTGCTGTAAAATTATTCTTCAAAGAACAGATGGGACAAATGGAAATTTTTACTGGGTCACTTATCTGGTAGCTTTTTATTTCATACAAATCATTACTGATAAAGGTAGATTTTACATCATATATCAAGACTTTTTTTGTCCTTATTGCTGAATAACTTCTGTAGGCTTCACAGATGTAGACACACAAAAATTAGACTACATCCAAGTTTTAGCATGTGGTTGACTAAGGAACTAAGAACTACACAGATGATCCTGTGCAGTGGTTTGGGGACATGTTGAGTACTGGAAAATTCTTTAATTAGTTTAGTGGCATTCCTTGCTGCTGGTTTATAGGAAATGTGGCTTTTGTAATATTACAGGATTATGATTACATTAGTAATGCACATTCTGCTGTTGTAGCATCTGTCCTTGGTTTACAAATGATGAAGGGTTTTAATTCTGATACACCAGAACAGTGACTGTATATAACTTCACAAGTTTCTTTAAAAAAAAATTAGTAGGTAATATACTAATGATACTATACTATGTTCCCTCAAAGGATTGGAATTTGAATCCTGATGCATGTTTTAATGTAGAATTCATTTGATTTTGGCCACAGATGAAGGCACTAACTCTGAAGATTATGAACTAGATTTGACACAAACTGTTCGTTTTGTGTATTTTGTTGGTCTTTAACTTGCATTTGTGTTTAATTCTGAAGTTTTCGTACCCACACATGAAGTTTCTATAATACGGGATGATTTATTGTGGTTCACTAATAAGGGACTTACAGCATTGAAACTCTTTATAATATGTGGAACTGATTCACATTGAGAAAGTTACATTCTGGCTTCCACAAACAGTAATAACCTAAAACTGAACAGATATTTTATTGTAAAAATATCCAAGTTCCAGTTGCATCACATGAGATATTTTCTATTTTGCTTAAATCTGTAACCATTATTGGTTTAATTTTTTTTTAAACTAAGTTTCCTGTAAATCTGAAGTCACCCTGAAAAAGCATAAATTCTGTTACATGAAAATGAAATTGCTCCTGATTCTGAACCTTTCAAAAGGCATCATATGCTGCCTGTCATGACCCTCTGTGATCGATCATTGAATGGTATTTCACATAGTAAACTGTACAGTGAATGGCCACTGGACTGCTGGTCTTCTTACTTCTGACAGCTTGCAGCAGTATAGGTTGATGATGACATTTGTGAGGAATATGGTGTGTGTCCTCTTCAGGGTTGAAGGAATTGGAGTCTGAGTTGATGCCGAATTGATTACAAGGTGTGGGTGTGGTTCGTTTGTGTAGGCGGGTTGCAAGGAATGTGGCTAGTCTGAGCCACAGCAAAGATAGAGGTGCTAGAGCTCTCTCTGGGCCAATAGGAACTAAAAAATGGGAACTCTGCTAAGCCAGGATGCAAATCGGCCCTTTTTAGGACCACAAGAAGTAGAGGGAAATGTTAGTGAGATGTGGTTGTGAAATGGGCCATTCTGCATCCTGATTTCTGAACTTTCCCATTTCACAGTTCTACTTGTCGGTACCAGGATTTGTCTCCTCCCCCCTTTGCATGTTTCTGGTTGACCCCATGCCTTGCAGCCCATCTGTATAGTTGAAACACATCTTCAGCAAGATAACTTCATTTCAGTTTGGGCCCAATTCCTTCAACCCTGAAGTTGATGACAGAATGTCCCTCTGAAATATCAGTGTCATAACCCAGAAAACTGCAATGTGAACAACCACTGCTATGAAACCTTGCAGACATATATAAGGAAGAAACACATTGAAGAATTGTTGAAACCATGTATGAGTGACAGTTAACAATTGTGTCCCATATTTTCATTCCCTTATTAGTTAGTAAGGAGGTATATTTTGTAAATAAGTGCAGTTAATTCCTTTTATTCACATTTAGTTCATTAACATTATGTAAAAATGATAACAAGGCATACAGAATAGTAACAACGAAACTTTAGCATCAGTCTAGGATTTTTATAATTCACTCACTGGGATTGAGTACCATTAAAACATAAGCAATGCAGACTTTTGTCTATAAAAAATACTAACATTCTGTTTTTTCTTTTTCTTCTTTAACCTGGTTGCCCACCAACTTTGGCCCTGGCCTTGTAGGCTTCGAGTGCTAACAATGGACCCCTAGCTCCCCTCGCCCGCCTCGTGTTCCGTAACATCTCTGCACGCACGTACGTACGGTGGAGCTAGAAAACAAAGCATCTGCACTCACCATAAACAATACTACTAGCACTACTACTATAGGACTAACTCGCAGCACTCTGATGGGGTCACTCATTCACTGCCTGTTTGCTGGCCTGCTGCCTGCCCAGGAATTTGGATCTTTCAACTTCAGAACCTTGGGGTAGGTTCTATAAGGACTTGAGTCACAGCCAGCAACACAGCACTTTTGTATGTTCTAAGATATTATGGTGATACACTAGCAGAGATCAATATAACACTTCTCTTGTTATCTGTGTTTCTTCATGCATATTGTAATCAACTCCACATGCAGCGCTTTCATCTTTACTCTTTCACTACAAAGTGTGATATGAGTAGACAAATCATAAAAGCAATTCATTCTCACTAGCATGTGTGGGTATAACTTGCATATCTCTTTTGTAATCAGGGAGTTTTGCAGCAGCCACTTTGGTATTTCAACTTATGTCTAAAAATTTGATTTTTTTTTACCTTGATTAGTGATGGCGTACGGTTGATTTATATACACAGAAGTATCACCTACAAATCTGTACATTCTAGAATATTGTATGTGTATTGAGGGCTCATAAAGTTTAATTTATTCAAATGGGACATACATTTTTGTTGCACTAGACAGCTATTCATTGTCTAGGTGTTGACGTTATTTTGACCTCTGCTGTGTATGCAGTTGATAAAGAAATTCTAACTTTTATACTGTTTAAGAATCTTGTGCATTTAATCATGTAACCATTGTTTAACATGGCAACTATTAGGGGAAGAGGGAGTTGAGGGGTCATCATTTACTGTATGAAATATGCACATCTCCATACACACACACTCATGTATACACTCAAACACAGTGAAGCATAAGTTTAACATTAATTATTCAACAGTGGTGTGATGCTGTTCCTTTGGGCTTTGTCTGTTACCCTGTTTCTTCCTTAAGAAGTAAATGTTTCAAAAATGGATTCTACTTCGTTCTTCAGATGATCTGGATTTAAAGAAATTTCCCTTCCAGTGTAGGAGGGTAACTCTACCTAAGGGCCCAACAGTAGAGTGGCAATTTCTTCATGTTCTGTCCACGTGAAGTTGGAAATAGAATCTGTTTCAAGGACATGGTTTGTACATATACAGCTAAAACAATTTACAAAATCCAAAAGAATGGCCTTAAACATTGCCCCTGCAACTGCCCATTATTTCTATATATCTTTTAGATGGATGGCATTCAGTGTTGTGTGTCCATGCTTTGTTTCTGAGATGAATCTATACAATATACTTAATTTCATTTTTTAAGTAAAAATACTTAATTAAGTTTCTTTTTTTTCCATTCATACTGCAGTTGATATTATTTTAGCTAGGTTAATTTAGAGAAATTAGTATGGATAGTATAGTATTTTGTCAGTATGTCCCTAATAGTATATTATGTTTGTGTGTATTATATAATATTTACTGATTGTTTTGTTATGTATGTGCATAGGCAGTGTAATAATGTTGGTAGTAAGAATGTTTGTGACAGGGTGATGACTTGAAGGGAGTACTGTGTTGTAGTTTCATCAGCTGGCAGCACCTGATATTGTCTGTGTGAAGTAAGACTTTAACAATTGGCTTTCCGTCCAGTGTTCGCGCTTATCCTCGTGACAGATCATTGGCTTGTACTGTAGTTTGTTTATGAATAAGTGGATGATTGTGTTAGAGAAACACACACCCATGCACACATGTATGTACATATGTACGTACACGATTTGCATACATACATACATATATACATACATACATACAGACATGCATACATTTATGCATATATGTGTGTCTAGACATATTTCCTTGAAACTAGAAATCATGTTATTTGTCATGTGTTTTAAGGAATTAAGAAAGGGAGAGAGAAAAACAATTTCCGCAGTTGCAGCAAGATATGATTTTGAGACATGATAGTTGCAATGCCATGGGTCATGCTCAGTCATGGTAATGACACAAATGTATAAATGAAATTTACGAGTATGTGATTCTGTGCAATTGAAAGTCATATTATGACAGCATATGTGCATGAAATTAAGCATTACTTTTTAAGTAATATATATTACAAGTTATCCTTTTCTTCATTATCATCTTCAATGTAGACCAGCATTTACACAAACTTTTGGAATGTTTGTTTGGAATTCAGATCTTTTCTTTTTAATATCCAGCTTCAGAAAGAATCAGCTTCCCTATACTCATTGTGTTCTCTTGGACTATGACGACTTGTAATTTTGCAGCTGATTTCTAGCATTTTGAAAGATCTCACTGCTTCAGTCTTGAGGATACAGTAACCTTGAAGATGAAGGCAATATGTTCTTCTGAAACACTGGTAACCGCATAACCACCTGTCATACTGTGGTGTCCTAACTCAGAAGACCACAAAATGAATCTGAAGACCCCAGATCAATTTTCACACAACTAGCTTCGAGCATTTTCAGAACTGTTTTACACTTCTTAAGTACAGCAAAGTTGCTTTAATCTGATGTCCAGTAATTCGGAAATTCTGGTAATCGAGCACTTCTGGAGAGTATCCCCAAGGCTGAAAGTTTTGCTTTATATCAAGTAAAAGCTTCATCAATGAAACAGGCAGATCTCAGCATCATGTTCACAGATGCCTCCAGGAGTGTCTGTACATCAAACTTTGATATCTCCTGACCCCTTGTCTCCTACTCCATCAACTTCTTGAGCTATAAAACTGCAGAAAACAGAAGAGGACCCTTATGACCCTGACCCAACAGATGAAGGAGATATCTAGATCGAATACTCTCTAATTAGTTGTACAACCCAAGTAACAAATAATTATCTGTAAGAAAGTCAGTATGTACCATCTAATAATCTGGAATACTCAATAATTTGGGACCTGTTCTGTCCTGTGTGAGTGGGATGAATGGAGTTTTGCTGTATTAGGTTATCAAAAGTGTAAATCTCATTATATGAAGTTTCTTGCCTTAATAGTTGCTGTAATATACAATTCAAATGTCCAGTCCCATGTGAGTCGGATTAATGGAATTTTGCTGTATTAGACTATGGACAGTGTGAATCTAATTATACAATGTTTCTTGACTTAATAGTTGCAGTAATGTATAATTCAAATGGGTTATCTTTACTCTCAAGTCGCTCTTTATATTATTTGCTTGTCCGGTAATTTGAAGGGGCTCTGCAAAGGCAATAATAGCCTGCAGTCCTGTTGTATGGAGAGGTGAATAGACAACATTACATCTCTCTTGCATTATCCTGCACATCAGTAAATACCTTAGAACTATTTTTATCTATGAATATTTTCAATTGTAACAATTAACAGTCTTCTGAAATGTGATGGCATGTAGTCTGATGGAAGTGCACTGATGTCAGGAGGGATGTGATGCCTCCATTGTCAGGGTAGGTTAATTTATTTCTTCTAACCTAGTGGTTAAGGCAGCAGGTTCCCCTGAAACATCAGTATTACTTCTACCAGAATACATGACATCATGCCCAAAAGGACAGTAATCTTGGCAAGTTACTGTCATGAGAATCTCATACCTCATCTTAATTATATTTCAGACTTCAAGACAGATATTGCTTTCTCACATGTTACACGTCCATAAATCATAACATGAAAATGTGTGGCCTTTGCTGCTAGCAAGAATACAAATATAATTGGGCAACCCTATTTTATTATGTAATTTTTCCAGAAAATATTGTAAAATAAAACAAAAAAAAACTATTCTTTGTCTTCCAGCATGATTCTAAACTTGTAATACAAAAGCACATTGTTACACAAATTTGATATTGTAGAAATATTAATTTTATATCTTCCCAGCGTAGCATCTTGCAGCAACTTCTTTCCCTTCTGTTACAATCTTAAAAGTGTAGATAAGCTGTTGTTCATTTAATGATTGTAAGATACAGAAATTATGCCATTGTGGTCCATACATTACGTGTGTCTGTAATGATATATTGATGACTGATAATCTTGAGTGCAATGTTTCAGACTTAAAGAAGAATTTCATTTCAAGAGGTTTATAAGTAGTATCATCCTTTTATGTACAATTTACTTGTCAAACTACGATACAAGAAATATCACATTAGCATATTATGTGCATGAAGTAAATATGGTTTGGTTAAATATCATTGGTGAGAATACAAAACTTAATTTAAGGAAACAGGTTCATTCAAAAAGAGAGGAAAATGGAAAGTTTGCCACAAAACATATATTTGTTGTAAGTTAATGTGGAAAAACTCAGGTTGCACCAACATATTATTTTCTCTTGTTGTAGAAGTATCAACATTTTATTTCAGTTAGGTGTGACATACTAGTGTAAGTATTTTGTATTTCTTCAAGTCATTTTAGGGATAATTAATAAAATATGTAACTGAAATTGAGTTGTTGTAAATAATGACACATTTTCTACTTAACTTAATATGGAATCATTATATGATTTACATATCTATGTGAATGTTAGCGACATCATCGTGTTGTCAGTAAGGTATACATTATACTGACTTTTATTAATGATGAAGAGCATAGGCACAGCTGAATTTGAAATTGTGAACAGGTGCTGCCATAGGGGTGCTTGTGTTTAATGTTATCACTAAATAGCAAATATATATGTGTGTTGTAGTGTTTAAGATTTTAGGCACCGAAGAACTTTTATTTTAAGTATACGTAGTTTATTAAGCATTCTTACACTGTAATACTTAACTGATGTGTATTGTGTCTGCCATAGCAACTGTTGCTGCTGAAAATACCGTTCAGCGGTAAGATGTGAGGGAATTGAAATTATAACAGTATCAGGTCAATAATGACTGAAGTAAAACCGTGAAATGAAGTACAGTGGGAAGTTCACCCTGAAAATGAGGAAAAACACTTGTGAAATTTTATATACATAATGAACATATTAAGGGAACTGGTATCACCTATGATAAGAATTAGCTACATTGAAGTTACTATTACAAATTATTTTTTTAACTGAAGTTACATTATGCTCCTCACGTTCGTTTATCATTAACTTGCTTTTAGCTACTGGGATGTGACTGCTACCGAGCTGTTACCTAAATTTGACTGTAACTGTACACCTCACATACGTTTTCTGATTAATTTTTTTTATATTATTCATACTGTACATTGTCATCAATCAAACATAAAACACTCAACCAACAAATGCACTATTATTATTATTATTATTATTATTATTATTTTAGATATATACATTACAATCCCTGCAAACTGGTCCAGTATGTTTCGATCCCTTTCTGGGATCATCATCAGGGACACTTGTGAGAGTATAAATTACATAAACTAAAACCAACAATATAAGTACATGTACTTATGTTGTTGGTTTTAGTTTATGTAATTTATACTCTCACAAGGGATTGAAACATATTGGACTGGGTTGCAGGGATTGTAATGTATAATATCTAAAATAATAATAATAATAATAATAATAATAATAGTGCATTTGTTGGTTGAGTATTTTGTGTTTTCTGATTTGTTGTAGCTTTAGAAAACATTTCCCAATATTTTTGTGGTTTAAATATTCCATTTGGACTGTACCTGTCTACTTTGAAAGGAACAGTTTAACCACAGAAGAAATAAGGTTCTATAAAGCATAACTGAAAGTAGTCCTGCAGATAAAGTAAAAAGTTATGCTTTTTTTAATCTCCCTGTCTTACTTGATGTTCAAACAAAATTGTTGGCAAGAGTATTGAGAAAGAAAGGTGTCTGCATATCATGTAGTTTTTGAGAAACTTGAAATTGAGTTCCATTATTCTCCTGGTTTTTGTGTAGCTAGGTGTAACAAGGTCTTGATGAAAATTACACCCATGTGACTTAGTATTTAGAGCTCATATTAGAAGTTTGACTTTGGCTGTAGCTTGGATCAGGTCCCAAAAGGAGGTTCTTGAAATATATATCACGGGTTCAAGTAAATAAAAATTTTCCTTTAATTTTGGAATGCTTAAGTTTCTTTTCTCAAAAATTTTGAAATGTTATTGGAGGTAACCATTTTTCTAGATTGATACATTTTATGAATTTATATAGAATTGCTGCCCTGTCTGAATCTAAAAATTTTAGTAATAAAGAACTAAACTTGTTTCTGAAGTTTTACCATCAGATACAAAGAAATAATATTTGACTGAGTTATGAGGTGGTCATGGCAGTTGCTGTGAATTGCTGTCATCTAGTTTGGGAGGCCATGTAATCTGGTAGGAATGTCATTATATTTTTACAGACATGCAGTGTCACAACTGGCAAAGAAGTAATCTTCAGTATTGTTTGACATAATCCAATTCATTTAAGGAGTGGATAACAGGACTAATCCAGGGTGCACACATATACTCACACCTTCTCAGGAGAAGAAGAAGAGGATACAATATTGCCTTAAAATCTGCACTTTTAGTTTGTGAAGAAGTGCTGACTTTATGAGATCCTCTCTCACATGATCAGCATGCAGATAGGATGGTATTGGTCTACATGTTTCACTGATATAATTGTTCTTTAGCAGCTCATTTTGTGATAAAGTGCTATATGTAAATAAACATTATGTCTCTTAGGTCATGAGTGAAGCTTACAGCCATTTTCCAGAATCCCAGTAGCTTAATTGCACGTTTAGTTCGGTTATGTTAAACGATTGACCAATTTGACTGTCTTTAATACAGTGAATTTTTCTCTTGTCAATAATATTAAAAATTTTGCTGTTCCTTTCTTACAGTTGATTATGGTGAGAGCTAGAATTTTCATATCTTCATTAATTTTACTGGAATGTTAGTTTACAACTGTCACTGTTTTGTAATTGTAGTATATACCATGACAAGGGATTTCAATGAAGCTATTTTTTGATTCAGGTTACTGGGAAATAAATAAAAAGGTAATCATTCTCTTTTTTAGATCTGTCATTGAAAACAAATTGGTACATTACAGTTTTCTGAGTGTAAAGTTTGGTGTGAAGCATGTGGATGTTTCATTCAAAATGAATTCAAAGTGTTATTGGCATATATATGTTCTTTTTTATATGTACATTATTAGATGCTATGTGGAAATTATGTTAAATGGAGTGAAGAGCAAAGAGATGTGACAGCATGAACATGTTTGCTCAGCCTGGGCAATCATTATTTGTTGTTGCTGTTAGTGTGGCTTTTGAGGAATGGAGAATGACTCAACAGAAGTAGACTGAAACTTGTCACTAACACAGATATGGTAAAATTTCCTTGCAATATAGTAGTTCTCAATTTACAGGCCAGGGCCCAATTTAGATAGCTGAAATTCTTTTTCTGCTCTTGTTGAATTAATGACCTTCTTTAATGTGATATTTCTGCACATTTCTGTAAGTCTGTTGCTAAAGGGTTCTGACAGTGGTATACTACAGTGCATTACTTTACCTTGATACTTCATCCATCATCTCACATTTTGAACAGTACCCAGTGTTTCAAAAACTGTAGACCATTAACACAGGGTAGCTTATTCTATGAGACTCTCCGAAGTAGGTACCTCCGCAGCATTTCACTTGCAGATGGAAACAGATTCAATATATGAAATGCTGTGGTCTATTCAGAATACAATACAGTGGGCGAAGTTCAGAGATCGAGCAGTCCTGATTATTTCATTTGATCAAAATGTGCAGGTAATGAATATAGCAACAAGTTTTGGGTAGGAATTACGTTACACACAATATGACTGATTATTTTTACGGACTTGGAAATGTTGACAAGGCTATATATCATTTGGACCATAAGGTATTTTGATGGTGCCTATAATTGTATAGCTACATGTATTTTGACCTTGCGGGTGCAGGTTGCTTCATACGGATTTTGTTGATTTATAGTATCTGTTACAGACACTTCATCGTACTTGTTTTTTTTAATTGTATAGTGTCTTTCTTTTAGAAATCATTTAAGTACAGATAAAATGTGCCAGATGGCACCAGTGGTGTTAATGGAGGAATAACATATTGGTCAGGAGTCATATTCAGTTATAGTAAAATTTGTTAAAACTAGTCCAGACCAACACCTGTACATTGTGAACAAGACTGTAAGATGACCATTCAGCTCTTTCATCATAGTACCTGGTTATAAGCAAAGTTTGGAATTTTAATCTCTTATATTTTCTACTCAATTTTAGAAAAATCTAAATTTATTGTCCTTCCTGTCATAGAATTTTTCAAATCTGACAGAACTTCTGCCTAGCACTTTGGATGTTTTCATCCATACAGTGCTCGGTATTGGTCGTGTCTCAGCTTTTTACTGGAATACATTTTGCATCTTCAGTTTCAAGTTTTGGTGAATGTTGTTTATGTTTGAATATTGAGTACTTGAAAGACCAGATAGAAGTGTAAATAAATGACACATTTAAAGAAGAAGTTAACATTCAAAATGTTAAAATATTATGTAAATTGTAATATAAAATGAATAATTTATGAGCAACCTTAATGCAGCAGTGTAAGAAAATCTAAGCAGTACATATTTACCAGAATTTGAACCCCAAGTGGTTTAAAATTTTTATGACTGAGATCACTAGACACGTTTGGTGGGACAGTAGCAATTTTTCATAAATGTCTGTCCAAAATTCTGATGTAATAAAATTTGGACTTTTAAATATTATCCTTTATAAATGTATTACCACAGACTGGTATATGTTTCCTTAAATTATATAACCCCTACATTAGAATCTTCCTTTTTTGTGTCTTTCAAGTTTTCAGAATATATATTGCCATGTTTTTCTGGCTGAACGAGTTTAAAAGTTGTTTTGGTGTCTTTACTTTGTGTATATTATCACAGCGTGATTTGTGCTAACTGCTAATGGACCCATGATTTCCATAGCTGTTCCATGTTTTCAACACATGTAAAAGATCTTACATGTTGTAGGTACACAGTACCTACCTCTTCGTGTGTGTGTTTTTATAAATCCCACAACAAACACATAAGAAGTTACAATTGTATATAAAAGCCGAATGTTATTGATGCCCAAATTCTGATAGTTGGCAGCATATTTAATCTCTAAGAGAGAGACACTAAAAATATATGCGTCAACCTTTGTCGTTCAGAGGTAGTAATTTCTGTTGCATGACACATTTTCTGAGGGTAACTGGGTTCTGGCCAATGATAATTTGAGAACTTCTGTTATACAAGTTAAATGATGACAAAATTAGCTCAGTTTATGCAATGCTTATACCACATTTTTCATGTGACATTACATTTTCTAACTACAACATAGGTTTCAAATTTCCTGAGGTATTTATAATGTAAACATACATTTGTGGCATTATTGTGTGTGTTCGTGTTCATCATAGGAAACTGATGCGAGGTGATTCTCATTTCATTAAGAGGAAGATAAGCATTTCAAACATCGCATTATCATCATAGAAACACTAATTAAACACTACTCAAATGTGCCAAATCACTGTAGCCATAATTTAGAGACTTTTTGCTAATAGCTGGTTGAAGGCCATTATTGATCTTCCATTTATTAAATATAAGCATTCAGGTAGTGGGGTATTAGGTATACATGTATACAGGTTTACAGGATGTTACGTACTTAAGGCACAAGTGAATTCTATTCGATGCAGTCAGTGGCACCTGTAGGGGAATGATCGATGCCCACTTAAAGTGTTTGTAACACTTTCAGTGCTTTGAATTTGAATGATATGCTTCAGAAAAGTTCACATATTTTTTTTAGAAAACAGCTTTGAAAGAGAAGTATTGTATTTTCAGGTATAATTACTTTTTGTGTATGATCTGTATAGGCTCCAGTTACAACACAGACATTTCTCAGCATTTTATCTTAATGCAAATGTATATGTTGTATTCTGTGCAGTAAGTCCCGAACTTACACAGGTTCAATTTACACCAATCCCAAGATACACTTATGCATGATTTTTTCCTATTTAAAAGTTAGGTACTTTGACTTCTCCATCATTAATACCGGATGTACAGGGTTTATACACTTGTTATATTACTTTATAATGTAGTATGTTACATTTTTATTGTACATGTATTTATATTTTGTGCTTATGTTGAAATTGCTTTCCATACAATTTTCATAATTTCACAATACTTTTTTAACTGTAACTATCCATTGAAATGAAGTATATCTAAAAAAAATATTGTGTTCAGCTGTTGCTGTGCTTACACAGTTCTCAACTTACACAGAAACCTTGGAATGAATGAACCATGTTAGGTCGGGGACTTACTGTATTTCAGTGTTCATAAATGTTATGAAAAATTCAGATTTGAAAGTACACTTAAAAGACATAATTGAAATTTATAATGTTTAACATTAGTGATGGAAAGATTCATATCAGGCTCGAGTATTTACAGATAAATAAAATAAAATTTTGGTTTTCATAGTCTGCACACTTCTCTTTCTTTTGTATGAGTATTTATAATGCAAACTTCATGAGTTCAGACTAAAAATATAAATATATGATACTCCTTGTAAATTGCAAATACTCAGACTGCAGTTCTCAGTGTACTCTCTGTCAGTAATGTGCAATAGAATTAGTGAACAGATTTAGTAATATTTTTTGCACCTGTTTCATGTGTTAAAGATGTAAATTTTATGTTGTCTTAAAAGAGACAGGTAATGATACATTTTTGCTGTTTTAAATTGATTGATAGGAAGTATAAATTACTGACATTTTTTTAAATTTAGGCATGAGCTGATATTACATTTTAAATTCCCTTTTTTAGAGTAAGTTATGAAGCACTGAACTTGTAATTTGGCTTCAGTGAACAAAAAAAAAATATTTTGGTAATGATAATAATTCCAAGGAATGATTCACTGCTGTATGCTTTATGCCTAGTTCATCATCATTATGTTCTTATTAACATTTCTATGTTATTTTTGATTTAATGGACAGTCACAAGTCTTCCATTGAACTGTTATGTTGGCAAGATACTATATAAACTGATTGATCGATTGATGTTAAAGTTACATTAGTGGTAAATCAGCTGTGGTTAAAACTGGCAGTGTGCAGAAATGTCAGTTTTAGATGTTAATGTAACAGAACTGAATGTTTCATTATAAAACTTGTATGCTTTTGTAACTGTTTTCCTCATTGCAACCGTAGAGGTATTTACGATGAATAAGTATATGGATCCATCCTTATACTCCATACAGTTCACTGTAACTAGAGTAATAGCGCACAAACCAGAAGATTTTATCGTGAAGAAAAGTTACACCAGATGACACTGTCATGGCCTTAGATTGTAGAAAAAAGAAAATTACTGAAATATTGCTGAACCCTTCTGCATCCTTCTCTCCCTTCAGGAGGAACCTGATATCTCATCTACGAAGTACCAAAAAGTGCTTTGTCTGGTCTGTAAGGTGTCATCTGCAGCCTTACAAAGTGTTTTAAACCACACAGTATCAACATATTGCTCATACATGGCATCAAGATCCACTTCAAGCAATCTTTGCATTTTGCATAAAAGTAAGCTTTCAGTTTGTGACCATGAGAGTACATATGTACACTTATCTGTGCAGATGGGTTAAATAGTTTTAACAGTTCTCTTAACTCCAGTTTCTTGTTAATTGTTAGTGTAATTTATCCTGTCTCTGCGATTTGAAAAAATTAGAAGAATGTTATTCATAAAGTTATTAATGCTTGCAAAATGTAAGGTGTCTTATGTACATTACATGTCACATTATGTCATATGGATTGAAGAAACTGAAGCTTTTGAGAGTCATGAAGCTTAATGAAGAAGAATATTGCAGATTTTATGTATTCGTAGTATTGATATGATTATAAAGAGTGTACTTGTATATTTTTATATCAATGAATAATGTGCCATTGACTATAATAAGATAAGATTGAATAACAGCTTTCATTGAACTAAAAAAACAAGTGAAGACTAGATGGTCACAAATCCCCTTTTATTAATTGTTACTTAAATGGGGTGAGGTTCCTGGTTAAGAAATTACAGAAAATAAACATACAACAATTGGGCAATGGTTTCTGAGGCATTGTAACATGGATGGCTTCTCTGGAAGGTTAGAAGTAATTAATTAAGTAATGTTGAAGTTTCTAATGTTGAATGTGAACATCTTAAACATAAGCAGTTCCAGTCACATGGCCAGATACTTAAAAGTCACTAGCATTACAATATCAGTAATGTCCTACAGTGTGACAGTTGGTAGGATGTGAAGAAAGTTTTAGTGCATAACCAGTTACTGGTTACGCATCAAGCATGTTGCAGTGGCTTGACTTCCATCAGTACCAGATTTACCAGTTATAAGAGCAAGACACCTGCAAGTGGTACAAGAAACATAACGTAAATTCCAAAAGGAAAGCTGTATTGTCACATTCCCCTGCTCTATGTACTGCTTGAGTTTACACATTGATGGACATATTTTACACACACATATTACATACAAACTGCGACTGTCTAAGTGTCTGTATATACACAAGGGATGTGAACACAGAGGCTAGTTAACAGCTAAAGAATTAACTTTTAACCTTTAAATTTAGTATTCATCTTGCAATATTAATTTTGGTATTGACCTTACATCTGCTTTAATGATTTGGTTATGAGAAAATAACTCAATATTAAATTGTGATGTTTTTTGTTTGGTAAGGTGAAAAGGAATTACGTTAAGGTGGCTAGCTTCAAGAATTTATATATTTGTTGGTGGATGTTTGTTTTGTTTGGACAGTAAAATGACTAGAGTTGCTTAATTCAACTTTAAGGGATTCTTACAATGGTCACGACTGAAATTTTTGGACTATCTCTTTAAAATGGACCCAGCAGAGTAGGTTCTTTCCATTTCCCCTTCCACCTGAAGATGGAGGTAGATCCAGTGTATGAAATTTTCAAGTTTTTTATCTGGGACTGCAGACTGTGTCCAAAATTTCAGGCATGTCTAAGCACTGTGGTTACTGTTCTATATTAACTGGTGAAAGATGAGTCTGTTACACTGATTGAAGTGCATTCTCCATAACTGTCTGGATTTATTTCCTAAGACTCGCAGACTGGAGTGTTTCTTTTAATTTATTTTATATGCTTCCCCAGAGGTAGGAATCAATCAAGTAGATCTGTCAGAAGTTGTGGCTAGCTGTAGCCCATTTATTGTTCACCAGTAAATTATGCAGAGCCTGTCTTAAGAATTTTCTGCAGCAGTTGTTCAGAGAAGGGCTCAAATATTGTTCTTCGGAGCTGTTGTTCAAGAAGTCACAGAATTAAGTTCTAACAGTTTTCTTAATTAGGGCTGGTGTTATCATTATGAAATGTATTTAATTGTGGGCAGTTTTACAGTTTCCATGAAACCAGCTTAAGTATAATGACTTCTCTTTCATATTATAACCTTCAAGAGGAAATTCTTATGCTGTGCTTACAGTTTGAAGCTCATATCATTCAATGCATGATAACTACTGGATTTTTATCTGTAACTTGAAGCAGCAATAAATTTGTTCTGGGACACATTTGAAGAAGCAATAAATTTGTTCTGGGATACATACAATTTGCAGGATTTAGCCATCACTTATCTTGTAATGCTAGATTCATGAACCAAGAAGGAGTACTTAATGATCAAAATGCGAATTGCTTATGTTAAGGAGTGTTCACTAATTTGCAACTTGTCACAGTGTGGTTATGCTCACAGTTGACTGCACATGCTATGTCAGTGCTGTTACAGAGGGTACAGCAATGGTAATAATGTGAACAAGTGTTGCAATACTCATGTTTTATTTTTATAACATTAACCATAAAGTGTACTCAGATATTCTGTGATGAGTCTGTGGAAAGGCAGCCTTAAGAACAGCGAATAATTGATGTCCATTTTGACCGTAGGTCGTTCGTAATAAAGAATTACATACGGGCTCAAAACATGGACTGAAATGTGTGTTCTTACCATCCAAAATACTAATATTCAGTTTAATTACATTGCTGTTTAGATATATAATTTCATCGGACTGCATCTACAATAGGGACAAGTATTTTATTCAGCTAGAATTATGCACATCTTTTATAGCTTCAAGAAGGAAATATTTTATGGAGAATTCATGTAATTATTTGTAAAAAGACAGTTTATACCTCACAGGGAGCAAAATCGATTTCCAGTACAAAGACCAGTCAGTTAATAATGGTTTGGGGAAATATTTAATCACTGGTAATTGCCCAATTCATGTGCAACAAATATATATACTGCACAGGCGAAGTGCAAGGTGTTTAAATATTACAGCAGGTTGTACGTATAGTGTGTCTTCTATCGCCAGAGTCAGCATTGCAAAGTGGGAGGCATCATTGGTCAGTATGCAGCAGTGATGTCACCCACCCTACTGTGAGCATTCCAGTGATAAAAACAATACTCTGACGTTACCACTGGACTTTCAATGGTTTTATTCGTCTTCAGATATAAAGGGAACAAATATCAGTTTCATGTGCCAAGATACATTAAATGTAAAACGGTGTGACTGAATTATTTATGAACATACGTAACATACAGGAGCCAGGAGAGTGTATTCAGTGTAGTGACTAGGCTACATGCTGGATGATTTGGAGGTTTGATTCCTGGTGGGGGTAAGATATTTTTCCCTTGTGTAAAACATGTAGACTGGCTATGGGGCCCACTTAGCCTTGTATTCCATGGGTACTGGCGACTCTTGTCACTGGGGGGTAGGGCAGCCAGGGGCATGAGGCTAAACCACTGGCCTCTATATAATGCCAAGATTAAGACTAGAGTGGAGCTATACCCCTGCGCCCCAGTATATGCTTTCACAGTATGTCTGGAGGACTTTAACTTTATTTCTCACGTTTCTACTGTTGTGTTTATTTTTATAGTGAAAATCTTAACAGTAGTGGTGACATATTCATTTGGAAAATTGATTGCAGCCAAAATTTATAAGATGTCCACATGCTAATTGCAATTATTCATTTAAACAGCAATAGTAATTGAGGTATAATGAATCTTTGGATGGTAATTAAAGAGTGAATGTTGGTTAATTGTAATGTTTATGAAAAAAAAATATTTTGTTGTGTGTAGCAATTATACTGTATTGTAGTTGAATGTGTTGCTATCATCTTGCAATATATACTTGTGTTTGAAGAGTAATATGTTAACTGGCATGAAACTGGAGCATCAGTAATATAAAGCAGTCATACCAATATTGTAATTCCACCAAATCTTGTCCCTGTGGATGACACTTCTGTAGGAAGGGATAAGCTATGTCTTGGGACATACCGTGTTATTAATAAATATCACTATTATTTGGACATTGTATATCATTTTGGGCTTTTTTGAACACAGTGTTTTATAAACTAATTTTTTCTAAAATGTTGCATGTGGAAAAACCCAAGATGATGGACAGTGCCAAAAACAGTGGTCATATTTACTGTGACACACTGTCATCAAAGACATTTAGACAGTATAGTATGCAATTAATTTGAGGCTCTTGCACTAATGGTCATAGCAGGCTAAGATCATCGCCCTCGACTGCCAAGATTCCATCACAGTTTATAACAGTACACTTAACAGCAGCAGCACGCAGTGGTAGAGTTGTTCCTTCACACTGGATAGAGATGAGATTACAGCTTCATGCTTTGGGTACTTTATGTCTGAGGAAAGAGGCCTCCCCGGTACCCATCACAGAGGAGGCAGGGTGAGCCCCAGAGCAGCTGTGGAAAGCAGAAAAATCATGTGCCACTGCTAGGAGTTTAACCCTGATGGTAAGTCAGCTTGTAGCCTAGTCACTGGCCTGACTAAGCTACCCAGCTGTAGTCTTTGAACATACTAATGTTGTACTATTTGTTAGAGGGGCACGCGGTGGCGCAGTTGGTTGAGGCACTGCGCTACAAGCCGGAAGGTCGCGGGTTCGATTCCCGATGGTGTCATTGGGATTTTTCATTGACATAATCCTTTCGGCCGCACTATGGCCCTGGGGTCGACTCAGCCTCTTAACAGAAATGAGTACCAGGAGTATTTCCTGGGGGTAAAGGCGGCCGGTACGTAAGGCTGACAACCTTACCACCTTCATGTGCCGATTGTCTAGAAATCTGGGCGCCTCAACCTCCTGGAACCCTAAAGGCCTGCCCAGGCCTGTAATGGGATTGCTTTACCTTACCTTTTTTACTAATTGTTAGAGGCTGTTTAATTAATAACATGCTAATGACATCATCTTCAACTGTCATAGGTTAGTCACAGCTTACAACAGTAAAACGCTTCAAAAACAGAATGTCATGACAGTTGGCAGGCAAATTTTGCTCCTGTCCTCTGGGATGTGGCACTGTGTTGTCATCCCAGAAGGCACTAACATTATAGTTACTGCCATGATAAGTAAGACTTCACATTGGTAGGCATGTTATCATTTACAATTAGGCTTGCACTTGTGCAGAACTGCACTTTCCTAACCATTCCAGGTCTGTTTCATAAGCTACAAACTTGTAATTTATTGCCCCACTGTGTCCATTTATAATGGTGGTATGTTGAAAGGAGTAGAAATTTAATCATCGCTGTGTTAGATTACTGATGCTCCAGGGCCTTGACATTTTGAGTAATGTTCTTCAGTGCATGCTGACATAACCTCACCTTTCCCACAACAGAACCAATACAGCAAAAGTAACTGGTGTATGCTTTTAACATTCTATATAAAAAACTTTGTAATACGTTGCAGGCCATAAGTGTAGGATTTTTTTTCAGGCGTGAATTAGAAGTCGTTTTAATGGTATGATCACGTAAGTAAGAGAGTTCATGCACACCACCTAACACGCTTCGTGATCTTATCCCAAAGCAATAAATGTCATCATGTGGTTAGCGCTTCTGCTTTGTATTCGGGAGGTCCAAAAACTGGCTATCCTGATTATATTTTTCGTGTGGTGTCCCCCAGTCAGTCCAGGAGAATGCCTGGCTAGTAGCTTAACTCGGGTTAGGACTGCTGTTTATTCCATCTACATCCTTCACAGTTCATCATTCTCTAACAGCCTAACACTTTACACTATTTAGTTTGAGCTACTGCAGGCGTCGTTAAATACAAAAACCAACTTCCTACTTATCCCTCACCTGCAGTCAGTAGTAAAACCATGCCAGATGCGAAAACTCGAACTTATGAGAGGTGATGGGGTGGAGGGCGACACATGGTATGGGATCCTGAAATTATTTACCATTGGTCGTAAGCTTCGAAACGTCAGTATCAGATTTCGTGGAAATTCTTGCAGCTGTTCTTCAGCTTCATGCGTACCGACGGATGGACGAAACGATTTTAATGGGCGCCTCGCAGGAATCGTAATGCGCTCAAAATGGAAGTTCGGTAATCCATTCTGGTCATTGCCATGAGTCCAGAGCCTGCACTTTAAACTTACAAGGTAATATTTCTTTAGCTTCTGTTACGTGAACGATATCGACACTTGACCAGTCCGTAACTTGCAGATGTGCGATCAACCTGGCCAGACATGTTCACGTTATCACGCCCACTTTTTACGGCGAATTTCCGTTTGACCGTATAAGATCCTATACGTAAGATCACATAGAGTACTTACCTTCAGATGGACGTATTCCATTTATAGCTGCAACAAAGCTGTTGTCACTTCAATTATCAAATCTTAACAAATCCGGCATAAACTGACAACAAACACCTGCACCATTCTGCCATCTGTCGGTCACAGTATAATGATACAGTTTACCATGGCCTACTTGACTGTTGAAACAAGACTGCAAATGGCGTAGGCATACTCTGATACGTAGTACGCAGACTGTACCAAAGCATTCTGTACTTTAAAAATGCCACACGGTTTCACGGTGCACGCGTAATTGTAATTTCATTTATGCCCATAAGAAAAGTGCAGTCTTCCTGCGAACGATTTTCACGAATCCTACAAACGCAGAAGAGCACTGTGTGAAGATATACCGAATTTCATCCAAATCAGGCAATAAATGTGGAAAATGCGGATTTAAATTCATTTAGGTCCGTAAGTAAAGTATGATTTTCAGTGCTGATATTCGCAAAACTCAGTTAATTCAATTTTATGGACATATTCTATAATGCAATTTTTCCGAAATCGAGCGAAAATGTAGATAATGTGGGCAGAGTGGTATTTACCCCCCCCCCCCCCCCCCCAAGTCATTGAAGTATGGCTTTCACTGCACGGATTTTTACGAAACTTTCAATGGTATTAAGTGGAGATTTTGTAAGTTAATTTCATCCAAATCGCTCTAAAGTATGGGAAGTATAAGTAGCAATTAATTTACAACCGTATGTAAAGTGTGACTTGTTACGGGGACTATTTTTCACGAAACTAATTCTTGCGGGACAACTTTTGTAAAAGACACCTGTACCAAAATTCATGAAAATTCACTGGTTTAGCCGCTGGTAGGTACTACTTGTAGGTCACAGGCAGACGGACGGATGTGGTCTGCACATGAGACGCTATTTTTTTTCTTTACTTTGTAAGGAACGCCAAAGAATTGGTAGGTGTAACAATATAATGGCTTTGCTAAGCGTTTGAAGTGTAGCCCAAACATTCTGTACTGTGGTTTCCACAGTTGGTAGCCGTATAATCGGTACGTTAGACGTGGCATCTTTTCATGTTTACCCATAAGGCTGCAGGTTGTGTTTAATTCCAACGCCACTAGATTGCATCCATTTTAGTTTTCACCGGTGATCAAATGTGTGTTGTTCGTGCCGTTTGTTATCGAGTATAAACGTCGTTAGCCATATAACAGCAATTTAATGGTATTGATATAGGAGTCTCGTTTATTATTATTGTAAACGTTTAGTCATTTCTGCATATATCGGTAAATTTGCCTGTGATAGAGTACCGGACCTTGCTCGTCTCTTCTCTGAAGTACTGAACAGGTTTCGTTGCGTCCAGTATGGAAGGCAACAGAACAGGTGAATGAGAGTGGAATGGTTACGGGGGTGAGGTAGATTAGAACTGTTGTGTTGGGCTTCGTAATGTAGCTGTGTCTTACAAGTGGGCTAGAAAGGGTCTGTCGTTAGATCCAGTAAATGAGAAGACGCTTCATACAGTGACATGGTGTGGTGGGTTGTGTGTAACTGTCGTGCAGCTGCATCGTATGGCGTAGTCTCGTGAGTGATTATGTCGTTCGATAGTTCAGGGATGAAAAGGAAGGTTTTGTACCACGTACTGGCGTGGTTTCAGTTTCACTTAAATGGTAAAGTTTCGTAGTCATTTTGCACATGAACGATGGGCTTGAGCATTATGGTGCTGGGGGCCTCGACCGCCCTCCGGTCCGAACATTAGGGGCCCTGTTTGGTCTTTAGGCAGCTCAAATTTGACTAAATATTATTTGCTAATTTTTTTTTATTATTTCGTATCCCAATTTCTAACATTAGTAATATCAAATGCCGATCCAGTGGCCGAGCGGTCTAAGGCGTGGGTCTTCGGCCGCTCGCTTGCTAGGATCGTGGGTTCGAATCCCACCGGGGGCATGGATGTCTGTGTCTTGTGAGTGTTTGTGTGTTGTTGTCAGGTAGAGGCCTCTGCGACGAGCCGATCCCTCGTCCAGAGGAGTCCTACCGACTGTGGTGTGTCTCTCAGTGTGATCAAAAGAAATTCCAACCTCGACACTGAAACGGGAAATCCGGAGTAGGTAGAAGAGGACGACTAAAAAAAAAAAAAAGTAATATCTAATAATGTTAATTAAACAGCTTTTTATTACTAAGTACTTTTGAATTTACTAAAAAATATAATTTTTGCAAATCAAGCTGTTTGTTGATACCGAACGTGTGAGCTCTTTTTCTGTGTTTAGGTTTGGTGTTGTGTGGGACGAGGGCATATGAGGGTGCGAGGTATAATGGTGAATGTGGAGGAGGCGAAATCTCAAACCCACAGAAACGTCCCTCGTTTCGTTACTTGAAACTGGGGGTATTGATGTGGGCATTTATTCCATTTTAAAGGTTCAGAATGATGATATTAGTGCCGAGTAATTAATTTATGTACTTCGGTGTACCCTAAGCCACAATATGCCAGTTAGCTATAGTGATCAAATTGGGACATGATTACAAATGATTGTTTGCAGTGAAGTTATGAAGAAAATACGAAAGTGTATGAACCGAAATCGTGGCATATTCCGGCGAATTACAAGTGCGCGTGAAAGAGCTGTGATACAATGTTGAGTGTTCAGTGCGTGATGTGCCACAGTAATTCGTAAAACAAGTGGGGATGTCTCCCCACCAACAGTGCATCTAGCATTTACAGTGGGCTTGGTCTTAAGAGGCAACAAGTGGCAACGTACGGCTCATGCGTCCGCAGGTGGACAGGGCCGAAGTAACTTTGGAAACGGAACACTAATAGCGTATTTCTCAGCATTATGGACTTAACATGGCAATAATGAGGACGCCGGTACTTTAGTGAGTTGGTCTCTGATAACGTTTTGGAGCCCAGTCGTTGTTGAGAAACTAATAGTCGCCGAAGTAGTCATAAAATTTTACTCCTTTTATGGAACCCGAAAGTTCGTTACCGTATTCACGAGAACCCACTGTTGAGATGTATTCTGAGCGAAATGAATTCGCTCAATACCCGCCCATTTTAAATCTAATTTAATATCCTTCCATCTATTGTTTGATCTTCCATGTGATCTGGTTCGTTTGGGTTTTCCGAACAAACATTCATATCATTTTTCTTCCTAGTTGCTACGTGCACCTCCCATTCATCGTTTATTTTAACTTTCTAATAATACTGTGCGAGTATAAATAATGCACTTTTTCTTTAGCCTCCTGTTACTTCCGCCCTTTTGGGCCCAAAGATTCTCCGCAGCACCCTTTTCTTACCGTGATGAGTGAAACCAAATTTCGCATCCACAGAAAGCGGCAAAATTATGGTTTGTACATTATAATTGTTACGTTTCTTGATAGCACGCAGGAAGACGAAAGATTATTAACGGAATGGTAGCAGGCATTCCCCGGATTCATTTTACTCTTAGTTTCTTCGTTAATGCAATTCTGTGTTTAATGTGTTTCCAAATGTTTGAACTGTGCCATATTTTTAAAATCTTTATGAACTTTCTTTAACATTTTCTTTAATATTGCGTGATGAAGCTTGTCATGGATGGACCTCTGGTTAGTTTCCTTTGCATTTACTGTGATAAACTGACAAAGTATATGCCTCTATAATAATAATAATAATAATAATAATAATAAATTCTGTTATAGGAAATGTGTAACTTTTACCACCTTTGAAACATGAAATAGATTACAGCACAGTGTGGGGATAAAGGAACGGAAATTTTATTTCCTATGGGTGGCGCCACTGTAAAAAGACCCTATAAGACCTAGCTATAGTTTATTCTTAATGCTAGATGGACTGTACTCAAGTGGAACATTTGACTCGTGTTGTGGAGAGGTTACATATCGTGTGAGATGCTGGAACGAGGAAGAAAATTGTTGGTCTGTCTGGTGGTGGTGGTGGTGGTGGTGGTGGTGGTGGCATCGGGGAAGAATAAGAAGGTAAGTTTGTCTGTAATAACAATCTTGGCAATTGTTCTAGAAGTAATCGTCCCGATATTTATGTGGTCAGGATTCATGAATGACGATTTTGTACAGGGCTTCGATATTGGCAGTACATGCTCACATGTCTTCGTGTATCAGACAATACAGAAATTGAAAAAGACTTTGGGATTGAAGAGCCGTTTTTAGGGGTTTTTGCGAAATTTTGTGCCCAGCGATGTTAGTATGTCTGACCGTATGGACAAATCGTGTTCTTAACTGCATGGATTGTCAAGTTTTACACGGGATCTCTACATTAAGATTTGTCTAGAAAATTTAGTATGAGCCAGATTGGTTTATGAGTATGAGTAATAGACGAAGATGGAAATTTCGCTACAAATCTTACAATTAACCATTTTTATGACAGTATGTATAATTACCGTGTTTATGAGTTGAGACAACTTCAGAATTTTTATTTCCTCCTGTTGTCAGGCCACGCACTGACACACCCAAGTGGTTGAACTATATAATATAGTTTAAGGGTGTTAACTACGTATACCAAATTTAATAAGAATTGGACAATTCCTGTTTGAAAAAGAAAAAAAAACGACAGTTGGGTTTTTATCTTCGCCTCTTCCTAATACTAATAGCGTTATGCAGCCGAACTAAAAAATAACACAACTTCCTTGGCAGGTTTTAGTGGAAATGTAAATTAAGTTGGCGTACTTTATTAAGTATCAGTCGGTATAGCGACTTGCTACGGGCTGGAGGGTCCTTAATTAGAACCCCTATGGGGGCGAAAATTTCCGTACTTGTCCAGACCAGCCCCGAGACCCACTGACCCTCCTGTACAGTCTGTACCGGGTCTCTTACGCGGCGGGTAAAGCGGCCGGGGCGTGGCGTTGACTACACACCCCATCTAGCGTCGAGGTTAAAGAAAGAGTAAAGTTATACTTCTACACCCTCACCCCACCCCCGTGCCTTCACGGCATGTCATAGGATGAATTTCATTAAGTATTACGCCATAAAGGCGTACGGGATTGGAGTAACAGCTCACACATTCTTAACTTTGACACTAGATGGAGGTGACTTCTCAGCTTTGCGCCCCGGCCGCTTTATCTCCTGGCGAAAGAAGCCCTGGTATCCCTTGACTGGGGTGCTAGGTGGGCGTTAACCAGGTCTTCTCTGCCTCTGCAAGGAAATGTTAGAACATGTAGACGAAAATAATCTTGACGCTTTCTTCAGATAACCTTTCACTGTTGGTCTATCGTATCTCATTCGACGCGCACTAAACTCACGATTTGCTGCGGAGTTCTAGACCATTTTACCAGGACGCTTGAACACGCAATTTAAACTTTATGAGTTGGTAATTTTTTGATGGAATAAATGTTATTGAATTATTAATTTGGTGATTGAACAGTTATTAGTTAATATATACACTGTGTGCAGTTTGATATTATTTGATGTGTCTCTTTATATCAAATGATGTTCCGAGGCTGTTTTTAACGAGTAGCTCTGTCTGTCAATTACTGAGAGAAGGTACTAAGTATTGAAGTGTGACTGTATGTCTCGTGTTGCTGTGTTGATTTAACTTACGCTTATTAACACTACTCTGTACGACGTGTTCCAATGACGACCAGACATTTTAATCAGAATATGCCTAAGGAAGGACCCGTAGATACTGTAGAGTTTCGGGATCCGTACGCCTTGTAGACAGCGGACGCTCCAAACTGGTGATAATGCGATGTGGACTGTTGGGCGGATTGCTCCATTTGCAGACTGCTCCCAGACACTATTGTCTCTCCAGATCCACCATTCCCCAGCATCCTAGAAATATTAGTGAATTATCAAACATGGTAAAAGTGATATTCCCCTGAACTGTAATTAGTAATATTTATCTTTGCGTCCCATATCAAGGAATACACCATTTGCAGTCTTGTGTTCTATGTTGCATACCTAATTAACGTGCTCTTGATTTGTTGCACAGATAAGCGCACATATCCCAAATTATTTTCATTGTGTTTAATTCTCTACATATACACCTATATGGGTGTGTTTCAGACTGTGTTTAAATCATCTTTATTTATGTGAGGTATCCGTTGGTGGTGCGATTAGCCTTTTTAAAGGAAACCAGTCAACTTAAATTGTAATTTTATATAAAATGTCGGTTACAGTATACCAGTAATTTACTTATAAACCAACATTAAGGTAGTCCAGGGCCGTGCCATGGCTCAGGCGGTTAGTCGCTGGCCTCCCACTGCGGAATCCCGGGTCGTTCCATGTGGGACTTGTGGTGGACAAAGTGACACTGGGACAGGTTTTTCCCCGAGTACTTCGGCTTTCCCCTGTCAATTTCATTCCACCGGTACTCCATTACTTGGAGAAAAAAAAAAAACTAATCAAATTTTATCTTCATCTTCCTCACAGGGTTGCACAATAAGTCTTAAGGCTGTGGTGCGTCCGTGGCATTGCTGCGGGGCCCTTCACCACAAAAAATAGTTAGTCCAACAATATTTAGGGTATAGTCTCAAATGCCATAAGTAATGCAAATCCGTTCGGTAGGCCTCTTTTTGGACTTAAAACATTAGGAAAAACACCCACGGTCTCTCCATTATGCCTTGACGTTTTTCATGCAAAGAACATAAAAATGTGTTCAATCAACTATAATATGGCTTAGTTTTAGCCCCAGACCGATTTTTAAAATGGCCAATTGTGCAGTGAAGATCGCTCGTCCGTTACCTACACTTAGTGCGTGTTTTGCGTTTTTCGTACTTGTGCCGTTTTTCACTCAGTAATGGATTAACAATTGTAATGCAAATCAAGATGACGTCATATATTTACCCATAACTGTCGTTGATTGAAGGAAAAGCGTGATGGCTCCAATTGGGTTCGCTATTGAGTCTACTTCCCCAAACTCCCGCTGGAGCTGATGTGTCGCAGTGTTGATAGTCCCCACCGAGGCCGCTAGATGGTGTTGAATACCCCATTCCATGACTCATGACATTGCTATTCCCTTGTGTTGTGCTGGTACAGGACGGTGTTGACAGTAACGTGGTTGTGATTGTAGAAGATGGCGTCGTCACATGATCAATCATTGGAGACGCGGAAATCGTAAAGTTTGAATGCTGTAGGCTACTGGAAGTGACGTGAGACTGCTGCATTAGTGCAGAATAGTTGGCAAGTTGATTTCCGGTCCGATGCCAGTTTGTATTTCCTGCAAAATGCAATTAGGTAAAAAATGTAGGATCTTTGTAGGGAATTAAAAATGTTTACGTGACTAGCAAGAGTGTGGCGATCACAACTTGTTTGTGCTCAGTAAGATCTGTATAGAAATGATGAGAGAGATGTCCTGTATGGCTTCTTCATGTCGTGTCTCTGAAGAGTACATAGAATACTGCAGGAGAGGAGGTTGCATAACGAGGACCTTAATGATTTGTAATCCTCGTCAAATATTATTACGATGATCATGAATGAGATGGGCGGGTCATGTGGCACACATAGGACAGAAGTAAAGTTTTAGTGGGAAATGTGAAGGACTGAGACCACTTGGACATTCTAGGTGCGAATGTGAAGATGATATTATAATGTACCTTGTAGAAACATGATGGAAGGGTGTGAATGAATTATTCTGGCTCAGGATTAGTTCCAGGACCGAAATGTTGTTATGACGGTGCTCATTCATCCATGGCGACATGAAAAACTACAGGTACATATCCCTGAAAATGAAGATGAATTTCTGCAATAGATGTTTGTTCGCAATCAAATAACAAACGTCATAATACACATTCTGTACTACACTTTTTAATATTTTTAACCTTTTTAACATTTGTATTTTAACTTTGCTATTGCACATCTATGACATAACTAGTCATTGTTGTATTTTACTTTGTCGAGTACCTCCCTGAAGATGGCCGAAAAAGGCCGAAACATGTAGGACTACCACATGTTTGTATATTACTGTATCTAATTATAGTGCAGTTGTTGGAATATATAGTGGTACATGTAATGTTATTTCCCATGATAAACGTTTTGTACTTTCCGCAGTATGTGTGCAGTGCCCAGTATGGCTGTTTTGTGTAGTCGTTTGATTTCGTGCTTTACAGGTATGTTGCTGAGGTATTTTCTGAATTAGTTTGAGATGGTTCCAGTTGTTGCTACTGTTATCACTTTTATTATTATTGTTATTATTATTTAGTGCCGAGGCTAAGAATACGTGGAGTTTATCTCCACCCCATACGTCCTCAGCACGTGGCGCTCTCTTGTTTCTCTGACACAGAACCTTAAATACGTCACCAGTGTGTCGTAGTGAAAGCTTACCCGAATTATGATGAAGTGCCATGACGTCACAGCTCGTGGTCGGGTACTGATAGCCTGGCACTGCCGATAACGGACTGAATGTCGTCCCTCCGGTGTGTTTCCGCCACCTGGCACGGCGGTTACTGAACCACACCTGCTGGAACAGCCGAGAAGTGACTAAATATCTGATGTGTAACTTACTGTTTGTCCGCAATGAACTTGCCAGTGTATAAAGTTGTAGATCGTTCAGGTTGGCTACAGAGTGAAGGTTAATGCATGCCGGGTGGGTATCCAACTGTTGACCACAAGTCTCGCGACTTCTCAGAGCAAAGAAAAAGATGAACCTCATAGTCTCATTCATTGTTTTAGTCCCAAACGTGCTTTCCCTGTATTCTTTTTCTTCTTTGGCATGCGGTCCTTATAGTTTAACCAGTGCCTCCTTCACAATGATAGCCCATACGGATCTGTCTTCTGCTTTCTTCCTCCATCTCTTGACACCCATCGATTTCAGACCATTCTCAGTACAGTCCAACCACCTTAATTTTGGTCTTCCTACTTTTCTCCTTCCATATGGTTGCCCCAGAAATACTTTCTGTTCGGTCCTATCATCAGACATTCTTACCACATGACCAGCCCATTCTAGCCTTCTTACTTTTATTGTTGTTACAATATTTGGTTTTTATAAATAACCTGCAGTTCATTATTAGTTCGGATTCTCCAGCCATTTCGATCTTTTATTGGGCCATATATCTTTCGTAGGATTTTTCGCTCCCACGTTTTAAGGTATGATTTCATTAGCTGTGTCATTGCCCACGTTTCACAACCATATAGCACTATAGGTTTAATAATTGTAGTACGTATTTTAGTTTTGTTTTTGATATCCACGTTCCCTCTATTAAGGAGCTCAATTTTTCTGCCAGCTCAATTATTCCCTGAAGATGTAGGATAAATTTTCTCCGAAATGTAGGTACCTGTCTACCAGGCTATAGAGGCTGCCCGACTTACAGAGGGTCTGGAGAAATTTGAATTTTGCGCAAGTTGGGATTGAACATACATATGGTCAGATACATACGTACCTACAAGGGAGTCCAGTTGAAATTCAAACTGCAACGTACTGGAACCTGATCGGCCGCAGCATGACCGCACACGGCCTGCGTTATTTCCCAGCAGTATTCTTCCGCCACCTTCGCCTCATTTCACTTTCTTTCCCGCAAGAAAACATTCCGCGCGTGTTTCAAAAATGTTATTATTTCAATTTTCTATGTATATTTTTTAAATTGCATATATCAGGAGTGTCTGTATGCAAGGTCACATTTCAGAAGACCGCAGTGTTGGCATGTCAGTAATCGCATACGGTAGATAGACACTACTCCTAGTACTGTCATTAGGGTAGTAGCTGGTAATTAAATGCGTTAAGTGGCTTCAGAAGTTTCACAGCACCTTCTCGCACTCATCGGTTCACTGTGAACTCTGCAATCGAATTTTCGCGCCCCGTATATCTAGCACGAACAAAATATAGGCGTTGAGCCGATTCCATCGAAGCGCCTCCAAGAAATATCGAAGTATTAAGACCGAAGCGCTCTCTTTTCGGTACACCGTTCCTTAAGGAGCATGCGCGATGTGACGTCATCCGAGATGGAAGAAAGGGCTTGATGACTGTGTATTTTGTATGGTGTCTTTAAATGACTGTTGTATTCAGTATCATTTTTTTTTCTTCTACTTTAAGATTCATATTGTTATTGTCTTCAATTTCTAAAGTCTTGTTTTACCCTGAGAATGAGATTTTGGCAAAATTATCTATTTAGAATTATAGCTGCGTGGATTAACTGGGAAACTGACAAAATTAGACGTATTTCATATTCTGCCTAAACAGACACTTTTTCTGTGCAAAATCAATCACACACACACACACACAAAAACCAGTCAATGAAATAACAAATTAATGATGCACTGGGCGGTATGTCTAATTTAATCTCACATTTTAAGTATAGCGATATTTTTAAAGGATAATTGAAGCAGCTAACAAAGAAACACAATTTCATGAATGCAGTCTCTTACCAACAACGTAGACCTGCAAGTAACTGTCTATCCGTGTGATACAACAGTCAGTTAGTATCTTTGCTTTAATTCACCTGTATCCTGGCCTCTGTGAGCCCGGTGCGCTGGGCGAGTTCCTCGCGCGTGTAGACGTCTGGGTACTGTGTCCTATGGAAGGCCCGCTCCAGTTCATCCAGTTGGTCTCCAGAGAATGTGGTGCGACTCCGCCTCTGCTTTCTCTTCAGCGGGATCCCAGGCTCAGATTCCGTGTCCGATTCATCCCCGCAACGACCTGTAAACATAGGTCGCCTGTATCATGGTTCCCTCCATGAAAACGTTGAATCGCTTGCTTCGTCTTAGTCAACTGCCGAATACGTCTGTTTTAAATAAATGATATATACTCGTATACGTAACAGCGTATGACATCTGTTATCAATTTTCTGAAATGTATATGCCCTGATTATGGGCGCATCCAGTTCCTCCGAGGAATTTCTGCATACTACCAGACTAAACGGCGTCATCTCTCATAAGACAGTACCTCCGTCTGAACTGCAGATGGAAAATTTTCCATACATTTCGAATTTTTAAAGGAGTTTTGAACGTGGCAAACGTGTACCTGTCCGCGCCGTGGAGACTCATAAGGGGAGTAGATGCATAGTTCAATTCATTCTTAACCTCGGCACTGGATGGAGGTGAGTTTTGAACATTACGCCCGGCCGCTTTACCTCTGGGATAGAACACAGGTACCTATTGAATAGGAAGTTTGGTGAGCACTACAGCCGGTGTGAACGTTTTGGAGAAGAGAAAAACTTCTTACCCCTGCCGGGATTCGAAACCCGGACAGTCCAGCCCGTAACCTGGTCATTATGTCAACTACGCTGTTCCGCCTCCGGTCTTTTGTACACAATATTTACATATTCTGTACTAATAGAATGGTCAGATTTTTTTTTTCTTGAGTCGACAGCCCTAGTGGGCCTAGGGCTTCGTGATCACACACAGATAGACACACCACACTCGGTGGTACTCCTCCTGACCGGTGTCAGCCCGACGCAGAGACCTCTAACTGACAACACACAATACTCACAAGAGACAAATATCCATGCCCCCGGCTGGATTCAAACCCGCAATCCCAGCAAGCGAGCGGCCGCAGACCCACGTCTTACACCGCGCGGCCACCGGGATCGGCGTTTAGATATTAGGATGTGATTTCTCCATATCTTTGAAGTTCTTACGGAGTTTTTTTTTACATAAGTTTGTTATTTACACATGAAAGAGGAGAAGCTCTAACAGCCTAAAATTTTGGCCTGACACTGTAGGACATACGTGGACAGACTTTTGGACTCACTGATCTATTATAAAGAAAGAAAATCTTTTGTGATCTACCATAGTACATAATGTGTAAATATAAGGTCAACTAGGCAAATAAATGTACGAGTAAAAGAGCCTAATGACGCCAGACACATAAAAGCACAATTGTTTCTTTTATTAAAAATTGATCTTTTCAGATTAAAATTATTTAGCACAATTAAAAGGCGTTTTTCATTCTCCTTCCTACTGCGAAGTTGATACATGACACTGCATATATTGCGGTAACGTACTAAAAGAGGATTCATAATTACTTAGGCACAAGTGAAGGCAGTATTTTCAATGTTCATCGGTCAGACGGTTTCGGCATCTGGGAGAGGGCTTCTTCGCAAAGTAGGTTGATCCAAAAAAAATGCTGTCAAACGATCAGCTATTGATCGTACTGAGGCAGCAAATAAATTTTGATAGCGTCCAAAGATCGGCCACGATCGACCAAACAACCGGCCGCGATCGACCTTTAAGCCATCTCTGCTGTAGGAATTAAAGCTGGCACGCTCACGGTTAAGCCTGCTTGCTGTGAATTTGCTGTCCTCACCGACTGGAAAAGAAGTGAAGCCAATTGCGATTTGAGGGCCTCGCAGTGGTAAACATTTATATTGTCGATTTGTGGGTTATGACACCGTGTAGTCTGGTAGGTGTTTAGTAGAGTTTCGGACAGGGTATGTATCCTCCATTTTCAGGGTGCAAGTATCTTCCTTTATCTCCTTTATTGTGCACTACGTAACGTTGGTAACGACCTAGTAGAGTGCTGAGTGTCATAACCCAGAGCTCCACAGTGGTTCACATTTGTATCTAAGGAAAGGTAGGACTAAGTGTTTCGTCTTGTGATAAGAACATATTAACTAACTCCTAACTAACTAACTCCATGGAGCAGAGTCCTTCTTGAGAAGCTAACAGGTCGTCAGCTAGTCAAGAAATTCCCCGCGTTTTGTGGAAACCGAAGGTTCATTACCGCACTCACTGTCCCTATCGATAAGAACATATAGAAACAAAAATGTATACACAATTTTAGAAGGGAAATCAGAAAGGAAACTATTACTTTGAAAGACCTGGACGATGATGGGACCGTAATATTGAACGACACCTTTGATAAGTAGTGTATGAAGACGTATATTTTATGTCGAGAAGTAGTTGCGGGTAGCTGAACAGAGATTTTTCCGTCTTGGGGGGGGAATGGCTTGCGTCGTAAATACTTCACGTAGAAAACAAGCCTTTTAGGACCTCTGGTTGTTCAAAGAAACTTCGAGTTGCTTGGAAGGCAGAGAGTTTGTTTTGAGACACTGCTCTGCGGGGTGGACTCCATTGAATTCATTTGGGAGAGTTTCGAAGCCATCTAGGCTACTAAACATGGAGGGGATGTTGCAGTATCGGTAAAAGGGGGTGGTAGTTGGGGAATTGAGTATTAAGTACCATTTTTGTAAAACTAGGTATAAAGGCTGCGAACTGCAAAAATAACCGATTTTAGTGGCCGCAGAGTTCTGTAAGGTTTGACTCAACAAACAAACATGATTATGAATATTGTATAGAATTCAAATGGGCCCTTCCAGACACAGTGATATGTATTCGGGTTCCGTAAGAAAGGATAAGTTCTTGTAAGTATAAATATAAAACCCGAATAACACAACATTTCGTAGAAGGATATCATACATTCCTTATATTTCATACTACAACATGTTTCGGCCAATTCACATGGCCGTCATCATGTAGTCATACAAAACATATAAAGGAATTTAGTTTTTAAGAAGAGGCCTCCCCTTTACAAAGCAGTGGTTATCTTGTTTTATTTGAATATTAATATTATTCCAAATAGTGGAATCATAAATGTTAAATGTTTAACAAAAATGAATAAAAGGTAAAGTTCTCCCTAGAACGGGCCATGAAGGCCCAGAGGGGGATAGAGGTATAGCTCTACTCTTTCTTTAACCTCGGAGCTAGATGAGGGTGAGTGGTCAACTTCACGCCCCGGCCTCTTTACCACCGGGAAAGAGACCCGGTACCCATTGTATAGGAAGGCTGGGTGGGCCCCAGGGCCGATCTGGATGGGCGCGGAAAATCTCGCCCCCCACCGGGATTCGATCCCCGGACCGTCCAGCCCGTAGCGAGTCGCTATACCGACTACGCAATCCCGGTCCACTTAACAAATGGAATATATGGTTAAAATATTCCTGTTATGCCTATAGTTGTCAAGTGATTAGTGCCATTAAATTGGGGAATTTCTTGACCAGCTTAGTGACTGGATTTGTAGTGTTTTAGGATATAAGGTCAGTTTTATGTCATGATGGCTTGAGTTCTTCTGGCTTGGCGTGGACATTTAAATTGCTACCAAGTAAACACACAAAGACCCGTATGGTCTTGTAAGATGATAAGGAAGACCATCGGCGACGATGTGTTGTTGCCTTTAGCTTTTAACGAACCCGAATCAAAGGCCGAACCAAGTTTTCTGCATTACGTTTTCAACTGTGAAGTTACTTGAGGCTGATTGAGGCAGGAGTGTTACATACTGTATGTGTGTGGGCTGTGGGCAAATGATAAATGGAATGTACTGTCAAACCGCAGGGAACCAATGTCTACAAGAGGGGTATGTAATACCGTCTGACAAGTGGCCCCGTGAGGGGCGGCCGACAAACACAGAAGGAACAAGATTTAGAGGGTGAGACCTTACATGGTGAAAATGAGGGGGGGGGGGGGCAGGAAGGAAATATGCCGTCTTTTATACAACACGTCGTAAGTGTGCGTATCCTTAAGCCTAAATGAACTTTATTTTCCTGACATGAGTGTACCTCCCATTAGCCCTCCCACCCACAAGCACACATATACCTTAACACAGGTTACATAGCACCTTTATACTCTTAAGATAACTTCAAACTTGTTCTTCATTCATTTGAGCTTTAATTGATTTCAAATCAACGTTAGGTTCTTCTTTTTTAAACTTGTTTTATTACGTTATGTAGTAGGCGTTGTTCTTGTGATCCTAATCACCATTTCTTACGTAGGAATAGTAAAGTTCATAAGTTCATGAAACTTGCACGGGTGTAAAATATTTTAAGACTAATATTCAAGTTATATCGTCAGTAACATTGTGTTTGTTTACAAAACATGCAACAAGAACTTTAATTTTAAATAAATTTCCTTGCAATTTTGTGACAGAATCCGAAATGGCTCAGTCGGTATAATGGCTGGGCTGCACGTTGGACGACTGAATAATCGTGTGTGAATGTCTATTGGTTGCAAAAGATTTTCTCGTCTCCAGACCGGGCAACTTCCTATCCAATGGCTAAGGGGGGTTCTTTCCCAGTGGTAAAGCGGTAGGGACGTGACGCTGATTACTCACCACCATCTAGTGCCGAGGTTAAGAAAGAGTGGAATTATACCTCCACTACCCTTATGCATTCGCCGATCCCAGTGGCCGTGCGGTTTAAGGCGTGGGTCTTCGGCCGCTCGCTTACTAGGATCGTGGGTTCGAATCCCACCGGGGGCATGGATGTCTGTCTCTTGTGAGTGTTGTGTGTTGTCAGGTAGAGGTCTCTGTGACGAGCTGGTCCCTCGTCCAGAGGAGTCCTACCGACTGTGGTGTGTCTCAAATGTGTGTGACCATGAAACCTCGACGAAACGAGGAGGCCCAGGCCCATATAGGGCTGTCGAGCCATACATACACACACACACACCCTTATGCCTTCACAGTGCGGTGATTAATTAAACACAGGGAAACCTTACCTTTTATAATTTTGTGACCGAAAATCATGCCTATAAATAAATAAATAAATAAAGTAGAATTAGGTGTCACGGGTCGCAGTTAATAGCTGGACCAACAGATGACAGCAGTTAAAAGAAAAGATAGGTTCCTATGTTTCAGTCGGTTTTGCACTCTCGATCATTGCCGTATAAGATTTGTAGCCTAATGCTTAGCGAATTCGTGAATTTAGAGGTTCCGTAGAGGGTTTTAGTGTCATATTGTGGTCAACTCTGTAGGTTATCTATGAAAACCCTAACTAGAAATGGGACTCTTCCCAAGTTATCTTCTTGAACTGTCAACGGAAATTTCACTGATTGGCTATACGATAAAATAGCCGCGCAAAATTAAGAATAATCGAAGGCGTTCATGAAGCATTAAAAGAAAACTAATTAAACGATATGAGAACATCTTAACGAGCTAAATTTCTCTTCTTTCTTTTTCGATGATCAACATGATATGTGTGACGTCTTTTTGATTAATTATAAATTGATTGAAGTATCGAATCAATAGTTGTTAATGGAACCCATTTCAAGAACACTGTAGATCTGTACACAAAGAAACTGACATTGCAGTATTGTCAGTGGTGAAGATGAACAAGTACCGTACCGTGGAACAGAAATTTTATGTTTCTATTGAACCAAATATACTGCACCATAAAATTCGGAGTTGTCTCGGTGGTAGCTATGAATATTAGTGTATCTGGGGATAGAATACCGTTTCGATTTGTAGATAACTACCTGAATTTCGAAAGAACGTAAAGCGTCCATCTTCAGGGTGAGGAGGGCCATGAAAACGGAGCAACACCTTTCTTCTAGAAGTTTTTTAATATGTACCAAACTTTACTGCGTCACGTACCATAGTACAGCACCTACTCTTAATAAACCACTACATTTACGAAAATTCGACATTATCCTAAGTCACTTGAACGCAGCTCCTACTGTCACACATCCTTCCCATTTTTCTATTTAATATCATCCTCCATGTAGATCTTTTGCCTGGAATTTTCCACAAAAATATCAATTTGTATCCTTGCTTTCTACAGGCCCCGTTCCGTTCTTCTCACCCTCCTTCATATCCTCACCTTAGCAGTCATATGGGGCCATTAATAAAGACAGGTTGTGACACTTTAATTTTGCCTGAGTCATTTTCTCCAGTATATTGTTACTTCAACTCCCTTTAAAATGCCTTTGTCGCCGCAAAGTTACCAAACTTACACTTCACGTGTGGAGGGGACAGGTTTCACTCCCATAAGACAGTTAAAATTATAATTCTTATGTTCTAGTGTTTACATTTTTCGAAATAAAGCGAGAAATTTTTGCATTGAAATAATGCAAAAGACCTCGATCACAGTTCAGTATTTCAGTTAATCAGTATATAATACAACGTGTTTCGGCCTACATGGCCATTATCAGGTATTAAATTATGAAATACTTTAAGGAAAATTGTACATAGGCCGAAACATGTTGTGTTAAATAGTGAATAACTGAAAATTGAGTTGTGATCGACGGTCTTTGTATTATTTCAATATATGTCACAACGGGACGTATAAACTAAACAGAAATTCCAGGTTGATATAAAACTTTGGTCCCTACAATGTAGTCGCACAGAACACATTTTGTACTTTAATAAGAAGTCACTCGTAACAACTTAACAGGCGGCCGGATTTGGATACCTTTCTTTTTTTCCCATGGCTCGACAGACTTAGTGGCTTAGATCTTTTCATATTTGAGGTTTCGAGATCACACTTAGACCACACTCGGTAGGACTCCTCTGGACGAGTGATCGGCCCGTCGCAGAGACCTCTACATGGCAACACACAACACTCTCAAGAGACAGACATCCATGCCGCCGGCGGGATTCGAACCTGCGATCCCTGCAGGCGAACGGCCGAAAACCCACGCCTTAGACCGCGCGGCCACTGGGATCGGCTTCGATACAGGTGGGGTGAGAAAAATTACTTCTTTGCCACCACGCCTAGACCACCTCTGAGGTACACACATCTATCCAACGGCTACCAGAGACACTTTTTCTGGGAGAAGAACGACCCGAATCCCAAGCCCCCCCCCCCCCCTCCCATCTCATACCGAGGCTAAGAATTAACCTTTTAAAGCCTGACATTCACTGTACCTATCATTAGCTTTAATATTCAACAATTCCACGTTCTGCCCGCACATTATATTTATGTTTGTTGTATGGATCTCAGAACAAACGGCGATTATTTCCCTATGCAACATTAACTGATAGGGTTTTGTAACTGAGATGGAGAGTGTTTACTGCGCGGTACGAACTGGTTCTTTAAATAAAGCAGATTACGTTTCGTTTTTAAAGGGTTAATGGAACGTTAAATGTAGGCTGAACTTAACGCTGCATCTTTTAGTTACAGGCCCAATGTCACTGATCTTCGCCGTTTTTGTTGAATTGTGGTAAATATGGCAGTCTGTTTTACCGACCGGTCGGTGAGATTAATCAGGCAGAAGGTCGGGGGAGTGATATACCTGCAAAGATACCGCACATCTGCTAGAGAGACGGACACGTGCTGGAATGTCGGAAAGAGAGAGGGCGTTAACATCATTACCATAATAAACTGGCAGTAATTAGGAGTGAAGATAAACTTGCTCTTCAGCATATTTATACTGCAGAAACTCACGATGCGGGAACAACTTCAGACTTCCTTGTCGCACACAATACTTCTTAGGGCTACTCACTAAAATATCGGCCCTGCAGGTACCTAATTCAGTATTCCACTGTGTACTGAACAGCGAATTAGAGTGCGTATAGGCAAAGGTAAAATAAAAGAGCAAAAATTTCCCTGTGCTTAACTAAGCACCACACCATGAAAAATAATGAGGAATAGCTCCATATATTCTTGACCTCGCTACTAAGATAGAAATACTGAGATAAGTAGTCATGACCCGGTGTTCTTTGGATAGGCCGCTAGATGGGGCCCCAGAGCCTGTCTGAATGTTGTTGAGGAGAAATATTTAACCCCCCCCCCCCCCCGGGAATCGAATCTTGATGCATCGGTCATCCAGCTGTCACGAGTTCACTATACCAATATGTTATTCCGTCTGTCGTGTATGTATGTATCTCTATACGTATGCACCAACTACAGAGTGTATCTTTCATCTTTTATTTCAACACGGTCGCTCGAGCTGTATCTCCTATGAAGTCTGCCTCCGCCGGCAATTTATTAGCCCGTACAATCTTTCTGTAGTTTAGCGTGCCACATTTTGAAGACTAGTCTCAAAGTGCACACCTCCAGCTTCTGAGCATACATAGCCTCTTCTGAAAATATTTCTTGACATACGACGGCGCTCGTACATTAAGCTTTTGCAAATTTTTTTAAACCCCCTCCCTATTCTTAAAAAGAAAGTGAAGGGGCCTACAAATTTGCTTCGTCTGTTGTTTCTCTTAATAACAGTGTCAGGATTAGTTTAACATAATGATCAGAATTTCTTTCTTCGAAAAACACGGGCCCTACTTTTTTTTTGCGCAGTAACTGCAGCTTACGGTGATGTAAAGGAAACTTCGTGCGCATTTTCCTAACACCAACATCTGTTATTGTAACTGTTTACATTCCTACTTAATGTAAACCATACGTCATCCAAGAAGAATAAAAGTTCTTTTTTTATATTTGTCCACTACTAAACCTCTCATTCGATATTTTTTGCTATTGTGTATATCGTTCTTTTGCACGGCAATTTTGAGGCGGAATATTTATTACCAAAATTTCGGCGACATGTTTTCCATTACTCATGTACTGAATAAGTATTGAAAATAAAAAATCTATGTTTTGGAGCTAACACTTCGAACAAGCACTGAACTGTCGTGTGTGGGCGTGCCTCACATTCCAGCGCTGGTATGATGATGCAACATTCGGCAGACTAGCCTTGCACACCCCAGCTCGTATTTTCATACGTTCTATGAAACGTGACGTCATATCATTTTTCACGTTTTGTTGTGTTTCCGTATCCTATGGCCTATATAAATAGACAGCCCCTATATGCACCAGAGTCCTTCCTGGGAAGCTAATATGCGATCCAAGTAGTTGACTTCGGAAACCGAAGATTCATTATCCAATGTGATATCGACTGCAGAATAATCACTAATGTGAAATCAGATTTAACAACACCATTCCTTCCCACACCTCGTTAATTTGTCTTGTGTAATCATCGTATCTTTTTATCCTATCCAACATGACGCTGCAGTTGATATGGCACCGTTAAATAATTTATGATCTGTTTGGCAGTAAGATTTCACTGCCATTAAATCTACTATCCATTCGTCTGGGACGGTTCATCCACCTCCGATACTCAAAAACTATTGCCCCAAAATCCCTCTTATGTCGTATTTCGATATCATTTTCGTCTTCAAAGTCGCTTCTTTCCAAGAGCTCTCCGCACTAGAATTGTGCGTGACCATCTTTCCCCCCCATCAGAGCTACACTAAATGCCACCATTGTAACAGTAATACGTGATATGTATAGCCATGAATGTCTCTGTTTTAAATACACTAAATCCACCCCTCCCACCATTTACTCCTCTTACGCCTAGTGATATTTTTCAGCACTTGTAGTACATGTTCAGCCCTGAAAAGAAGAAAGCACATTTTGCAACCATGAAAGTAACTGGCAAAACTTCTGTTTTTTATAAACCTTTTCTTTCGTATTATGACAAATAGGCGAGAAGTTATTAGTCCCAGAATAACTGTCATTTCTGTGAGTTACTGCAGTCTTAACTAATGTCACAGTAGAGTGGACAGGCCTTGTGATCTGCATATTTCTGTGAGTTACTGCAGTCTTAACTAATGTCACGGTAGAGTGGACAGGCCTTGTGATCTGCATATTTCTGTGAGTTACTGCAGTCTTAACTAATGTCACGGTAGCGTGGACAGGCCTTGTGATCTGCATATTTCTGTGAGTTACTGCAGTCTTAACTAATGTCACGGTAGAGTGGACAGGCCTTGTGATCTGCATATTTCTGTGAGTTACTGCAGTCTTAACTAATGTCACGGTAGAGTGGACAGGCCTTGTGATCTGCATATTTCTGTGAGTTACTGCAGTCTTAACTAATGTCACGGTAGAGTGGACAGGCCTTGTGATCTGCATATTTCTGTGAGTTACTGCAGTCTTAACTAATGTCACGTAGCGTGGACAGGCCTCGTGATCTGCATATTTCTGTGAGTTACTGCAGTCTTAACTAATGTCACGGTAGCGTGGACAGGCCTTGTGATCTGCATATTTCTGTGAGTTACTGCAGTCTTAACTAATGTCACGGTAGAGTGGACAGGCCTTGTGATCTGCATATTTCTGTGAGTTACTGCAGTCTTAACTAATGTCACGGTAGAGTGGACAGGCCTTGTGATCTGCATATTTCTGTGAGTTACTGCAGTCTTAACTAATGTCACGGTAGAGTGGACAGGCCTTGTGATCTGCATATTTCTGTGAGTTACTGCAGTCTTAACTAATGTCACAGTAGCGTGGACAGGCCTGTGATCTGCATATTTCTGTGAGTTACTGCAGTCTTAACTAATGTCACGGTAGCGTGGACAGGCCTTGTGATCTGCATATTTCTGTGAGTTACTGCAGTCTTAACTAATGTCACGGTAGAGTGGACAGGCCTTGTGATCTGCATATTTCTGTGAGTTACTGCAGTCTTAACTAATGTCACCGTAGCGTGGACAGGCCTGTGATCTGCATATTTCTATGAGTTACTGCAGTCTTAACTAATGTCACGGTAGAGTGGACAGGCCTTGTGATCTGCATATTTCTGTGAGTTGCTGCAGTCTTAACTAATGTCACGGTAGCGTGGACAGGCCTTGTGATCTGCATATTTCTGTGAGTTACTGCAGTCTTAACTAATGTCACGGTAGCGTGGACAGGCCTTGTGATCTGCATATTTCTGTGAGTTGCTGCAGTCTTAACTAATGTCACAGTAGCGTGGACAGGCCTCGTGATCTGCATATTTCTGTGAGTTACTGAAGTCTTAACTAATGTCACGGTAGAGTGGACAGGCCTTGTGATCTGCATATTTCTGTGAGTTACTGCAGTCTTAACTAATGTCACGGTAGAGTGGACAGGCCTTGTGATCTGCATATTTCTGTGAGTTACTGCAGTCTTAACTAATGTCACGGTAGCGTGGACAGGCCTCGTGATCTGCATATTTCTGTGAGTTACTGCAGTCTTAACTAATGTCACGGTAGCGTGGACAGGCCTCGTGATCTGCATATTTCTATGAGTTACTGCAGTCTTAACTAATGTCACGGTAGAGTGGACAGGCCTTGTGATCTGCATATTTCTGTGAGTTGCTGCAGTCTTAACTAATGTCACGGTAGCGTGGACAGGCCTTGTGATCTGCATATTTCTGTGAGTTACTGCAGTCTTAACTAATGTCACAGTAGCGTGGACAGGCCTTGTGATCTGCATGTTTCTGTAGTTACTGCAGTCTTAACTAATGTCACAGTAGCGTGGGACAGGCCTTGTGATCTGCATATTTCTGTGAGTTACTGCAGTCTTAACTAATGTCACGGTAGAGTGGACAGGCCTTGTGATCTTCATTCGTGATGTCCCGCTTTCAAATCATCACAAGAAAACCAACTAACCTCACTGTGATTATTGTCATGGTTTTCCTCCATTCCTCCAGGCATTTGCTGGGATAATACCTCAAATTAGGCCTCTGCGGCTTCTTTGTACATACTGTTCAAACCTTCCTTCATTCCACCATTCAATGCTACACGTCAGAGCTAGCCTCAGTGCCGTTAAACGAACCATAAAAATATAAATATCTTCAGATAATTACACACCAAATACAGTATTTCGACCATATTAATAAGCGTTACTCCCGCAATGTAGGGTTTCTGCAGTGAGGACATATGAATGGAATGTCTTGTAAATAATAGAACTGACAGACTGGGATGCAGTCGTAGTAATTAGTTTATTCTCTCTTTGTTATTAAGAACGTATCCTTATGCACTAGCGACATCTCTGCTGGAAACGATGATTGACTAACTCGCAGTAGTAAAATGATGTTTATCCAGTGTTTTTTCCTTTATGGCGTCCACAGTGACTATTGACACGGATGGTATTCGGGTTCAAATCTCCTCCCTGATACCTGCTTTTCTGACTGAGGATTTTCGTGGCTCACCTCAGTCCCTCGAAGCAAATATAAGGGGTGATAAGCCTACTTAAAATTACGTCACATCTTGTTTTCACATTCTTTCCAGTTCACTAGTCAAATTATAATTCGACGTTAGAAAATGATATACATTGAAAATGTAGTTAAATAAGCTACGATTGAGACAGAGTACGACGAAGTTGGGAGAGGGACCCGAAGATAATTATAATTTTAGAGCCTGTACCTGCGGCAGAAATGAGAAACAAACAAAAATTTAGTGGGTAAGTCTTAAGGAAAGTGACCACTTGGAAAACGTAGACGTAGATGAGATGATGATAGTAAAATAGATTTTAAAATTACTTCAGTGACGTTTGAGTGGATTCAAGTCTCTCAGCTTATGGTTCATTGGTGGGCTTTATTGAACAGGGTAATTATCTCTCTTCTGATACAGAAAGTGAGGAAATTCTTGAATAGCAGAATGAATATCAGCTTTTCAAGAAGAGCTCTGGCCCAAGGACTTAATCGTTAACTAACTCGATGGAAGAGTCTTTCTTGAGAAGGGACTATTCCCTCAACTAGTCAATAAATGCTCCGTGTTTTATGGAACCCCAAAGTACATAACCCTCTTCACCCCCACCTGTCCGTATTCTAGACTAAATTAATCCGGTCCACGCCCTAACACTTTATTTCTTTAAGATCCATTTTAATATTATTTTCCTATTTAAGCCTTCAAAGTGTCTTTATTTCTCCAAGTATCCCCACCAACATCACGTACGAGTATACGTCTATCTTCTCCCCAATACGTGCCACACGTCCCGCCCATCTTATCCTCCGTGATTTTATCATTCTAATAAAATTTGATGAAGAGTACAAATCATCGATCTCCTTGCAATATTGTCCTGTTTTGTGTCAGCTTATTCATTCACTTATTGGGGTTATTGAAAAAATTACTGTCCAACAAGAAATATGTTGGACCGCTTGACCCATGGAGATGAAGGCACTACGTTACTTCGAAACGTCGGGAACTCACTTATCAACACGTCACACCACACAAGATCTGAATCCCCAAATACATCGCCGTGAGAACCCTTCTTCTGTCCAGGAATATGTGAAGGAAAAGCTAATTTTTGTATTTCAGGTTTTGTAGAAGCATCGTGATTAAATCTGGGAAATTATATTAGGTTATAGGTCTCAGGACCGATCACAGTGACCGCGCAGTCTAAGGCGTAGGTCTGCGGCCTCTCGATTGCTGGGATTGTTGGTTCGAATCCCACTGAGAGCATGGATGCTCGTCTCCTGTGTCTGTTGTGTGTTGTGTAGGTAGCGGCCTCTGCGACAACCTGAGTCCTACCGGCTGTGTGTGTGTGAGTCTAATTGTGTGTGATCTAGAGACCTTAACAATGAGGCAGCCTAGGCCAGAGTTGGGCTGTAGCGCCACAGAAAAAAAGAATATGTCTCAGCAATTTTCACAGCTTCACTGCTTGCTGACATGATGGGAACCCAGTGATGACCTTAAGGACGATACAGAACTTGAACGACCTTCCATAAAACAAAAGGAATGTATTTTGTCCTCCCAAATTTATTTTCGCTAAAATAAATTTCAATACATGTTTACAAATATTTTTCTTAGCAAGTTATTTTCGTATTTGCCCTTTCCGATAACCACCCTCTTCGGGGCGAGAGACGGCCTTTTGTACATTCGTGTTAGAAACGTACTGGACACACAAATTGGTAACATTACTTCAAAAGGTGCCGCTTCTATTTAGAAGATCTTAGACTCTATGAGGAAAGTTAAGATGAAGAAAGCGAAGAATAAAAGTGCATTGGTGGTCTCCTCAAGTTACGGACAGCTAACTTCTTCCGGCCGGTAGGCTAGGTGTAAGGATTGTTGTGAACAAGTGTTGGGGGGAGTGGAAAGAAGATAAATGTGGCGGACAGGGACAACTGTTTCCCTGCAGGGGGCCATGCGAGAAGAGGGAGGCGGGTTCCTTTTACCTGGGTGACTAGTTTTGTAGCGACATGAGAACTTTAGGCTTTCTCGGCGATCCGTATTCATTATAGAGAATGAAGAAAGAGGCAGTAAATACTTCCGAAACGTCCTTAATTTTACCTTTTCAACACCAGAGGGCACCACAATGGAAGCTGAAACTCTGTATTCTTGTTTTGTGGTTTATTTTGTAACTTTGCCAAAAACTGAGTCCCAGATGTTAGCATGACTGTTGATTGATGACTTGCAGAGGATTTGAAAGAAACTCTGTTGGCGGTATCAAGGCATTACCCTGGCATTTGCCTGCATGGACTGATAAAAACTACGAAAAAACCTATTTAAAGTTAAACGATGACCCAGCCCGAAATTCGAAACAATTTTCTTTCGAAAACAATTCTACAACCTTACCGCTACGTAAACTGTTCGGCGTAATGCTGTTTCTATACTAAACAGGGACAAAAGAAACAAAACTCTATGCCTTCCTAAAATTGGCATTATATGGAGGCATTTATTAGTTTCACGCTGCGTCCACATTACCCCGTACTCAGTATTAATTAAATAAGAAGTTCTGTGGAACCTGTAGGCTCGTTGACATGGTGATGAAAAGTTCTTGACCCTTCCTGCAGACTGTAGAATACTGTAATCTTCTATGTGACCTAGACTACCTATTTCGTTGTGCAGAATTCTAAATTAACCAAGATATACGTGTGTTAAGCAGTCAGGTTTAGTAATGCTACATAGATATCTACATAATTGTGCTTAAATATGGCAGTATTGGCCAATGTGTCGCGGGAAGTTTCTTTAATAAGAACCATGCCACTGCGTATAGGATACCACTTGGAAGACCAAGTAATGAGGGAATGATATTGTCAAAATGAATTTTAAAGAAAGTGGATTTTAGGGCGTGGACCGGACTCATCTGGCTCAGGATTAGGACATGTGGCTGAGTGTTGTAAACATGGAAATGAACATTCGGGTATCACAGAATGCGAGAAATTTATTGACTAGTTAAAGAACCGGTAGCCTTTCAAGAACGGCTCCACTCCATGGATTTATTTACATTATTTATTTATTTTTTGTTTCGGTTGGTTGGTTAGTTGGTTGGTTAGTCAGCCAGTCCTTTAGGTACTTAGTTATTTCGTAAGTCAGTCAGTTAGTTAGTCAGGTACTTATTTAGTTAGTGATTTAGTTAGTTAATTAGCCAGGTAATTAGTTATTTAGTCAATCACGTAGTTATTTAGTTAGTGAGTTAGTCAGTCAGTGGGGTAGTTAGTTAATCAGGTAGTTATTTAATTAGTGAGTTGTTTAGTTAATTAGCCAGGTAATTTGTTAGTCAGTTAGTTAGTTAGTCAGTCAGATAGTTAGTTACTTATTAAATTAGCAGTTAATTAGCTAGTTAGTCAGTCTGTAGTTAGTTAGGCATTGGGTATTTAGTTAGTCAGGTATTTATTTAGTTAGTGAGTTATTTAGTTAGTTAGCCAGGTAGTTTGTTAGTCAGTTAGTTAGTTAGTCAGTCAGATAGTTAGTTACTTATAAATTAGCCAGTTAATTAGCTAGTTAGTCAGTCTGGTAGTTAGTTAGGCATTGGGGTATTTAGTTAGTCAGGTATTTATTTAGTTAGTGAGTTATTTAGTTAGTTAGCCAGGTAGTTTGTTAGTCAGTTAGTTAGTTAGTCAGTCAGATAGTTAGTTACTTAGTAAATTAGCCAGTTAATTAGCTAGTTAGTCAGTCTGGTAGTTAGTTAGGCATTGGGGTATTTAGTTAGTCAGGTATTTATTTAGTTAGTGAGTTATTTAGTTAGTTAGCCAGGTAGTTTGTTAGTCAGTTAGTTAGTTAGTCAGTCAGATAGTTAGTTACTTAGTAAATTAGCCAGTTAATTAGCTAGTTAGTCAGTCTGGTAGTTAGTTAGCCATTGGGGTATTTAGTTAGTCAGGTATTTATTTAGTTAGTGAGTTATTTAGTTAGTTAGCCAGGTAGTTTGTTAGTCAGTTAGTTAGTCAGTCAGTCAGATAGTTACTTAGTAAATTAGCCAGTTAATTAGCTAGTTAGTCAGTCTGGTAGTTAGTTAGGCATTGGGTATTTAGTTAGTCAGGTATTTATTTAGTTAGTGAGTTATTTAGTTAGTTAGCCAGGTAGTTTGTTAGTCAGTTAGTTAGTCAGTCAGTCAGATAGTTAGTTACTTAGTAAATTAGCCAGTTAATTAGCTAGTTAGTCAGTCTGGTAGTTAGTTAGCCATTGGGGTATTTAGTTAGTCAGGTAGTTATTTAGTTAATGAGTTATTTAGATAGTTAGCCAGGTAGTTTGTTAGTCAGTTAGTTAGTCAGTCAGTCAGATAGTTAGTTACTTAGTAAATTAGCCAGTTAATTAGCTAGTTAGTCAGTCTGGTAGTTAGTTAGCCATTGGAGTATTTAGTTAGTCAGGTAGTTATTTAGTTAATGAGTTATTTAGATAGTTAGCCAGGTAGTTTGTTAGTCAGTTAGTTAGTCAGTCAGTCAGATAGTTAGTTACTTAGCAAATTAGCCAGTTAGTTAGTTAGTTAGTTAGTTAGTTAGTCAGACAGTCAGTCAGGTAGCTCTCCACCATCCAAAATACGGACATGACGCCCGGGCCGATGCCCTGCTTGTGCGCAGTGTTCAGTACCTACAGAGCCTAGATCGTACCGCCATATATCACACGGGGTCGGCAACTCGCAGTGGGATTACGATGACAAGAGAACGTACACGTAGATCGCCGAAGCTTAGGTAAGAAAGCGCGTCGAACAATACTCGTCATGCCCCAGATTGGGCGCGACTTTTTGTCAGGGGTATTAGTTTTTAGATCTGTTACAGTGCCGTATAGATTGGTGTTGTTAGTCACTCTCAGAATTATAAGTTGACTGAGTGATATGTGTTTCTCGCCAGACACTAATCCCATGAGATACATCTCTGCATCAATTGGTGAGGTTTCATATTTTATACTGCAGAAATGGGGTGAAGAAGACAGTCTGATAAAGATTTCTGCCTGTCCATAATTGTTATATTTCCTTGCCTTCCCATTTTCCAGTTTTAAGCAGCAGTAATAACGTAAAGTAAATGTAACCTCACGTGAAGAAGGCATCTGAGGGAGTGGAAGTAAAGACCCTTATATTCTTAGCCTCGGTATTAAGGGAACAGTAACGACATACGTGCCTTCCGCTTTATCCCAATGTAAAGATCTCCCTACACCAATTGGTTACATGGCGGGACAGATTCTGGAGTCGGTCTAGACGTAGAGGCGAGGAGAAGTGTCTCTGCACATGCCGGGAGCTAAATCCTGGTCGTCAGGCCATTGAAATCGAGTATTATACGATAGGTTAAGCATGCATATATATTTATATATAACTATATACATGAGGGCTATGGCCCTGGGGTCGACTCAGCCTCTAACAGAAATGTGTACCAGGAATATTTCCTGGGGGGTAAAGGCGGCCGGTGCGTAGGGCTGACAACCTTACCACTTTATGTGCCGATTGTCTACAAATCTGGGAGCCTCAACCTCCTGGACCCCTCAGGGCCTGTCTAGGCCTGTAATGGGGTTGCTTTACCTTTTATGTACATGAGGAACTGCTGCAAAAATATGGGAAACTTCTTGTAAAGATTGAGAATTTGGTGAGGGGATGACATTAAGCGGGATCTCGTAGGTAGGTATTGAGGATGGGAGGTGAATATAAAAAAGTCTTCGAATCGTGTCCAGTGGCAGACTTCGGTGTTTGTGGTGCTAAATTTTCGGGCTCTAAACGCGTGGCATGAATGGCGGTAGAATATTTAACTTTTAGCAAACAGAAATAAAAAAAAGTTTTTTCAAAATTAATGTTTTCTGAGACGTGACGCTATGTTGTTTGGGTCTGCCATGCAGATTAATGCAGCAGGTTCTTTCGAAACAGTACATACCTACCAAACTACACGGGGGTGGTTTTCTTATTCACAGCCATGAGAACCTCAAATCTCACAAAGTCATTGGCGTAAAGGAATTTAACCTCTTATATCAATGTTACATATTTAATTATATTATTAATAAGTATCCAAAATTTCTACCAAAAGTAGGCTGAATTGAAAATGTATTTACTCCAAACTGGAGTACACACCACACTCGTTTCATTTTATGGTGCCGTCTCTCTAGGCATACATGAAAACTCGAGATTCATTGAATTGATTTTCATGAAACTTAATATTAGGGATTAAAAAAATGGCGACACATTCCAATTTCACTTAAAATCAGACTACAAAAGCGCACAATTTACACGAAGATATGTGTGATTTTTTCGCGCGCATCTGGAACATAACTCGCTAAACGTTTATCGGAGACAGAAATAGGCTATTGCGAACAAAACTTGTTGAGGAAAATGAATTACAAAATGTCCATAAGCCTTATGATTTTAGATGTAATTAAAATACAGTTAACTCCCCAGAGGTATTGTGCTATGTACGGTTCTACATTTCGGAACTTACAGGACTGTATTCAACGATCAATCCTGGTCTTCTGAGCACCCACCAAAGTTACCGAAATCTTTTATTCTCGATAAAATTAAACGAAGCTTATACAAGTTACTTATACCAACTACTGCACACCAATTCTATATACTCCTACATGTTTCCGTGGGCCGGGATAGCTCAGTCGGTATAGCGACTACGCTACGAGCTGGACGGTCCGGGAATCGAATCCCGGTGGGGGCGAGATTTTCAGCACCCGTCCAGACCGACCCAGAGGGGGAGTAGAGCTATACCTCTACTCCCCCTCTGGGCCTTCATGGCCTGTTCTAGGGTGAACTTTACCTTTACCTACATGTTTCGGCTAGGGGACAGCGGTGGCGCAGTTGGTTGAGGCACTGCGCTACAAGCCGGAACGTCGCGGGTTCGATTCCCGATGGTGTCACTGGAATTTTTCATTGACATAATCGTTTCGGTCGCACTATCGCCCTGGGGTCGACGCAGCCTCTAACATAAATGAGTACCAGGAATCTTTCCTGGGGGGTAAAGGCGGCCGGTGCGTAGGGCTGACAACCTTACCACCTTCATGTGCCGATTGTCTAGAAATCTGGGAGCCTCAACCTCCTGGAACCCTAAGGGTCTGTCCAGGCCTGTAATGGGATTGCTTTACCTTTTTACATGTTTCGGCTGACTTTCTCAGCCATCATCAGGGAGTCATCCTGTATAGACGTACGCAGCGTACAGCGTGTCCCTGAATGGTAAAATGTACATATATTACAGCCGTAGTCACTATTTTATAGTTTAAATTATACATGACAAAATGAAATCCAGTATTTTATTACATAACATATATAAGTCCGTTTCCGAACATCTGTCTCGTGACCACTTTCAGTTTTGTAGGTAGAAGACCCTGGCTGTGGTACCTGATGTTATTCCCTACGTGATATCAGCCAGGGTCTGCTCCCCACCAAACTGAAAGTGGTTACGAGACAGATGTTTGGAAACGGACTTTTATATATGCATTATGTAGTAACATACTGGATTTTGTTTCATCTGTTTTATGTAATATAATACTGGATGTTCTTAACATACTGGACTTTATTTAGGTAAAAAGCAATCCCATTACAGGCCTGGACAGGCCCTTAGGGCTCCAGGAGGTTGAGGCTCCCAGATTTATAGACAATCGGCACATGAAGGTGGTAAGGTTGTCAGCCCTACGCACCGGCCGCCTTTACCCCCAGGAAATATTTCTGGTACTCATTTCTGTTAGAGGCTGAGTGCAACCGAAAGGATTATGTCAATGAAAAATTCCAATGACACCATGGGAATCGAACCCGCGACCTTCCGGCTTGTAGCGCAGTGCCTCAACCAACTGCGCCACGCGTGCCCCGGACTTTATTTATCATATATATTATTTAAAGTATAAAATAAGTGACTACGGCTGTAATATATGTACATTTTGTCATTCAGTGACACGCTGCACGCTGTGTATGTCTATATAAGATGACTCCTTGATGATGGCTGAGAAAGTCAGCCGAAACAGTAGGAGCATATAGAATTATTGTGCAGTAGTTTGGTATAAATAACTTATAACGTGCAGTTATTTTACATATATATATATATATATATGTATAATGTTAAGTGTACAAACGAAGCTTCTTGGCACCTCAGTATATAGGTCTACATGTATATAAATATATACTTAATAAAAATGCCACCGATTGTGTTACTACAACAGTTATGTTATCAAAATTTAAACTTGCTTCTTTTGAAGTGATGGAACGATAGCGATTGAAAGCGATAGAATTTTTTTAAAGCTCTGCATAAATTTCTTAACCAGTTAGTTTTCGTGAAATTATTGTGTCAGAGAAAAAGAAACCTCATCGTGTGACGTGCAGCCTATGGGTCCCGGGGCCACACTAGCCTTTAGCGCCTTGTGTGTTAAAAATGTAGATCCATTTCGTTTCTGCAGTACATTAGTACAAGCCTGTAGGAGGAACTTCCAGCTTTGTCACTGCCGGCCGCATGTAACATGAAGAAGGATAAAAAATGGAGAAAGAAAACATAAAGAACGGATAGAAAAATAAGAAATAAAGGTAAAATCACCTTGTCTGACGTTCAAACGGTCCCGCTGTAAAGCCGACGTTTGAAATGTCAGGGCACTGAATAGGAAAGCCTTTTGAGAGGAGGGAAATAGATAAAGGAGGCTTTTGTGGGGGATGAGTCGCTCTGACATAGTGGGCTCTTGTGGGATTGATAGGACCCTGTGTTCGAACAACTGTGGCACAGGATACATTTCTCTCCGTATGTATTTCCCTTTCTTATTTCTTTTCTTCCGACATGCTAATTTTTCTTCGCACTTGTCGGAACACCTTTTGAAGTCTGAATTCAAATGCCGCCTTCCTTCTGAACTTCTACCTTCTTAATACATACGATACGTAACTAAGCAAACTTACAAAAATTTTGTGATTAACGTTTTGAAAAGTTGGCTTTTATATTTTACTTAAACAAAATACAACGTATTTTAAACTTCACGCTCCGGCTGTTTTATCCCAATAAAGAGAGTCCCTGTTAACCATTGAGTAGGAATTTGGTTTGTTATGTGCTTGGTGGCGAAGTGCGTAATCCTTAAATGCGAACTGTGAACCGTGGTATTAGGGAGCTATTCAGACAGGGTCCAGTCAGTCAGTCAGTCAGTTAGCCTGTCAGTTCTTTCGTCAATTTTCTGTCAGCTAGGTACTTCATCTCTCAGTGAGAGCCATCAGCCGGTCAGGCTAAAAGTCGTTCATACGTTCTTTCGTTTGTTCATTCATTCGTGTATTCATTCATTGAGGTAACCATTCAGTCAGTCAGTGTGTCAGTCACTGCAACCAGTCATTTAATTCGTACGAAGTGCAGAGACTGTGCCTATTTATTGTGATATTATTCGTGAGTTATGTGGAGGAATTTCGAGGGCTATGGTTATGGCGTCTTTGCGCGTTCTGTCTTGATATTCACCCGACTGGACGCTACGTCGTATCCTCTCAGAATTTTCTGTTTTGTGTATCACTAATAAACAGACTGTCCCATCTCTAGTAGCATACACAGCACGACCTGTAAGTCTCTCATTCAGGTGACATCAATACCATTATCTGGCAGCTGTTAAAGAAATTATTAATTTTTACTGATCCAAGATGGTGTATGATTTAAATAATTTACCACATGTTTCCGTCACATACAAGTATTTGGTAGTCACTGTTTATTTCTCGATGATAATATTTTCGGCAAGAAACGGCCATCTTCAGACGCAGCCGTTAATCAAAATTTTAAAAATTATTGTTTCAAATGCAGTATTTTTTCTGCATCTGTGCGTCAGGAATATTGTTTTAACGAACTACAGACACAAAATACCAAAACGACTGAGGTCTGGTCATTTCACTTCGTTTGCATGGGCATGCTGGGAAAATTATTTGTACTGGGCGGAAAATAAAATACAGCAAATATAAATTTCACATTATATCCACCGTGCATTTTGATAATATTTCACAATTTAAAAAAAAAACAACAAATGCACTATATTATCAAGTATTATTTTATATCTCCTACATATGTTTCGGCTCCAGTTGAACCATCTTCAGGGGGTCAAGGTTGCATTCATATTACATCCATTAGTTAATCAGATGATATAATATATATACACACAATATAAAGTCAAGTTACTGTCACATTAACAGGCTACAGTGTATAAAATTCGTTGTATACTCTTTGAACTGTGACACGATATAGGGGATATAAAACAATACTTGATAATATAGTGCATTTGCTGGTTTTTTAAAAAATTGTGAAACAGCAAATATAAATTTGGTTCTTTTAAATTATACTTACTAATTCACATATCAAGGAGAGGCCATGTAAGCGCCATGTTGATAAGTGTATTATTTCATATGTCTTGACATTATATCCCGAAACAGCTGTAGCCCTACATCTGACTTCAAATCGTGCCAGTTTTGAGATTTTTACAGCACTGTAGTTGAGGATTTTGTTCTCCTGAGATGTGACACTTAGACAACGGTTTAGTGCTTCTCCATTTTTCGAAGGATCGTGAACCCTTCATCTTCAAATTTCTTGAGGTCCGATTTCTGTCTCTCTCGAAACATCGGTAACCTCTTATCAGTGACGCAGCCTTGTCTCAGGAGAAAGGTATCCTCGTTTCAAATCCTATATATCATTTAATTTCACAAATCTGAAATTTGCTATGAGTTCAATGAAGTCTTGGTTTAGAGACAGAATTGTGCTCATAAGAGGGTCCTGCCATACTGCCAACTTCAGCAGGCGTAACTGAATTTGTATAAGCCGCAACTACTGTAAGCATTGCCCATATTTTGGGAAACTAGAAATTGGGAACAGGGTGATTATGAAAATGGAGAGAATATGTTCCTCGGAAATGTTTATAACCATGTAACAAGCTACACGGTGTGTACCCAATCGTAGAAGACAGTAATATGAATATTTGATAATGTACACGTGAAGATTCTATCGCATTTAAAATGTGGTACTTGTAGTTCACGAAGCAAGATATGAGGTTTCACGGTTGTACCTGTGAAGATTACCGTCTTATGAAATTTGGCGTCGTGTAGTCCGGAAGAAACATACCTTTCCTCGAAACTTCGGTAAATACGTACGTATCTAACAGGCTATAACAGTATTAATCCTACAAGATCTCCAGCTTCAGGCGCAGGTAACGTTAGCGTGCCTATGCTGAAGTCACAATTCGGTAGAGTGCGCGAATTCGTGTGCGCGTAGATCAGTGTGTTGCTGCAGTCAGAGCGGTGCGGGTGCCAGTATTCGCCTGCTTACGAAGCAGCTGCAGTCATGTGACTCAGGTAGGAGGAACGTAAGGTTTGTGAGACTCACGCTGAAGGTTGTCATCATGCAAAATGACGGGGACTTTGTGGATATAATCCTGCTATACACAGCGTTACGTCCCGGGAGAAATTGCAGTTTAATTTGGCAGTTTAACTTTCTACTGCGTAATTGACATGTCACTTACCTCCTAGTATTCCATCTATACTATAATCCTTCTTCAGGTCTGATTCGTCCCTTCTGCCACCCCTTAGAAGGCGGCTGATGGACGACACACTTGGGGCGTTTGTACCATCGCACAGACCTTCCTGGAAATAAAGAAGCTGTAGCCCTTTAAATCATTGTGGTACCACCTGCTTCAACATTAAAGATAAAGCATTTTGCCCTTATACTATATATGTATTCATGTTTCATGTAATACAATAAACAAAAGCTATTTCCCTATGCAGTATTAAACGACTGGTCTTCGTAATGGATATGCAGTGCGTTTTGTGAAATAGGAAATGAACAGGCCTACTTAAGTGTTATTTACACTAATTTCATGCTTCCAGACTTAGTTGAGCCAATGTACATCGCTTATCAGTTAGCGTGTGTACTTGTGTGCCGCAGCTTTTAAAGGCCAGGCTGAAAAGTCTGCGATATATTAATTGTGCAAAAAATTAATTATTAGTTTTTTTCTTCCAAGGTCTGGAATTATTATTCCATTTACCCTCTTCTTTAAGAATTAGAGTGTAATATTTTATAATAGATAAAATCTCGCATAAATATAATTTTAATATGTCAGGATTGTCTAAATAAGTAAAAAGACCTCGGACAGATAGCTGCTTAATCTGCCCCATTGGTTTTAGGTTAATATTTTAAAGATATTTTACTTAAATGCTGCTTAAAGATAATGCTTAAAATGAAGGACCCCTTCCTTCTGGGGACTGGAGAAATTCCAAATTTTTGCTTCCTATATTAGATGGTTCTGTACTTGATAACAAATTATGAATTCACGAGCAACTTTGTGCGAATGTCTAAATCACTGAATCTTCTTTATTTCTAGTGGTTACATTGGGTTTTTAAGTACTAATTTTCCTTTATCTTCGTCTAGAATACAAGTACAATGGCTGATTTATCTAACACGTCTGTTTTTAAAAATTTGTTTCCACTCTACCTTTTTCTTTACTTTGGAATATCGAAACACTCTGTGAGTATTTAGTAATGGTAAATATCGTAATGAAATGATGGTCAAATAAATAAGAAACCAATCAGTTTTATATTATCATTTTGACACAATTAGAATATACAGATAAACATTACTAATTCTGAATAACCTGGAATACCACAGGCACATAGTAACACGGTCCACTGTGGCACTGCAAGTACAGAAAAATATAGTTAATGCAGTTGCTCACAAATTTTGTAACAAAATTTCACGTTTATTCACGTGAGAACATTTTGAAACAAATTTAATACCATCGTAATACATTTAAATGTAATGTGTCATATTTTCATGTTTTAATTAAGATTTGTCCACCGTTTCTAAGCTGAATAAATATGACATACTAAATTTAGGCGTATTAGGAAAGTATAAAATGTATTTGAATTGTAATTAGTGCAAGGGCTGGAAAAGGAAGCGCCTCAAAGTAGAGAGAATATGTTAAATCGTGGTCAGACATGGGAAGCCCATGGGACAATTATACCTAAGACATATCTCCATGAATTTCTCATCTGAAGCACGCGGTTCAAATAACTATTTAAGAATTGAGATTCTACCTCATTGTCAAGGCTGACATTCTATAGTATAAGGACCAATCTGTTACTCCTGTTTAGGGAAATAACGCCTATGTGTTTTGTGTACCAGACAACAGATGTCAATTACGGTGTGGGCAGAATGCATAGTGTTTTTATGTCAAAGCAAGTGTCATATATAATGACCACTGTACTCTAAAGGGTTAAATAACCCTGAATGAGGATAAAGTTTAAATTTTAGCAGTTAGGGCTTCTTATAGAATGAAATTTTATTCAGTTTGAACTGCAGACGGAAATGAAATGGACACCTGTTTTGATACATTTCATAAGAGTTATACAGTGTTGTGCCACCCAAAACTGTATTTTTCTATTGCATAGATTTATGATTCTGCATATCTGTTATTATTATTATTAATGCTGCTATATTTTATTTTTGCAAAGAACTTATCATGTGTGTACAGACTCTGTATACTTTAATTTTTCGGATATAGGCCTAACCACAATTTTACATATCGTTGCCACGTTTGTCACCGTTGATTTACAAACAACATTTTGCGCATAATGTATAAGCATATTTATGATCGATTTTCACACAAGAGTTCAAGTGCTAGCTCCAATGTTTCGTTAATTATCGCATTCAAATCGAAAACGAACGAAACTTTTCACACGACCATCTACCACTTATGTATAAGTCTACATACTACAAAAATTAACTAACTAACTCCATGCAGCAGAGTCTTTCTTGAGAAGCTATTATTTCCTCGGCTAGTCAAGAAATTCCCCGCATATGGTGGAAACCGTAGGTTTATTACCGCATTCATAAGAGCGCGCCACCTGTTCCTATCCTGTGCGTAAACCTTATGTCTCACCAAAGGATCAGTCCAAGTACGAGGTTTTTTGAAGTGTTTTGTAACATGGTAATTTTCTGCGGTGATGAGTTGTTAGCACCTTGCCCAATACCCAAGCTGCAGGACCACCCCTTGTTGTCTTTCCGCTACTGTTTATTTAATATATTCGCACCTACCCTAAATATTGGAGGCCGTTTATCCATCCGCAACCTGAGGAATTGCCTTTCCGTGGTGACAAGGACCCGCTCATTACGGCTGCAAAAATATTTCATTGACAAAAGTTGTACTTTTTTCCCCAAGATCTCTACAACATTTCAGGTTCACAAAGTAAGTGGTGCTTGTATCACTCCCGCCTCACTATTTCTCGCGTCGGCCATATTGTGCGAAGGAAAGTGCACTGTTACGTATGGCCAGATTTAATTTAGGCCTTGTACAATTGACAAAAAGTTGCGAAAATGCCGAACGCACAGAGCATGAATATTTGTCCTCACCATACAAATGTTTGTGGCAGTGGAATAATAGCTGAAACATTGACATCAGCCAGGCCGAAGTGAGTGTTTACTTTCTCGCTTCAGTCGCTTTATCCGCCTTAAAATATTCTCAGATACCCAACAGACAGAAGACTGAGAAGCCCCCATGTTTGGGCTGCAGGGAATCAAATCTCGGCTCCTGTTTTTTCCACACCTTAGCCTCGTCGAAGAACCAACAGGGAACATTGTGAAGAAATGTAAGAGTTTTGCCTTATATGTGCATAGAAAGAAGACAGACTGAAATGTGAGTTTCAAAATGTCAGGCCGTGTGATGATTGTTGCTTGTTTCTTTTACGTATTTATAAAATAAGATAACCATGGCTCAACAGCCCTATATGGGCTCGGGCCTCCTCTTGCCTCCTCTTTCCGAGGTTACTAAGTCGTGCGCATTCGTGGCAGTTGGTGACTGGCCAACTGGCCGCGCTACTATTCTATCGATCCTGATGTGTCCGCCAGACCCATCTGGCAGGCAGTGAGGAGACTTGGGCGAGAAATGGAGGCTTTGAATTTAGCTTACGTAACATTTTTATTCATGTCCGTAAGGTTCTTTTACATGCCGTAAATCTACGACGGCTTTACTTCCCCTCCGAAGTGGTGCTCCGGATTTTTATCACCCTTAAAAATCCATCGACCTCGGTCGGGATCGAACCCGCGAACCTTGGGTCCAGTGGCAAGCACGCTAATCACTATTCCACCGAGGTCGACTTTTACGTATTTACTCACTGAATTTTAAGGCCTTCTATGTCCTATCAATAATCGATTTATTATTATTCATACGATTAAATAATTTTTGAATATGATAAGCCAGATTTAAAGCGGTTACCAATTTTTAATTTTGGTGTTTGCCAAAATATTATTTGTGCGTTTGTTGTGTACTTTATGAAAGAACACGCTCTACTGAACTGTAGTGTAAACAAAGTTTCAGTGATCGATGAGATCGCTGTTTATTGTGAGACCGTTATAATACGTAAATGTACCATGCGGGCAGAAGGCACGTGTTTTACAAATTAAATTAAGCGGTACATATAGTAAACATTATGCTGTAAGGATTTAAAGAACAAATAGGAGTTTATGTATTTGATTTATCTGCCTCAACGGAGCGGCCACTGGCGCGCTGTCTTAAACACTCTAAAGAAACTTTGGGTTTCACAGATGTCGGCTACATCATCTCGTGGAGGGTTGCCGCATCAAGCAACACTTTGCTTTATGAAGGTGGTTTTGACTGTCTGTTTATCCGCACCTGCATCTGTCTCCAAATGAATGAACCGTCAGTTGCGAAGCCACAGCGGACTGTACTTTCTCATCACTTGCTGATGATGGCTTGTAGCCGGTGGCAGAGGACTGCATGGTAGACCCAAAGAATGCCGTTCCCATCTCCGCCACTTTGAAATTCCCACCTTGAGCATCTTACATTCTCTGTTCTGATGCAAGTCTAGGGTGCCTGCAGGACTGTTCGAATGACGTCATGCATTTTCTTGTCACACATTACAAATGCACTCTAACAAGTGCTGGTTTATATGTATTTACCAGCACTACCATACCTGCTATGTGTCTTGCCTATTTGATTTTCCTTGATTCAGTATCGTCCAACGATATTTGGCGAGGATTGCATATCATTAAACTTCTCGTTATGCATTTCCGTTTATTTGCTTCAGCATTAGGTCCAAGTGAAGCTATAATTATATTTGCATACGACATATTTCAATGTTCAAGCCTTTCATTATGACACCTTAAGTACCTGCATCAAATTTATACTGGCCCAATACTTAAAATTTTGCCGTTATTCTGTTCCTATGCGACAGTCTATCCTTATAGTTATGAATGCGTAAGCAAGGAGGCAGCACTTGCTAAAAACATTCTGTCTCTTACGCAGCAGTCGAAATGTATTGACCCTTCGGTCGGTAATACAGACAACGTTATTTCTAGATAGCAGCACAACTTGTCCTATATCTTTCAAAAATTTTGCAAGTTCACGACTTGAATCTTTATTGTAATTATGATTTTATAGTATCCTTCAAAGGCTGTAATATAAAATGTTGACCAATGGGACTGTTATCTATAAAATTGTTAAATTTTCCCATTAAAATTTTAAGTTACTTTTTACTAATCAAAGTTATAAAGACGTAGGAAGCTGGAGTTTTGACACCCCTTATGTGCTACTCCCCGTATAGCTGCTGAGTGTAATGGGCTATCATAGAGGAACTGCGGGGGAGGCGTTCCAAATCACGGTTCAAGCAGCCTTGCAGCATTGGATATACACGTTTAAGAAACAGACGAGGGTGATGTACCAGGTGGCACGGGGTGATGTTTAAATGAAGTAATTTGTAAATCACGCTCGAAGGACCTCTCTACGAAATCTGTACAAATGGACGCTCTTATTCTTGTCTGTAAGCAGAAATGTAGTCCTGGTGTTGTGATCGTGGTTATAGTTATGAAGTCGTGTTGCTTTGTGTATAGGCTAAATTGTGCAGTATGCTATCAAGGCACGTTAAATCCGTTATGAATGGAGATTAGACCCACCTAGAAAATTAGAAAAGGCCAAGCTTGTTCCTGTGCTTAATTCAACACACGCCATGAAGTCAGGCGGGGGGAATGGTGGTATAAATCCATGTATTTTTAAACTCTGCACTATATGAAGGTCATTAGCTACGCGTTCCGGCTGCTTTACCTAGGATACCTATTTTATACAAGGCAGGGCGGGCCCCAGCGAAAGAATGTTGAACTTGAAAAGTTATACAAAGACGTCAACATTGGTACCTTTATTAAACAATATCGCCTTAGATGGATGGGACATCTACAACGGATGGATGATGCAAGAAACATCAAGAAAATATATCAATCCAACTTAGGCCTACATAAAAAAGGACCTAAGGGAAGACCCGTGGTTAAATGGAAATATGATGTGGAGAATGAGATAAGAAAGATGGGAATTGTTACTGGAGAGGCGCTTATCCTTCTTGGATAGTAGAGCTACAGAAGAAGAAGAAGAAGAAGAAGAAGAAGACAATGATGAAGAAGAAGAATAAGGGTGGGCTTCAGAGTCAGTCTAGGCCCTTTAAGGGAAGAAAAATCTCTTTGTTCGTAGCGTGAATCAAACCGTGATCCGCCTGTCGTTCAGCCCTTTGCCTGTTTTGTTCGTACCGTGAATCAAACCGTGATCCGCCTGTCGTTCAGCCCTTTGCCTGTTTTGTTCGTACCGTGAATCAAACCGTGATCCGTCTGTCGTTCAGCCCTTTGCCTGTTTTGTTCGTACCGTGAATCAAACCGTGATCCGTCTGTCGTTCAGCCCTTTGCCTGTTTTGTTCGTACCGTGAATCAAACCGTGATCCGTCTGTCGTTCAGCCCTTTGCCTGTTTTGTTCGTACCGTGAATCAAACCGTGATCCTTCTGTCGTGCAGCCCTTTGCCTGTTTTGTTCGTACCGTGAATCAAACCGTGATCCGTCTGTCGTGCAGCCCTTTGCCTGTTTTGTTCGTACCGTGAATCAAACCGTGATCCGTCTGTCGTGCAGCCCTTTGCCTGTTTTGTTCGTACCGTGAATCAAACCGTGATCCGTCTGTCGTGCAGCCCTTTGCCTGTTTTGTTCGTACCGTGAATCAAACCGTGATCCGTCTGTCGTGCAGCCCTTTGCCTGTTTTGTTCGTACCGTGAATCAAACCGTGATCCGTCTGTCGTGCAGCCCTTTGCCTGTTTTGTTCGTACCGTGAATCAAACCGTGATCCGTCTGTCGTGCAGCCCTTTGCCTGTTTTGTTCGTACCGTGAATCAAACCGTGATCCGTCTGTCGTGCAGCCCTTTGCCTGTTTTGTTCGTACCGTGAATCAAACCGTGATCCGTCTGTCGTGCAGCCCTTTGCCTGTTTTGTTCGTACCGTGAATCAAACCGTGATCCGTCCTGTCGTGCAGCCCTTTGCCTGTTTTGTTCGTACCGTGAATCAAACCGTGATCCGTCTGTCGTGCAGCCCTTTGCCTGTTTTGTTCGTACCGTGAATCAAACCGTGATCCGTCTGTCGTGCAGCCCTTTGCCTGTTTTGTTCGTACCGTGAATCAAACCGTGATCCGTCTGTCGTGCAGCCCTTTGCCTGTTTTGTTCGTACCGTGAATCAAACCGTGATCCGTCTGTCGTGCAGCCCTTTGCCTGTTTTGTTCGTACCGTGAATCAAACCGTGATCCGTCTGTCGTGCAGCCCTTTGCCTGTTTTGTTCGTACCGTGAATCAAACCGTGATCCGTCTGTCGTGCAGCCCTTTGCCTGTTTTGTTCGTACCGTGAATCAAACCGTGATCCGTCTGTCGTGCAGCCCTTTGCCTGTTTTGTTCGTACCGTGAATCAAACCGTGATCCGTCTGTCGTGCAGCCCTTTGCCTGTTTTGTTCGTACCGTGAATCAAACCGTGATCCGTCTGTCGTGCAGCCCTTTGCCTGTTTTGTTCGTACCGTGAATCAAACCGTGATCCGTCTGTCGTGCAGCCCTTTGCCTGTTTTGTTCGTACCGTGAATCAAACCGTGATCCGTCTGTCGTGCAGCCCTTTGCCTGTTTTGTTCGTACCGTGAATCAAACCGTGATCCGTCTGTCGTGCAGCCCTTTGCCTGTTTTGTTCGTACCGTGAATCAAACCGTGATCCTTCTGTCGTGCAGCCCTTTGCCTGTTTTGTTCGTACCGTGAATCAAACCGTGATCCGTCTGTCGTGCAGCCCTTTGCCTGTTTTGTTCGTACCGTGAATCAAACCGTGATCCGTCTGTCGTGCAGCCCTTTGCCTGTTTTGTTCGTACCGTGAATCAAACCGTGATCCGTCTGTCGTGCAGCCCTTTGCCTGTTTTGTTCGTACCGTGAATCAAACCGTGATCCGTCTGTCGTGCAGCCCTTTGCCTGTTTTGTTCGTACCGTGAATCAAACCGTGATCCGTCTGTCGTGCAGCCCTTTGCCTGTTTTGTTCGTACCGTGAATCAAACCGTGATCCGTCTGTCGTGCAGCCCTTTGCCTGTTTTGTTCGTACCGTGAATCAAACCGTGATCCGTCTGTCGTGCAGCCCTTTGCCTGTTTTGTTCGTACCGTGAATCAAACCGTGATCCGTCTGTCGTGCAGCCCTTTGCCTGTTTTGTTCGTACCGTGAATCAAACCGTGATCCGTCTGTCGTGGAGGCCCTTTGCCTGTTTTGTTCGTACCGTGAATCAAACGTGATCCGTCTGTCGTGCAGCCCTTGCCTGTTTTGTTCGTACCGTGAATCAAACCGTGATCCGTCTGTCGTGCAGCCCTTTGCCTGTATTGTTCGTACCGTGAATCAAACCGTGATCCCTGTCGTCGCAGCCCTTTGCCTGTTTTGTTCGTACCGTGAATCAAACCGTGATCCGTCTGTCGTGCAGCCCTTTGCCTGTTTTGTTCGTACCGTGAATCAAACCTGATCCGTCTGTCGTGCAGCCTTTGCCTGTTTTGTTCGTACCGTGAATCAAACCGTGATCCGTCTGTCGTGCAGACCCTTTGCCTGTTTGTTCGTACCGTGAATCAAACCGTGACCGTCTGTCGTGCAGCCCTTTGCCTGTTTTGTTTCGTACCGTGAATCAAAACGTGATCCGTCTGTCGTGCAGGCCTTTGCCTGTTTTGTTCGTACCGAGAATCAAACCGTGATCCGTCTGTCGTGCAGCCCTTTGCCTGTTTTTTCGTACCGTGAATCAAACCGTGATCCTCTGTCGTGCACCCTTTGCCTGTTTTGTTCGTACCGTGAATCAAACCGTGATCCGTCTGTCGTGCAGCCCTTTGCCTGTTTTGTTCGTACCGTGAATCAAACCGTGATCCGTCTGTCGTGCAGCCCTTTGCCTGTTTTGTTCGTACCGTGAATCAAACCGTGATCCGTCTGTCGTGCAGCCCTTTGCCTGTTTTGTTCGTACCGTGAATCAAACCGTGATCCGTCTGTCGTCCAGCCCTTTGCCTGTACAAACTGAGCCATCCCGGCGCCCACTGAAACTTGGTTTACTTGTAGTGTGACGGTATTTGTTTCTTATCCGGTATATTTATTTGTGATTTGTATGACGACACTGTCCGTATCTCAAGACTGTGTAGAGTGGGCGACTTGTAAATGATTAATTAGAAAGGATGTAGACTAAAGCGATCATAGCCTCACTTAAAATTACATCACAGCATTATCTTGTGGGAAATGAGTAAAACCACGAAGGTTCTGGATCAGGACAACCGGTCCCCGGACTGATATTTGAAATCGGGACCACCCGAGTACAAATCCGGACTGCTGCCCAGTATATCGAGATGTTTTTTATTCATTGTAAGAATATTCTCTTTCATTGACTGATGTACTTTCTTAAAGTTCGCCATATGTAGTATGGCAGGTCCTCAGGTTGCGGAGGAGGAAGCCAGTGTCTGTATATGGAGGATGGCTATGACTCTTATAGAAAGCCGTGCCATGACTCAGGCGATTATTTGCCGGCCTCTCACCGCGGAGGCCTCGGTACCGATCCCAGCTCAGTCCATGTGAGATTTGTGGCACTGGGACAGGGTTTGTCTATGTACTTAGCTTCCCCCCCCCCCCCCCTGTCAGTAATATTTCACCAATGCTCCATACTCATCTTCATCTACATGTTGCTCTTACCAGAAGGACAAACAGGCGAAGCTTGAGAGCCTGCAGATAAGCAATGCTCTTTCGGAAATCGGGGAGCATTGGATAGAAATAACTTCCGGTATCTGACATAGGCCTGATGATTCGCGCACTGCCAACAAAATGTTGTCCTTCAGCTTGCAAGTTGGATGACAGACTGAAAAATCCTCACCTCAAAAATCAACACGTTACGAAATGCTACACATAACCTGGGACTTGGACAGGTCCTTTGGAATGACCTAAGAAATAGCAATCAATATGAGGTTTCGACCTTGGAATTGTTTCGCTCCGGATGGGAACAGTTGGTTGGCTGTTCAGAAAAGGGTAAAAAAATTCCGGATTTCATAAAATTTGGGAGTTTCTTGACTAGTTTAGGAAATGTTAGCTTCTCAAGAAGGACTCTGCTGCATGGGTTCAGTTACCTGGTTACTTTACTGACTGACCTACTCCAGGATATAACTGGCTTCCTGACTTCAGACAAAAGAAATAAGCCTATAAGTATCGTTCTGAAAATGATAATGTTTTTATCACACCATCATCATCATCATCATCACATACAATTTTCCCGATTAAGTCTTAATTGCTATTTATGTATGGGTTATTAGATTTGTGTTTTGTCCTTTGTGTTTTTCTTTTATACGTACATGTATGTACCTGTGTAGAGGCCTATATGTGGTATGTATGTATGTATGTATGTGTGATGTATGTGTACGTATGTGTGTGTGTATGTATGTGTACGTAGTATGTATGTATGTATGTATGTGTGTATGTGTATGTATGTATGTATGTGTACGTATGTATGTATGTATGTGTACGTATGTATGTGTACGTATGTATGTATGTATGTGTGCGTATGTGTACGTATGTATGTAGTGTGCGTATGTGTACGTATGATGTATGTATGTATGTGTACGTATTGTACGTATGTATGTATGTATGTGCGTATGTGTACGTATGTATGTATGTATTGTATGTGTGTATGTATGTATGTATGTGTACGTATGTATGTATGTATGTGTGTGCGTATGTGTACGTATTATGTATGTATGTGTCGTATGTAGTATGTAGTATGTATGTGTGTATGTATGTATGTATGTATGTATGTGTTGTGTATGTGTACTATGTATGTATGTATGTATGTATGTATTATTATGTTACGTATGTATGTATGTAAGTATTTTGTATTGTAGTATTGTTGTAGTATTGTACTAGTATGTATGTATGTACGTATGTTATGTATTTGAACTAGTATGTATGTATGTTGTATATGTATTTTGTTATTATGACTATTATTTTTCGGTATTGTGCTATTCACGTCACTTATGAACAAGGAGTGAACTGCATTAACTATTTCTACTGCTATTACTACTACTGCTGCTGCTGCTGCTGCTACCACTACTACAGCATTATTCCAGTTTGAGTGTGTCCTCTATCCAGATACTCTACCTGCCCTGAAAATGTATTTCAGCCATTTGAGGCTTGAAATCCATCCGAATTGTACACGTACTTGAACATCAGTTCCTAATTCACAGTAAACACAGTGTCTCTTTATTATCTGTGCAAACCGGCTGTGCTGTTTAGGGAAATATTTGCTGTTTCTTGCGGGAATCATACAGAACACTCAAATATATTCGGCAGAAAAATGCGGAGTTTCTTCATACTGCATGTTAATGAGTGTGGCAGAATGCAGTAATCATTCTGCTTTAGAACTTTATTAATAGGTGGATATCGTTCAGCTATAGTACCATAGTAGTAATTGCTAATGTAGGTTCTAATGAAAACTTCATGCCACCTCACGTCTACAAGTAACTAGATTTAATCTGTTTATACAGATCTGTTTATATATCAAATGAGTCTCTTGCACCGCCTTCTTACAACAGTGAGTACGGAGCTCTCTGAAATGAAATTAGCAAGGGAAAACCGAAGTGCTCGGAGAAACTCCTACCCCAGTGTCATGTTTTGTAGAATAAATCCAATGTGGACTATCCTGAGATCGAACCCAGCTTTCCGCCCTGTACTGAACGTAATAAGTAACTAAATTTACGACGAACCATCCACTTACTTAACTCATATTTTTATTAATAAATTTGCTACTTACTCATTAGCTGAATTTACGACGAAGTATCTCCATTCATACGACACTAACTCAGGGAATGGCTCATTTGCTCATTAAATTGTTGACGTACCAATTCCCAAACTAATTCTATTACAAATTTTATGGCACCTCTTTTCCTTTGTGCCCTTAATAGGCCGAGGTATTTAGATGAAGTCTCGGTTTATTAAAATCATCACAAAAACCCATCAGATCATCTCTGCTTACACCTTCAAAACCTTCTTCTCTTAACTCCATTATGTTACATACTGGAATCTAAACCTTGGTCTCGCAGGTTTTTTTTTCCTTAGGTTTCTAGGGCTAAAAAAAATAACGCCAAAATAAGTCTTAAAATATTGAAGAATGAAAAGCGGCAAAAGGATAATGGCGGTTAAAGTGTTGAGAATATTTAGAAATACATACCGGTTATTACAGGCTGTTAGTCAGGACTTGATTAAGAGCAGAAAGGGCGTATGGTCCACGTTGAAGGACCTACCACGTGCTGCAGTTGCGCATGCAGCCGTTTCAAATATAATCCGTTCAAAGATCTAGGGAGTGCTAGTGAAAATTCCGTTGCCTGCTCTGCTTTTGGAAAATTTTTTTCCTTTCTACTAAACCACGCTCCTATTTTTGTCCTGTCATTCTGCATTTCATGCTATTTTCGAAAGACGCAATGGATATCATATTTTACCATTTATTGTAAAATCGTACGCTATGAGAAGGACCTGGCAACTCGCTTACCCTACCAGTGTTATCACATCCCTAATACATAGTAGGGACTGAGAGATTTTCCAAATTGCGAAAAAAAAAGCTCATTCCGACCCGAACCACGGTCCCGCAAATGAAATGCCTCAGTATATATACTGGCTTAACGTATATATATACCTAGACTAGCTTAATTCAGTTTCCCTTCTGCCTGTTATTTTCTCTATTTAAACCATGAAAGCACAGTGGTTACTTACTGCAACACATTTACATAACGTTTAGTAAACGCCGCTTGTCACCAGTGTATTTATGTGTTCAGTTTGGTTCTCAGGATAAAAACAGCAGTAATTTCCCTAATGATTATTAACCAGTTGGTCTCTATAATGGAAACCCAGAGCGATTTACTATGCGGTAGGAACTTATCTTTAAATAAAATTCAGAATAATTTCTTGCTTCAAAGGATATGCACGAAAGTAATAACTCATGTCAGAAATGAAAGTGCTTAAAAATTGGTGGGAAAGAGTGATTAGTTGTCAGATTCACGTTCCGACCACTTCATTCCGCGTGCCAATTGCGTAGGAGGCTGGGTAGGCCCAACAGCCCGTCTGGACTCTGTGGAGAAAAATGTTTCTGCCTATGCCGAAAATTTCACCCCGATTCCTCGGTAGTCCACTTCGTAACCCAGTCGCTATACTGTCTGAGCTATCCCCGCTTCTGTATTTCCTTTTCCTTTAAACGTTATTTTAAACGTCTAATATTTTCCTACTTCCCTTAAAGAGTCTCTTCCATGTAGCAGTTTCCAATCAAAACTTTTGTTCGCATCTCCGAACATTATCTTGCTTATTCATTTCTGAACTCCCTCATACTGTACATGCTACATGTCTCACACATCTCACACTACTTGATTTTATGGCTTTAATTTGAGGTGAACCGTAAAAATTATGAAGCTCCTGATTATGCAATTTTCTCCATCCTTCTGTCCTTTCGTGCGTTTTGGAGTACAGAATTTTATTCTGCAATAAACCTGATGCTTATTAAAATTTTGATTACGTAAAAATATGAAAAACACACTTTCCCTTTGATCCGTGTTTTATGTTTCCTCTGCAATAGGACATAGAACTGTCTTGCTCTCTGGACACGGAACAGCGCCCTTGGGTGAAATATAGAACGCCTTCGATCAAGATATGAAAGCAAGATGAAAAGTTTTAATGCTACGTGAACTTTGTAATACGTGTTCAGCCAACAGCAGGCACCATAAACGTTAAAAATTTAATCACTGAGAGAAAGTCCTTACCTCTCCCATAATTAGATATTTTTCCAGGATGTTTAGCTAAGTCTATTTTTCTTTGAGAATATGTGATTTGTTTTTTAGGCCTAATATCGCTCAGATAATAGGCATGCTTATTCTAGACTGTTTATATTTTAAAATTTGGTTTCAAGTAGGTAATTCAAACACAAATGTGCACTAAATATGGTTACACTGTCTGCAATGCGTCTCATGTAAAATACGTTGCCGCTTCTGTCTTGTATCAGGTCCATTTAATTTTTGGGAAACTATGGAAGAGAGAGAGGGGTTTAGACCGGAGGATGATAATCTAAGTAACTTAGCTGAATGTGTTACAGTTCTTCTCGAGGATGTTACAGTCAAGGAATTCCTCACTTCTTGCAGAACTGGTATGTTCATTATTTTATCCACAGGAGTTATCAGTTGGTTCAGTCCACTCCACACCACTACATCTTTTTAAGAAGTGTCTATCCCGAATAAATCAAAGATTTTTTGAGGTTTATTCCAGGCACGTTTTCCAACAAAACTTTTGTGTGTATTCTTCGTCTCCTCCATAGGTGTATCATGCCTCGTGTATCAGATCCTAAATAATTTGATCGCCTTGAAAATATTTGAATAGTAAGCCATGTAAATTGTTACGTCCCTCATTATGTAATTCCTTACATCTTCCTCTTTACTGTCTCTCTTTTTTTATCCAAGGACACACCTCAGAACTTTGTTTTCGGACCTACTTGATCTACAGCTATACAGATTGGACTAAAATACCCGTAAACTTGGCAGCTTTAATGAAAAAAAATATTAAAATTTTTACAAATCCTTAATGACGCGAAGCCTTTTACACAATATGAAGAAAAAATTAAAATTTATGTAAAGATTTTCGTTATGTTAAAATAGGCTTTCTTCACTAATTCCACGCTTGCTACCACTATTATGATGATAGCGTTAGATGGTTAAACCGTGGGTGACAAAATGTTCGTATAGGGTTGTTGAGCCCAACGGAATATTGAGATTTTCAAATTTAACCATTTAAAGACTAAACCAAAGTGAAAGCACTTTTCTGTCCAATGCTCCCCGACTGCCGAAAGAGCATCGCTTTTGGAAGGTTCCCAGGCTTCGTCCGTTAGTCCTTCTGGTAAGAGTAATGTGTAGATGAAGATGAGTTCGGAGCAATGGTGGAATGACACTGACAGGGGAAAATCGAAGTATTAGAGGTAATCACTGTCCCAGTGTCACTTTGTCCGCCACAAAAGTGACATGGACTGAGCTGGGATGGGAACCGCGGCCTCCGCGGTAAGAGGCTGACGACGAACTGCGTGAGCCATGGCACGGCCTTGAGGGCTAAAATTAACGTTAAATATTCATTTCCATATCACTCAGTAAACACACTCCTCTGTTATAAGAACGAATCAATGTCCCTTGTTTTCCTCTTTCTTCTGTTCTGCTGCTCCATCTTACGTCTCTCCCTCTCTCTGTTTCATCCACGCCTCTTGTTTCAAACGACTATGTTCACCATTCTAACGTCATTTTCATTTTCATACTACTCCTATCAGAAGGACCAACGAGCGAAGGTTTCCTGCCCCCAGAGTGTCCCTCGCTTCTCCCTTAGCAGTTAAATAATCTTTGTTTGTCCTGAGAACTGCATAAACACTGAAATACACTACGTGGGCAGAACGGAGAATATTTTAGTGTGTATCGTTTTTGTACATACAGTAAACATTATGCTTCAGAGTTTTAATACAGACTGCGTCAAGATCTGCTTGACAGCTCCGATTGAATCTTCTGAATATACAGAAATCCGTAATCATATGCAAGTAACGAATGTGAGGAAGACCTTAACGCTTACCCCTATCTACAGCCGTTTGATGCGATCTCCCACGTTTACCCTGCATGTGTCCCAACGATAGACTAGTTCTTCCCATATTCGGAGTAGCACAAACTCGGTCCATCTTGTTTACCGCCTCTCTGATGCTGTAAGGTCACCTGATGCCACAGCCACAGAACGACGACTGCTCCACAAGATGGCGCACCGCGCATTTCCATGCTGAGGTCCGTGCCCTTCACAACGCAGTGTTCCCTGCAAAAGGACTGAACATGCGGGACCTATTGCGTGTCTGCAAAGTTACCAACATTTAACACCCTTGGTATTTAGTATCTGACGCTTCGTGAAGGATGCAGTGTACACTCCTCCGATGTCTACAGCCCTCTGGGGGCTGCAGCAGCGCAACACAGAGGCGGTAAACACGGCACACCGAGATGTGCTGCAGCGAATGTGAGAAGAATTATACTACAGTTGGTAACTGCGTGAGCTGATATTGAAAGGCTGTAGATGGACTTGAAGAGTTTTCTTCATATCATGTAAGCGGTTACGTGGCATCGCGGCTTTCTATATATTCATAATATTTTGTTAAATTTGTCAAGCAGGTTTTGGCAGCTCTGTAATTCTACGTCCGTTATTTAACTGCGCACTCAGCCAGTAAATCAAAGCGATAATTATAGTGGCGATCTTACACGTTACTGTATCTAAGTGTGATAAATTTTCCCGTACCTTGATGAGTCTGTCGCGGATCTCCCAGCTGAAGATACCCGGGTTCGTCTTCTTGTAGTCTTCGATGCGTTGCTCCACCTCAGGGGTTGCTACCCTCGGCTTACTACCCCCTATAACCCCTGGCCGAATGCTGCCAGTCTCCTGGTACCGGTTCAGTATCTTGGACACACAGCCGTGTGACACGCGCAGTTGTCGTGAGATGACGCACGGTCGGACTCCGGCTGCAGCCATCTCCACGATCTTGAGGCGGATGTGGTTCGGCAGAGGGCGCCCGTTGATGAACACGCCGCCCAGCTGGTTCACTCTGCCCTGTCCTGTGACAATAGCAAGTGCGATAACTCGTGCCTTAATGGAAAACTGACATTGGGAGAGACAAGCAAGAAAAGGAAGATTTAACTTCATTTCTGAGAGAAAACAACTGGGTTTTAGAGGGTGGGATTTGTGGAGGACCTACAGTGAGACCTACCTGTAAAGAACCGCAAGGGACCGGATTTTTCTCCGCTGCAATCAGGTTCCATTTAATACATGTACTTCAAATGAAATTAAAAATCCTCGGGACTGTGAAATTTTCCGCTGAAGACAGGATTCCACTGTATCCAGTTTCAGTTTAAGACAGGTTTCATTGCAATTGCTAAGTTGACCAACAATCTTCCTGCCTTTTATGGGTACCGAAGATGCGTTACTATAATTACAGTAGGCAGGCAGTGGATTATGTTCTGAGCCAGCTTAATCCAGTCCAAATTCTCACAATCATATTTATTTGAAGTCAACTGTAATATTATTTTGTCTGAGACTACGTCTTCTAAGTAGTCTAATTATTGGGACCCTCTGACTAAAATGTTGTACTTATCTTTCATCTCCCCATTCAGGCTGCATCTTTCATCCAGGTTACCTTCCTTACTTTGATTAAAGTAATAGAGCCTATCATTTGGCGAACAATACAATAAAGTTACTCATCAGGAAATCGCCAGCCGCTTGTTACTTCTACCCTCTGGGGTCAAAGTATCGTCAAATAACCTCAACGTTTTTAACTTACAAAATATCAGATGAAATTTGGACGCTGTATAATCTCAGCTCCTGTCAGCGTCGTTAAATAAGCCATTGATATTAGTAATTTGATTGATACAGGTAATAATATTACAATAATATTATAACAATATAAGTCGATGACCTTCAAGAAGTGGGATGGGGGGACATGGACTGGATTGATATGGCTCAGGATAGGGACAGGTGGCGGGCTCTTGTGAATGCGGTAATGAACCTTCGGGTTCCATAAAACGCGGGGAATTTCTTGACTAGCTGACGACCTGTTAGCTTCTCAAGAAGGACTCTGCTCCATGGAGTTAGTTAGTTAATTAGTTAGTTATTAGTTAGTTGTAAGTCGATGACTCCTGTGTGTGTCTCATGCAATACCGTTCGCATTAAATGGTTGTCACTCAAGCGACATCATGCCCTTACTAAGTACGAGTGTTTAAGCTCTTTCTTGTGCCCCCCTTAATAATCTTACCGATTTTGTTTTAGTTGAGGTGCCTTGTTTTACTTCACCTGAATGATCCTGCATCGTTACGGCCCTCGAATTGTGTCTGTGCAGCCTTACACTACATTTGTACTGTTGAAATCATGTGGTCTTCTGGGTTATTACACGGTTATTGACCCGTGAAGGTGGGACCGATACGTTGTCCCGAAACGTCGGTAAATAATTACCACACGACGCCGTGTAATAACCCAGAAGACCACAGGTTTCATCAACATCGCGGCGGAAGCCTGAAATCAAGGTTTGCACTGTTGTTCTGCTTTGTTATAGCTTTTTGTTAACAAACCGAAACACGTGATTTTTTGTGCTGAATATTATACATCTTCCTTGCAATAGATGTACATAAATAAGTTTTATTACCAACGAATGCAGCTTTTTTTTAACACAAAAAGCTTAAGTACTTTTCTGAACACTAGCATTTTTCCTTTTAAGCTTTAAAGCCTATTACACTCTATATGTACAACCAGATTTAACATTAACTAATTCTGCATACTGCCCACAGAATCCCTTTATGTGTTTTGTATGGATCTCAGAAAATATCCTTATGCAGCATAAAATGGCTGGTTTTTTACAACCGGGACGGAGTGTGTTTACTGGGCGGTACGAAATGAATCTTTAAATATGATTCAGTTTAAATTCCATTTTCAACATGTTAAACCATGTTTTGTACACAGATATGTATACCAGCAAATTTATTTTCATGCATGTAAGGGAATTATTTTGTGTTATCATGGAGCGACCTTCTGATTTTATTTTATCACGTTTTAACCGGCTGACCTCTAGGTCATGCCTTACATTATGTGAAATGTGTTTTATTTCGTAAAAAAAAATATATTTTTGCTTTATTTGTTGAAGTGAATCAGCCTGTGTGGTTACACACTTATAATTTTTCTGTACACTGCCTTCTACATTTGCAGGTACACGCGAAAACTTCTTTTCTGACCTGTTCAAGTAAATTACCGCTTACCGCTCTGTTCATAGCTCTCGGACTGTTGGCTAGGGCCTTGTCTCTTGTCTTATGTTTGTTGCAGTATATTATTTATCTTTATTTTTAAATAAGCGCCTTACATAAGATTAAAAATGTAAAAAGCAAAATAGATTTTATTGACATTCATCACTTCTCTTTGCAGTCTTAACGTTAATTTTTACGTACTTTGCTGTAAGAATGATTCATTTTAATTTCACATCTAGCGGCATGTATTCAGGTTGTTCTTGTGCTTGTTACACACCTGACTCCATCTTCGTGTGATCTCGGCACTAAATTCATTTCACCTGAAGGTTATCCCTTCTGTTGTACTAATTGCTACGCCTCCATATCACGGCCTGTATATTCATTCAGAAAATAGATTGGTGAGGGGGTGAAGAGGGGCCCCTATCATCCATCATCGATGAGACAACTTCAAGATCATCATTATCTTTACCGCCCATTGCAAGAATGAAAAGTGGCTGACAAATTGCTGACGATAGAGCAAAAGCTACTGTGCTGATTGCTCAATCTCTTGTTTGGCTGTTGGTGTTGCGTGTCGAATGTAAGGTTCCTTCTATCCTAGGTTCGTTGACTAGCTTCCATTCATTAGATTGTGAAAGCTGTCTTAAGTTTGAGAGCAAGGGTATGTGATGAAGCAGAATGCGAAGAGACGACTCTGTGAGAGAATCTGTGTGTAATTTTATCATAATGGAAGTATTTAAATAACGTTGAAGGTAAAAATGTCCCTGTGTACGCCATGTAGGCATGTTAGGTTGTAGAGTTATAGCTCCGCTCGTTCTTAACCCCGACACTATGCTATATAGGGGTGAATGGTCAAATTTGCTAACCAGCCGCTGCAGAGGCGTAGCTGGGGTGGGGGGAATGGTGCCGCCGCCGCGGGCAGCAGAGTCGAAGGGACGACAAATTTGGCGACAAAATGAGTATTTTAAATGAGAAAATTCATTTTTAACACTTCACAAACCTTAAATTACTGAGCCGAATATAAGGAAACACAAACAATAATTGTGATTTTTGTAAAGTTAATAATATTTATTAAGGGCGGCCATTGTGATTACTTCCTCCGGGCGATAAAAAACTTCAAAAGTCTGCTCTGAACCATATGAATGCGGCGACACGGAATTTTATTTCAAATTAATTTCTTATTATTGTTATATCTATATTTAGGTCTCTCAAGTAGTCTCTCACCATCAGTGTCCAGCTAAACTTTTGTACTTGTTAGAGGCAAATTGTAAGAGGCAATTTATAGCATATTTCCTGGGTAATTTATATAGTACGGAGCATAAGTCCTGCAGGAGTGCTGTAGAAGATTTTTGGTCTCGTGATATAAACACTTACCCTTTAATAAGCTCCTGTATTTTTCTTTTAGAACCAAATACGACACTAAGGAATTGTGTAAGACCCCCTGCCCGATACCGCATATTAACCCTTTAAAGGGCGAATTTGATCTTAACAATGTGGGACTAAGCTCTTATTACGTAGTTTTATGTCACGGAAGAAGCAAAACAAAAATTTTAATTTTAATTCGGCTAATGGACGGTCAAGAGGTTATCTCGACATTTCCTATCTCTTAATAAATGTGTCTACTACTTGTTTTCAAATATCGTCTCAAATTAACTTACACATCATATGCAGCAGAATTTTTCTTCGAACCAATTTTCTGTTACTACTCAATAAATTCCCCCCCCCCCGGTTTTTCAGTCACCAAAGTGCTCACAAGAATCCATCAGTGAACCCTATTCTGAACCACATATTCCAGTTCAGACCACCCGAACCCCTTTCTTTAAGACCCGTTTGAACTGGAAGTATAAAATTCTTACCCATGCTTAGGTCTTCTTAAATGGTCACTTCAGGTCCATGGATACTACATTGTATTTTCTTTTTTACGTATCTGGGCAGGTAAATGCTATGAGCCGATACCCCCTCCAAAATATCCTAGATAATAGCAAAGACATTACAGTTCAGAATTTATTCTAAATCGCATAGAACAGAGGATTTCATCCATGAAATCTGCCGGATTTTTCTTTGGGACCGCTTGACCCATGAAGTTGTGACCGATAGGTTGTCCCGAAACGTCGGTAACTAACTACCAATCTACGCTTCGTAACATCCGAGAAGAGCGAAGATCTCAGACGGTATCCAGTTTGTGGTGAATTTTAGGAAATTTCTTACATACGATATAAGCAATTCTATCCACCATATTTTTTTTTCTGGTCTCCAAATGGTGGAAAAGGATTTAATATTTTAAAGGACGTGCCGGTATTAATATGAGTAAAATGTAAAACGTGGATCAATGGAAGTGATATGTGGAAGTCACAGATAGAGATGGGAAATGGTTAGACATACGTGCTGATATTTCAAAGAGCTTTATGCTGGAAGTTTGTTAGAAAGCCCGTAACAATATTCAAAGGTTTCGCTTAATAATGAAAGAATTTAGCGTTTTAGAAGCTCAGAAGAACGAGGGACGCGAAACACCGTAAAGCTGCGAAACTACTGTAACACATTCAGCGGAGATGACCCAAAGATGACGTCATGACTTCGTGACAATTTAACCAACATAATAACTTGAAAAAGAACATGACGTAGAGGTAAATAATAAAGCAGTAAGCTTACATAAAAAAAAAGAGATGTAGAAAAATGATGAGAGAAAAGACGTGTAATGGGTGGGTAAGTGATTCGTGCCGGCGTTACTAGCAGATGCTCCCGAAGTGTGGGCAAAAGAAGAATTGTTCGAGATGGAAGCAATAAATTACACCGAAAAACCCTTCGGATGAGAGCAGACCACCTACCTACAATGGGAGAGGAGAATATTCCCCGCTGAGTTATCCGTATTACGAAGTTTGGATAAATGAGGTGTAGAGGGGCCACGAGAAGAAACTAATGCAGTAATCTGTCTACTGGCCAGCACTTGTTAGCGCCAACTGATCACATTAATTTGAATGTGAATGGAATCGTGACTATGCTAATGTGCGAGGTCAAATAAGTTCAAGATGCGCGGCCTAAATTTAATGCAAGGAAATCACCATGTTATTTACAAATATTTCCTAAAAGTCTTTAAGTAACCTAATGTGGATTATTTCGTACATATTCTGTCAAAATGCGTTTCGGAAATTAATTTAACGAATCTTACTACAAATTTAATGTAGTACATCCCTTTATGTCGTGAAATTTTAATATTATTAAATGTATTATTGTCGAACATAATAATTATTTATTGGTTTATCGATAATGCTACATATTTCGGCCCTTCTCACGGACCATTAAGAGGCATATAAGTAAATTCTAAAACACACGCGTGTATGCAAGTTGAGTATAATTATTATTTTTGAGCTCGCAAATTAATAACATTTTATAAAAGTAAAAACATTTTAACTTGATTTTTAAGCTTTTATAGAAGAACGCCTGATGATTTTTTCGATCGAAACATGTAGCGTTTAAAAGAAAGAATAAAATATTGGGTTAGACGGAATAGCCTGTATCTATGGGCCCAACATAAGCTTAGACGGATTTCACTTTTTAACGTTCACCCCAATTCATCATACGTAATTACCAGATCTCTCGACGCTGTGTACACTAATGTGCATCTGAAGTGCATAAAAGTCATTAAATAAGCCAAGAAACAAACATTCGTTGTGCATTAATGTGGTAAGGATTTGCAATTCACGCTGCTCAATGAACCATTCACCCATTACCATCGTAAATAATTCCAGTAGCAGAATGTTACGACATTAAGAGAGTTGGACCACTCCGAGTTGCATCACTGTATAATTACAGCTTGCTTCATGCGAAGCGAAAGCTCAGTCTTTTGTGTGTCTGACAAGTGAATGCTACTGGTCTCTGTGCTTCCGAAATGAGATTCCGAATAATAATTAGTAATTGGAGAGATGTCGAGGCTTTACAGCAGCACGTTGCTTGAACTTCGTACAATAGATTTTAGGTGCGTTCGCAAAATTGCAAAAAGCGATTATTATCTTCGTCACGTCGGTCCGTCCGCATGGAACAATTCGGCTCCTACTGGACGGGTTTTCAGAAATTTGATATTTGAGTAATTTTCGAAACTGTGTCGAGGATGTTCAAGTTTCATTAAGTCTGACCAAAATAACTGGTCATTTAAATGAAGACGTGTGTACATTTATGATATATCTCGCTGAATTCGTCTTAGAATGAGAAATATATCAGACAAAAGTTGTAGATAAAACAAAACACACATATATTTTATTCAATAATGTTTTCACGAAAATCGTGCTGTTTGTGATATAATGTGGAAAAATGTGGTAAGGCGGACAGACCACAGATGACAATATAATACGGCGCAATGCGCTTTGCATGCTGGATAACTAAGGCTACAGACAACACTCAGAACATGTAATACTATTGCTTTTCCACTGCAACAATGGTTATGCGAACGGCTTCAATGTTTACTTATACGTACATTGCCTGACTTGTTCATTTCAAAGTCTTTGTTTGCACGTGTAATGTTCATGCCCATTATTCTGTTGCAATGTGTCGCGGCACTCCAGTGGAGCAGAGCCCTCCATGAAGCACTGATGGTGGTACCTAGTCAAGAAATTTCCCACCTTTTATAAAACTCGAACTGTCATCGCCTCCTCACGAGGTCCAGCTACTGGGCCCTGTTCTGAAGCAGCTGAATCCACTCAACACCCTCTCACTACATTTCTTTAAAACCTACTTTAATATCCTCCGCTCTTTGACAGATGGCATCTGGATTTCCAAATAAATTTCCTTGTGTATTTCGTATTTCTCTCATGCAAGATACACGCACCCAGTCTTATCCTAAATTTGATCACTAGTTACCAAATGGTTTGATACAGCCGTAAAGCTCTAGGCTGTTTGGAATCTTTGGGCCAAATATCCGCTGTCCTGATTGAGGTGTCTCGTGGTCTTCCTCAGTCCGGCCAGAAAAATAGATTATACTCGTTTAGACCACCACCCCCTGCTTCCAAATCCTCTCCAATTTATTATTCATTAACCATTATCCTATGGAATAGGTATTTAAATTTTTAGCACATGATTTATGAAAAAACGTGAGTATTATTTGAAAATAGAAAAGATAAAATTATGAAGTAAGCTAACTTTTGTGGAAAATAAGACAGAGATTATGTAGCATGTCTTAAAAATGCAGTAAACTTCCTTGTTGCGTAAATATATGAAATGACTAGTTAGGGGTGTTTTACTACGTGCGTTAGCATATGTAACAGCAGATAGTTAAATGGTTACTCAACCTACCAATTCGTCACGTCACTTACAGCGTCTTGAAGTAAAAAAATAAAAACAGAACTGACCACCATTTCCTTTAAGTTTTCATTTAAATAATTATATATTTTGCTTTGCAACATTCAGTACTGAGGCCCTGTCAGTATTTAGAAATGCGTGTTTCTTACCTTGAAACGAGTATCCGGAGAAGAGTGGGTGAAAGCTTAATCCAGCTGGCCCCGCCATGATTCTGATAAAATTGTGAGGCACCGCATCAATACCCTTGTCTTCCCCCAACATGGGCACACACTCACACACACTAAATAACCCCCCCGTGATGTGTCTCCCTTACCATCCCTTGTAACAGTAACCGAAATACGCCAAGCACCCTCTTCCTTCCATTGTCCATCTACTACGAAACAGGGGGTTTAGTTTCTACTCTGAAGGGGGTGAGTATAACCAAACTGAACCAGGGATGTTTCTGATTTTGAAAAGGGATGTTAGATGACATAAGTAGAGGGTAACTGTTAACACCCCTCTCCCCTTTTTTCCTGGTTTCATTGTAGTTTTTCTTTTATTTTCATCCAAAGATCTCCCTCTTCTCTGGCAGACGGTTGCTATTGGTTGTTTTCACGGGTTCTGGGAGGTGTCACTATGCTAGGGCACACCTCTCTATACGAGCCCATGTCCACTCTCCATATGTGATTACTGCATTGTGTTGTCTGTACCAGTTTCACTTTTCTATAGCTGACATGCTAGGCAGGGGGAGCGGGTGGGGACTTTCCACGTTCTGACCCTGGACCACCAGAGTCGAGATATATGATGTCAAACCATATTCTGTCTTATTTGTGTCCGTCTTATTTTTTTTTTTTTTCAAGTCCTCATTCCTCGTCATTCCTTCATGTTTTATCTCCACATCATCTCCAACTATGTCTAATCAAATTTAATGAATTGTTCGCCTTAACTTTTAAGTAACCGACTTATTTCTTCATTCTCTTTTCTCTCCTTCTCTGTGCTTTTTACTGGCTCCAGGAACCATGTTGTATTTCCATTCACACCTCCATATGCTGGAGGCTTGAAAATAAATCTGGAAAATAAATGTTATTTGTGCGAGATTTGAGGTTCTTACATTGAGTACTTTTGGAGAATGCAAATGTGTAGCCTGGTAGAATTGTACCGACTTTTCGGTGGAACGGATTACTTCCTTCTTCAGAGCAGAAAGACCTTAAAATGGAAGGGGAGGCATTACGTACCTTAAGAATAGCCTTATATTTCTACAAGACTGCATGCTTTATATCCGAGAAGACGCTTACATGCAACCTTAATCTAGTGTTATTTAAAAACTTCCCGATGATTTAATGCATAACAAGATACATTGTTAATAATTTGCACTTTAACTAACCCTCTGAAGGGCAAGAAATCGTCTACGTCGTGTCCAGTTCGATCAAAAACACTTTTGTTATGAAATGTTAAATTGTGCTGACTCTGAGAAATTTAAAACAATAAATACAAATATCAGGGCAAGGATTCCGGGTCCTTGAGAATGAAAACAGATTTGGTTACGTAACAGGGGGAACGATTTTGTATGTAACAGTGCGCTGTCAGACAGCTAAACTGCAGGACAGCAAGGGTAAATTTGTCCCTGGATATGCCATGATGCGTATGGAGGGATTGGGGGTATAAATCCATTCATTCTTAACCTCGGAACTAGATGGAGGTGAGTGGTTAGCCTTACGCCCCGGCCGCTTTACCGTCGAGAAGAGAGCCGCCGGTACTTATTGAGTATGACGCTGGGTGGACCTCAGGGCTCTTCTGGAATTTTTGGAGAAGAGACAAAGAAACGCTGTCCCTGCCGGGAATCTAACTCCGCATCTTCCAGCCCGTAGCCTAGTCACTATACCGACTATAACTGCAGAAATGAAAAACAAAACAACAATTTTCTGTCTTATTCATTAAAAACTGCAACGTCATTCTTGGAATAAGTTGTAGTTTTACACTAAGCTGTGCGGGCCAGAGAAGGAATTAAATTTACCGCTCGACTACAGGTATAGTGCAGTGCGTGGTTTTTGGCCGGTGGAATTTTTAAACGGTCAGCTAGGAGCGAGTTACTAATGCAACGACGGCGTCATGTTTGGTCCAGTCCTTCCCTTCCCCTCCGTAAATACAAGTGACCTTGTCACTCCGAAATTTCAAGCAAATAGACACCCACCCCTCGTCACTTCACCACACCCAGTCGGCCCGTCCCGCCAGCTCTGCTAAGTCCTCCACCGGCCAAAAACTGTGCACTGCACTCTAAACAACTGTGCTGTCGTAAGCTGCATTATTATAGAAAGGTGACAGAGTGACCGTAGCTGCCAATACTGGCCGGTCGTGGTTTTCACTTCTACATGACCTGACTCTTTCTTCTTCTTTCTTTATCGTGTCCGGACATTAAATTAAAGATTTTTTGCCCAGTATTGGGCTACGTCAAATCCTTTTTTATTTGCAAGCCATAAATCCTCGAGGGTGCATTTGGTGGGGGCAGTCCCTGCATGATAGGAGATGCTCCGTATCTTGTACCTCTCCACAGCCACAATATAGGTCGCCAGTTGTTTTGCCCCATTTCACCATATTTGTTTTTACTGGTGCCACCCCTGTTCTAATGCGGTTAAGAGATTTCCAAGTATTGAAATCAAGGAGGTGGCTACCAGGGCAAATCTAGGTAAGGGGGAAGTCTTCAGGTGGTTCAACTTGCACTGTTCCGAGGAAGCTATTCCGCGATTTTAATCTTCTCTGTGGTGTTCTGGCTCCGTAAGTGCGTGTCGCTCATCGACAAGTTGCTTGACTTTGTCTGTGTTCCGCTGCCTTCCGACGAGATGTAGGAGCATCGAAGCCTGCCGCTCTATAGAGGTTTGGCAATGCGTTGGTTTCATACACCCTGTCACTATCCTACATGTCTCGTTGAGCGTCGTGTCGACTTGATTGGTATGGGCAGATCTATTCCACACAGGACATGCGTATTCTGCAGTTGAAAAGCAAAGTGCTTGTGCAGTTAGTCGGAGAACGTTACGGTTTGCTCCCCATCTACTTCCCGTAAGCCTTCTAAGAAGATTGTTTCTCATTGTTATGACCTGACTTCTAGACACTGTGTCGCCACCGCTTCGTAGTTACCATTGAACTACAGAGTTAATTGACACTATTCCTTGCAGCACGAGGCCAACTATTTAATGTAAGCTGCGTATTTTGTCACATTAAAATTATTCTTATTGAAATGTTTTCACTAGCCAGATGTAATTACAACAATGGCCGCCATGTGATTATATGTCTTTGTAAAGCCAGGCGACTGTAACACGCAGTTGGCTTTGTTTACTTCAGAGCCGTGCACCGAAGAAATAAAACACTAGACACTTTGTGCAATAGACTATACACAGCAATGTTGCTGCTGGACGCGGCAGCTCGTCGCTATCTCCTCTAGCCTTCGCAGGTTTATTGATGTGGATAACGCAGATGGCATAGGCCATAACGGTACTTGGCGTCGTTAAATAGTGATTAATCCTTATGTGAGATTGAAGGTTCTCACAGAGGTGACTGAGAACTTGGCTGTATTCTAAGACGTAACTGTGTGTGTGTAATCTGACAGACATGCACCCATGCTTTAGAGGAATCTAGGGCCTCACCCGTCTGGCTTGATGGGTCAACATCTACCTTGATGATGAAAGTAGCAGGTTCTTCTGAAACATCAATGAACTTGCACCAACCTACACGGCGTTTCGTCACAGAAGACGATAATCTTCAGAGCTAAATACTTGTAGGAGCCGCGATAAGTCAGTCGGTATAATGACTAACGCACGGACTGGACGACCGAGGAATCTATGTTCGATTCCCAACAGGGGAAAAACTTTTACCTCCACGGCGTCCATACCGGCTCTGGATTCAACGGCATATTTCCTGGGGATGCAGCGGCCGGGGTGTTACCTCATATTCCCATCTAGTGCCGAGGTTAAGAATGAATGGAGCTATACCTCGACTCTCCCATATGCTTCTTGGCACGCACATGGGACTTTACTTTTTCTCTCCTTTTTTTCTATTTGAAATCGCACGCTTTTGCTTTATCTTCACGGTTATTACACGTTTTATAACCGCGGTGCTCTGATAGAGGTTGTTATGCCCAGTGCTGCGTTGTAAGGTGTGTTGCAGTCTGTATAAGGGAAAGTGAAAGTGCGTTGCATTACCTGAGTCTCCCTGCCCCCTCAGACGCGTTGTAATTATTGTCTGAGCTGAGCAAGCCCTCTTTTCAAGAAAGAGTATGGGTGTTCCACAACTTGCGAATTTTGAGCTAATGACATACATGGATCTCGCATATTAATTTTTCTTAGTGAAGACTACAATACACGTATTATGAAATTATGAGATTACTGATTCTCACAGATATGATTGTGATGTGACCCCTTGTAGTCCAGTAGCAATATACGGACGTTTCGAAGGAAGGTGCTGCCTCCGTCAACATGGATCCTGAAGATAGAAGCAGCACTTTTCTCCGAAACGGCAGTAAATTTCTATCAGGCTACAAAGCATCGTACCGCAAAGACTGTAATAATGACAGCAGTTACCTGAAAGACACGGGACTCGTAATGGGCTAAACGGATGTATTTTCACCAACTGAATTACGTACAGTACATTTAAGTTGAGGATACAGGCAGTGAAACCAAAGAAGCTACAAAGAAAAATGTTTGATTTTGGAATGCAGCTAAAATGTAAGGCAGGGATGTCTGTACCTTTTATTGAATAAGTTTGTTGTGTTTCTGTTAAAAAAATGCTTGCGGTTTGGACATGTTAGACTGTTGATATTTTCAATTTAGTGAAGAAAAGCATCATCTGTCGTGGAAAACATTACACCAACATAAGTTTCGAAAAAGGTAACTCTATTTTTTCTCATTTTCCCCTTTGTTCTAGGTTACTTTTTCCTCTCATTTTTTCTTTCCTTTTTTCCTGTTTCTATTCCCTTGCTTCTGTTTAGTTCCCTTTTCCTGTTATCTATTTTGCTTCCTACATTTTCGATGCCAGGTTAACCCATGTGGGATTTGTGGTGGACAAAGTGGCACTGAGACAGATTGTCTCTGAGTTTTTCCATTTTTTCCCATAAGTGTAATTCCACCAATGCTCCAACTTGGCATTTATTCATTAATTACCAATGCTATATAAACTTAGAAATTGAAGGCGTCATTAAATAACACCTCCCCTCTCTCTCTCTCTCGCTTATTACCTGCATTATTCTCATGCTATCTTTTCCCTAATCCTCTCTTATAAACCTCACTATTTTATTCTATTTTGCCAATGTACCTGTCGCACTACCCCGATGTTAATTACAGGTATCACGTCTGTCTCATTCAAGTGGTGGTGCTCTACAGTTCCACTGCTGGTCAGGAACCTGCATTAGACGTGTGAACAACAGAGCTTCTTTCTAACAAGGAGGGGTATCAGTCTGTTTATTGCTTTGTAAGGTGTGGATGTTTTTGTAATGTGTGTTCGGTGTTCTAATATGTGTACTTGTATTTACTGTATGTATTTTGTTTTGTATGTGTATGGGTGTTTTTGTAAGGTGTGGATGTATTTGTAAGGTGTGGATGTTTTTGTAAGGTGTGGATGCTTTTGTAAGGAGTGGATGCTTTTGTAAGGTGTGGATGTTTTTGTAATGTGTGTACGGTGTTCTAATATGTGTACTTGTATTTACTGTATGTATTTTGTTTTGTATGTGTATGGGTGTTTTTGTAAGGTGTGGATGTATTTGTAAGGTGTGGATGTTTTTGTAAGGTGTGGATGCTTTTGTAAGGAGTGGATGCTTTGTAAGGTGTGGATGTTTTTGTAATGTGTGTACGGTGTTCTAATATGTGTACTTGTATTTACTGTATGTATTTTGTTTGTATGTGTATGGTGTTTTTGTAAGGTGTGGATGTATTTGTAAGGTGTGGATGTTTTGTAAGGTGTGGATGCTTTTGTAAGGAGTGGATGCTTTTGTAAGGTGTGGATGTTTTTGTAATGTGTGTACGGTGTTCTAATATGTGTACTTGTATTTACTGTATGTATTTTGTATTGTATGTGTATGGGTGTTTTTGTAAGGTGTGGATGTATTTGTAAGGTGTGGATGTTTTTGTAAGGTGTGGATGCTTTTGTAAGGAGTGGATGCTTTTGTAAGGTGTGGATGTTTTTGTAATGTGTGTACGGTGTTCTAATGTGTGTACTTGTATTTACTGTATGTATTTTGTTTTGTAATTGTGTATAGTTTGTTTTGTATTGTTATTTTTGTGTATATTTATATGTCCATTTGTATTGTGTGTACTAGTGTAAGGACTACTGCCACCGGGTGAAACATTTGTATTGTGTTACTAGTGTAAACTACGCCACCGGTGAAAACATTTGTATTGTGTGTACTAGTGTAAGGACTACTGCCACGGGGAAAACCCAATTGCAGTAAATAATAATAATAATAAATAATAATAATATATACGTATGGCATTAATATTTTGCTGTTAAACACTTGAGTGATGAAACCCGAGCAGAAAACCTTGCTGGATACTTCGCGTCCCACTAAATGTGGGTTTACTCTTGCAGGAAGACAGTTGATAATTATGTGACTTGGTTTATTGAGCTGTGCTCCACAAACAAAAAGACAAGCAATGTACGTATCCTGTAACGTAACACTGAGGCGCGTTCGCGAACCAATGTTGCCGAGGAAAAGCAATAAATATTGCATATTCTGAGTGTGTGTCTTATCCTTAGTTACCCAGCATGCAAAGAGCATGCGCCGTATTATATTGTCATCTGTGACCTGTCTAGCTCTACCATATTTTTCCACATTATCTCATAAATGGCACGATTTTCGGGGAAAAAAAAAATACTACAACAAAAAATGTGTGTTTTAATTTTCTCTACAACTTTTGTCTGAAACATTTCTCATTATAAGAAAATTCACGAGGTATTATTATAAATGTACGATAGGTCTTCGTGTAAAGTGCCCGTTATTTTGGTCAGATGTTAATGAAACTTGAATGTCCTCGACAGATTTTGAAAAATCCTCAAATATTAAATTTCATGAAAATCCGTACAGTGGGAGCCGAATTGGTCCATGCGGACGGACATACAGACAAAATGACGAAGCTGATAGTCGCTTTTCGCAATTTTGCGAACACGCCTAAAACGGGTATCTTCTTGGATGTTGTTTTTATGTCTAAGTACAGTCAGATCTTTCATTGTTGGCCGTTTTATTGCGCGTGAGGTGGAATATGTTAGTAGAAGGAGTGTTGTGTTCTGTCTGTCTGAAGAAGTATTGTTGAGGAAAAGGGGACACACTGCTGCTACATTACATGACTTGTTGTCGGCTCCTATGTCATCACTCATGTATCTATAATCCGTCAGTGGAACAAAAAGTCTGCGCTCATTCACGGACACTGTGCAGGTCTAAAAATGCGGTAATTAATGGCTTGTTGCTACTTAAAAGGACAATGACTAAAAGTTTACTAAGTATGACAAGGATGGTAATTAATATGTTCAAAAATTTTATACCGAAGGCATCTAGACTAAAACACTTGGAGGAATGTTTCAGTATTTGTGAATATGGCTAGTGTTTATTAATAATATTATTTGTGTGACTATGTAAAAAGGCTGCGTGCTGAAAAGGAACCGTCAAGTGTAAACTGTATTTAGTATTACAGTAAATAACTGTATTAGTATTACAGTAAATAAAAAATATTATCCGAAACAAACGAGGCGTAAAAAGCCACATCAAGATGCATGAAATAAAGAAAGGAGAAAAATTGTAAGTGAGGTTTCTAATGTCCCATTTTCGCATATTTATATTAAAATATTTTTAAACTAGCTTATAATAATTTATATTAATATTGTTGCAGAATATGTAGCGTTTAATATATTATAAAGCAACAATTACCTACGCGCGAAACAATACGAGATCACAGGAGAAACCCTGAAAACTTTTGGAAGAATAATATATTATACAAAAAATAAGAATAGTCCAAACTAACAACAACTTAGAAGGTTTAATTGAATTTTAAGCGGTTATTTTAAAACTCTTCTTTTTAAAGTCTGAGCTAAATCTTTAAAAAAAAAACTAAAACTTTAATGAGATAAAACATTTTAATGATTCGCATATGACAAATAATAAGCACTTGCTAAGAAAAATAAAACTTTTATAAAATAAATAATTTTAAACGATATATGTATATAAAGGTTCGAACTAACAATAAATATGTAACAGAACCAATTTACAATATTTTTATATTTCTATATACACGTAAAGCCTGATGGTGGACCTTTTGCGCCAAAACATGTAGTATATTTTAAGATAGAGTGTTGTGCAAGAAATTACAGTTTGTTTGACGGATTTTTGATTATTCAGTAGCTATGAGTGCCGGAGAACGCGTAACCATTTAATCGAAATCATTAAAAATTGATTACTGAAATATTTATATAATTCACCACATATTACGGTGGTAAATTGGGAGTAGGAATGGCTAGATATGTGGTACGTTTAAGATAGAAAAGAAAGCGTGTAAAGTTTCCTTCGATAGATTTGAAGTACAGAGATTACTTTGAAAATTCATACATGGCTAGGAAAAGAATGTGAAAATGTATCCTAAGGAAAGTGGATCGGAGGGTGTGGACTGAATCCACTTGTCTCAAAACCTGGAACTATAGGCGGGCTCTTGTGAGAGAGTCATTTGGAAATAATTTATCGTTTTGAAATTTAATGACAGTAATGTGTCATTATTACTAAGCCATTCCAATAGTCTCCATTATCTAATGAAATATAATGCCTTTCGAAACTGTCTCCATCCTTACATAAATAGGAGGAAAACACCCTATACTGTCGGAACAGTAAGATATTAGGAATTACGTTTAGTGAAACCAACATTTTTACTCCTCCTACATTGCTTCTACATAGAGTCAGTTGACTTTTCTTAAGTAGAATAGTGTATATCAGGATTAATTTCATAAAGTCTCCAGCTTCAGGCACATGAAACATTAGCGAGCCTAGGCTTATGTCACAAGTCGAGAAAGTGCGCGAAGTCATGTGTGCGTAGATCAGTGTGTTACTGCAATCAGAGCGGTGGAGGTGCCAGTATTCTTCTGCTTACGTAGTAGCTGGAATCATGTGATTAAAGTAGGTGGACCGTAAGGTTTGTGGGACTCGCGCTGAAGGTTTTCATGCAAAATGGTGGGGACTTCGTGGATGTAATCCCGATATAGGCTTAGTTTAGTGTTTGTCCCGTTACTCTGCAATTCAGTGAATGCTCTCTGAAACGCACTGAAAAAAATAGGAGCATTGAAATCCGACAAGAAAATGAACTTCATTACAATTACTCGGAACTGTGACGAAATGTTGATTAAACACAGAAAAAATTCCAGATTACCACTGTAGGTATATAACCGGACATACGTTAAAGTACAGTTGTTCCTATGCTTAATAGAATATCACGCCATGAAGTTATATTTGTGACTGGCGGTGTAAATCCACGCATTCTTATTCTCTGCATTAGATGGGGGGAATAAAACTTTTGCCTTTGCTATGAATCGACCACCCATTTCTTGGTAGTCCGTTTAGAGGCCAAGTCACTGTAATGATGGGTAGAAGAATTATATGATTACGATGCCCAAAAGAATTACAAGACGAGGCAGGCGTTTTGAATGCTTCGTATTTCTCCCTGCCACTTACGTTAAGCGGATATTCATTCATACAGAAAGCGCCATAAAACGTCACCATCTTGAGACACATGGAACTCAACTGCATTGTCGGTCTTCCATTCTCAAACGCCGTGATAAAAAAAAAATTCAAATCAATGTAAGTCCCTTTTCGACTCGGATGACTAATACTTCCCAGACACGTTGTAGCCTTTTGTGAAATACAGCCAAGTTTTAAGTGTGTGAAATTTGCGACTAAAACTGTGGACGTGCCTATAATGGGGCATGAAATTCTCTTAATGTTTAGAATTGTTAGGAATGTTCCCGCTTTCCTTTCTTTTTTTCTTCTTCTTTCATTTTTTGCTCACTCTTTCTCGAAGTCTACTTCTCATAGCCTTTAAAAGTTGCCGGAAAGCTTCAGGAAGAGGGGTGGTGGTGAAGAGGGGAGATAAGTAATAAAAGCTCGCCATTGCCAGTTCAGCTATGCCAGACTTCACTAATAGTTTTTCTCACACCTTTAAATTTCTCGCTTCTGTATCGTATATTCTGTTTTAATGCCCCAGTCTTGCATTCTCTAGGCCAACATTTTTCAACTTTCCAGTTCGGCGTGAACCTTACAAAGTCTTATTAATTCTGCTGATTCCTCCTCCAAAAATGATCTCAACTCGCGGAAGCCGAAGGCACAACTTGCATTATCATTTTAGATAAAAATAATTACAAACTATAAACATAGTTAAACAATTAAAGCGACCATTAAATATATTAAAAATTCATTACAAAAACTATTACTTTCTAGCCGTAATTAGAATTAAAAGTAAGATTAGGAATGAATCTAAAACGAAATCTCACCCTAACTTATAGCAGGAAGACAAACGTAATCCAGCAGACCCCCTGGCCAGTCTCACGACCCACACTTTGAGAACTAAAATTTTAGGTCAGTTACATCGACAATGTAAGTATTTTTAAATACATGGTTTGCTATTTTGTGTACTGCTTTTTTATGTTCTTTATTGCAGATATTAATATATATAATATATATATATATATAGGTTTCTGTATAAGAGTTGTCAATTAGCTATTCAGTGCAGGGCTCGGTGTATTGTACGGAACTTACTTCTTTACATGCCGCCGGCCTTGGTGCTCCGTACTGTCGTGAAAGTATTAAAGGGTACTATAAATTTAAAACCCCTCCGTTCAGGGTAATAGTCGGCATTAAATCCCCAGCGTCATTGAATAGTTAGGTAACTACATGGCAGCGCCCTTCTTGAAAAGCTAATCGTTGCTCAATTAGACAAGAAATTCCCCGCATCTTATGGAAGCCGAAAGTGTGTCACCGCATTCACAAGAACCCGCCACTTTTTCCTGTCCTGAGCCAGATCAATCCGGTCCACACACCCCCCCCCCCCCATTTTGTTTCTACACGATTGATTTTAATATTATTCTTCCATCTTTTTTTTTTCATGGCTCGACAAGCTGTAGTGGGCCAGGGCCTCCTCATTGTTGAGGCTTCACAATCACACTCAGACACACCATACTCTGTAGGACTCCTCTGGACGAGTGATCGGCCCGTCGCAGACACCTCTACCTGACAAAACAAAACTCTCACAAGAGTCAGACATCCATGCCCCCGGCGGGATTCGAACTCGCAATCCCAGTTGTATTTGTAAGGAGGTTAAGATGAATTCTGGGAAAATAAGGTGTGAGGAGAAGCGGTTGATGGAACTGGCCCAGCACTACAGTCCAGTATATTATGGGCTGTGGTATAGATGCTGTCACACCTCTCGGTTATCGTTCCCGGACAAATGTTCTTGATCACGATAACATATGGAGACTAGAGGCACAGCTCAGTGCGTTCTTAGTCTATCCCGTACATGTACAGTAAGTGTAGTGTGTGCTTAGATTCATGCTCCGACCATATTTCGCCTGCCTAAAGAGGTTACAATTCCCAATTAATTGAAGGCTGCTCGTGTCCTTGAGCCCGTCTGAGCATGGTGACCAAGAGAATAAAGTTCGTAATAACACCCACACATCTTATCATTAACCTATTGAACGTGATTATGCTGTGGAACGCTAGTTGCCCCTGAAGATGGCCAGTTAGCTGGCCGAAACATATGTAGGGCTTGATTTTTTAAAACTATTAATGTTTTAATAGGAAGTGCAGTGTTGGTATAGTGTTTACTAGTGTAAAAAGGGGACAATTTACCGTGAGAGTGAAAAATGCTTCAAATATTTATTATTCATAAACATGTTATATAAAACCGACCAAACGCGGCAGTAAAATTGAGATAGCTCATTTTCAAATCTAAATTACCAATAGAATTATACAAGTGTGTGTACTGGTGTTAGTGGCTGACAACAGAACAATATACTCGTACATTGCGTTTTATATTCGTCGGGACAAAGGGAAGCCACAGTGAAAAAGGGGAACATCTGTTTAAAAATAATACGTCTGATCACCCTACAATATACGTGTTATTAGACATTTGTGTTTGTATGTAGCTTTTGTTACGACCCAGGGCAGCTCACTCAGTATACTGCCTTGGCTGCGGGCTGGGAAACAGCGGAATGTTTTTATTTTCAATTCCCGGCAGATATAAGAATTTTTCTCTTTTCCTAAACCTCCAGACCGGACCTGAAACCCACCTAGCCTCCTATTCAGTGGGTTCCTGAGGCCCTTTCCTCTGCGGTAAAGCGGTCGGTGCGTGAAGCTAAAAACTCACTTCCGTCTAGTACCGAGGTTAATGACATGAGCTATGCGTTTGCGCCCCACCACATACACTTAATGGCATATACAAGGGCAAAGTTACCGTAATTTAGGGTTTATTAAAAGAAGCTATTTTTTTTTCGTATGGCTCGACAGCCCTATATGGGCCTGGGCCTCCTCGTTTCGTCGAGGTTTCATGATCACACACAGCTGAGACACACCACAGTCGGTAGGACTCCTCTGGACGAGGGACCAGCTCGTCGCAGAGACCTCTACCTGACAACACACAACACTCACAAGAGACAGACATCCATGCCCCCGGTGGGATTTTTTTTAAACCAATTCCTGGGTTTTCCCCTTTGATCCATTTTTGTTCTGTATTAATCCTTTTTTCGTCCTTTCATGTCACTTACGGTCCACAACCGTCTTTTTACAACACAACACAGACATCCATGCCCCCGGTGGGATTCGAACCTACGATCCTAGTAAGCGAGCGGCCGAAGACCCACGCCTTAGACCGCACGGCCATTGGGATCGGCTAAACGAAGCTGTCATTAGCTTCTACTATAGAGCATAGTGTGATTGATGAATAAGGATTTGGGAAAGCTGTCGAAGCAATTGGGTGTGGCCTTACTTGAGGCGCTGGCAGGACTGAAGGAAACCGCTAAAGACCTCAGCCAGGGTAACAGATTTTCGGTCGAGGCTTGAAGACTGGACCTCCAAAAACCACTCCACGTCATCGTTCAGTCATTAGTAATGTAGTTCCTGTATTAACAGCCCTTTCCATTTTTACAAGTATGTCGGCTTAATAGTGTAAATGTCACAGTGTTGTTAAAATGTTTGGCCTATAATGTATTTTCTTTAGTGCATTTTGCTTCAGTGTCATCAGTGTGATTGCTACAGGCCTACAGTTTGGTGATATATCACGTGTGAAAAGAATCGCTGTAAGCACAAACCATGAATTCATTCTGTGACACAGCATAACCTTAATTTACGGGAGCACTTCAGGAAGGTCATTTGAGTTATGGCGTATAACTTACAACATGCAAATTGCTGAGAAAACTGTTCAAACATTTGTTAGTATCATAAAACCTTTTCTTTTTCTGTGATCTGCGAGGAGCTAAGAACAAGGTGAATGGGTTTTGGAAGGAGTACCTGCTGCGAATTCACGAAAAGGAACATTCAAACTAGAAGTTCCCTTGTCAGCCTCATTCAGTAACACAACGACAATGAAGCAGTTATTGGGCCATAAATTACACATTTCTTCCCTGACCATCCTTCTGTCATTTCTCCATTCCCACGCAAAAGCTCAGGTGTTTACTACCAGCAAGGTACTTTTTTCCTATACTTGCTGTCCAGTTTTACTGTCCTTCATGGCCAGGTCTTTGCTTACACCTGAAAGTCCAAGATTCTTCTCCTACTACTAACATGGTTACATTTTTTCCGTAGATTCCATTTAAGGCTTTAACCGAGTGGGTTCCAGTCCAGCCGAATCATATCTGTTTCTGCAGGCTCGCGACTTCACTTCACCCCAGACGATTAAGAAAGTGTGGCGTACATATACAGGGATTCCCTGCAAACCAAATGGGCCTCTCTTTACACCGTCGTATTGAGTCACATTCTATTCAATTCGACGGGCGACGGAACTTGGTGTATAGACACGACAAAGTAACCCACCGAAGAGAAAATTACGTGAATAGAAACTTCGTAATTTGTATTGCTTCCCCCCCCCCCCCCCCCATGATGCGACAGACCCTAGTGGGCAAGGGCCTCCTCATTATCGAGGCTTCACGATCGCACTCAGACACACCACACTCGGTCGGACTTCTCTGGACGAGTGATCAGCCCGATGCAGAAACCTCTCCCTGACAGCAGATAAAACTCGGAAGAGACAGACATGCTGGCCCCTGGTGGGATTTTTTTTTTTTTTTGCCTGTCCGGGGTTTTTCCCTTTGATCCATTTTTGTACTGTTTAAGTCCTTTCGTCCTTCATGTCACTTGACTACCGCCCTTACAACAACACAACACAAACATCCATGCCCCGGCGGGATCTTTTTTTTTTTTTGCCTGTCCGGGGTTTTTGCCCTTTGATCCATTTTTGTACTGCTTAAATCCTATCGTTCTTCATGTCACTTTACGTTCCATGCTACCGTCCTTACATCAAACACAACACAAACATCCATGCCCCCGGTGGGATTCGAACCCATGATCCCAGTAAGCGAGCGGCCGAAGACCCACGCCTTAGACCGCACGGCCACTGGGATCGGCATTTTGTATTTCTGCTCTGGTGATAATTATAGTTATATTTCTTGTAAGTATAATTACAGTGTGTATGAAGGGAGCGTGATGTGTATACTTAGAGACAAATTGGGGCAGAAAACGTATTGGCAGAAAATATTACTAGAGAAGCAGTAAATGTAAAGGGCGACTTTATTAAAAATGGTGCATAGAGGGTGTTTTAAGGTTTGTATTGGACTGAACTGACTCAGTATAGGGTCAAATACTACTCGTAGACTTTAATCTTAATTCACCGTGCATTTTCATTATTTAAAAATAAACACCAACAAAATGCACAACTTTCAAGGCGCAGACCAGCTCCTTATATCATGATACTATCCAACGCGTTTCGGCTCTTTGCGAGCCATCATCAGGGATCCTTTACTCTTATAAAAGTGCTTCACAAATGCAGCATCTGTTTGATTATTTAAAAATATTCACTATCTGGAGCATGAGTTAAAAACACACGAGTCATAAACAAAGTTAAAAAGATGATTTGTTAAATAACTTATTAACAACACTGTTCACTACGTCTATTGTGTAAAGGATGTTCGCACTTCTAAGGGTTTCATGAGATCGCGCACTACACTGTACTGTTTACGATGGATTTTTGTAGCACGGCGATAGACACTCGCGCTGTATGTAGTGTTGTCGTTTGTTGTCGTTTGTTTACTTCACGTTGCAGTGCGGTCCTCCTGATGTTGTAGTATATATAAATATAAATTCTACTCGTAGAACTGAGACTTTCAATTTCAACAAAAGCATCGAATCACTGAGCAGCCGAATAACAAGCTGACCCTGTTTCGTTGATGTCTCATTTAATTCACATGCGTGATTGACTCAGTGTTTGACTTATTCATTAACTAAGAAACTAACGGTTTCTAAAAACTTGGGTTAGAACATAACCAACTAAGTTATCATCAAATAATTTATGATATTAAGTGACTCTGGCTCAGGATAGGGACTAGTGGTGCACCCTTGTGTACACAGTGATTAAACTTCGGGTGCTTAGAAAACACAGGGAAATGTCTGACTAACTGAGCACCTGTCAGTTCCGTGTATTTATAAGTTAGCTAAGATAACACTATAATTGTTGAAAAATAATATTTCAAATACAAAAATATGATCTGAAATTGCCCAGACGCCAACCACAGTGGCCGCGCAATGTAACGGGTGTTCTTTCTCTTACCTCTCGAAATTCGTGATAGGTTAGAATGCCATTTGGGACGTAGTTTTAGGTCTGCGGGTTTTCTTTTTCTGTGTAGATAGATGCCTTGAGCCAGGCAGATTACTCTTCCAAAAAGTCCTATTGAATGTCTAAAAGGAAACGTTCATATCTCGAAAAGCAGGAGGCCTTCGACTGTACTGGCTTGTAGCTCCAGCGATCAGAAGATTACAGTGACTGCGCAGTAATTAAGATCACTGCCGGAAGGCTGGACGCCCGTATTTCCGAAGGGACAGGAGTTTTCCTCATTTCATTAAGGCCACCATATCCGTATATAAATAATACGGCCGAAGCTTGATGCTGACAGATCATACCCATATATTTCCACCTTTTAAGATGTGCTATTTTTCCACCACTCCTCGCACATGCTTGATTGGCGTGCTACCTGAATAGCGAATTAGGTTCTATATTTTACATGAAGCCTAAGAAATTAACTTTAATTTTAAAATATAATAAACGAGGTAATCCTGTGTATTTATTTATTTTTACCTGATTTGGGAGCACCATGCAGCATGAGCAAGTAGAAATGTGTGCTTGACAAACGATAAGTGTTATTACGTGTTTGCTTGCCACCGATGAAATGTTAAAGTGCATAGGCTAACACTGGAAAAAGCAGTTAACTCTGCCTAAGGGTTCGGTTAGCTACTAAAATACATGAAAATTTGTTTTTATGCCATGACTCTTGCCGTCCAAACACTCATCATCATTATTTCTTTTTAAGTAGTGATTTGACCAGGTGGGCGGCAAGTGACAGTAATGAGAAAGATGGATGTGGCGCTTTTTTATTAAATTAGGAATGCCTTTGGTAGAGAGTAAAGGGGGAAGGGTAGAAGGCATTCCCACCTGTAAGGTTAGACCTCACAAATCACTGTAGAAACAAATGACGACACGAGGGTGAAGTGAGTTCAGAAAGACTGCATTGTACAGAAGATGCTGGGCAACTTGGCACTTCGATTCAGATATATGTGATAGGGGGGAACGAATTTGGTTTTCCAGCTGGGGAAGATAAAGACCGGAATAAGGAAAGGAAATGAAGAAAGTCAGGGTTGCGAACTGACTGGCGTGAAACAGGATCTTCAAGGTTCCTCTTCATGTCTCGTGGATGCAGTTAAACACTGCTGGAAGTAGTCACAGACCATTAATAACATTGCTATTAGCTGATGGCGATAATTCCGGTATGTGTCACTGCCTGTAATTGGAGAATTTGTACAGCAGCAATTTTGTTGTGTTCTAAACTTTAAGTTTAATAATATAAATTATATAATAATAATAATAATAATAATAATAATAATAATACAAGCCTACCAGCTGCTAGTTAGATATCAAAACCAGAATGAAACAATAGGTTTCACTGATTTGATTCACATCAGTAAATTAGTTCATGAGCTCCAGTAAGCAAATACGTAGGGATCTATGTTATAAGAGCTGGTTATGTCCAAACAGTGAGGTATTTAAAATATTTTCATTAATTGGACTCTTCTTAGGCGCGTTCCCAAAATTGCGAATTGCGATTATTAGCTTCGTCATTTTGCCTGTCCATTCGTCCGTCCGTTTATCTCCCCGACCGTCTGTCTGTCCGTATGGAAGAACTCCGATCCCACGGGACGGATTTTTATAAAATTTATATTTGAAGATTTTTCCAAAATCTGTAGGGAAAATTCAATTTTCATTAAAATCTGACAAGAATAATGAGTACTTTACATGACGACCTATGAACATTCATGATAATATGTTGCTGAATTCTTAGAATGAGAATTCCTTCAGACGAAATTGGTAAAGAGAATCAAAACATATTTTATGGTGAATAAATTTTTTCCGAAAATCCTGTCGTTTATGAGATAAGGTGGAGGCCACGGATAATATAAAACGGCGCAGAACAGATGCGCTTTGCATTCCGGATAGCGAAGGCAAGAACACAGACCCACACTCATAATATATTACATTTCTTTGCCACGGCAATAATGGTTACGCGAATACACCTCAGTGTTATGTTATATCTACATTACCTGTCTTGTTAATAACATTTCTATTATTATTAATTATAACATAAATTATCGATAGCTTAGTCCATATAATGAATGAGGTAAGGGCTGGAATACCAGGCCCTGTTGTTCTTCGATTTCTGACAGGGACAAGAGATTCAGCTATTCTTCAAAACGTTCAGAAGGCTCTGGGTTGGAAATGCGGGCTCTATTGCATGGCTCCTTTAGACTTCGGTCTCTGACGCTTCGTGAAGGATGCAGTGTACACTCCTCCGATGTCTACAGCCCTCTGCTGGCTGCAGCAGCGCAACACAGAGGCGGTAAACACGGCACACCGAGATGTACTACAGCGAATGTGAGAAGATTATACTACAGTTGGTAACTGCGTGAGCTGATATTGAAAGGCTGTAGATGGACTTGAAGAATTTCCTGATATCATGTAAGCGGTTACGTGGCATCACGGCTTTCTGTATATTCATAATATTTTGTTAAATTTGTCAAGCAGGTTTTGGCCCATTCTGTATTGGTACTGCGCAACGATCTACCTGTATGAACTGAATTAATAATGCTATAATCAAATAAAGAAAGGTAAGATGGGCAGAACCTATGAAGAGGAATGCATGCAATATTATAGTACGAAAACGTGAAGGATACTGTATTTCTTTGAAGACCTAAAATTAGGTAGAATTATAAGATTAAAAAGGATCTTATGAAATTATAGTGTAGTCCAGGATAGAGGCCAGGAGAGAGCTGTTTGAAAACGGTTATGAACCACCGGGTTCTATAAAATATGGGGTTTCGAATTTTTCAAGCTTTCGAGCATATTTTGCCCCCCCCCCCCCCTGTCCAGAGGGCATTTCTTTCTTGAATGTAATTTTAGTTATCTTCTACATGCACACGAGGCTGGCCGTGAACGGCATTTTAGAAGATTTTGTAAAGAAAGGAGATTAACGTATTATATTTGGATGAACAGAAGTAAGAAGAAATCAAACAAGAAAAATGTTATTTTATTGTATTAATTTATGGCTCCTGCCTGGTGATCCCGGTGGCCGAGTAGTCTAAGGCGTGGGTCTGCGGCCGCTCTGTTGCTGGGATTGCAGGTTCGAATCCCGCCGGGGGCAAGGATGTCTGTGTTGCGTTTGTTGTAAGGACGGTAATATGGAACGTAAAGTGACATGAAGGACGAAAGGATCTAAACAGTACAAAAATGGATCAAAGGGGAAAAAACCCACCGGGGGCATGGATGTCTGCCTCTTGTGAGTATTGCTTGTTATCAGGTGTGTCTTCTCGGGATAATCACTCGTCCACAGGAGTCCTACCGAGTGTGGTGTGTCCGAGTGTGATCGAGAAGCCTCGATAATGAGGAGGCCCTGGCCCACTAGGGGGCTGTTGCACCATGGAAAGACACTCTTGCCTAACATACCTCCTAAAGTATGGATGTCGAAGTTGGTCTAGCTGGCCACCCCTGCTATGTTACGTTGAATGGTAGACTGATTAATGAATAATCAAGTGGATAAGATGTGGAAGGGAGAGGTCATGGCCTATTTTAAATTACGATCTCGAATTTTGTCGGTCGGACGGGCAAAAGCGGCGAGAGAAGTGGATCAGGATATCAGGTCCCTGGACCGAGTTCTGTACCCGGGATTGCTAACCACTGCGCCACGACTGTCAGTCTCTTCCGTATCAACAGACCGAAACGTAAAGTATTTATGGACCCCGAACCTTGATGATGGTAGCTCCTGAGACCCGCCTGAAGCCAAACATAAAGTGTCCAATGTTACTGGCCCTAAGTCTTTCTTTATGTCTGTCCGTATGCGAAAAATGTGCCGCAGTTTTTTCTTGTTACGTCATAAGTTTCAACATGTTTACGATCCCCGGACTTATTTATTGTAACCGTATATTAAAATATTTAAGAACCTGTTAGAGTGGCTCGCCTTGCAGCAAGGGATTCCAATAGTGCTCATTCCCACATAAATCGCCCGCAACACGGTTTCCATATATATGGCTATTTTTTGTTCCATGAGACAAGCATGATCATTGCCATCACTATGACTTTTCTATTATCTTAGTAACTTTTGAGACCATTTGACAGATTTTCATGAAATTCGGTATGGACGTTTTTAGGTGCGTTGGCAAAATTGCGAAAAGCTACTATTAGTCGTCCCATCTATCTGTCTGGGAACACGACTAAAATTGCACAGTATCTTTTAGACGTGTTTAGAATTGCCATGGGAGCCGCGATATCTGTGGTTGGTATAGTGACTAGGCTACGGACTGGACGATCCGGGGTTCGAATCCCGGCAGAGGCAAATTTTTTTTTCTTCTCAGATCGTGCAGACCGGTGTGGGGCCCACCCAGGTCCCTAATGGGTACTGGAGGCTCTTTCTCTGGCGCAAAGCTGCTGGGCGTGAAGCTAACCACTCTCCTCCATATCCTATACACCTTCCCAGCGTAGACTGCGACAAATTTAGCTTTCACAGAATTACCACAGGTTTCAACTAGCAATAATCTCACCTCAGGATATAAAGTTCATCGGTTGCAATATTGCTACAGCCCAAAGCTTAGCAAGGTCAAAGAAATGAGAAATTTAGTTGCCTTCACCTACAAGATAAAATGTAAATGGGAAAACCAGGTGAAGAAAGTAGTATTGATGTTGGGGGGAGGGGAAGAACTGGATTGTACGTAGGATCGATAGGCTATAAATAACTTGGACGAGACTTGTAATCGTTGCACTTATATTCCCTGAAACAAAGAGTTTGCTCTACTGACTGAGTAGGAGAGAATTTGCCGGTTATAGACTATTACCTTTGTAAACATAATAAATGATACAGTTAACCTGTAATCATTAGTAGTATGGTGGATGTGTACTGACAAAACTTGGTGTTACCAGGCACATCTAAAGGAATGTATATGCAAGTCAACCAAAATAAATTATGTTATGTAGAATTGCCACAGTTTTTTAAATTTCTTCAGTATGTTATGTAAACGTATGATATCATGTACAGCTTCATTTCTTTATACTGCTCTGTTTCAGTGTATGCTGCTTCCTCATGTTTCAAGCAGTACTACTGTACACATAATAATAATAACAATAATAATAATAATAATAATAATAATAATATGTACTTGTTTCTCTTATTGTTAAATAAATCAAAGCGAAATTCCACAATGAAGGACAATAGTACTTTTTTGCAAAGTGCTTCAAACTTCTGCCTCGGCAGCGCAGGGCCATGAAAACAAACTTGGCCTCTCCTTCTTGAGGGTAACAAATGGACTTGAAACAACGTGAACACTTCGTTTATTTAACAGTACATGCATTTAGAATTCATTTAGACCTACAGAACTGTAATTGTGTGGTTACGAGTATAAATGACGTATGTGTGGAGGACTTCCACCAGGCCAGCCGCACAAATGTAAATGAACGCTTGCTCTTATGGGGCTGCTTGTAAGGCAATTCCTCGCTGCCAAGGTTGGCCATACATCTTTGTCGCAGCTCCATACTTTCTACCTTTCAACTTTCAATTTTCACCTGTATGAGAAATGATAACCTTCTTTACCTCTGACTTTATGTACGACTGCACTTAGGAAGCACGAAAATATAGAGCTTGCTTTACCATTAACTGTTTTCATACACCTCCGCAGTTTGTCACAGTAATCATTTGCCCTGTCAATTAATAATATGAAAATAATAACTGTATATTTATGAACACTATAATTCCTTTTCTATTGAACAATGTAACTGTACGCAGCAGCGGCTCATATACTATTGTCTCGCATTTTGTAGAAGGGAAGTAGACAAATTATTGGTATTAAAAAACAGAGAACTTAGGAGAGTAATTAGCCGCAGCGGAGAGGAAATGAGAGGCTGAAGGGAACTGCATAATGAGGGGATTCATAATCTTCACTTCTCTTCAGACATCGGAGGGATCAAATTAAAGGATATTAGATGGGTGGGACATATAGCACCCATGGAAGAAATGATAAATTCATACAAAATGTGGCCTTAATATCCGAATAAAGTGACCAGAAAGTGAAGAGACCTCTTGGCAGATATATGCTTAGATAATAGGATAATATCAAAGTGGTTCTCAAAGATAAATGGGGCGAGGATATGGAATTGGTTTATGTGGCTCAGAATAGAGACCAGTAACTGGTTTTTGTGAAGGCGGGAATAAACCTCCGGTTCGTAAATTGTGGAAAATTTCTTGATCGACTGACCTTCTTCAGAAGGGGTTCTCTCAATGTAGTTACTTCATATATCAGTAAACAAATCTGCGGTACGGTCTGTCTTGGCTAATTATTAGATAAGTATTCACCTGATGAAGGGTGTCTGTGCAAACTGTCTCTGTCCACGTTATGGAGGCATAAGAGGAGGAGAAGTATAGCGCCACTCTTTCCTAACCCGGCACTAGATGGAGGTGAGTGGCCAACTTCACGCTTCGGCCGCATTATCTCCTGGAAAGAACCCCGGTACCCATTGAATAGGAGGCTGGGTAGGCCCCAGATCCGGTGTGGACATTTGTTTACGAAGAAAAAATCTCTTGCCACCAATGAAATTCGATCCATGGACCTTCCAACACGTAGACTAGTCGCTATACCGTCTGCGCTCCCCTGCATTCCAACAAATTAATTATTTTAAACTACTAGCATTTTTTTTATGATGGGAGGATGTAGTCGAAGTATGATTTGGACAAAAACTAAATTCCTATGCGAAGCTTCACAAATTAATGTCCATCCAAGGTTACGTCTGGATGCTGAACCCTAGCCCCGAATCGAAACGTGAACCTGGGGAATACATGGGAAGCCGATCCTTGAACTTCTATATGTGGCCACAAAGCTTGTTATTATGTACAGATTGTTGTTACACTGTGGAGGTGTGAAATTTAGAATGAGCTATATAGAGTCATGCAGAAGAGTTACTGTGGGTCCATAAATCCATCACGAATGCCAAAGTTGAGGGCTGGATTACGACCCCTCTTCCATAATAACATTCCTTATGCATATACTACTGTGGGAGGTATATAGGAACGTTCAGGTTTCTGTTTGGGTAAGAACATTTCAAGTGGTCGACAAGATGTGCCCTTTTAACACATCCTATATTCATGTTGAGTAATTTATTGCTATTTTATACAGAATGAATTTTTTCTAAACAAGGACCCAAATGCCGCCCGCGTTTCAACCCCCTGTTCTTTGAAAGAAATGGAAGTACCTTTATAAGAACCATCTTGTATCTGTTTGGATTGTGGTTTGTATTTACAAATTGCTGCGTTCATGTAAAAAGGGAATATAGTTATTTTTCTGTAAAAGGCAGCTCTTTTTATTCTCAGAAAATTCTGTCTTTTACAGCCGTAAAATACAGAGACATGTTTAGTTCTTTATTCCTTTTAAAATAGTTGGAACATTTCTGTAAAGAAGATAACCCATATCATTAAAATCTCGCGCCAGTTAAAAATATTAGTGTAAGGTGATTCATCTCGTTGTGTTACAGTTGCAGTAAGACCAATATATGTCCGTTAAACTCAACTATGCATTTGGAAATTAGGAAATCAGCTACGTGTTTCGACTCAATTAAGCCATAATCAGGCTGCGTATACATTTAAAAAGAAAGGTTCCATGATATCATGCAATATTAATTGATTTAACAAGCTTGGGATCTCATCTTGAATATTTAGTAATTACAGTTATAAATTTTCTGTATTTAATTTCTATACACAGCGTGATGGTGGCTTAATTTTATGCCGGAACGTGTAGTTGATGTCCTGATATACAAATACGTTGTTATATTTGAAGGAGAATTGTTGGTACAAAATTAAATCAGTATCTGTCCAACACACAACTAAATTCTATTTATTATATAGAACTACTTGTTTCGACTTATCTCAGGTCATCCTCAGGTTCATAGTTGGTCTCTGAAACATATTAAGGAAGAAATATACATAATATTTGAAACAAGTAGATCTATATAATCGAATTTAGTTGAGTTTGGACAGATACTGATTTCATTTTGTACTATTAACAACACAACAGGATGGCATTCTTTAAAATTGACTAGTGTTGGCTTTATTGAAAAAAATATTACTCTTTGTAATTCCTATCCTCATCTTACATAAATAGAGTTGGGATTCATATGGCTCATTACGTTGTTGTCAAGAGGAGGCGTTTTGTGGGCACAGTAAGGAACATTCAGATAGCATGAAACGCTCGAAATTTATTTAGTAGCGGAAGGACTGCAAGCTTGTCAAGACGGGCTCTGCGCCATGGAGTTAATTTGTTTGTCTTTCTGTATGTCTTTCTGTCTGTTGCCTTCTTTATCTGTCAGTGTTTCAGTCAGTCCTACCCACAGTGAATTCAGTGTGGTGGCCTTCATAAATGCCGACGTAAGAACAACACTTTTTAGAGTATAATTATGAATACGTGTTTGAGGAAGCCATTTCGCCTTTCTTTTTTCTGAATTGGAGAATAATGTGGTAGAAAAGCCAAAAACCTTTCCACTTTATGACTGTAATTATTGGAACGCATGAATTTTGTATGGTGTAAATCGGCACAATTTTTTTCACTGTGAAGAAAATAAGAAGTCTGGATTAACCACACCGTATAATGTGTACGAGACAAACAAAGGATTTATACAGAATTTTGGCTAAGAAGTTTTAGCAGATAATACTTATTGATTGGAAGATGTTATGGTAAGTAAGTTGAGGGTTTCTTAAGAACGAGGAATTAATTGATCGACTTATTAAATACTCGATCTAATATAATTCTCTGTAGGCCTAGGCTGCAGTTGCTCGTATAATTTAAGGAGGTCTTAACTGTCCTGTCACATGTTATAGCTACTAAATTATTTGACGTATTTCTATAACATTTCATACTGCTAACTTATCTCTGTATTCTTTATCGGGCGAATTTTGTTTTAATCTATGTATGTCGAACATGACCCTTACTTTACTTGAAGCTGAAATGAAACGTCATTAATCTTCCGGAAAAAAATACTTGCTACAGGGGACAACTTATTGGGACAAGATACAAGAGATATTTTTAGTTAAATTCTAAAACTCTATTTCCAATTTTTTTTTTTTTACTATGACGCCCACAGTGGAGGCTCCCGCAGGTCTCGCGGCTCATGAGGCCCTTTGGGTGGCTCCTAACCTACGGATTGCTAACAAGATTTGTGTCTTCTTTCGGACTGGAATATCTTCTTTTTTTCAAAAGGCCGTATTCTATATCCGTATTAGGTGATGCAAGAGTAACCTCAGTAATAATTATAAAGAGGCCCCAATTATGAAGTTGCGGGGGGGGGGGGGGGGGAGAGTCCTCGATCTGTTATCTAGCTACTGCTAGTATAGATACATTTGTCGAAAAAATGACAAGGTAACAGAATTTATAAGTCTGTGTAATATAATATCTCTAGCTTAAACAAGTCTGAAATGATAAATTCTTAGTGTTGTTCCATATAAGACAAGGGTTTAAGACTTAGATCGGTTTTCTTGCAAGTAACAAGTGTCAGTGTAATTTTGTTTAGGTGTATATAAGGTATAAATCATTTTTTATAATCTCACAGCACTTCTTCTTTTTTTACTTCCTTTTTCTCGTGAAGAATGATTTTGTTAATTGGCTGATGAAGAATATACACGAAGTTTAACAGCTCTGATCCTCTCCTATTCACAAAGACCTCGGGCCTTTCATCTGTGAATGATCAATATTGTTGAACTGTATCTGTTACCAATTAGACGGTTATTGTGCGCATGCGTGACTTCTAACCTTAGCGATTATTTTTCTGTTCAGATGATGATGTATGCAAGAGACGTGTTAAGCTGTGAATATTATGAATATGATGATGAATGGTGATTGATTGTTTCAGTGTAAAACATGATCTCAGAGATTTGTGTTTGCAAATTGGCAAATAATTTTAAGAATAGCGGAAAATTATTTGCATGGTTTTGTACCTCCGCTGAGGATGACACGCTTGCGGCACGTAGAACATATGGGAAAGACAAATAATGCATACAGAATTTTTGTTGGCAAATCTTAAGGGAAGACTGCTTTTGACGGCTTAAACTTAGGTGAGAGGGTCGTATTGAAATGCATCTTAAATACCAATTTATACATTTCAAGAAAGCGTAAAATATATTTCGTTGGAAGGGAGTATTTTTATAATATTCTCATCGCGATTACCTTATCCAGGAAAGAAGTTAGGTAAATTAGACTGTGTTTAAATTAAACCTGAAATAAAATAAGGACAGGCAAGCATTTGTCTCATTGACTTTCTATGCAGAATGTTCTGAGTAAGACTGGTTTCAACTTTGCTTTATAATAAGCCATTAATAATACCGAGTCGTTTATACTCATTTCTGAGTGTCGTGACCCTACTGGCACGAAGCCATAGGTTGTCATGGGAGAATTTACCAGCGGTGGTTTCCCGTTGCCTTCCGCCGTGTACGATTCTATTCATCCTGATAGGACCGCTGGAGCCCTCTAGCAGCCGATCAGGAGACTTGGGCGAGAAATGGCCGCTAAATTTGGCTTACGAACATCTATATGCCCGTAAGGTTCTTTTACGTGCCGTAAATCTACGACTTTCCCTCCGAAGGAAGTGGTGCTACGGATTTTTATCACCCTTTTATCACCGAGGCAGATAATACGCCATTATAAAAGTACAAATAAACCAGGATAAAGTGGAATTTAATGAGACACATCAGCTTCTATTATGCACTGATGACAATGTACTGGGCTAAAATATAAATAGTGTTAAAAATTAGACAAGCTTTATCAATCGCTAGGAAGGATGCATGTAAGAAAGCAAATTCTGAGCAAACGTAGCTGTTGTAGGTTCATGCCTCGTCAATAGAAGGCAGGTCAAAATCACAACATAAAGACATGATTTCAGACTTTTTAACGGCAGTTTTGCTGAATATTCCAAATTTTTCAGGGAAGAAGTCCTAAATGTCGTCTTGGTTTGCTTGACCCTGAAGCCGAAGGCATTAGGACACTTTGCAGCGTCAGTAAATGTTTGCCAATCGACACGATGTAACGTCCGCAAAGACTTGTATCTTCAACATAAGCACGGTCAATAAATTCTTTGAAAAAGAAAATTTGGAAAGGGCGTAAATCAAAATGGAATGCACGAAGTTATCTCAGAAATTAGAAAAGGAAGAATACGCTGGGTCGAACATGTGGAAAGAATTCCAAAAGAAAAAACTGTGAAGAAAGTGTTTAAGAATATCCCTGAAGGAAAGAGGTCCGTCGGAAAGCTAAGAAAGATGGTTGGACGTTGTTGAAAATGATCTGAAGAAAATGGGTGTTACAGGCTGGAGAAAAATGGATAGGGATAGAGACGCCTGGAACGTGATCCTGAAGGAGGCCAGGGTCCTGCATGGACCGCAGAGCCAGTGGAGGGGCGGAGAAGAAGAAGAATAAGAAGAGGAAGAAGAATGGACGAAGAAGTTAAGACCAGACTAAATTCGGGGAATACTGCTACCATGCTGTTCAGAACCTTCTGTTTTTCCATTTCCTACTTAAAAGCATACAGATTAAAGTATACATGACTAAAAGTCTTTGTGTCCTTTTATATGAGACTGAAACCTGGTCTCTCACTTTTAGGCAGGTGTGCCTAAGTCCCGCCCGCCATGTCGCCGTGGATACTAAATTTTGTACGGTGGCGCCTAATATCTGTAGGTTTTCAGTATGGAACTTGCTTCGTGTCACCCTTCGAGCTAGACATGTGAAATTTGGACTGCAGACAAAACACAAATATGCATACACATTGTGTGTGAAGCATTCTATGATATTTACAATTACTAGTCGAACGTATGAGGACGATGAAAAATGCCTACAGTTTATTGTTTGGAAAACACGAAGGAAAGAGGCCACTTGGAAGAACTAAGCCTAGAAGAGAGGATAATATTAAAATGAATTTTTAAATAAATAACTTAACGGTGGGCTGTTTTGGACAGGCTAATAAAATTTCTGTCTTTATAAAATGCGGGAATTTGTTGACTAGCTGAGGAATTATTAGGTTCTTAATTTCTGTGCTTGTCGATCCCAGTGGCCGTGCGGTCTAAGGCGTGGGTCTTCGGCCGCTCGCTTGCTAGGATCGTGGGTTCGAATCCCACCGGAGGCATGGATGTCTGTCTCTTGTGAGTGTTGTGTGTTGTTGTCAGGTAGAGGCCTCTGCGACGAGCCGATCCCTCGTCCAGAGGAGTCCTACCGACTGTGGCGTGTCTCTCAGTGTGATCAAAAGGAATTACAAACCTCGACACTGAAACGGGAAACCGGAGTACGTAGAAGAGGACGACTAAAAAAAAAAGAAAAAAATATGTTTCTGTGCTTCATACAATTAGACTATTATATTTGTTGGCCTAGAAATCAGTTCAGCAGTACAATAGGCTTTGATGTTTTTTTTTTTTTCAAATGCCTTATTCAGTTTCAGTCGCACGTGTTGTTTGCATTACTATAGCATTTCGGTGCCATTTCTGACACGTTTCAGAATCTTTACTATCTGTCCTCGTTTTGTCGCGTGCACACCGCCCAGCTGGTACAGTAACTGGATATCTTGCCGTGATTGCAACGTTGTACTGATGAGTCTATTGACCGTTGTGCGCTATCCTGCGCACTTCCGTGTCATCATATTATACCGCCACGGGCTACTCATGACGTGGGGGCGGGTCTCTACAGCGCAGCGGGCGCGATGATTACAGTGTAGCAAGCTGATCGGGGCCAGCCCTCCAAACATCTTCTTTTCTATCCTTTCTCTCTTTTATCCATCTCAGCTTCTTTTAATAATGAAGGGTCTGGTTTAATTAAAGAAATACATTCATTGTAAAATAAATAGTTCAATAGAAGATCACGGTTTTTTTGGGAAGTGACGTCGCGTGATTTTTTTTTTTTTGGAAGAAACTGCTGTCTAGGTTTCTGCTCTGAAGATGGCAGCAGTAAGATTCACCGGGCGAGAAACTCATGTCTCAGTTTTCTATAAATTTGGTTGTTGCATGAATATTGTACATTGTTAAATTATGGTCTACTTCATCGTTTTATTAGGGTAAAGGATAAAGCTATTTTGCCCCTAAAAGGTAAAGGTCTTCCCATAATGTAACATGTAGACATAGAGGGGGAGTAAACGTATGTCTGTACTCATTCCTAACCTCGGCAGTAGATGGAGGTGGGTGGTCAAGGCCACGCCCGGGCCGCTTTAACCCTTGGAGAGAGCCTCGGCGCCCATTGTGTAGGAGGATGGGTGGGTATAGGGGCCGGTCTGGACAAGCGTGGAAAGACTCGCCCCACCGGAAAATGAACCCCATAACCTCCAACCCATAGCAAGTGTCCACACCGACTAAGCTATCCCTGCCTCCACTGTTGCCCTGTGCCTAATTAAGTACCAAGTCTTGAAGGAATATGGAAGGAAACAGAGGTACTGCATAGATTTCACTTCACAGAAAACACAAAGCGTCTCATTTACAAAGGCCAGTCTTTCAATGCTGTTTAAAGAAATAGTTGCTGTCTTTGTGAGCCTCATAGGAAACATATGAATACACTGTGTGGGCAGAACTTAATTTATGGTTCCTGAGGTTAAAATACGCAGTAATTTAATAACAACTGTGTCTTAAAAGGTTAATTTCAACCCTGCGGGGATAAATATCACACTCACAGCATAAAGAAAGAAGGTTGGATAGTCAGAGAAAAGAAAATTATTTACTACGAAATATTCGATTATCTAAAATTTTTTAACGTCACGAAAATTTTTAGTTTAATTTATTCTGTAGTGAAAAAGTGAATTTCCTCTTTATGATTAATCTACAAAATACCATGATGACTAAGAAATTTGCCTAATTTTGATTCTTCCTCTTGTTTCCTTTCTCAGATAGATTATACTGCTAGATTGCACGAAATGCTCTTCATCTAACGTTTTTCGAAGGAACTGGTTTGTATCTTCAGTTTCCTTTTACTTGTTTGTGTAGACCTTAAAAGCAAGGAGATCGAGAGGAACGGATAAAAGGGCCAAGGAAGCGGGAGAGATACACTGGAATCTCCGGCTAATGTGGAGGGGGGGGGGCAGATGTGACAGGTAGTTTTGATTTATTGGCCCCCTCCATTCTGAAGCTCCCACTCCATATAATCTAATTATAGGTATTTAGCCCATGTAGATTACAAGGTGCTTGGTCCCGCCGCTATGGCGAGAGAGCGCTCTAGCGGGGGCGGGACGTACTAAACCTTGCTCTCTTCGTGTATAATCTTTTTCCTATTTTTATTCTATTTTTTATTTCGACTGTACAGTAATATTACATTGCATGGAGTTTTATATCAGCAAGAAGGGGAAAATGTATTCTCTGTAAGTGTTTAAACGTAATGGATGAATCCATTTTCATTGGTTTTAGCTTCGGAGAAATGAAGTTTGTGAAGTAACGGAACCATATGTTATTGTTATTGATATTGTAATTAGTGGGTCCCTGTCACCACGATATGTCGGTCCCTGTCACCACGATATGTCGGTCCCTGTCACCACGATATGTCGGTCCCTGTCACCACGATATGTCAGTCCCTGTCACCACGGTATGGCGCGTCCTCGGTTGCGGATGGAGGAACGGCCGCCGAATATGGAGGGTAGCTTCGAATATGCAGTCGCGGACAGCCGACAAGGGGTGGTCCTCCAGCTTGGGGGTTGGGCGAGGTGCTAATAACTCCTCACCGTAAAAAGTTACCATGTTACGAAACACCATACAGAGCCTCGGACCTGGACTGATTCTTTGGTACGACTTAAGCAATGGCTCAGGATAGGGACAGGTGGCGGGCTCTTGTGAGTGCGGTAATGAACCTTTGGGTTCCATAAAATGCGGGGAATTTCTTAACTAGCTGACGACCTGTTAGCTTCTCAAGAAGGACTGTGCTCCATGGAGTTAGTTAGTTAGTTAGTTATTGTAAATTTATGTATTCAAGGAAGTTAATATTTTATGGTCCTTGAAAAAGGACTCATGTAATCTTATTTAAAGCAGGTACTTGGGGCTAAATGATATACAAGTAAAATGTTCTACATCCAACCATCACGTTTTGAAAGTGGAAGTGATACTCCACGTGTTATAAAGCCTGGCATTCGGTGGAAATATTTGAGCAGCCTCACGCTATCACTGCTTTGTCCCGCACCTTTTGGTTGGAACTTAGAGCTGACATCCCCATAGTGCCCATAAAGACAGTAAACCTGTTTGTGCTGGATATCAGGGTATCGAACACACGTCTTTCGCCCATAGGCACACATTTTACGCAGCTGTAGCTTCTGATGAAATACAAGACAGGCAGTGTTCGTATAGCGTAACATTGAGGCGCGTTCGCCTAAACATTGTAGCAGTGGACAAGCAATAAGTATTACATATTCTGAGTGTGTGTAGCTTTAGATATCCAGCACGAAAAGCGCATGCGCCGTATTATATCATCTGTGACCTGTCTGGCTCTTATCATATTTTTCCACATTATCTCATAGACGGCACAATTTTCGCAAGCAAGTTACTGAACGTAAAATATATTTTGATTTTCTCTACAACTTTTGTCTGAAACATTTCTCATTCTGAGAAGAATTGAGCGAGATACTATCATAAATGTATATAGGTCTTCACGTAAAGTACCCGTTATTCTTTTCAAAATTTAATTAACCTTGAATTTTCTCGACAGATTTTCGAAAAATTCTGAAATATTTTTTTTAATCCGTCCAGTGGAAGCCGAATTGTGCAATGCGGACGGACAGACAGGCAGACAGATAGACAGGCATAACGAAGCCAATAGTCGCTTTTCGCGATTTGGTAAAAGCGCCTAAAAAGTGTGTTTTGAGATCTTCACAGCCTTATTGATGAAGTTAGCGGTCTTTTTGAAATATGAAACCGTGTTGATTCCACATTTGTCGCCCCCTTAAATATAATAAAAATAATTATTTCTTGGAATTCCCTGATTAAGGAGGCAGAAATTTTCCTCCGAAACGTCATACAATAACCATGAGTTATGCCATAGAAGACACTACTCTTTATAAATACCTTTGGATATCCATAAGCTTATAAATTTTGAGATTTGCGCTCTTCTGGGATATTACGTGTCGTTGTGTGGTAATTGTTTACCGAAGATTCGGGACAACGTGTCGGTCACATCTTCACGGGTCAACATCGCGGCGGAAGCCTGAAATCAAGGTTATAATTTTCTTTTCGCATAACCAGCAGCGAGGGATAAGGAATAATTATTTTTCCTTGTTAAACTTCTTACAGCTTACACTTGCTGGACCGAGTAGTTAGACAGATCTGTTGAGTGAGCGAGTGATTGAGCATCGTTAGAGGCACTTCAGCTGATTTGATTATTGGAATCTACGTAAAATATAAGATGTTAAATGTTGACAATATGACAAGAAGTTATTTGCAACTCGGCCACACCCTTCACGGCGCTCACTCTGAGCTCTATATTAATAGTGTTCTGCTATCTGCTTCAAAGCAGCACAAGTTATTTAAGTCCATGAGATTTTGCAATCGCAGTATTTGTGGTCTTACAGCTGGGGATGTACGTATGTATGAGCTTTTCCTGTGCTTGTTTATCCTGCGCATGTAGAGGCATTGCGACTGGTACTTCGGGTGTCCAAGAACCCCACCAGATCTCTAGACACAAAACTTATTAACCGGAAAATGGGAGGCCTTGGAGTGCACTGCCCTCTAGTGCCTCAAATAAAGGCAGAATAATATAAGACATAGTACATATGATTAAGTTCCGGTCCTTATTATGTATTATATTATATATTATTATATTTATTTAAGTGTCCTCGTCAGCAGATTTTTCTCAAACGCCCTGACTTAAACGTAATGAAGCCTGTCGCATATGTGACGGTGGTGGGTGAATCTCGATGTAGCCTAAAGGTAGAGGTAAAAATAGACTTTCAAAAACGTCGTGTCCGTGGCCACAATCCTTCGTGCAGTTATGTTCAAGTAATAAATCTTCTAAGTCCATAGTTCTGCTGTTGGTCAAGAAAATCGTTGCACTTACTGTACCCGAAAGTTCATTAGTGTGCTCACAAGATGCGGTCACTTTTTCCTTTCCCTAGCCACAATAATTCATTGCACGCCTTCCAATCATATTTCTTTAATGTACACTTTAATATTGTCCCATTTAATCCTAGGTTTTCCGAGTGATTTCTTCCCTTCCTGTTTCCCCACCAAACCCCTTGTCTGCAATTCTGTTCTCCCTCATACGTGCCACATACTTCGCCTATCTCTTTCTTCTCCATTTGATTATCGTGGTGAGAAATATAATTCACGAAGCTCCTCATTATGCAATTTTCTCGAGCCTCTTACTACTTTCTCTGGCTTAGGCCCAAATACCAATTTTCCTATGCTTAACTGATTAAGCATTATGCCTTGAGACGTATGGACTATTTGGAGGTAAAGACCCAAGTATTCTGTACCTCGGCACTAGGTAGATTTGAGTGGTCAACTTCAAGCCGCCGCTGCTTATTCGTCTGTTTCAATTGAATTGGAAGCTGGGTGGATTCCAGGGCTGGTCTGGTCGCGGGGGGTGAAGACCTCGCTCTCCCTGCCCGGAATTGAAACTCGACTCACCGTTCTTTCATTCCATAACCTAGTGACTAAACTTGAACCGTCTTAAGTGTCAGAGTTTGTATGGTGAATGTGTAGATTATATTATTCACGTAGTAGTGAATTACAAATTTAACACCGGCTCTCAAGAATAAATTGAGTTCAAATCTCTTCGTTAAACGCTCTTGAAATGCCATTGGAATGCTACCTAGTTTGGGACTTATCACCTGTTAAATAGTTGCTCTTTGCCACACACACACACACACACACACACACATACACGGCACTCTTTTGCATTAAACTGGAACAACACTGTAGCAGCTACGCCTTGCTGTCATTTAAGAATTATTTCTTGCAGTGATAAATACGACTGTACTGCATATTGCCCGCAGCACATCCCGGCCTTGATTGTATGTCTCATTTGGTGAGAGAATCTTTTGAGAAGTGCCATATTGCTGTTTGTACGAATACCAATGTCAGAACCTGCTTGCAGAAACTGAATTTGTGTGTAACTATAAATATGGCCTGAACACCCGTTAGGGGCAGGGGTACTCCTCTTGCCCGCAGCGTCCAAACTGACCCCTGGGCACACCCAGCGTTCTGTCCACCGAGCAGGTTTCTTTTTAATAGGATCGGCTCTTGAAGATCGACCATTTTCCCGAGTGCCGGGTTTAAAATGCGTGAAATTGTACCTCCACACCTCTTTATGTTTTTTACGGGGCTGTCAGGTGTAGCTGTAACACACTGAATTTGTATTAAGAGTATAACACAGATCGAATCTCCACTACGTTACTTGCTATTTTGTCTCACATTTTCTGTGGGTTTTCTCAGTCCTTCCAGAAGAACGTTGGGTGGCACGAGTACTCGTATTTCAAATAAATGCAGGCCAGCTGCATCCAAATTATTACCTACTTACCACTGAACATCCTTTTCTCTGTTATGGTTCTTACCTTAAATTATATTGTAGACCAGTCAGCATAGTGACTAGGTTACAGGCTGAACCCCAAAGGAAAAGAGACTTTTCTCTTTTCCAGTGTGTCCAAACTGACCATGGGGCCTACCCTGCCTCCTTGTATATTGGTAGGGGGGGATATTTTCTCTGAATTAAAGCGGCTGCGGCGTGAGGCTAACCACTCACCTCCATCTCAAATCGAGATCAAAAATGCCTGGAGCTATATCTCCACTCCCTAATACGCCTTCATGACAGATCACCTTTATTTTAATTGTTTTTTATTACTTTAAATTATTAGTTTCTTAAGGATCCTGTTGCCTCTGAAACTTTTGTACCCCCCCCCCCCCCCACCACCACCACCACACTGCACGCTACGATATTCTAAAAGACCGCAGTCTAAACTTCCACCACACTAAAATAGCTCGTGTTATGATATCTAGGAGCCTTTGTAATTGAAATACTGTGGCATAATGACCTAAGAAGTGTTTAATACAATCAGCTGATTTTCTTGGTTTTATGATGCTGCATATTTACATTTATTCCTCTCTAATTACTGCATTAAAGCATCTTTAATATTTGAGCTGAATTGTGATCAAGCCATTTTTTTAAAGCTCTGTGGAGCACATTTTAATCAAGTATTTCCATGACGATTAAACCAAAGAAGAGCGGATGGGAAGAACTTAGAATGTAAGATATAATTCAACATTTTCTTCAGAAATTCTCAATGGAAAAGACTATTTGGAGACACAGGCCTATATGAAATAATGTTAATATTTTATTTATAATAAACCTGTTGTTGGTTCAAAGATATTAACATCAATTGGGGGGCTTTTTGTTCAAGGCAATGAACATCTGGTTTCCTTAAAGAAAATTGAGTTCCTTACTTCAAATTTATGATTCTCTGACCAAAGTATGGACCAACAGACAACGTAAGAGACCAACTAATAGCTATGTAGCTACGTAGACTGTAGGCTGGATAACTTGACTTGTTAACAAGCCATGTAACTTATTAAACTAAGTGAAAGCTTATTTGTCTACATTTGTGTTTATCTTTGAAAGACGGTATTTGCCAACCACGAGTAATCAGTTCGTTAGATACCAGTACTTACCTAAATAGATGGTCAGTCATCTAGTCAAACTAATTGCTTAACGTAAATAAAATACCTGTTAAACTCGTTCTAATATTATCCATTTATTTTTAACTCAACCTCACAAACACAAATATCTGTTTGAAATCCATAATTCGTTTGTAAAATATAGTAGCGCCGTATAAATTACATTTGTTTCTTCCTTAATATAATCCATAGGAAATTAATTATAAATTCTTCCAGCATTCAGTCCTACCTACTTGGCAGTATGAACAAATTATACATGTTTTATATCTGGGCGTCTCATTCAATTTTTCCTTGAAGCTCCTTTCATAGTGTTAATCATTTTATTGTCTCTATTCCTTTTATTTTTTACACTCTTAAAGTGATTTGATTTGTTTTCAGTAGAGCAGGAATGTGGGTTGTACCATTTGTCATATCCTATGAGGTAAAGGAGAGGGATATTTTATTGTATAGGTAGAGCCGTAAGGAAAAAAGGAAAAGTTACAAGATATCTAGCTTATAATTACAGGACTAATCCGTCTACTGGTACGGTAAAAACCTGTTATGAAATTATCATAAAAAATACACTTTATTTTAATAGAACTTATTAGTAGATAATATTTATGCGGGGCACGCGGTGGCGCAATTGGTTGAGGCACTGCGCTACAAGACGGAAGGTCGCGGGTTCGATTCCCGATGGTGTTATTGAAACTTTCCATTGATGTAAACTTTCCGGCAGCACTGTGGCCCTGGGGTCGACCCAACCTCTAACAGAAATGAGTATTCATGAGGAATATTTTCTGGGGGGGGGGGGTAATGTGCTGATTGTCTTGAAATCTGGGGCCCCAAACTCCTGGAACCCTCAGGCCTGTCCATGCCTGTACAGGGAATGCTTTATCGGTACCTATTTTTACCTTTACCTATTATTTATGCTTAAAGAAACAGTCCTGCTATAAGCGTTTCCCGACTTTCATATAATCCCAGTATTCAACAACACGTTTATAAGGACCCGCGACAGGGCCGTATTAGAAGCAAGAGGGATTATTTCCACAAACCCACACACCATTTCCTTATACTTAATTATTTTGCTATATTCTACGCCTCAACATTCCATGTTCCCTCGTTCCTCCAGTTTTTTGGATAGAAGTTTGTGTGAATTTGCTATCTCTCCCATGCATGTTGTATATTAAGTCACAACCACATCATCCTCCTGTATTTCATTAGCTATACGAATACTATATGGCCAAAAATAGGCTACAAATAAAACCCTTTATTTCACAGTTCATTCTTTCATCCTGTCACATTCTCTTTCTTAGGTCCAGATTTTGGGCCCATATTATTTTCAGCATCCTGTTGTCAAAAACCTTAAGTGTGTGATCTTTTAATGTGAGAGACCAAGTCTCGGTGTTAGGCCGAGGGAGAGTACAGCGTTTGAAAGTTAAAATATCTTCTAAAATGTATTTTAAATACCATTCCAACTTCACACTAAACACACTACTTCTCCTTTACAAAGCCCAACTGATTAATGCTGTTTAGGGAGAAGACCACTGTTTATTTTGGGAACTGCATGGGGCATATACATATAAATTACACATAGTATGTATATACAGGTAATCCCAGTTGCCGCGCGGTCTAAGGTGTGGGTCTACGGACGCTCGCTTACTGGGATTGTGGGTTCGAATCCCGCCTAGGGCATGGATGTCTGTCTCTTGTGAGTGTTGTGTGTTGTCAGGTTGAGGTCTCTGCGACGAGCTGGTCCCTCGTCCAGAGGAGTCCTACCGACTGTGGTGTGTCTAAAGTGTGATCGTGAAGCCTCGAAAAATGAGGCGGCCTAGGCCCCCAAGGGGCTGTCGAGCCATTGGAAAAAAAATGTATATATAATATTAAAACGGGTGGTTCATATAGAAACCAGTGTGCTTTAAGGTATTAATTTGAAAGTACAGGACGTGTGATTTATGAAATTAGAAGGGACAGAGCACAAAATCCAGTCAGAAACAGTGAGGCCACAAATACTCAACGTAAGAATATGAATATACCCCATATCTGGTTTAATGCTTTATCTACGTGATTTGAACGTAATCAGATAGCGCGTGATAGGCACAGAAGCCGGGATAACTAGTCGCACGGTGACTAGCCTAAGGGCTGGAAGACCGAAAAATTGTGTTTCGATTTCCGGAAAGGGAAAGAGACCTTTCACTTCCTGCAGCGTCCAGACCGGCTCTGGGACCCACCAAACCCGTATTTAGTGGGTACTTTGGGCAATTTCCTGTGAGGATAAAGCGGCTGGTGTGTGAAGCCGAAAATTTAACTCCTTCTATTGCCAAGGTTTAAAAACGCATGGAGCAATAACTGCACTCCCCCATACGCCTTCGTGAAGTGGCACTTATTAAGCACCTTTCCGCTTAACCTTACAAGTGTCACTTCACCGTCCAGCTGAAGTGATGGTAAGACGGCGGTTCTTAGGCGAGAGCTGAAGAACAAAATGCGTGTCGCGCCATTGTGCTTAATATTAACGTGACAGAGGGCACTGTGTCACCGTCAGAACCCTGGACCTTCCACTGCAGAAAGCAACATGCGTGATTCTTGCTCCCGTCTTCAAAGTGTCTGGAAACAGAATGCTGAGAGGAATATTTGTACCTGAAGACAAGGGATGTAACATGATATAAAAATCTCTATGTTGAGGAATGCGGAGCTTCTTAATGTATTCACATAATATTATAAGGCCGACTTAATGAAAGATAATATGATAAAATGGAGGTGTAGTAAGGATGAGATAGGACAATCGAAATCAATAGGAGAAATGAAGATAACGCTTGGAAAATCTAAACATAGATGGGAGAAAAATATTCAAATTCAGAATAGGTGTCCAGTGGTGTTTGCCGAATCTAGTTTGCTCTTGGTAATGATGGCTGGTTTTATTTACGTAAATGATAATTAACCTTCTGGTTCCATACAAGCCGGGAATTTCTTGTTTAAATGAGAGACATTTATATGTTCAAGGAAGGCCCTCTACTTGTAATGACTTCCCTCTGCATGCTCACTCCTTATATATAGAGTATCACTTGTTCATTACAGAATTGATGACTGAACATTTACTCTCCCTTACTCAAGAGAATTCAGTTGATCAGCACAAAGTGGGTAGGGTGCCTTAACTCTCGCGACGGCTCCCTTACTCAAGAGAATGCAGTTGACCAGCACAGCGTGGGTAGGGTGCCTTAACTCTCGCGACGGCTCCCTTACTCAAGAGAATGCAGTTGACCAGCACAGCGTGGGTAGGGGTGCCTTAACTCTCGCGACAACGGTAGGGAGAAAATACATAGATCCTGTCATAAACATGAAGATCTATCACTGTATGATGTAAATACTTTCGCCATTTGTTAGATGTTTCGTTTATAAAAAGCTTAAAGTCAAATTTATGCACAGCTCTAAACATATAGAACACAACATAAAATTTGTATATTCCACAAGCACAACACACGACTGCACTTCGGCCCAAAGTGTTATTAACTGGAATACATCGGTTGCTGGTCACAAAAATGGGACGGTCGGCTCCCCATCGCAAACCACTGCCAAGGTCAACTGCAAACTCTACAGTCAGTAACAGCACCTAGTCCTGTTTCTTACGATATTCCTTCTGACCTAGTACATAAGATTTTTATTATAATGATGAAGTAAAGGAATATGATTTGGGCAGGGCATATAGCACGCGTGGGATTGTTAAGTACTTATTCATTTCGGTCAGAAATGCTGAAGCGAAAATATCACTTAGTAAACCTAGGCGTACTTGGAAGAATAAGGCAATGGATTTTAAAGGAATGGATGGGGGAATGCGGACTGGATTCATCTGGCTCGAGATGAAAACAGTGGCAGGGTCTTGTACGTGAAAGAGAGGTAAGGATTTCTTTAATGTCTGGGTGCTTACTACCTTCTCAGGCATGACTCTACTCTGTGGGGTTAAATTTTTTACGTTATTCTTTATTAATGTAGCGTTATTCTCTGCAAATGTAGGGAGTATGTTCTTACAAAACGATTTTACCCACCAACCAGACTGCACTGTGTCATAACTCTCAATTTTCAATCAAATTACTTACTCTTCTCATCTCCGAACCTTGCATTCTCTTATCTCTTTGTCTCGTCACAATCTGTCCACCAATAAATAATAGCTTAAGGTATTTCAGTACACTGATTCAACCATAGCTCATTCTTAAGTGGTCGTATTTTTTACATTATAGACAAACCCGGATTTAACCTAGGCCTCCACGGCTCGCCTGTTTTGAGATTTTCTGGGATAATATTCTGATGAGCCACAACCACCACTTTCAGAACTATTCATGGTCATCTTCCCTTTTTTTATGCTGTTTAGCCTCTGCATAAGAAATATCATGCTTAAATTACCACATAATTATTAGAAATCACCAACTCGTTATTTTGCTTTAACAGAATTATGTATGGTTTATTTTAGTCATTATAGTGACTAGTCTACAGGCTGGACGGCGTGGGGTTCGAATCCCGACAGAAGCAAGAGATTTTTTCTCTCTCCAAATCATCCAGACCGACTCTGGGCCCGCCCAGACTCATATTCAATGAATATGGTGTTCTTTTCCGGAGATAAAGCGGGCGCGGCATGGAGGTAACCACGCACTTCCATCCAGTGCCATAATTAAGAATGATGGGAGCTATACCGCTACTCCCCCTATGAAATGTCAGGAGAAAACCTTACATTTTTATTTAATTTTGAGACGCTTCAGCTGCTCAGATGACGTCACGTCGAATGGTAGGGTAATGATAAACTGGAACTGGTTTGGAAGTTAGCGATGATGGTCTAATTGAGACATTATTCTGACATCCTGGAGGGACTGAAGAAAACCATAAATATTTTCAGCAGGATAACTCATGTTATAGTCGACTTTCGAAACGTGTCCCTTCTGAATATAAGTCAAGAGCCTTACCTCTGGCTCTAACTTGATGTTGCACTTACTGGGATTTGTTCTGCAGTATAAATATTTTTAAACTCTTGACGAGTTTCACAGGTGGAGATTTATGCTTTCCTCTCCTTTTCTGTAAAGACCCATGTAATGCGGTTGTAGCACGCTTTGAAGAATCATATCCATTCTCTGAATGGAGAGAATAAAACTATATTGTTTAATGATTTAATGGAATGGAATGTGAAACCTCTCAGTTTTGAAAGAAGTCCAGCCCTTAAATGATACGTGGCAGCTAATATATTTTAGATAGGGTTTATATTTCGTAACATAATGTTGCAGGCATAACAGTGTGTTGATGGTAACGGTGTTCCACATACGCACCAAAAAAAAAAAAAAAATATTGTCTAATAGAATGTAAATTTTACGGATAAATATCTCCATGGTGCAGATTTCTTCTTGAGAAGAAGATAGTTTTTTTTGCAACTTAAACACCACATTCTTTTTAATCATTTTTTGTAAGTAAAGTAAAGTAAAGTAAAGTAAAGTTTTCCCTATAACAGGCCACGAAGGCCCAGAGGGGGAGTAGAGGTATAGCTCTACTCATTCTTGACCCCGGCGCTAGTTGGGGGTGGGTGGTCAGCACCACGCCCCGGCCGCTTTACCCCAGGGAAAGACCCGGTACCCATTGTATAGGAGGCTGGGTAGGCCCCAGGGCCGGTCTGGACGTATGCGAAAAATCTCGCCCCACCGGGATTCGATCCCCGGACCGTCCAGCCCGTAGCGAGTCGCTATACCGACTGAGCTATCCCGGCCCCAAATATTTTTTGTTTCATGAAGAATTTTAAAAATGTTTAATTATTACCAATATACCTGAATACAATTACTGCAGCCATATAAGACAGCAGTCCTGCCGTTATTAAAAATAATATCTCACATGTTCTTGATTTTCTCTCGTGACACAGGAGACACTTAAAATTTGAATGGTGTTACTCCAAATATAAGACACTGATACCCATTTTGGATCAATATATAATACTACGATAAATTCACATCACAGTTAACAAGTAGCACACTAATAAAACAGTTTTTGAAACAAAAATTTCCTTAGGTTTAAATCCTACTAAGGAGTCACAATCTATAAATCTACTAAGCTTGTTGAAAGGTAATTTTAACGTGCGATGAGTAATGCACCTCCTTGAATGGTTGATATGGAGATTCACCGGTCTGATTCTGACTCATAACTGTATATAGTTGACTGTGTTATAAGGACTGATATTTATCCTTTAAAAACTGCAGTTATTTATAGACTTTTATAAAAAAATATAAAGCTTTTTGCAGGTTTCTGCGCAGAATTCAATGGCATAAATAACTCAATGATGAACAAGTGTAAAAGGGTAAAGGTAAAGCAATCCCTTACAGGCCTGACAGGCCCTCTAGGGTTCCAGGAGGTTGAGGCTCCCAGATTTCTAGACAGTCGGCACATGAAGGTGGTAAGGTTGTCAGCCCTACGTACCGGCCGCCTTTACCCCCCAGGAAATATTCCTGGTACCATTTCTGTTAGAGGCTGAATCGACCCCAGGGTCATAGCGCGACCTTCCGGCTTGTAGCGCAGTGCCTCAACAAACTGCGCCACCGCGTGCCCCGATGAACAAGTGTAGCTGTTTTCATTTTAGGTGGCTTCTTGCTTATTTATTACGGTATTTGCTTACAGAGACTGAGAAAAACCATGAAAAACCTAAGACAGATTATCAGTTTCCGCACTGAGAAGTGAAAACGGTACTCCCGCGCACGTAGCAGGTATATTTTTTTCCTGTCTCGAACAAATTCTTGTTACATGCCCATCCCATCATACACACTTTGATGTAATCACCCTTACTTAAGCCTACTAGGAGAAAAATAAATTTTATGAAGCTTAGTAAATGTGTTTTTTTCTCATTCTCCTTTTACTTACTTTCTGTCCGGCGTAAACATTCTCCTTTTCATTTACATTATAAATAAAATGGCTTCACTCTACTATCTACCATCACTGTAAGATACCAAGCTTTCCTCACATACAGAATAACAGACAAAATTAATGCTTTAATTTTTACGTTCTTAGAGACGACAAGGGAAGTTAGTCGACTGTGACGAATCAACATATCTTTATGAACGAAGAAATTTGCAGTAAAACTTATTTGAAATGTGTTCTGTTCCCTTGTGCCCACTATGGGTAATATCCCTTTAAAGTTGACATTTGCAAGTAACTCCACAACTTGCGCTCACACACACACCTTTCTACATACCAACTGTCATTTGATTTACTCTGAAATAAAGGCAGTAAGCTATTACACTCAGCCAGACCTGCAGACTGAGTTGAACCTATTTGCTTCTCAGTGCTGCTTATAAAATAATCAGCGTGACCTGTTCACTTGCACGTTCGACATCAGTCTAAGACGTTAGACGGGAAAAGGAGTAGAGAATAAAGGGGAGTATAAGAACATAAGAAGAAGAAAAATTGTTTTTATTTGCAAGACAAAGGCTTCGGCCGTAACTCAAAGGCAACGTACAGGTTCATTGCAGACAGCGACTGTCTTGCTTCTTGGCCTCAAGGACTGCTCTTGGGGTAGGTCAGATGTTCTTTCTAGGGTCTCCCACGACCCCACTCGCTAAATGTATGTGAATGCATTTTTTTGCAGTATAATATTTTCTGTGAAATTACATCATTTCTTGATCCGTGTGAAAATTTTAATTGTTTCCACATGCTTCGTTTTTTGCTTCTGTTGTGGATGCACATGGCTCTTCTTTCCAAAGACCCTTTTCTGCTTCGTTAAATTGTGCCATATTACCACTTTTATTGGACGATATACTAGCGTTAGCCACACACTTATCTCTTAATATCCGTGGTGTGTGTCTGAGTAGAATCTTAACCATGTAAAATGAGATAAATGTACTTCATTATATGACGCTTGAATTTCACATAAACAATATAAAAAATTCAGTTACTACACACTACGTCTGCATTACAAGATTCATTCCAACAATTACATCTCTACTCAAAAACATAAAGCATAAAATTTTATTCTTGGCTTAGGATATTTAATGAACTGTGGAGGTATCTGTGCTTATTGCTTGAGTAAGTTCTATTTCTCCCCCTCCTCTCCCCCTCCAGTCACTTACTGTTCGCTTACGGCAGAATGTACGTTACTATACTTTGATGTATGTATTTTTTCCCATGGCGCGACAGCCCCTAGTGGGCCATGGCCGCCTCATTTTTCGAGGCTTCACCATCACACTCAGACACACCACACTCGGTAGGACTTCTCTGAACGAGTGATCAGCCCGACGCACAGACCTCTACCTGGCAACACACAACATTCACAAGAGACAGACATCCATGCCTCCGGCGGGATTTGAACCCGCAAGCCCAGCAATCGAACCCACGCCTTAGACCGCACGGCCACTGGAATCGACAAGGGTAAAGCTATCCTTATACAGGCCTGGATAGGCCTTTATGGTTTCAGGAAGTTGAGGCTCCCAGAATTTCTAGACAATCGGCACATGAAGCTGGTAAGGTTGTCAGCCCTTGGCACCGGCCGCCTTTGCCCCTGAGGAGATATCCCTGGTACTCTTTTCTGTTAGAGACTGTGTCATGTAATCTGGTAGAATCTTACTACCTTGAACTGGAAGCAGTGCATTCCTCCGCAAGATCGGTAGAATTCTACCAGGCTAACGGCGTTACGTCCCCGAAAAACGGCAATCTTCAGACTGCAGGATAATCGAATAAGAATCTGACTGCTATTTAATCTCCTGTATATGCAGTTTGTGTCTCCCATCTTTTCAAAATTGTCCAAATGTCTTCGCTCCAGTGTTTAATATTCCAGCGTCTGCTGCTGTATGCGGCTTATATTCACTCTGAGACTCTTGTTTGGTAGTCCTCAGCTTCAGTCTCACGCTGAATGTTCAGCTTAATTTGAGGCAACAGTAAATTAGAGTTCAAGAAGGACATAAAGCCTAGACCTAGTCGTATGCTTCAAGATGAAAAATGATATAA